>JARQOD010000005.1:334592206-334748962 GCA_033576555.1 Oophaga sylvatica
AGTGCCGATTCAGGCACTATCAGGCGGCTCGGGGAAAAAAAAAAAACGTTGCAGCAAACGTCTTGTCCGGCCGCCGGAATGTACATTTCCGACGGATCCGGCCAAAAACGGATGCAACGCAGTGACATCAGGCGCAATCCGGCGCTAATGTAAGTCAATGGTAAAAAAAACGCATCCGGTACCGCTATGGGTGCGCTGGCGTGCGCATGGCTTTGCGCTCGTCAGCGCTTTTGCACGCACGCGATTTTTCAGTAAATAATGTCTAAAGACTTGTTTAAACGATGATAGAGCCAAAGATGATAGAGCCAAAGATGATAGAGCCAGAGATGATAGAGCCAGAGATGATAGAGCCAGAGATGATACAGACAAATGATAGAAATGTGACACATAGACAACCCATGCGCCAAAAAAAGCAAACGCATGCAAAAACGCATGAAATTGCAGACAAACGCTGCGTTTTTTGTCGTAATGCGCATGCTGATGCGACTAAATATCGCAGCGTTTACAAGCGTTTGCACGCGTTTTTTTTAATGCGCTTCATGTGCGCTCGAAACGCAGCGCAAAAAAACGCAAGTGTGAAAGTAGCCTAAGACTGTATTTTGGAGGTAATTCCTGTCAGGCTAAGGAACAGTATCGTGAAAAGCGTAACTTCTCACTCAGCCTGACAGTTTTCAATGGGACACAGACCAGGTTAAAAAAAAAAAAAACACTCTGTTCAGTGAGCCTCAGTGCTTTGCTGTAAACTGTCATTATGCATGCCCAGGACAGGTTGTATTTTGAAATGCGTAAAGGTGGCCGTCTTGGATAACTTTTTTGGAGAATCCCTTTAAATGGAACTTGTCAGGCCAGATCACTGAATGTCGCTTTCAATGTGAAATCAAGCAGTGATGCTAACACCTGTGAATTATCATGTGTGGTATCATTATTCACAGTTAGAGGTTTAAAGCAGATCTATTCCTCCTGCTGCTGAAATCTCACACTGCTCAGTACAAGCCGCAGCAGTCAGGACCTCTCTAAATCTATAGCTGGACTCATCCTAACTGTCAGTGTACAGGTAATACAGTGATCACTTGTGACATTGTACACCGGAGCTTTGTTTATAGTATCAGTGTACAGGTAATACAGTGATCACCAGTGACTAGAGTTGAGCGATACTTTCCGATATCCAAAAGTATCGGAATCGGAATGGTATCGCCGATACCATTAAAATATCGGCGATACCCGATACCGATACCGGAAGTCCCATGTAAGTCTATGGGAACAAAATATCGTAACTAAAAAAACCTCTTTCTTTCCTTGTAAACACTAAATATACACACATAGAATACATATATATATATATATATATATATATAATATATATATATATATATAATATATATATATATATACATGTCATTGTGACATATATATATACATATATGTATAGTTTATACACTTCTACATAGTAAAATATCCTCTGATTCAATTGCCGGGTAAAGCCGGCTTCTGTGAAAAGACAGAAGCACCCGACATGAAATGACACTTGGTGTACATAGGGTTAACCATGTCTTTTCATGTCGTTTGCTATCTGATTTGCACAAACAATTACATCAGTCTATGTGTGCAAAATTTCACACCTGTAGGGGTTAATTAAAGGTGTAAATTCGTTGTAAAAAAAACTGACTTTTTTGCTACGAATTTACACCTTTAATTAACCCCTACAGGAGTGAAATTTTGCACACTTAAGGTATGCCACACTAAACAATATCGCTAACGGGATCGCTAAAAAAGTCACTATTTAGCGATCCCGTTAGCGATGTTGTTCAGTGCGGCAGCTTCCAGCGACGAGCTTCCTGCTGTGATCTCGCTCGTCGCTGGAATCGTTCCGGACCCTATTTTCTCGTCGGCGCTCCCGCTGGGTAAGTATCTAATCGCTGTGTGGCACCTTTTCTTAGCGATTTAGCGGTACTTTTGTACCGCTAAAGTCGTTAAGAAGATCGCTAGCGGCGATAGCGTCGTTAACTATATCGCTAAATGTGGCCGCATTTAGCGATATAGAAACAATCCCGCTAGCGATCTCATTAGTATGCGACGCTAACGAGATCGCTAGCGGATAGCTTAGTGTGGCAGTACCTTTACACTCATGTAATTGTTTGTGCAAATCAGATATCAAACTACATGAAAAGACATGGTTAACCCTATGTACACCAAGTGTCATTTCATGTCGGGTTCTGCATTTTCACAAAAGCCGGCAATTGAATTAGCGGCTATTATACTATGTAGAAGTGTATGAAATATAAATATATATATATATGTGTCACAAATTCAATGACATGTATATATATATATATATATATATGAGGTGTAAAATTGCTGAAAAAAAATGCGTGGGCTCCCACCCTATTTTCGCAACCAGACAGACAAAGCCAGTGAGTGGGGGCAGATAATAATAGCCCAGAGAGGGACCATTTTTTTTGCCCCCCCCCCCCCCCCCCCCCCCGGCTACTTAACATCTGCCCCCAGACACCCCAGAAAGGGCAAATCTCTAATTAGATTTGCCCTTTCTGGCACTTTGCCCGTCTATTCCCATTGCCCTGTAGCGGTGGCGAATGGGTTAATAAGGGGTTAAAATGACCTTGCAATTGAAAGGTCACTTTAAGCCAGGTTAATAATTGAGAGCTGTCAATTAGACAACTATCAATTATTAATCCTATTGTATGAAAGAAAAATCAAACACACACACTTTAATAAAAAAGAAGTTTAATGAAATAATCACACAGTTTTTGACCATATTTTATTTACCTGCTAAAACCATTTCCTGTAATAAAAATAAAATAATAAAGCAAAATTATTCTTACCAATCCGATGTACAGTCAGGTCCCACGGTGTAATCCTTCAGAAAGGGTTAATGTTTACTGCAGGGACCGCAGCTAATGCTGCAGCCTCACAGTAAACCCCCAAATGAATGAGCTCCTCTCCTGGCTGACAGGAGAGGAAGTGGAAAGCTTAATTGATTGCTTTCCACTTTCACTTCAGGTCAGCCAGGGACACCATCAGTGACGTCAGAGGGAACTGATTAACAAAAATAGGGGTTCCCTTCGAAAAAAAAATGGCGTGGGGTCCCCCCTATTTTTGTTAACCAGCCAGATGAAGCAGACCGCTGAGGCCTGGATTTTCAGGCTGTTAAGGAGCCAAGATCCATGGACCTTGCCAGCCTGATAATACCAGGCCACAGCAGTCTGCATATCTTGGCTGATTAACAAAAATAGGTGATCCCCTCAAAAAAAATTGGCGTGGGGTCCCCCCTATTTTTGTTAACCAGCCAGATGAAGCAGACCGCTGAGGCCTGGTTTTTCAGGCTGGTAAGGATCCAATATCCATGGACCTTGCAAGCCTGATAATACCAGGCCACAGCAGTCTGCTTAGCTTGGCTGGTTAACAAAAATAGGGGATCCCCTCGAAAAAAAAACGGCGTAGGGGTCTCCCTATTTTTGTTAACCAGCCAAGTAAAATGCAGACTGCTGCGGCCTGGTATTAAAAGACTGTCAAGGCCCATGGATTTTGGCCCTCAACAGCCTGATAATACCAGGCTACAGCAGCCCCACATTTGGCGCATCAATAGATGTGCCAATTGTGGCACTTTACCCGGCTCTTCCCACTGCCCTGTAGCGGTGGCAAGTGGGGTAATAAGGGGTTAATGTCACCGTTGATTGCACGGTGACAATAAGCCCGGTTAATAATGGAGAGGCGTCAATAAGACACCGATCCATTATTAATCCCAAAGTTTTTAAATGTGTAAAAAAAAGACACAGCAAGAAAAAAGTCTTTTAATGAAATAAAAGAGACAACACAGTTTTCATTTTTTTATTACTCTCTCATTCCTGCGACGCCATCGATCTCCTGTAAAAAAATAAAAAAAACAAACCAACAGTATACCACCTGTCCGACGCAGTCCATAACGACAGTCCCACGACGATCCAGCTCTGCTACATCACAATGACAGGCAGAGCCTGTCATCGCAACGCAGCACAGCTGATTACCTGCTTCCCCGGCGGTGACGTCATCGGACTGCTTTACGGCCGCGATTACCCAGCAGTCACTGCAGTTATCGCGAGAAACTGCATGTGACCGCCGGGGAGAAGAGGATGGCGGCCATTAAGCAGTCCGGGATGTGACCGCCGGAGATCTTCTGCCGGGTAAGTGCCGCTGACTCCTGACAGACCCGACAGACGGACACTGACAGTGACATCCCGATTCCGGTATCCGATATGACGAAAATATCGGTACTCGGAATCGGAATTCCGATACAGCCAATATCGGCCGATACCCGATATTTGCAGTATCGGAATGCTCAACCCTACCAGTGACATTATACACAGGAGCTCTGTTTATAGTGTCAGTGTACACTTAATGCAGTGATCACCAGTGCCATTATACACAGGAACTCTGTATGTAGTATACAGTGTATAGTGTCAGTGTACTTTCCCATTTAATATATAAAGTACCGTATTTTTCGGACTATAAGACGCATCGGACCATAAGACGCACCCCAAATTTTGGGGTGAAAATGGCAGAAAAAAAGATTTTCAGCAGCAGATGTAAGGAAGGGAGACACAGTCATTACTAGTGGGTAGGCGGAGCCCACACAGGATAGAACACCTCAGATTAAAAAGTGTTGACCGGCCCCTCCAGCTTGAGCTCCTCCTACTCCAGCTCTCCAGTCTAAAATTTGAGGTCACAGAGGATAGTCGCTGCTGAAGCAGCTCCTCAGAAGAATTTTTTATTTTTATCGGACAGGGACTTGGACCCCCGTGGTCTTGAGGTCTCAGGGGTCTCAGCGCTGCTCCCTTGGCGGATCTGCATTACCCTTTAAGGTGGTCCCTGCAGAACCCTGCCGGCCCTGGGGGATGAGGGTTGCTTCCCTGGCGGGGACGCAAACCGCGCATCTGGGGTCACTGCGTTCCCCGCCCTGGGGGGGAAGCTATGGGCACAGCGCCACAAATCCCTGGGGGTCCCTGTGGCGTTCAGCTGGGTGAGTACTCAACATTTTTATATGTGTTTGAGTGCTTCAGCGGCTGCTGCGGCAGCCGCTGCTACATGTTTTTCAGTGTTGGTGACTTGTGTTTTGTCCGCAGGTGGATGCCTGCAGGACATGGAAGCGGGGCAGGAGCGGAGAGCGGAGGAGTCGCGCGCTTTTTTTGAAGCCGGCGGGGGGGCGTGGCTTTGCGCTTTCCCGTGCTTTCGCGGGCAGGAAGCGCTCTGAGCGCGCGCTTTACTCTGTCTCTTCTCTTCCGGCTTCTCTCCTTCAGCGCGGCGGCCATTACTGACGGCCTTCTCGAGCTCCTCACTCTCCGCTCTCCCCGACCGACCGAAGGAACAATTAGGACACTGCACCGCGGCCAGCTGGGTGAGTCGCTTCTGCCTGTCAGGGCAGAAGCTTAACTCCCTCACCCCCACAGCGCAGGACACCTTTCTGGGGCACAATTAGGTGGCAGACTGCGCTGTCCTGCAGCTGTTACCTCATAAGAGGCACCTTTTTTTGTCTGGGGCTCGCACACCCTTTTCATTAATAGGGTGGTGGGGACTGTGCGACATTAACCCCTTCTTAGGCGGTTAACCCTTAATTGGGGACAGCTGGGGTAGCTCTCTCTTTAAGAGCTTTAACCCTTCAGCGTTCGTTTTTTCTTTAAGAAACCACACCTTTCTAGTTACTGACAGGTTTAACCTGCCATATACTGTGTGAGGGCATGTCAGATCAGGGTCCAGGAGGAGCGGACCTTCTCCCAGATCCGCTACAGGATCAGTCTCGCGTATCTGACACGCAGACCTCGACGGCGTCAAGCGCAGCAGTCGGAGGTTTCAGTGATGTCAAAATGGAGGCCCTCGCTCGTTCTATTGATGGCCTGTCTGACCTTCTAGGTTATTGGGTGTCAGCTAGATCCTCTCATGGCAGGAAGCGACACAGGCCAGTGCCATCCTTCCCGCGTAGCGACTCGGAGATCTCGGGCATGGAGGGTTCCCCTTCAAGCTCGGATGGGGAGATGTCCGATTCGGATAAGGAGGATCGGCAGGGACACTCTGCCTCTCTTTTGGGCCGTACAGAGGCTTTTATTGGAGCCATGAGGGAGGCGTTACAGTTACCGGAGGAGGTAACTAGACGTCCTGGTAAGTCGGCCCGGATGTTTCAGGAGTCGCATAGGTCGCGATCAGCATTACCATCTCTGGATGAGCTTAATGGGGCAGTGGAGAAGGAACGCCTGTGTCCAGATAAACGTTTTCAGGGGACTCGGTTTTTTGAGACGCTGTATCCGTGTACGACGGAGTTGATTGATAATTGGATTCCTTCTCCTGAAGTGGATGTCCCTTTATCCCAGCTTAGCAAATCCTCTTTACTTCCGGTTAAAGGGAAGGTAAGTCTGCAGGATCCGCTGGACAGAAAAACGGAGATGGCGGCGAAATCCATCTACGAGGCCGCAGGTCATGGATTCAGAGCAGTACTAGGGTCCATGTGTGCTTGTAAAGCTTCCCTGAGCTGGTTAGACCGTCTACGGACGGCGTGGCAAGATGGAGCTCCACTATCCGAGGTAGATGGGCTTTTCAAGTTGTTGGAGGATGCAGCCAGATATGGCAGTGATGCAGGTTTGGATACTGCGTCACTGCTGTCCAGGGCGCAATCTTCGGCAGTCACAGTCAGAAGAGCACTGTGGCTTAGACAGTGGACCGGGGACGGGTTTCCAAGCAAGGTTGCTATCTTTAGCTTACAAGGGTGGTCAGCTATTTGGATCTGACCTCATGGAGCTGATGGCAAAGGCTAAAGAAACGGCTTTACCGCAGCGAAGAGCTGTGACTTCTGCGTCTGGCAGGCCTAGTGCCGGTAGTAGTCGGCGGTCCTTTCGGCCCAGGGGACGGTTCGGTCAGCCCTCTTGGGGATCGGGTCGTCCCTCTTTTTCAGGAAAAAAGAACTCTCAGAAATCCCGCACTCCCTGGAAACAGAGCTTCCGTCAAGACAAGCGAGAAACTGACAAAAAGCCCGCTAAGGCGGACTGACGCCAGGGTCTCACTCGAGGGCTCTCGAGTGGGGGGTCGTTTGCTCCAATTCGAACCGACTTGGGCTTCCCGCGTGTCGGACGCCTGGGTGACGCGAGTTGTGTCGGCAGGCTACTTCATAGAGTTTCTTTCTCGACCCTCAGACAGTTTTTGCCAGTCTCGCATTCCGTCGGAGCCCGAGCTATTTGCCGCTCTACTGCGGGAGGTCGATTCCCTTCTGCAGAAGGGTGTGGTGGTACCGGTTCCGCCGGAGGACCGGGGAAGAGGGTTTTATTCCAACCTCTTTGTGGTCCCCAAAAAGGAGGACAAATTTCGCCCCATTCTGAATCTCAAAAGATTGAATCGGCATGTACGCACCCGGAAATTCCGCATGGAGTCGCTTCGCTCCGTTGTGGCGGCCCTGTCGCAGAACGACTTTTTGGTATCGATCGACATTCGCGACGCTTATTTGCATGTTCCCGTCGGAAGGGCCCACCAACGCTTCCTTCGTTTTGCCATAGGTCAGGACCATTACCAGTTTGTGGCCCTGCCATTCGGGTTGGCCTCAGCACCCAGAGTTTTTACAAAAATTCTGGCACCTCTCATGGCGATTCTTCGAAGACAGGGGGTTACGATTCTTCCCTACCTGGACGACCTTTTGATTGTGGCGTCCTCAAAGGAGGAGGCGGTGACGGCTCGCAATCTATCCCTTCGGCTCCTGGAGGACTTCGGGTGGCTGGTCAATTGGGAGAAGTAGTCTCTGGAACCATCGCAGTCAATCCTGTTTTTGGGAATGCAGTTCGACACGGTACGAGCAGTGGTATCTCTGCCTCCAGACAAGCAAGCGAGTCTTCTTCGACATGTACAGGTTATGAAGTCTTCGACAGCAATGTCCCTTCGAAGGTGTATGCGCCTTCTGGGTTTGATGGTGGCGTCGATGGAGGCAATTCCGTTTGCCCAATTTCATTCAAGGGCTCTCCAAATGCTCATTTTGAACCGTTGGGATCGATCGCAGGTTTCACTGGATTGCAGTGTCATCATCTCCCACAGGGTACGAGAGTCTCTAGGATGGTGGTTACGTCCGGAAGTGTTATCCCTGGGGAAGTCCTTCCTCCCTCCGAGGTGGTCGTCATAACCACCGATGCCAGCCTGACGGGCTGGGGAGGTGTCTGGAACGATCTCTGGATTCAGGGAGTATGGTCGTCGGAAGAGTCTGTCCTGCCGATCAACATCCTGGAATTGAGGGCAATTTTCCTTTGCCTCCAACACTGGACGGTCCCTTTAAGCGGTCTGCCAGTCCGAGTGCAGACAGACAACGAGACGGCGGTCGCGTATATCAACCATCAAGGTGGGACGAGGAGCTCCAGGCTCATGATGGAAGTGTCTCGGATCCTGGTATGGGCCGAGGCCAGGGTGCCGGCCATCTCTGCGGTTCACATTCCAGGAGTTCAGAATATCACGGCGGACTTCCTCAGTCGCGAGAAGATGGATCCCGGAGAATGGAGTCTTCATCCGGAAATTTTTGCACTGCTGTGCTCCTGTTGGGGAACTCCCCAAGTGGATTTGATGGCATCCAGGTTCAATGCCAAGTTACCGACGTTCATGTCCAGGTACAAGGACCCGAAGGCTGTGGCGGTGGATGCTCTGGTGGCTCCGTGGGACCAATTCGAGCTAATCTATGTGTTCCCGCCGATATCCTTACTTCCTCTGGTGTTGCGTCGGATCAGACTGGAGAGAGTCCCGGCTATGTTGGTAGCCCCGGATTGGCCAAGGAGGACGTGGTTCTCGACGCTGGTGTCGCTTCTGGCAGCGCCTCCACTTCCACTCCCTCTTCGTCCGGACCTGTTAACCCAAGGGCCCGTTCGTCACCCGGACCTGAAGTCTCTGCGTTTGACGGCGTGGCTCTTGAGACCGAAATCTTGATCCGTCAAGGTTTTTCAGCCGAAGTCATTGCCACTCTGCGAGCTGCCAGAGGTCCGGCTACTACTAGGATTTATCACAAGACTTGGGAAGACTTCTTTTCGTGGTGTTCGGGTTCTTCTAGGAACCCGAGGATTTTTTCCATTCCCAATTTATTGGCCTTTTTACAGTTCGGGCTGGACAAGGGTTTGGCAGTTAGCACTCTGAAGGGTCAAGTTTCTGCTCTGTCCTTGCTGTTTCGGAAGGCTATCGCCTCGCGTAGGGACGTACGTTCCTTTTTTCGCGGGGTAACCCGTCAGTTTCCGCCGCGGAAGGCGCTTGTGTCTCCTTGGCGGCTTAATCTGGTCTTGGAGGCTCTTCAACATGGGCCTTTTGAGCCTATGGACTCTGTTAGCCTTTCTTTGCTCTCTTGGAAGGTTGCTTTCCTAGTGGCGGTCACTTCTTTGAGAAGGGTTTCGGAGTTGGCGGCTCTTTCTTGCTCGCCTCCTTTTCTGGAATTTCACCCGGATCGCGTAGTGCTTCGCACACGGGACGACTTTCTACCTAAGGTGTCACAATTTCATGTTAACCAGGATATTGTGTTGCCTTCGCTTTGTCCGGAGCCGAGGAATGCGAAGGAACGGGCCTTGCACACATTGGATTTAGTGCGGGCTTTGAAGTTCTATTTGTCTATTACTCAAAGTTTTCGGAAGTCGGATTCTCTGTTTGTGATTCCAGCAGGTCGTCGACGTGGTCAAAGAGCTTCCAAGGATTCTATAGCTCTTTGGATTCGGTCGGCCATTTTAGAAGCTTACCGACTTAAGGGCGAACCTTGCCCGATTAAGATTCGAGCTCACTCCACGAGGGCTGTGGGTTCATCGTGGGCCTTTCATCAAGGAGCCTCGGCAGCTCAGCTCTGTAGGGCGGCGACCTGGCGCTCCGTCCACACATTTACGAAATTTTATAAGGTGGACGTCAGTGCTTCCGCTGATGCGGCCTTAGGACGTAGGGTCCTGCATGCGGCTGCAGTTTAAAGTTCTGGTGAACTTGTATTTAGCGCTAGTTGCGCATTTATTTAAGTTGTTGGGAATCTGCCTCTGTTGGTTTTTTGCCCACCCTTAATTTTTGGACTGCTTTGGGACGTCCCACTAGTAATGACTGTGTCTCCCTTCCTTCCATCTGCTGCTGAAAGATGGATTTTGGTAAGACCTTACCTGTAAAATCCTTTTCAGCGAAGGAAGGAAGGGAGACACAGATCCCTCCCATGGCAGAGGTGTGTTGTTGTGTTTTCAGATGCGGCGTGACCCTTCTCTGATAGCGATTATCTGGGCTGAGGTCGGCGCGCTAAGGCTCTGTTTCCAGCATTGCCAGCTCATCGCAGTGGTCAGGTTCAGTGAGTAGTACCTGGGACTGTTTGTTTTTTTTCTGTTATATGCATAACCTGTCTACTTGTTTTTCTCTCTGAAGTTTTTCAGAAGGGGTTATGTTGCTCCGCTGGTGATATTTGCTCTTCCTTAGCTTGTGTACGGACTGGAGAGCTGGAGTAGGAGGAGCCCAAGCTGGAGGGCCGGTCAACACTTTTTAATCTGAGGTGTTCTATCCTGTGTGGGTCCGCCTACCCACTAGTAATGACTGTGTCTCCCTTCCTTCCTTCGCTGAAAAGGATTTTACAGGTAAGGTCTTACCAAAATCCGTCTTTTACAATATGGGGGTCTGTCTTATTGTCCGAATTTTACGGTACCTGGGGGCCGGCGGTGGTACAGCAGGGGTTGCGGCAGTGGTGTGGCAGAGGTGCGGTGATGCTGATACTCACCTTCCTCAGGTGATTTAACGCCGTGGCCCGGTGTCCAAGGCAAGTAGGAAAGCCGGGTTAACCACAAGTTACCGGGGGGTTGCAGCAGTGGTGTGGCGGTGGCAGAGGTGTGGCGTTGCAGAGGCGCGGTGGGCGGCATAGAGGGTGAATAGAGGGTGGGAGACAAAGACATGACAATGAATTGGGGTGGGAGAGGCATGTAAATATAATGAATTGGGGTTAGGGTTAGAGCGGGAGGTACATAGTGGGGGCGTTGAGAATGAAGTGCCTGGTAATGAATTGGGGGAAAGAGTACAGGTGCTAATTCCCGTATTTTTCGGACTATAAGACGCACTTTTTCCCCAAAAAAATTGTGAGGAAAATGGGGGGTGCATCTTATAGTCCGAACGCAGGCTTACTGGGGGTTGCGGCAGTGGTGTGGCGGTGGCAGAGGTGCGGCGTTGCAGAGGCACGGTGGGCAGCGTGCACCTGAGCAGGGTCCCTTCCTCAGGTGAGGCGACGCCGCGGCCATCTTCCTGAGGCAGCACGTGCGCAGATAGAGTACTCTGCTTCCTGGGGCTTCTGGAAAATGGCTGTGGGAGGCAGCGTGTGCGCAGATGGAGATCGCGGCGGCCATTTTCCTGAAGCCGAGCTCTCAATCTGTGAACTCGGCTTCAGGATAATGGCCGCCGCGATCTCTGCACACGCGCGGCCTCCCGCGGCCTTTTTCCTGAAGCCCCAGGAAGCAGAGTACTCTATCTGCGCACGTGCCGCCTCAGGAAGATGGCCGCCACCACGACAAACTCTGCTCTGCTCTCCGTGGACACCGTGCAGCAGCGTTGCCTCACCTGAGGAAGGGACCCTGCTCAGGTGCGCGCCGCCCACCGTGCCTCTGCAACGCCGCACCTCTGCCACCGCCACACCACTGCCGCAACCCCCCCAGTAAGCCTACGTTCGGACTATAAGATGCACCCCCCATTTTCCTCACAATTTTTTGGGGGAATAAGTGCGTCTTATAGTCCGAAAAATACGGGAATTAGCACCTGTACTCTTTCCCCCAATTCATTACCAGGCACTTCATTCTCAACGCCCCCCACTATGTACCTCCCGCTCTAACCCTAACCCCAATTCATTATATTTAAATGCCTCTCCCACCCCAATTCATTGTCATGTCTTTGTCTCCCACCCTCTATTCATTATCAACTGCTCCACCCCACATTCAATACATCATTTACTCCCCCACCCTCAAAATTCATTATTTGTTCTCCCCCTAGATCATCATTAGCTCTCCCCACCTTCAATTAAATTGCTGTCCCCTGTCCCTCGCATTGAATTCACCATTTGCAGTCCCCTATCACCCCCTCACTTCATCTGTAGTGCCCCTTCATCATTTGCAGCCACCTATCCCCCTTCACTTCATCATGTGCAGTCCCCCCTCAGACACACTTCATCATGTGCAGCCCCCGTTCCCCCTGGTTCATCATGTGCAGCCCCCCTTCCCCCAACTTCATGTGCAGCCCCCTTCCCCCAACTTCATGTGCAGCACCCCTTCCCCAACTTCATGTGCAGCACCCCTTCCCCCTACTTCATCTTGTGCAGTCCCCCTAACCCTCGACTTCATCATGTGCAGTCTCCTTTAAACCCCAAACTCCATCATGTGCAGTCCCCCTTACACACCCCCACTTCATCACTTGCAGCCCCCCTCACCCATTGAATTCATTTTATAAAGAGAACTAAAACATTTTACATACTTAACTCACAGACGTTCCCCGCAGCATAGCTCTGCTTCCAGGGTACGGTACATGTCGGCGCGTACACGATAACGTCATCGCATACACGCCATCACCTGACCGGAAGTACAGAGAAGACGGAGTGAGCGGGAGCTGTGCAGCTGTCAAAGCTCACGGGCCCGCAGCACACAGCACTTGGGGCTCGATGAGTAGAAGCACAAGAGCGGGGCCCCGGACCTGCAGGCCTCCTTCTGTACTGCTGCTCACCGGGCCCCATACAGCCGGAAGGGCTGTAATGCCCTGATGGCGGCCATGGTCACTGCAGCAGTCTGTAGCAGGAGGAATAGCGAAGCGGCTGGGTCAGGAGATGAAGAAGTGAATGATAAATGTAGGGACAAGAGACTTCCTGTTTCTACATAGAGCAGAGAAAAGAGAAGAATTTACTGGGTAGAAAGGCAAAATGAGCAATTGTAAGTACACAGTGCTATATAATATGATGACTGCAATATATTAAGAGGATATGAACTTTGATGGGAGGAGGAGGGCTTCTTTAAGAACCTTATTAGGAGGCTGATATAGTGCTGCTAGTATATGGATTATTCTTCTTGACAGGCATACTTTTTTAAAAAAAAAATAATACAACCCCCAATTAATAATATCAATTTGTGCCAATACTGCCCAAATGTTTAAAGGAATTTTTCACTAGGTTTTTGATTTTCAGTCTGAGAGCAGCATGATGTAGTGGCAGAGACCCTGATTCCTGTGATGTGTCACTTACTCGGCTGCTTGCTGCAGTTTTGATACAATCACTGTTTTATCTGTTGCAGATCTATCAGTTCTCTGCTGAGCTGTCAATAAACCTGCGCTGCACTGATTGGCAACTTTCTGTGACTACATGGCACAAGACAACTAGTCCTCTAAGTGATAATCTCCTGCTGATATAACTCTGGTTTTATTGAAACTACAACAATCCGTCCAGTAAATGACATGCAATGAGGGTCTCCATCCCTACATCATGCTGCTTTCAGATTATTAGCAAAAACTTTGCGACAGATTTCCTTTATGGGGATTAATACAAAAGCTTTTCTTTTTGCCATGATATTTTTTATTTCTCTCTTGCAGAAATTCATAGGACCCGGAGTATTAGAAGCTAATGAGTATGAGAGACCTGGCATCGCTTCTTTGGCTTATTCCCCATGTCTGTTAGATGGCAATGCACTGATGTACACCAGATTCCGGTAATTATCTCATTGTACTGCTTTCAAAAGGAATCTTTCATCAGATTTCTCCTCTCCAAAGGATGGAGACCCTGATTCCAACAATGTATCACTTACTGGGCTTATTTCTGTAGTTTTGCTTAAGCCCCTGGTTTATCAGCTGCAGATTTGTTCTCTAAACTCAGTCACACACACACATATAATAGTATGCGCTCAATCTAACCCTACCTGCACTATTGATTTCCAGTTTTCTGTCTACATTGTGCATAGACAACACTTACAGTGGAGAGGGACATGGTTAGCGGAGCTCGTGAATATCAGTGACTGCATTGAGAGGACTAGCAGAGCTGCAGCAGTTAAAACATTGATTTATCAAAACTACAGCAAGGAGTCCAGTAGCATCACTGGATTCGGGGTCTCGGCCTCTACATCATGCTGCTCTCAGATGTGGTAGCCTAAACCTGGTAACTTCTACTTTTTAATGGTTCTGTAGTGATTGTGGCCTCTTTCATCAGACATGATTTTCCATCAAACAAGTCCATGGACCCAAATAACGCAGATTCCGGATTTCTCACTATGATGTCGGCCAAGAGAGTGTGTGAAAAGAGTCTCCTTCCTGTAGACGACCATGCCATTCAGAAAATCGCGGCTTTAGAAGATGAGCTGCTGCAGCTCCGAGCACAGATTGCGGCAATCGTTGCCCTACAAGAGTCCAAAGCCGCACAGTCTGGTAAGCCATTAGTGTTTGTGCTGGGAGGTGTCTCCTTATTATTCCCTTCATGGGTTGCACAGGTCAGACGTTTGGTGCGATTTGATCTCTTTTTATTCTCAGATACAGAATCGATGTGCTCATTAGGCAGCCCAGGGAACGCCCTCCCACCGCCATCTTTAGCTTCTACACCACTTTCCGCACAGTTCTTCCAATGTACAACACCAGTAGCTCCGCTTCCTCCCCCTCCTCCGCCGCCTCCAGTCCCATCGACCAAACTAAACTCCGCCAAATCTGCACTCGATCTGATCCGAGAACGTAAAGCTTCTCACAGACGCAGCCTGACGGAAAGAGAGGCTCCAGAGAAAGGCAATGAGGAGAAGCTTCCCAGTATGATGGACGTGTTAAAAGGCATGAATTCCATCAAGCTTCGGGCGGTCGAAAGGTAAGATCATTTATAGAGTCCCTTTGAATATATGTATTTTTTTATTAGTGATTTCACCTATAACTGTGGCTGTTTCATTAGCCCCAGTTACAGGGGAATCTCAGCCTCCTAGCTACAGAGATGCTCCTTTCCATCCCTACACCCAGAGATCACATGTTCACTGAGCCTGGAGGAAGAAGCACAATCAGTGCAATAGATTCCTAAACGGTATACACAAGCGCTGGTTCAGCACTATGTATACAGAGATTGAGACGGTAAACGGGTAATAAACCATGGTTATCTTCTCTCTGGGAAGTCTTGCTGTGTCCAACTTCCCACTCCACATCTGCTTATGCAAGCTACTTGCACTACATTGACAATTTAGAATGTCAGTGCAGAGTAATGTGTGGACCACCCAGATGTTTAGTCTATGTGCAGTCCAGCAGTAGTTAAAAAGGACTTGTCAGAAGTGACCAGTTTCTGCTCTTATTTTATTTCCCGCTGCTCCCCTGAGTATTCTGCTTCTTTGTTTTTAAAATCCGCCATACAAATACTTTTTTTTTTTTTCTTGCTAATTTTTATGTTCTTTAGCAGGGGGCGTAGTTCACAGGAACAGGGTCGGACATACTGTCGGTACTGCTGAATCAGGACCAGAGGTGGTGGGGGGTTCCTTGCAGTCATAGGTGTACTGTCCATACTCTTTGACACTGGCCTCTCCCATCCGTAATCATTCTGATACCCAGAGACGGGGTGAGGGCGGGAACTCGATAACTTGCAAAGTTGAAACTAACTTATGCAAACATGATTTCAATATTATGCTAGATTTAACATTTCAGATTAGTCTGTCCCTAATTAGCAACATGTTGTACTATCGCCACTGATTACCGTATATACTCGTGTATAAGCCGACCCGTGTATAAGCCGAGACCCCTAATTTTGCCCCAAAAAACTGGGAAAACTTATTGACTCATGTATAAGCCGAGGGTGGTGCTGCACAATGGTTAATGGTGGTCCAAAAAGATGCTCCATAGATAAATACCCCCCATAAAATGCTGCACAGGGGTTAATGGTGGCCCAAGAAGATGCTCCATAGATAACTACCCCCATAAAATGTTGCACAAGGGTTAATGGTGGCCCAAGAAGATGCTCCATAGATAAAAAAAAAAAAAAAAAACATATATTGCTGCTGCAATAAAAAAAAAATTGACATACTCACCTCTCGAAGCTGGGGGCCAGGTGCCGGTGTCGCCGCTGGCTCATGCCCCCGGCACTGGCGATATTTACCGGTCCCCATTCCATCGCTGCGCACCGCTGTGTCTTCCGGGTCCTCTGCAGTGATGTTCAGCAGAGGGTGCGCATAGACTACGTCATCGCGCCCTCTGACCAGAACATCACAGTCATAGGACGCGGAGGACAGAGCTGCGGTGTAATGGGGACAGGTGAATATTGCTCTGCTCCCCGTCCTCCCCCGTCATACTCGCCCCCTCCTGGCGCGCAGTCTCTGCAGCCCCTGCTTCTTCCATGGTCTCAGCGCCTCTGCTCTTCCAGGTTTCAGCGGTCACGTGGTACCACTTATTAAAGTCATAAATATGCGCATATTCATGACTTTAATGAGCGGTACCACGCAACCCTGAACACAGGCACCGGAGACCTTGGGAGAAGCAGGTGCTGCAGAGACCGTGCCAGGAGGGGGCGAGTATGATTTCTGACACCCGCGCTCCCTCTCGCCCGTCGACCCCCCGAGAGGGGGACTTTCAGCCTTAAAAAATTGGGCTGAAAATCTTGGCTTATACGCGAGTATATACGGTATATCTTAGACAAGTCTTTTCCAAAAATTTATAGCAGTTGATTAATACGTTTTTGTAGAAATGGTCAGTAAAAGAAAAATCTTATTAGACATAGCGGCAATACATGAAAAATGGCTTGTATGAAGAGCTAAGTTATAGCCTGTCGGCGCTTCTGTTGCATAGTGGCAGTGATGTTTATGGTCACTACTTTTTCCCCTTAGATCCCCTGGTGGGACACCCTTAACCAGGAAAGACAAGAAGAGACGTTCGCTTAATGATGCCACAGACCCTGCAGCCATTATAGCCAGAGCCTTAAAGCAGAAGTTTGCACACAGAAATGGTGATGACTCTTTCGATAAAGAAAATAGATCTCATGAGGAGTCTCCGTTCTCCAGTCCTGAAGCCCCAATGGTACTGAAACTTCCATTCATGATCTTTCATACGCCTGATTTTCAGTTGTCAGGCAGCTAGTTGCTAACAGAGGCAACTACCTGCCCATTGTACCTGGTGCTGGCTCAGAGCAATGACCAACCACTCCTGCCAGTGATTCAGCTGCTCTACATCAACAGAGCAACTCTTCTTCTTCTGGGCTGTTCTGTCGACAAGGCGTGACTACCGACATTATGCAGTTAGGCAACATGTGAGTTGACTGCCATCCCCATGATGTTGGCAGTCACACCCCATCAAGATACCAGAGTGGAAGAGAAGCCGCAGCTCTGTCGACGTGACTCCAGAAGAATCGCCGGCAGGAGCAGAATGTGACCGCTCTGTGTCAGCAGAGATCAGTGCCGGGGACAACAGGCAGATAGTTAGCAACTACCTGCCTGTTAGTTCTTGAGCCCAGAGGATAATCTCTTTAACACTATATACTTCGCAGCAATATCTATTGTGTGAAGTGGTCAAAAGTCTTGTTCAACTGTATAACATGGTCTGTTACGGTATAACATGGTCCGTTACTGGTTTGGTAGCAGCCCACAGCTGCCCTATAATTGTCGAATTACGTTAGATGTACCTATTCTGACACTTTTCCTTCGCTCTTCCCAATTGCCCTGGTGTGGTGGCATTTAGGGTAATGGTAGCTGGGGTTGATGACAGCTATGATTAGCCAAAAATCACATATGGCATCAGGTCCTTGGGTTAGTAATGGGGGTGTCTATCAGACACCCCCATTACTAACCTGGTAATGAAAGAAAAATAAACAGGCAGAAAAATAAATTTTATTTAAAAAGCACGAAAAAACACTCCTGCCATGTTCCCTGGTTCACCAATTTATTTTTTGGGGAAAAAAAACCCAGTGAGGTGCACTATAGTCCTGGGAATCCAACACAGTCCACAGATGAAAACCGGAAAAAAATGAAACGAGAAATAAAGACAAGTCGTTGTTCCTCGATTACCAATTTATTACAAAGCGAAAAGTTCCCACGCCATAGTCTGTGGGTTTCCCATGACGATCCCTAAATTCTACGTCCAGTGGAGCCTCGTTTTGTCATCGCACGCATTAAGCAGTGTGCACAATGACAGGGGTAAATGAAGCCCACAGCAAACGCTGTGGGCTACAACAAAATAGCCTCAATCTCCTCCCACAGCTGTGACCTGGATGGACATCCCAGGGGGCATGCCCAGGTCACAGCTAAGAGACAGGAGGAGCGGCCCCAATACAAGGGAGGCTGCTGCCATTCGACCGCAGGCTCTTATGCCCATGGCAGCGGTAAGTGAGGTGTGTAAGTATCTTGCTCAGACGCTTACACACCCACAAATGAAAATGGCAGCCCCAGTGGCTAAAGTAAAAATTAATAAATAAAAAACTATTAAAGTTGCATATTTAATTTTGTATTAAAAATAATTGATTACATAGTCAATTAACAATACAGAATTAAAAATCGCGACAACTTCTCTTTACAGCAACCCATACATTCTAAAATCTAGACCTTTATTGGGTAGAATTGTTTGAGCTAATGGATTCGTTGATTGATCCTTCACAATTTGTACTGTATAAATGAATGTATATCTGGTCCTAACTTTTCCTATGTTCTCCACTTGCAGTTTGGGCGCCACATGCTAAAGCCTATTGGGAAAAGAACACAGAAGGAAATGACAAGAAAGCAAGTCCATGTCTGATTTCATGGATATGTTTCAGAGGGTTTTGGGAAAAGCATGTGAAAATCTGACAATTACGCCAAACTGCCCAATGTAACAGGCAGCACCTCTTTTTTTATTCCTTAGGATTGCCATGGGCAGGGTTATCTTACTGTTGAAGTCTCATGGCTCTACTGTAAGATTTGATTCGGAGGGTAGAGAATGTCAACTTATATATTGTTTTAATTGCTTAAAATAACATTCTGATAAGTGCCATTATTAATTTGCTAAACCATGAATGTTCCACCCATCAGAAGGTCCATTGTCCTCTTCTACAACCATAATACATACTTACACTTTGGTCCACACGCAATGTCTCATCTTCTGATGTGATGAGACACTCTGGCATGCTCGGTGGTCAAGTTCTAGTGGCTACCATACCATGGCAGGAGACTCTTGGGCATGGGTCTTATTCCACGTCAGAATGCTAATTTCCAGGTTGGTCTATGCAATATAGGTACATAACATCGCAAGAGATGCCAAAATGATGATATATACTATATATATTGATATAGTTTTTTTTGTTTTATTGAAATGCATTGTATTTAAGATTAAAAATAATTTTGGGGTTTTATTTTTCACTGTTTGGCTGTCACAGGCTCTTTGTTTTCCTGCACATTCAACTTTGATGTGGTCTGTGGTCATACACGAGCTGAGAGGAATTCAGAAAAAGACAGATTATAGCTCTAAAAACTCTCCCCTCAAGACATTTAGAACGAGCTCACTGATGGACACTTGGTTAAATCATTCTGCAGCCAGCAACAGATAGTGCAACACAGAAGCAAATTGTGCAATTTTGTTTAGTAAACATAATTGCGAAAATGATTTTTAGCCTCAAATACATGCATCTAAGTAAAATAAAATGCACTAAAATTCGGACAACCCCTTTAATTAGTTTGTCAAGGCTCTAAATGGAACCGGGAAAAGTGTAGTGTGTGTACTTAACTATCCAGAGTAATAGCCACATGCAGTTTTTAAATATGAATGGAAAGCTCTTAAAGTAGGAAAGCATGCATGGCAAAACCCTTCCATGGCAGGGAAAGCTTCATGGTACTGTTATGTGCAGACCAAGATGATGAAACTTGAGGATCCTGTTAGTTGCTGGTTTTTGTAATGAATAAATACTGTGCATGCAGAATTTCACTGAAAAGGGGTTCTCCAGGAATATAATAAAACTGTCCCCATCACATAATTCAAACACAGCCTGTGCTAGTCAAGTCAGGACGGGCTGCAGTCTGAAGAAACACTGTTCCTCAAACATGTCTCAACAGAAATGAGCTACATCATACCTCTGTGATCCAATGAAAAGTGTATAAATTATCTGGGCTGACTGAGCACAAATGAATTTCATCTTAGCCCTCAGTCCTACATGTGCCCAGTCAGCCGAGAAAATGTATTTCTTCTTCTGTCACACACTTCTCCTCGGCTCAAAGTGGTAAATGCGCTTACAATATAGCTCCTCTGTCACTGAAACACAGGGCTTGGGAGCAGCCTCTCTACAGACTACAGCCCATTCTTATCCATTATCTAGGACAAGCTGCTGTTTGAATTATGTGACAGGGGCCATATTAGTACATTCTTGGAGAAACCCTTTAAAGTGCATTGGTTGCATTGTTAAATGTTGCCTTCTTATTCTCCCTCAAGCAGTCGGTTTTCTTTTTGGCATGTCCATTCTTGTAGAGCTGATAAACCTGTGTTGGAAAGGCAGACAGGTGACTGGAAGGATGAAACGTATTAATTCTTACCAGACTTTGCTAGATAAAAATCGCTGGCTGTGTGCCATACAAGAATCCATGCTTTTATATGCTTTTACTTATAAGGCTATGTTCCCACAATGAGCTGATTTTCTGCACCCATTAAGTAAACTGGGTTACTTGCATCTTTTTGAAAATATGCAGCTTAAAAAAACTCGTCAAAAACTCATTGTGGGAACGTAGTTTTACAGAATTATTTCACAAACTCAAACTTGAAATGTGATATGTCATTCATTTCTAAATTTAAGTTTTATCTATGGCATGTTCTTGGTTTTATGTGATTTTACCTTTTTTTTAGGCTTTACACTTGCAATCAGGGAGAACCATGAAATGCTGCTTTTGTTTTATCTGTTGTTCGTGTTCACAAGAAATGATGTACATATCGCTATTTTGTATATAGTTTTTAAAATAAATTTGTTTAAAAACTCCCAATTTCTTTTGACCTCTTGTTTTTCCAATTTTCATCCAAGCGAAATGAACAAGGATATAGGCAATTACCACTATGGAAAAGGGGTGAGCCAATGAGTGTCAAAAGGGTATTGATAGAAGTCGTCAGCCCAGTTTGGCTATCACAATATTCTGAGGTCCTTAGCAGAGCTATATATTAATGACATAATGCTTCAAGATCCACCTAAAGTGATAGCAATGATAGATATTAGTGATGGTAGATGTCAGCCCAGTTTACATAATTCTGGCTCCTCCAATGCTATGAAGTCTACTTATACCGATAGCAGTGCATATACAGGCCTGGGTCAGACTTTGGATACACCTGGTAACACAATGGTTTGTTCTTATTGGAATGTGCACATTGTAGGGTTAGACTGAAGGCAGCAAAACACCAAGGAACACATAGAAAAAAGGTGTAAAGAAACGTGTGAAACAAACCAGAATAGGTGTTAGGCCGGGGTCAGACACAACTACAAAAAATCGGACCGTTTTAGTCGGTCGATTATCGGAGCAAAATGTAAACATCACACATCCGCCTGGCATCCGATTTTCCTTCAAAGATGCGATTTAGTCGCATGTGTGTGTAGCTTGTAACATCCGATTTTCATCCGAGCACCGTTTTTTTGTTGCAGCTTACCAAAAAGGACAATAACGGTTTTGAGGCCTGATACTCATTTAAATCATCAGGCGACCTATATTTAAGTGCTCTGCTACAGGTGTGACTCTCCCACCTTTGCACTGGTGTCATTTTGTTCCTTGTGCTTAGTGCTTGCTAGCTGCTTTATCCAAACATGAGCGACACACTCAGATTTTCTCCCACTGAGCGTGTGCTGTTCCATTGGGTTATATCCAGACGTTTTGGGGAGCCATATCCTGTAATAGCAGATCCCAGAAGACGCAGAAGAATGTGGGTACATCCACTTTTGACAAGAAGGATAACTAAAGGCCATTTTCACAGCCTATATTTGTCACTGCGTAAGCATGGAGATAAGTTTTTCCAATATTGTCGAATGAGCATAGCTACCTTTGATACGTGCTTGACATTGTGCGCCCTGGGATCACATTTCAGGACACCAGGATGAGAAAAGCAATTTCTGCAGAGGAACGCCTTCTCCTAACAATAAGGTATGTGTGTCAACGATATGTTGATGATGTTTTCCTCGACATAGTGACTTTGCAAGTGTTTGAGCACACTTCTTGGAAACTTATAATGTGAGTAATGTATTTCTGAAGCTTAGCTATCGAAATGATTGGTTTTGGTGTATTCCACAGAAGCCATGGCTTGTAATCTAATTTCCAGCATGTGTGGTCTAACAAACTCAAGCATTGTAAGTGTTGTGCATGCTGTGTTTGTTGTTTTTGGTGCTGATTTCTCCATGTTCTATGTGTGTTACAGGTTCCTTTCTAATGGCATGTCCTACGCTGCTCTGCACTTAGAGTTCTTAATAGGCCGATCAACAATTTCAGGCATTGTGCGGTCAACTTGTGTGGAAATTTGGAACAGACTACATGAAGACGTCATGCCTGAGCCAAAAATGAGTGACTGGTTGAGGATAGCACAGGGTTTTGCCGAAAATTGCCAGTTTCCACACTGTATAGGAGCCCTGGACGGCAAGCACATACGTGTTCGTAAACCTCCTAACTCAGGCTCCCAATTCTTCAATTACAAACAATATTTTTCCGTAGTTTTGTTGGCCTTGGTCGACACAAACTACAGGTTTATAATTGTAGACATTGGGGCCTATGGAAGGACTGGAGACTCAAGAGTCTTCAATACTTCCATCATGGGTAGGCGGATACGCAATAACCAACTGGACCTACCACCAGCAAGTCAACTTACAGACTCTATTCCAGAACATGTGCCTTATGTTATAGTTGCGGATGAGGCATTTCAATTAACCCGTAATGTAATGAGGCCATATTCCCGTCGCTATCTCACCCATCGGCGTAGAATATTTAATTGTCGCCTGTCACGTGCTCGGCGGCTGGTGGAGTGCACATTTGGAATTCTTAGTGCTAAATGGCGGGTACTTCAATCTGCAATTCAACTCAGTGAAGACAATGTTAATGTGGTCCTCAAAGCATGTGTGGTCCTACATAATTTTTGTAGAATCCATGAATGCTCCTCACAACATGTGGGTGAGTTAGCCTCTGTGAATGTGTCTTTGCCTATGTCACCACCCATCCATCCCCGTCGTCCACCTTCAGGCCTAAAAGTACGTGATGTGTTGACTCAATATTTTGTGTCCCCTGAGGGTGCTACTGCCTGGCAAGAGGAGGCATTATTACACATGTAGTGTGCCTATGTTGCTCTGTCATAAAGATATTTATGCTCACTTAATTGTATATGTTGTGTTTGTTTTTGTGTCATATTGTGTGTAAGTTAGGCACACCATAACATATTTAACTAAACAGCTACATATTTAAATAATCACATACAATTAATGCGAGTACAAACAATTTTTTATGTAGTAGATCATGTTTTGTCGCTGTAAACATAATGAACAATTACAACTGGCTCATAAATTATTTTAAACATATTTCCTGAGAAAATTGAAAGACTATAACAAACTATAATGTTCATAACTTAAAACAAATAGAACAAAAATACATTACACCTATAACTGGTGGTAGGTGTGGGGTGGTGGAGGGCCAGATTGTGAGGGCTGCCTTGACTGCTCTCCAGCCACTGTGTCACTATGAGTGGTGGCTGACTGTGTAGTTTGCTGTCTGCTTGTTGCTGGCTCTGTATGTGGGTTTGGGTAAGGGAAGTTTGGGAACTGTTGTGGGTAGTCATAATATGACTGCCCACTTACACTGTAGCCCCCAAAATGCCCATGTCGACCATACCCATGTTGTGGCCAGCATTGAACATTGGGTATGGTCGAGTGGGCATATTGTGAATGGGCACTCTGTCCCATGGCTTGGAGCTGGGGAGCTCTGTATAAAGAAGGAGCTGCAGTAGGATGAGGAGGAGGAGTTGGGTTCTGTTGGACACAAGGAGGAGGTGGAGGAGGAGGATGATGATGATGAGGAGAAGGATCAGAGGCTGAAGCAGATTGTGATGGATTTGGTCCAAACAACCTTAAGACATTTTCCGGACCAACCAGCCATCTTTCTAGATAATCTAGTAGGTTGCTTGGATCATTAGGCGGTGTTCCAGCATCCAAAACAATCTGCAGTCCGCTTCTGATCCGCAGTCTGTGCTGTCTTGGAATAGCCCGGAGGTAACGGGCCAGACTGCGGCAAAATCCCTCCTCCCCATCATCATTTGCTACACTGGACAAATAGTCCAGAACTCCTCGGTCCACCTGCCTCCTTGTGCCAGAACCAACTCCTTCTCTTCTACGCCTGGCTCGCCGTGCCACAACTGCAGGAGGCAAAGCCACATCCAGGGGCCTACCAGGGCTGCTGCTGAGGGGAGGGTCTTGGGACTGTAGAGGCAAGCTCTCTGACTCCACTGCTGGTGGTGGTGGTGGTGATGCTGCTGCTGCACTTGCTGCTGATGACGGCCCAGCCTCCTCAACATCCCCCACGGGGTCGATCACTGCCTCAGAGTCAGAAGCTGGGTCTCTCTCAGTAAGGTTTGACTCGGTGCTAGAGAATAAAAAAATTGTATTACAATTTATTCTTAAAAATAGCAATACACTTTGTACAGACATTAACTTACGGTCGCAAATCCATAGCTGGAGCCAGAAAATTCAGTCTATCATAATAGACATATTTGCGTTTACTGGTTGCTGCTGCCCCACTGTGCCCCCTCAGCTGTCTCTCTCACCTGTAGCAGTCTCTACAGCTGCGCCAACGCCTTGTAACATCTGAGACTGAAAAAGTAACGGATAAAATAAGAAATTATACTTATCTGCCCTTATGTATTTTAAAAATAAATACCGTACAACAGCAATATTATATTTTTTGGCGTGTTAGGGGTACAGAACACCACAACATATTGTATGTAGATAAAATAACAACTTAATATTACAAGAGTTCATACATACAAAGCTCTATGACATGTGTCACAATAATGAGCATTTATTTGTGACACAGCGATGGGATTAACAAAAGGGACACATATTAAGTACTTCACCTAGGCATTTATTGCGTAGGCACACATTTTTAACTTGAAACTTGGCAACCATTGCAGTTGGAGCTAAATATCACACCACCACTGACGGCACCTGAACCTTCATCCTACCAGGACCTTCAGTTCGTCCCTGCCCTGTGGGATTCCCGTATATATGGGCTGGAGCCTTTTAAAGTTCTCATATCCCACAGTGGCCTCCTCTGTTCCTTTTGTGGTATCTTCCTTAAGGTTTGAGAAAGACCCATTGCAGGGTCGAAACGTTACCTCTACACCTTGTTGATGCTGTGCTGTTTTCAATTTAAACTTTTTGGACTTGCATTTAAAGATTGTTGGAGTGCGGCTGTTTTTCAAATTACAGGAGCTAAATATTAGATGTGCTTGGAGTACTCACATAGCACTGGGGGTTCAACAGGCATAAGTGTTTTTTCAGCTGCAGAATGGAAGGGAGGGAGCCACAGGATTCATTACTGATGGGTAGGCGGAGCCCCAGATCAGGATGTCACCTCAGATCAAAAGCGTGCTGACTGGCTGGCCCCTCCAGCTCGGGCTCCTCCTACTCAGCTCCAGTCTAAGATTTGAGGTCCCAGAGGATGGTCGCTGCTAATGCAGCTCCTCAGAAGATTTTATTATTTTATATTCGGACAGGAGACTTGGATCACCAGATGTGGTCTAGAGGTCTCAGGGGTACCAGCGCTGCTGTACCCCAACCTCTCCCTTGGCGGATCTGTATCACATTTATGGTCCCTGCAGAATTTTGCCGGCCCTGGGGGATGAGGAGAGCTTCCCTGGCGGGACGCAAACCACACGTGCGGTCACTGCGTTCCTCGCCCTGGGGGGAAGCATGGGCACAGTGCCAGAAACCCCTGAGGGTCCCTGTGGCGCTTTGGCTGGTGAGTACTCCACACAAATTTTATTATTATAATGTGTGAGTGCTTTAGCGCCTGAGTGAGCAGCGCTATTACTTGTGTCAGTATGCTTCAGCGCTGCTGTGACAGCACTACTACATGTATGTCAGTATGCTTCAGCGCTGCTGTGACAGCGCTGTTACAAGTAGATGTGGTGATTTTTTGTCCGCAGGCTGATAGCTGCAGGACAGAGAGGGAGCAGGAGCGGGGGAGTTCGCGCTCAATATTCGAGCTGGCGGGGGGCGTGGCCTAACTAATCCCGGTCTTCTGAGCAGGAAGACGCGCGCTCTGGCGTTTCTCCTGCGACTCCCTCACTGTGGCGGCCATTACACAGGCTCCTGGGCTCCTCAGACCGCTCCTCTCCTCATAAGACACCACGGCCAGCTGGGTGAGTGCTGATTCCTCACCCCGCAGTGCAGCGATCGCTATCCTGCAGCTGCAGTCTCATTAGAGACATAAAATTGGCTGGGGCTCACACTTCATATATATATTGTGGTGAGTTTGCAATATTAACCCCTCTGAGGGTTATTTCTACCAGCAATTTTTTTTTTTGACTGAATACCGCTGGGGTAACCCTGCCTGGTGGAGCGTTAACCCTTCAGCGTTTAAAAAAAAAAAAAAAAAAACCGCATAGTTTTTGCTGGTATTACCGCTTTGACCTGCTCATACAGGTGAGACATGTCTGAACAGAGTTCAGATGCCGCGGACCACGTCCCAGTGCCACTGCGGCAATCAGATACGCAGACCTCAACAGCGTCTAGCGCTGCGGTCGACAGCGGTGAAAAATTGGACGATATCGCTCGATCGATCAACAACTTGTCTGACCTTTTAGGTCAATATGTGTCTGCTAATTCCTCTCAGAGGAAGCGACGCAGGCCGTTACCGGCCTCTACACGGAGCGAGTCAGATGTATCTGATATTGGGCAGAGTTCCCCTTTAAATTCGGATGGAGAAATATCCGATTCAGATGCGGACGAGCCGCAGGGCGTTCCTCTATGGCGAAGCGTACGGAGGCATTAATTGAAGCCATGAGAGATATATTACAGTTCCCGGAGGTGGTAACTAGTCGTCCTGGTAAATCAGCACGCATGTTCCAGGAGTCCCGTGCTTCGCGTACAACATTGCCAGCTCTGGATGAGCTTAATAGTGTAACAGAGGAGGAACGTCTGTGTCCAGATAAGCGTTTTCATGGAACGCATTTCTTTGATACACTTTATCCTTGCTCTGCGGAGTTAAAGGCTAATTGGACTTCTGCTCCTGAAGTGGATGTGTCTTTATCTCAGCTTAGTAAATCCTCACTACTCCTATTAAGGGAAAAGCGAGCTTACAGGAGCCTTTGGATAGAAAAACGGAATTGGCGGCAAAAGCAAGCTATGAGGCTGCGGGTCATGGATTCCGAGCAGTGCTAGGATCCATGTGTGCTGCTAGAGCTTCTCTAGGCTGGTTGGCACGTTTGAAGACGGAGTTGCAAAATGAATCTCCGTTATCTGAGATACGGGAGACTTGTGAATGGTTAGAAACGGCAGCCTGTTATATCTTTGATGCCGGTCTGGATACGGCATCTCTGCTGGCCAAAGCGCAAGCTTCAGCGGTCACAGTCAGAAGAGCTTTATGGCTCAGACAGTGGGCCGGGGACGCAGTTTCCAAACAAGGGTTGTTGGCCTTAGCTTACAAGGGTGGCCATCTTTTTGGATCCGACCTCACAGAGCTGATTTCCAAGGCTAAGGCGAAGGAATCAGCATTACCACAGCGTAGGGCCATGGCTTCGGTGTCCAGTAAGCCTGGTGTCTATAGTGGTCGGCGGTCCTTTCGGGGCCGAGGACGATCTAGTCACTCCTCGTGGGGATCGGGTCGTCCTTCCTTCTCAGGAAAGAAATCCTCTCAGAAAACTCGTACTCCCTGGAAGCAGAGTTTCCGCCAGGACAAGCGGGAACTTGACAAGAAGCCCGCCAAGTCGGATTGACGCCAGGGGTCCACTCGAGGATTCTCGAGTGGGGGGTCGCCTGCTTCTTTTCAAGGCGACTTGGATGGCTCGCGTTCCAGATTCCTGGGTAACGCGGATAGTGTCGGCAGGCTATTTCATAGAGTTTGTTTCTCGACCTCCAAATGTTTTTTGTCAGTCTCGCGTTCCGTCAGAACCCGAGCTTGTTGTCGCTCTACAGCGAGAGGTCGAATTTCTGCTACAAAAGGGTGTAGTGATACCGGTTCCGTCAGAGGACCGAGGGAAAGGTTTTTATTCCAACCTTTTTGTAGTTCCCAAAAAGGAGAACAAATTTCGCCCGATTCTGGATCTCAAGCGATTAAACCGGCATGTCCATGCCCGGAAATTTCGCATGGAGTCGCTTCGCTCCGTTGTGGCAGCTCTGTCACAGAACGATTTTCTGGTGTCAATCGACATTCGCGACGCCTATTTGCATATTCCCATCGGAAAGGCTCATCAGCGCTTTCTTCGATTTGCCATAGGTCAGAATCATTACCAGTTCGTGGCTCTGCCGTTCGGCTTGGCCTCAGCGCCAAGGGTCTTTACAAAAATTCTGGCGCCCCTCATGGCAATCCTTCGAAGACAGGGGATTACGATTCTCCCTTATCTGGACGATCTTTTGATCGTGGCTTCCTCGGAGGAGGAGGCGTTGACGGCTCGGGATTTGTCTCTTCAGTTTCTGAAGGACTTCGGTTGGCTGGTCAATTGGGAGAAGTCGTCCCTGGAACCATCGAGGACAATCCTCTTTTTGGGAATGCATCTCGACACGTTTCGGTCGGTAGTTTCCCTACCACCAGACAAACAGTCATGTCTTCTTCGACATGTACGGATTATGAAATCCTCAACGGCAATGTCCTTACGGAAGTGTATGCGTCTTCTGGGACTGATGGTGGCATCCATGGAGGCGATTCCTTTTGCCCAGTTCCATTCCAGGACCCTCCAAAAGTTTATTTTGAGTCGATGGAATCGGTCGCAATCGCTGGATTGCAGTGTCACCATTTCTCGCGCGGTGCGGGATTCTCTAGGATGGTGGCTACGTCCAGGGGTTTTTGCCCTGGGGAAGTCCTTCCTCCCTCCAAAGTGGTCAGTCATAACCACCGATGCCAGCCTGATGGGCTGGGGGGGTGTTTGGAACAATCTCTGGATTCAGGGGGTATGGTCACCGGAAGAGTCTGTTCTTCCGATCAACATCCTGGAATTGAGGGCGATTTTCCTTTGCCTCCAGCATTGGACGGTCCCTTTGAGCGGTCTGCCAGTTCGAGTGCAGACAGACAATGCGACGGCTGTCGCGTATATCAATCACCAAGGCGGGACAAGGAGTTCCAGGCTCTTGGTGGAGGTGTCTCGAATTCTGATTTGGGCCGAGGCCAGTGTGCCAGCCATTTCGGCGATTCACATTCCAGGGGTTCAGAATCTTACAGCGGACTTTCTCAGTCGCAGGAAGATGGATCCTGGGGAATGGAGCCTTCACCCGGAAGTTTTTGCACTACTGTGCTCCCGTTGGGGAACTCCCCAAGTGGATTTGATGGCATCCAGGTTCAATGCCAAGTTACCGACGTTCATGTCCAGGTACAAGGACCCGAAGGCTGTGGCGGTGGATGCTTTAGTAGCTCAGTGGGATCAGTTCGAGCTGATCTATGTATTCCCGCCGATATCTTTACTTCCTCTAGTACTGCGTCGGATCAGATTAGAGAGAATTTCAGCTATTTTGATAGCTCCGGATTGGCCAAGAAGGATGTGGTTCTCGACAATAATGTCGCTGTTGGCGGCACCTCCTTTTCCGCTTCCTCTTCAACCGGACTTGTTGACTCAGGGGCCCATTTGTCATCCGGACTTGCAGTCCCTGCGTTTGACGGCGTGGCTCTTGAGACCGAAATCTTAACCCATAGAGGTTTTTCAGCCGAGGTTATTGCTACCCTTCGTGCTGCGAGAAGTCCGGCTACTACTAGGATTTACCACAAAACCTGGGAAAACTTCTTTTCGTGGTGTTTGGGATCCTCTCGGAATCCGAGAAAGTTTTCCATCCCCAATCTGTTGGCTTTTCTGCAGCATGGGCTGGACAAAGGTTTGGCAGTCAGCACCCTGAAAGGTCAGATTTCTGCTCTGTCTTTATTGTTTCGGAGAACCATTGCTTCAAATAGGGACGTGATTTCCTTTTTCCGCGGTATAGCTCGTAAGTTTCCGCCGCGGAAGGCTTCCGTGTCTCCTTGGCGGCTCAACCTTGTTTTGGAGGCTCTTCAGCATAAACCTTTTGAGCCTATGGGTTCGGCTAGCCTTTCTTTACTTTCCTGGAAGGTGACTTTCCTTGTAGCGGTCACTTCTTTGAGGAGAGTTTCTGAGTTGGCAGCTCTTTCTTGTTCGCCTCCTTTTCTGGAGTTTTTTCCGGATCGTGTAGTGCTTCGCACACGGGGTGATTTTTTACCTAAAGTGGTATCACAATTTCATGTTAACCAGGATATTGTGTTGCCTTCTTTCTGCCCGGATCCGAAGAATGCGAAAGAGCGAGATTTGCACACATTGGATTTAGTGCGGGCCTTGAAGTTTTACCTATCTGTTACTCAAGGTTTTCGTAAGACGGACTCTCTATTTGTGGTTCCAGCTGGTCGCCGGCGTGGTCAGCGAGCTTCCAAGGATTCTATAGCTCGTTGGATTCGGTCAGCTATTCTGGAAGCTTACAGTCTTCAGGGTGCATCTTGTCCGATTAAGATTCGAGCCCATTCCACGAGAGCTGTGGCTTCATCGTGGGCTTTTCATCAAGGGCCTCGGCAGTGCAGCTCTGCCGGCGGCAACTTGGCGTTCTGTCCACACGTTTACAAAGTTTTATAAAGTGGACGTCAGTGCTTCTGCTGATGCAGCCCTCGGACGTAGGGTCTTGCAGGCAGCTGTAGTTTGAAGTTCTTATGGAACTTGTGTTTTAGCGCTGGTTGCGCTTTCTTGTTAAGGTTGTTGGGTTTCTGCCTTTTGTTGGTTTTTTCCCACCCTTATTTTTTTGAACTGCTTTGGGACGTCCCATCAGTAATGAATCCTGTGGCTCCCTCCCTTCCATTCTGCAGCTGAAACACGGATTTTGGTAAGAACTTACCTGTAAAATCCTTTTCAGCGAAGGAAGGGAGGGAGACACAGATCCCGCCCAAGGCAGAAGTGTGTTGATGTTTTCAGATGCAGCGCGACTCTTATCTGATAGCGATTATCTGGACTGAGGTCAGCGCGTTAAGGATCTTTTCAGCATCGCCAGCTCATCGCAGTAGTCAGGTTCAGTGATTAGTACCTGGAACTCTGTGGTTTTTGGCTTACTTTGTGTACATAACCTGTATCCTTGTGTTTTTCTCTGAAGTTCCTTCAGAAGGGGGTTATGTTGCTCGCTGGTGATCTTGGTTCTTCCCTAAAGCTTTGGTACGACTGGAGCGAGTAGGAGGAGCCCGAGCTGGAGGGGCCAGCCAGTCAGCACGCTTTTGATCTGAGGTGACATCCTGATCTGGGGCTCCGCCTACCCATCAGTAATGAATCCTGTGTCTCCCTCCCTTCCTTCGCTGAAAAGGATTTTACAGGTAAGTTCTTACCAAAATCCGTGTTTTGGGCACATTTATGTTTTACATATAAGGGTACAGGGACATTATAACACATTGTTGTTGGTACATACTGAGTAGTAATACAGTATTTTAAGCGTTTTCAAGACGTTACTAATGCGTTCTTGGTCCTCCATAGACCTGTCGCTAAAATCTGGAAACATCTGTCCACATATTCTCCGCCAAGCCGCGTCCTTCCGCGAGCGGTTTGAATAATTGGGATACCGCTGGTCCCAAAGTTCTGGTCTCTCCTGGACCAGAACGATCAACATCTCAACATTGATGTGACTGGCCATGGTTCTGGACTCCGTGGAGGCGGTTTCCTGTTTGGGTTTGAATTTTCGTAGCCTAATTAGCATGTGAGCCCTTCCTGGCAATTATCCTGATGCAATTTCCTGACACCTGGGATAGTGGTGCGATTTAATCGGAAGTCACACGTGCGGTCCGTTTGTAATCCGATTTTTCATCGCTCCCATAGACTTGCATTGGCGATAGTCGACCCACAATCGGTGACAATCGCAGCATGCTGCGATTGCACACGGACGTTTAAAACGGACCACAAAAAATCTGATACTGGGAGCTGCTCCATAGATTAACATACGGCAGACTGCAATACGATATTTCATCGTATTGCAGTCGTCCGATTCTGTCGCCAGTGTGACGCCGGCCTTAAAGGGGTTGTCCACTGCTAGGTCAACCCCTTCTTGATCAAAATGTTTGGCCCCTATAAAAAAAATAAAGCTTATACTCACCTCCCGTGCTGGCGCCCTTCCCGCGGTGTCGGCACTTGCTCACCCCATGGCCTTTGTGCGGTGTTGTGACGCCAGCGCCCAATCAGCAATCGTGTTACTGTCTCTGCCTTCGGACAAATCGAACATGAAGAGGAAGTCTGGGCTGCAGCTGATCTCAGACTTCCTCTTCCTGTTCGATTTGTCCGAAGTTGGGGACAGTAATGCCAGTGCTGATTGGGCGCCAGGGTCACGTTTCATAACAACCACATGAGAACCCCAGGAGAATGGGTGCTGACACCGCGGGAATGGTGCTGGCACGGGAGGCGATCATAGACTTTCAATATTTTATCAAGGGATATGATAAGAAGTCCAAGTAGTGGACAACTTCTTTAAACCTCAGATTCCGCAAAGTACCACTTTTAGGGTTTGTGGAAACGAGTGCATAAATCGGACACGTGTGATTTTTGATCACATGGCACATGATCGATGTTTCTTTCAGTATGACTGATAAAAAAAATTACAGCATGCACTACTTTGTTGCATATATCAGATGAGACTTGCCCATTCAAATCTATGCGTGCAGGTATCCAATTTTTACAGATACTTTCATTCTTAACCTAGGAAACGGTAATTGATCATGTACATTCTGAATTTAAATGTATGAAAATGGATCGTACATGGATATAAAAAATCAAAAAAGAACAACGAAGTAACGGATTAGATATAATATATGAAAATTTATTTAATTACAATGTAATACATAATACAAAAGTGTCATGGAAAATGCAGAATAATTGCAGACACAGGGAGAAAGGGACAAAGTCCTGTGCACCAGACCCATAATGTAATAATCAGTCAAAGTGTAAAGCCCCCGTCTCACATAGCGAGATCGCTGCTGAGTCACAAGTTTTGTGACGCAACAGCGATCTCCCCAGCGATATCGCTGTGTGTGACACTTAACAGCGGCCGGCCCCCCTGCCGGGTATCGCTGATCGTCGCTGAATGTCCTGGACATTTTTTTGATCGTTGGTCTCCCGCTGGCCAGCACGAATCACTGCGTGTGACAGGCGGGAGACCAGCGAGCTGGAGCTGGTAACCAAGGTAAACATGGGTTTCCAGGTGCCGTGCAGCTCCTAGAAACCCGATGTGTACGTTAGATACCAGCATGCTGGTGCAGGGGAGCTGGTAACCAAGGTAAACAGCTGGTTTCTATGTGCCGGGCGGCGCTTAGAAACCCGCTGCTTACCTTGGTTACCAGCTCCCTGCACCAGAGCGCTGGTATCTAACGCAGGGTTCGACAAACCCGGGCGCCAGGTCGCCAGTGGCGCCTAGAAGATCATGCCTGGCGCCCGGGGGGAGCGCAGCCGGGTGTCAGCTGATTATCACAGCTGACACCCGGTACTGTGTGTCAGGAGCGGTCACGGACCGCTCCCGGAACATTAACCCCTGGCACACAGCGATCAAACATGATCGCGGTGTACCGGGGGCACAGGGGAGGATCGCGCAGGGGAGGGGGCTGCAGGGAGTGCGCGCTTCCTCCAGTGCCGGCCTGGCTGCAGGAGCGTTAGCCTGAGAGGACAGCCTGCAGCGATGCCAGAGCGATCGCTGGTGTGACAGAGTGCTGTGCACACTGTCTCACTAGCGATCTGGTATTATACACTGTATAATACCATGTATAATATACAGTGATGTCCCACCCTGGGACACGGTAAAAAAGTAAAAAAATAAAAAAATAAAAAGTGTTAAAAAAAATCATAATAAAAAAAAAATATTCCCTAATAAATTCATTTATTCCTGTAAATAAAAAAAAAAAAAAAAATTAAAGTACACATATTTGGTATCGCCGCGTCCGTAACGACCCCCCCTATAAAACTAGAATGTTGCCTAAAATCTACCATATATACTCATGTATAAGCCGACCCCCCCCTAATTTTGCCACAAAAAACTGGGAAAACTATGCCCCCATATGATGCTCCACAGTTTATGCCCCCATATGCTCCAGATTATGCCCCCATATGCTCCAGATTATGCCCCATATGTTCCACAGATTATGCCCCCATATGCTCCATATTATACCCCCATATGTTCCACAGATTATGCCCCCCATATGCTCCAGATTATGCCCCATATGTTCCACAGTTTATGCCCCCATATGCTCCAGATTATGCCCCCATATGCTCCAGATTATGCCCCCATATGCTCCAGATTATGCCCCCATATGTTCCACAGCTTATGCCCCCATATGTTCCACAGATTATGCCCCCATATGCTCCATATTATACCCCCATATGTTCCACAGATTATGCCCCCATATGCTCCAGATTATGCCCCATATGTTCCACAGCTTATGCCCCCATATGCTCCATATTATGCCCCATATGCTCCAGATTATGCCCCCATATGCTCCAGATTATGCCCCCATATGTTCCACAGCTTATGCCCCCATATGCTCCATATTACCATATTATGCCCCCATATGCTCCACAGATTATGCCCCATATGCTCCAGATTATGCCCCATATGTTCCACATCTTATGCCCCCATATGCTCCATATTATGCCCCCATATGCTCCAGATTATGCCTCCATATGCTCCAGATTACGCCCCATATGTTCCACAGTTTATGCCCCCATATGCTCCATATTATGCCCCCATATGCTCCACAGATTATGCCCCCATATGCTCCAGATTATGCCCCATATGTTCCACAGTTTATGACCCCATATGCTGCACAATTATGCCCCATATGCCCCATAGTATAGGCCTCATCTACTGCTGCTGCTGCTGCAAAAAAAAATGACACACTCACCTCTCGTCGCTGGGGGCCAGGTGCCGGTGTCCTGAGTAGGCGGTGACACTGGCGCGCTATGGGGGACAGGTGCCGGTGTCACCGCTCGCTCAGGACCCCGGCACCTGAGATATTTACCTGTCCCGTTCCACCGCTGCACGCTGCGTCCTCGTCTGTCTCCTCTGGCAGTGAAAAATCAGGCAGGGGTCGGGGCGCGCACTAACGACGTCATCGCGCCCTCTGCCTGATCATTCACAGCCAGAGGAGTCAGACGAGGACGCAGCGCGCAGCTGTGGAACGGGACAGGTAAATATCGCTATACTCACCCCTCCGCCGGCGCGTCCCTGCAGCCTCTCTGCTTCTCCCGGCGCTCTCCGCAGCGCTTCCTTCCTACAGCGGTCACATGGTACCGCTCATTAAAGTCGTGAATATGTGCATATTCATGACTTTAATGAGCGGTGCCATGTGACCGCTGCAGGAAGGAGCCAGAGATCGTGGGAGTAGCTGGGGGGCTGCAGAGACGCGGAGGGGGGTGAGTATGATCCGACACCCCCGCTCCCCCTCCCCGCCGACCCCCGTATATGACCCGCGTATAAGCCGAGAGGGGGACTTTCAGCCCTAAAAAATGGGCTGAAAATCTCGGCTTATATACGAGTATATACGGTAATATATCAAAATATAATATTTATTATCTTTAGAAGTAAAATGTTTATAACGTTTGTAATGTTTTTTTGTTAAATTAAAAACCAAGTTTGTTAAAAAAAAAAATTCTGGCTCCTAAATTTTTTGGCTGGCTCCTAGATTCTGAACAACTTTGTCGACCCCTGATCTAACGTACACTGCCGGTAACTAAGCGACGTGCATCGCTTGTTACCCGCAGTGTTGCTGTCCTGATCGCTGCTGAGATCTGCCTGTTTGGCAGCTCAGCAGCGATCATGTAGCGACACACCAGCGATCCTGACAAGTGCATATCGTTGTCGGGATCGCTGGTGTGTCGCTATGTGTCACAAAATGTGACTAACTTCATGAGAGCGATAGGTAAGCCGACCATAAGCGCTAAAACAAAATATATGCTCAACAGTATCAAATCACAGTACATCAAGCATGAATGGGAGGATTACCGATAAGGGGGGTGTGCACAAGTGCCAGAACAGAGGGTGAGAACCCCTTCCTTTTTTGATTATGCATATGGAGTGGAATTTTCATCAATATGGCGGTTAATTTTTTCTTTTCGCCGCCTGTGTTTAAAAGTTTATTGGAAATTTTTCTGTTTCTAACCATGGATATAAAAAGCAGATGTCACACAGATGAAAATCGCCCGACTTTTTTTTTTTTAATTTTTGATACGTTCGTCTGTCCCCAGCATTACTTTGATCACCGCTATACACATCCTTGACATCCTCTCAAGCGCTGCTTTTAGGTATTAACATGGAACAGCTTCCAATAGTATGAAGTAGTATGAAGGAGTTCGCAGTGGTGCTGAGCACTTGGCTGCTTTTGCCTTCACTCTTCGGTCCAACTCATCCCAAACCATCTCAGTTGGGTTAAGATGGGTGATTGTGGATGCAATGTCATCTGACGCAGCACTGTGTCGTTCTCCTTGGTCACGTAGCCAGGCACTGACCGCTCATGCCGGAGATTCAACTGCTCCTTGTCATCAGAGCAGCAGTTTCTCTTCCAGGGTGGGACTTCTGGCATCATGCTGATTGACAGCCGACTTCCTTAGGCATCAGGGAGCCGGCTGTCAATCAGCATGATGCCAGAAGTCCCGCCCTGTCAACAAGAAAAGAAAATGCCACTCTGACATGACGTCAGCGGAAGTCTGTGAGTGCTCTGAGCTGACGGAAAACAGCACCGGCACAACTACCTGCCTGTTAGTGCTTAGGGACATCTTTTTGTTTTTCACAAAGTCCCATATATAACCTTTTAATGACAGATTCCTAGGGAACCCATTAGTAGTAGTGTGTGAACAAAGCCTTACTGATATGCAGCATTCACATGTACATAAAAGATGTCAGATCGTATATAGTACTGAGTCTTATTAGTATAAATATTACTTTACCACTGTATAAAAGGACAATATTGTGTTCTATACTTAATTTTTCCTTTAAAAATGACATCCGTTAGAGAATAAATGTATGTTACACCATATTGCTCAACTAGGGGGCATTATTGGCCTTCCGACAGAATCTCAAATATTCTACCATCACAACATTCGCAGGATGGTCACTCACCAGAAAGCGCTGAAGACATTGCACTGATATTACAAGCAATATTTCTGTTAAAAAAATCTACTTTTTAATCAAGCAATAAATGTAAGGGTTGTCTTACAGGCAAATGTAGGCTTGCTGTGGATACCACAATATGGTAGGTGAGATTAGAAGAATACCAGTTGGACGTCCTCATTAGTAGGAAATGACAATGCTAGTGTGATGTGATATGCTCTTGGGGTACGAGCACACAGTCTTTTTGTAGTGGAAACCGAGCAGGAACTCCTTTCGAGGACTTTTTTTTTTGAGTATTTTGAAGACTTTCTGCTCCAAAAACTCAGCAAAAAGACTCTGTGTGACCATACCCTTACACTGTCCCTCGTATGACTGTTGTCAGTTGTCACCTCGTCCATGCTGGCCACGCCAATATGACTCTTAAACTATTTGAAGAGGTTTTATTTTTTTTCCTACAAACGGTCATAAAATCGCCTAAAGATGCTTGAAAGACGCTTCTTATTCATTTCTCTCGTAAAACCACTTTGCTGTTCCTATGCACAGTGTTTCGAGCTTTTTTTTTTAACAGTGTTGTCCGGTCTTCTGATAAAAGTCTGCAGTCACTGTACCTTTTTTTTTAATATAGACTCTATGGGGAGCCTAAAAAAATTTTCATATAAAATTGCAATTATTCTTTTAACCCCTTACCGACATATGGCACACAGTTAAGTCTTACACCAGCCTCCTGACTTTGATGCGTGCTGTGATATTCAGCCAATCATCTGCCTCTAACAGCCATGGGCGAAGCTCCACCCATGGCTGTTAATCTGTTAAATGCTGCTGTCATCTGATGGCATTTACAGCACGCTGGTAGAGGGGCGCGTTATATGTGCACATTGGCGCTCTCACGATGCGATCGTGAGGTGCCAACGGGTTGCCATGATGGCTGGGAGTGCTGTAGAAAATGGAAAGAATGTTTTAAAAAATATATGAAAAAAGTAAAAAAAAAACATGAGTTCAAATCGCCCCCTTTTTTTCCAGTAAAAATAAAAAAAATTAAATTTTTGGTATCACTGTCTGTAAAAGTCAGATCTATCAAAATATTACATTAATTAACCTTATCTGTAAACTGTGTAATGAGAAAAAAAGTGAAATAAAAAACAATTGTGGATTTGCACCTTTTTTGCATGTTTTTTTTTTTTGCTGCACATTTTTTCCTGCTTTCCAGTACATCGCATGATATGAATGGTGTCATTCAAAAGTACAAAAACAAGTCCTCATACTGATATGTGGACGGAAAAATTAAGTTATGGCTCTTGGAAGAAGAGGAAAAAAACAGAAATTGCCCTCTCCAGGAAAGGGTTGAATGGAATCTGTTAGCAGGTTTTTGCTATGTAATCTGAAGACAGCATGCTGTAGGGGTTAAAACACAGATTTCAGTGATGCCTCTCTTATCAAGCTCCGTGGTTTTGTTTGCAATGATTATTTTAGCACCAGGAGCTTATTATTGCTAGGACACAGCAGCACACTTGCTTCCCGGTCCAACTCGGCCCCCTTCTGTGATAAGTACCTCACTGTCCATAGAGATTGTATATTGAGAGCCTGGTGTGGGTGGAGTTAGCTGTGGTGTGGGTGGGGTTAGCTTTCTCAGCTCTGCTGTATTGCTAAATCTAAAAGCACAGATTATGTCAGAAAGGCTGCACCCTGTAAACTAAGTGATGCATCATTGTATTCAGCTTCTCTATGCCTACATCATCAGGCTGCTCTCAGATGAGGTGGCAAAAACATGCTGACAGATTCCCTTTAAGAGCAGAATCAATCACAGCAATCCTGCAATAGCAAGATGTAAAAAAAGTATCAATTACACACCAAAACCATATAAAAAATAGAAAAAGCATAAAAATGCAACAATATTAATACATGCCTCTTTGCATGTGTTCCCAGCCAGTCTCTAGGTGGTTCTTCCAGCGGGGAATGTCCCATGACCACTGCTGCCAATCAATAGCCACTGATTGGCTTCAGCTGTCACATTTCATCCAAGATCGTTTCTCCAGCAGAGGAAGTCAGTGTAGCAATAGGAATAAACCGAAGTAGAATTGTTCCAATATACTTTGCCAACCATTATGATGTCTTTCTACATTGCTTCAAAAGCGGCATCAAAATGGCATGCATTTTGACACATTTCCACTTTGCTCACAACAAATTGTTTTGTATCGATCTGATGGAAGCAGTATGTGATCAGGGTACTAAACTGGAAATTTAGGCAGTGATCCCACTTGTGAAAACGCAAAAATAAAAAAATATGCATTTCCAATTTTCTATGTGTTTTTGTGCACATTTGACTTTTTGTGCTTTCTGGTGCAGAAACGATGCACTTAAAGATGCAATACAGTGGGGGAAATAATTATTTGATCCCTTGCTGAGTTTGTAAGTTTGCCCACTGCCAAAGACATGACCAGTGTATAATTTTAAGGGTAGGTAAATTTTAACATTGAGTGAGAGACATGTGCGCAAACCTCATCATCAACTACAAAAAAACGTCTGACTGCTGTGCTTGCCAACAAGGGTTTTGCTGTGTCGACCACGCACCACAATTGTGGGTTTCCAGGGCAATGGGGTACTCAGAGCCGAGCCCGTAGAAGTCTATGGGATTGTCACAGGTAGCGGTGGCTCGGTCTGTGGCCCTGGCGGTCAGGCGTATGTTGGGGGAATATTTACAGGGGATAGATTTATATACAGTTCGTGACGCCACCTGTAGTCTTCTGGTAATTCGTACCAGCGCTGCTGTTGAGCTCTGAGGGGATGGTGAGGCAGCTAGATGTCGGGTCCCCTACAGGTGGGACTCTTCCCTCAGGTCGGTAGTTAAAGCAGGGTGGTGCAGGCATGCAAGTAAATAACTCAGTCTCACACGGTCAGCGTCTTTCCATACCTTTACTTGTAAGATGGTAAGGCAGGTCCCAGGGAGGCTGATCCAAGGAGAATGTATTTCGAGATAGCAGCTGGACAAGTTAGGGGCCTCCTTTACTTTCACAACGATGATGAGTACAACCAGCATGAAGCGTAGTTCCCTCTATAACTCCAGCTATTCCAAAGCTGTACTGCCCAGTCAGTTTTGTGGTCGGAGCCTTCCTGTGAGAGAGCTGAATTCCTATCTTGTCCTGCAGAGACTCAAGGTCCTCACTCCCCCTGACCCCAGTTACGTACCGACTATTTAGGGGCTGCTTACCGCGACCTAAGGTCCGATAAGCCTCTGGTTTTCTTACCACTAAGCTTGAAACTATAGTGATCCTTCGGTCCCCAGTGACCGGTAACAATGTGCAGGACTTCTCCAATCCAAAAGCACTTTTAAATATTCCTTCCACTGTGCCTTTCGCCTTGTCCACGCTTGTAGCATAAACACTCACACTTGCAAAAAGTCATATAATCACTCCCTTCTTTTCCTTCCTTCAGAGTTAGTTGCCAGACTCTCAGTAATCTTCTAGGCAGGAGCACGTCTCTGAACCTTCACTGTCTTTGAGACAGGAGACTGAAGTATTTCTGTACTAAACTCTTCCTTCTTTATCAATGTCTTCAGTGAGGTACAGCTCTGACCAGGCTGAGGTGATCTATATCTCGCCCTTACTGGCCTCCACTTGCTGAACTGCTGATAGAACCAAGCTGGACTGCTTCCTCCCTCCAAGTCCCAGCTAGACTCCACACGTCTGCTCTGTCCGAAGACAGGAAACTGACTACAAAATCACTCAACGAATCTACACTGACCACTCCCTACGAGTCACTACACTACCCTAAGGGTGTGTCTAGTGTATATTGAGTGAATGGGTATAGAGCATTAAACTGCTATCTCTCCACACACTCTCCAGGGTACTGCGTGTGCCTTCACACCAGGGCTACACATTCCCCCATGGTAAAAGACAGCACTCCCGGGCTGTAAAATACAAAGAGACAGAAATTTTGTTTATGCATTAAACATCAACATTAAACATTAATTCGTCCCATCCGGGAGGTAAGGATGTCTTGAACGTTGCAAACAAAACATTATATATAGAAAAATACAATATTAAATAACATTTTCATATAAATAGACAATATGCTTGTGAAGGACCCGCACAAAACCTTCAACGTGGGTCCTGGGTGGGCTGCAGGACATCCGAATGCAGACCTCACTCAGTGCCACACCACACGGGTTTTATTATTCAGAGGTAGTTGTAGTGGTTTTATGTAAAACCAAGATAATGCACTAGGTGCAACTATTTACAGATAAGTTCTGGGCTGGCACAGTCCTCAGCCTCTGAGTCCATTGTAAGAAAAAGACACATTATATCAAATCACATTATAATAAAGTGCAAAAACTTTTTATCTGATTACCCAGCCGGGCATTCTACTTTTGGCAATATATATATACGTTATATACACATTTAACTTGTGCAAAACATTTTCACTTTTATAAAACTTATGTACATCTTCTTAGTTGCGGTAAACCCTGTCTGGGTCCTACCGTTCTTCACATTTCTTTGTTAACTTCGGTTACACTTTCCATCCCGGGGGCTGGAACAATGCGATGGTCCCTAGATCCCATTACTAACAAGTCGTGCGCTGCTATTAGGGTCTGGGTCGCCACAGTTCTCGTGCGAACCTCTAGGGGCGCAACGGGTACTTTCTCCTTGCAAGACACCGATTGCGTTTCAATTTGCGTTACAGTTAGCGATATTGATCGTGTCATAGATTGCGATGGAGACTGGGTCGCAAGTTGCGATGTAGAAGAATAACGAGTTAGTGGAGAGTATACAGGTGTTGCTTCTATTTGCGAGATACCTGCAGGGGGCGATGCTGGGGCACGGCCGAATGCTGTTTGAGCTGGAGACGGGGACGCTGCGGTAGTGGTGACGTTACCTGCGTCGGGGACGGGGTCACGGACGATGGCGACGTTAAGGGCATACCATCCCTTCATTCCCCAGTGCCGTGTATATGTGACAATGTCTCCATTAACTAGGTCCCTCCCGGGATGGCCTTGCGGTAGGTGTGATTCTACATCACGTCTGCTGACAAAGACCCCTGGGTAGAGGCCCGGTTCTCTGATGAAGCCCCAGCCCTTCCGGAGCTGGAACTCTGTCACACACCCCTGCCGCCGCGGTTCCCTCAGAGTACCTTTTTCTCGACGGACACTCTCCTTGTCCGCGATCAGCTCTGCATGCTGCCGCTGTCGGTTGCGCTGAGCTTCCCGCTCTTCCTCCTGCTGGCGTTGTTGTTTCTCCTCACGACGCTGCCACTCACATTCCCACTGGGCGGTATAGGCGACGTCATCCAGGCGCGCCATCTCGTCCCAGTCCACGTCTGGTAATGATGGACAGGACCCCTCCGGTGTCGGGGATCGATCATCTGCTGCGGCCTCCTGGCCGGGCGGGCGTTCCGGAACTGGCGGTACCTCTCCTCAACCTCCTTCGCCTCCACCGCTTCACCGGTGGGATCAGGATTGGTACTTTCGGGGGCAGCCTCCGGTTGCTCCTTTGCCTTGGGCAGCAGAAGTTTTGGTAACTCCAGACGTAGGGGGTCATCGAAGGGAGAGATCACCGCGTCCCACAGCCGCCGCTGCTCCAGGGTACGCCGGCGTCTCTCGATCTCCTCATATCCAGGTTGTGGCAAAATCATCTTTCTTAGTCGTGCATTTTCTTCTTTGACTTCCAGCAATGCTTGCTGCAGGTGCAGGACCACGGATGGTTCCGGTGCTGGTGGCAGCTTGGCTGGGGCACGGGGCCTGCCTTCCTCCGCTTCCCTGCTCGGCTGCACACGTCCTGCTTCCATGATGTTCCAGAGCGTTCTTTCTTCTTCCTCCAGAGACGTCCGGTCTCTTCCGTGGAGGCGGGGTTTGCGTCTCCTCCTCTTTGCAGGAAAGGTGAAGAGGAGGCGGACCTCCTTTGCTGTAGGGCAGGATCGCATGTTGTAATAGCACTTTGAGAGGGCAGGCATTTTCTTCGCGCCACAGGGGGTACACGCCCACGAAGGTACGCCCACCTTCTTCTCCAGCGCCTGAGGGCGCGAATATGGCGACAAAGATGGCGATTTTTGGCGCCAAAAGTGCAAACAGTCCTTTTTCACAAAAACAATTCCATAGGCACACAGGGCTCGCAATTTTGCGAGTTTCGTATCCTGTTCGTGACGCCAAATTTGTGTCGACCACGCACCACAATTGTGGGTTTCCAGGGCAATGGGGTACTCAGAGCCGAGCCCGTAGAAGTCTATGGGATTGTCACAGGTAGCGGTGGCTCGGTCTGTGGCCCTGGCGGTCAGGCGTATGTTGGGGGAATATTTACAGGGGATAGATTTATATACAGTTCGTGACGCCACCTGTAGTCTTCTGGTAATTCGTACCAGCGCTGCTGTTGAGCTCTGAGGGGATGGTGAGGCAGCTAGATGTCGGGTCCCCTACAGGTGGGACTCTTCCCTCAGGTCGGTAGTTAAGGCAGGGTGGTGCAGGCATGCAAGTAAATAACTCAGTCTCACACGGTCAGCGTCTTTCCATACCTTTACTTGTAAGATGGTAAGGCAGGTCCCAGGGAGGCTGATCCAAGGAGAATGTATTTCGAGATAGCAGCTGGACAAGTTAGGGGCCTCCTTTACTTTCACAACGATGATGAGTACAACCAGCATGAAGCGTAGTTCCCTCTATAACTCCAGCTATTCCAAAGCTGTACTGCCCAGTCAGTTTTGTGGTCGGAGCCTTCCTGTGAGAGAGCTGAATTCCTATCTTGTCCTGCAGAGACTCAAGGTCCTCACTCCCCCTGACCCCAGTTACGTACCGACTATTTAGGGCTGCTTACCGCGACCTAAGGTCCGATAAGCCTCTGGTTTTCTTACCACTAAGCTTGAAACTATAGTGATCCTTCGGTCCCCAGTGACCGGTAACAATGTGCAGGACTTCTCCAATCCAAAAGCACTTTTAAATATATCTTCCACTGTGCCTTTCGCCTTGTCCGCGCTTGTAGCATAAACACTCACACTTGCAAAAAGTCATATAATCACTCCCTTCTTTTCCTTCCTTCAGAGTTAGTTGCCAGACTCTCAGTAATCTTCTAGGCAGGAGCACGTCTCTGAACCTTCACTGTCCTTGAGACAGGAGACTGAAGTATATCTGTACTAAACTCTTCCTTCTTTATCAATGTCTTCAGTGAGGTACAGCTCTGACCAGGCTGAGGTGATCTATATCTCGCCCTTACTGGCCTCCACTTGCTGAACTGTTGATAGAACCAAGCTGGACTGCTTCCTCCCTCCAAGTCCCAGCTAGACTCCACACGTCTGCTCTGTCCGAAGACAGGAAACTGACTACAAAATCACTCAACGAATCTACACTGACCACTCCCTACGAGTCACTACACTACCCTAAGGGTGTGTCTAGTGTATATTGAGTGAATGGGTATAGAGCATTAAACTGCTATCTCTCCACACACTCTCCAGGGTACTGCGTGTGCCTTCACACCAGGGCTACACATTGCCACCAAGTATTAAGTCTTGTTTGCCAGAGGGATCAAATACTTATTTCTCACTACAAAATGCAAATACATTTACATAAAATTTATACAATGTGATTTTCTGGATTTTATTGTTGATAATCTCTGAATGTTAAAATTAACCTACCCTTAAAATTATAGACTGCTCATGTCTTTGTCAGTGGGCAAACTTACAAAATCAGCAAGGTATCAAATAATTATTTCCCCCACTATATATATAAATTGATAAGCCAGCATTGTGCCCCCATTAACTATAATTAGCCACTTTTTCCCCCAGCCTCAACTTATTATAATGTCATGTCTTCTCTCCCACCCATCACCTCCATTTCATTGTCATGTCCTTTGTCACCCACACCCTCAATTTATTATTAAGTCATGTCATTTCCACCTTACACCCATTCATCAGACTGTCATATTTATTCTCTCTCACCCCACCCCATTATAATGTAATTTCCTCTTCCTCACTTCATTATAATGTCATGACCCCTCTCCCTCCCTGACCACCAATTCATTATAATGTCATGTCCTCTCTCCCACTCCCAATTCATTGTAATATCATGTCCTCTCTCCCACCCCTAGTTCATTATAATGTCATGTCCTCTCTCCCTCCCCAAATTCATTATAATGTCATGTCTTTTCGCCAGCAAACCCCAATTCATTCAACAAAAAGAATCACACACCTCTCCAGACATTGTTGTGCTTTCTTCCTCTTGTGGCTAGTGGGTATGTGCTAAATGTCGCAGCTGGCGAGACGACTTTGCGCTGGCTGAGTCATAGAGATGTGAAGGAGAGAATGGCTATTGAAATCAATTATTCACCCTTCATAAGCTAGTAATATATGTGGTGTGGCAAGATGGCGTCTACATCCTGGAACTATGCCCTGGAATCCTTGGAATGTGAGGTGGATACACTGAAGGCCATATGTGGAATAGACCTAGCAGGGACCTAACACAGACTGATACAATGGCTGCTGAGAAGCTGTGCAACGCCCTCTTCCTGCCTGCTACATGATTTTTTGTTTATGCTAATAAAGTTCAGTTCTGTGGCAGCTCTTGCCGAGAGAGGAGGACACATCTGACCCTGTGTCCGATGACTTTCTTTTATGCATGCACTTGGCTCATATTTATCAGGTCAGGGGCAGGCAATCACTAAGATCTCACCTTGAGAAGTCACCCCAACAGAGAAAGCGACAGGCAGAATGCCAAGAATAGATTCCTGTAGTGATTTTGAATTGCTGGAAGAGAAGCTGCAGGAAAGCTTCTTGTCAAATGATGTATGCTGCCGATGGTGGTGCAAACAATATTATAGAGAGGGCAATATGGCCATGGGCTAGAGCCTCAGGCCCCAGGTGGTTGCCCAAACTGTCATCATTATAATACACCCCTAAAAGTATATTATGTCTAAATTAAATACAGTCATGGCCAAAAGTTTTGAGAATGACACAAATATTATATTTTCACATGATCTGCTGCCTCTGGTTTTTATGTGTGTTTGACAGATGTTTTTATCACAGACAGAAATATAATAATTGCAAACATATGAGTAACAAAAGCTTATATTGACAGTTAGAATGAGTTAATGCAGCAAGTCAATATTTGCAGTGTTGACCCTTCTTCTTCAGGACCTCTGCAATTCTCCCTGGCATGCTCTCAATCAACTTCTGGACCAAATCCTGACTGATAGCAGTCCATACTTGCACAATCAATGCTTTCATTTTGTCAGAATTTTTAGGTTTTTGTTTGTCCACCCGTTTCTTGATGATTGACCACAAGTTCTCAATGGGATTAAGATCTGGGGAGTTTCCAGACCATGGACCCAAAATCTCTATGTTTTGTTCCCTGAGCCATTTAGTTATCACCTTTGCTTTATGGCAAGGTGCTCCATCATGCTGGAAAAGGCATTGTTGATCGCCAAACTGCTCTTGGAGGGTTGGGAGAAGTTGCTCTTGGAGGACATTCTGGTACCATTCTTTATTCATGGCTGTGTTTTTAGGCAAGACTGTGAGAGAGCCGATTCCCTTGGCTGAGAAGCAACCCCACACATGAATGGTTTCAGGATGCTTAACAGTTGGCATGAGAAAGACTGGTGGTAGCGCTCACCTTGTCTTCTCCAAATGAGGCGTTTTCCTGATGTCCCAAACAATCGAAAAGGGGATTCATCAGAGAAAATAACTTTACCCCAGTCCTCAGCAGTCCACTGCCTGTACCTTTTGCAGAATATCAGTCTGTCCATGATGTTTTTTCTGGAGAGAAGTGGCTTCTTTGCTGCCCTCCTTGAGACCAGGCCTTGCTCCAAGAGTCTCCGCCTCACAGTGCGTGCAGATGCACTCACACCTGCCTGCTGCCATTCCTGAGCAAGCTCTGCACTGCTGGTAGCACGATCCCGCAGCTGAAACACTTTTAAGAGACGGTCCTGCAGCTCCATCAGCCCCTTGTTAGAAATAGGCCCATCCGCGGCCCAGCCGGCCGCGCCGATGTCTCGGCTGCCGGGCCGTGCTAGTCAGGGCCGCCATCAGGGCATTACAGCCCTGACTGGCGTATGGGGCCCGATCAGCAGAGGGGGCCCGCACCGGGCCCCGTCACCTACCGATCGGGCCCCACAGCCCCGCCCCCAGCGGCAGGATTCTGCCGCTCAAGTAACTGAACCTGCGTCCAGGACGCAGGTTCAGTTACTCTATTACCGTGCGGGCCCGCACAGTAATAGTTAACGCTGCCAGCCAATCGGAGGCTGGCAGCTCACGTCAGCACGCACGTCGCCGGCACCTGACGTCATTGTCAGTTGCCGGCGAGTGCGCGCTTTCTCTTCAGTGTGGATCCCTCGCCGCTGGAACACGGCAAGGTAAGGAGAAAGGTTTTTTTTTTTTTTTTTAATGTTGCAAGCGGCAAAGCTGGAGCCCCGGCAGAATGAAGACGGGGCAGGACTGGGGCAGAATGAAGACGGGGCAGGACTGGGGGCAGAATGAACACGGGGCAGGACTGGGGTAGAATGAAGACGGGGCAGGACTGGGGGCAGAATGAAGACGGGGCAGGACTGGGGGCAGAATGAAGACGGGGCAGGACTGGGGGCAGAATGAACACGGGGCAGGACTGGGGGCAGAATGAACACGGGGCAGGACTGGGGGCAGAATGAACACGGGGCAGGACTGGGGGCAGAATGAGGACGGGGCAGGACTGGGGCAGAATGGACACGGGGCAGGACTGGGGGCAGAATGAAGACGAGGCAGGACTGGGGGCAGAATGAAGACGGGCAGGACTAAAGGCAGAATGAAGACGGGGCAGGACTGGGGGCAGAATGAAGACGGGGCAGGACTGGGGGCAGAATGAAGACGGGGCAGGACTGGGGGCAGAATGAACACGGAGCAGGACTGGGGGTAGAATGAAGACGGGGCAGGACTGGGGGCAAAATGAAGACGGGGCAGGACTGGGGGCAGAATGAACACGGGGCAGGACTGGGGGCAGAATGAAGACGAGGCAGGACTGGGGGCAGAATGAAGACGGGGCAGGACTGGGGACAGAATGAAGACGGGGCAGGACTGGGGGCAGAATGAACACGGGGCAGGACTGGGGGCAGAATGAAGACGGGGCAGGACTGGGGGCAGAATGAACACGGGGCAGGACTGGGGGCAGAATGAAGACGAGGCAGGACTGGGGGCAGAATGAAGACGGGGCAGGACTGGGGACAGAATGAAGACGGGGCAGGACTGGGGGCAGAATGAACACGGGGCAGGACTGGGGGCAGAATGAAGACGGGGCAGGACTGGGGGCAGAATGAAGACGGGGCAGGACTGGGGGCAGAATGAACACGGGGCAGGACTGGGGGCAGAATGAACACGGGGCAGGACTGGGGGCAGAATGAGGACGGGGCAGGACTGGGGGCAGAATGGACACGGGGCAGGACTGGGGCAGAATGAAGACGAGGCAGGACTGGGGGCAGAATGAAGACGGGCAGGACTAAAGGCAGAATGAAGACGGGGCAGGACTGGGGGCAGAAATGAAGACGGGGCAGGACTGGGGGCGAAGAAGACGGGAGGACGGGGCAGGACTGGGGGCAGAATGAACACGGAGCAGGACTGGGGGTAGAATGAAGACGGGGCAGGACTGGGGGCAGAATGAAGACGGGGCAGGACTGGGGGCAGAATGAACACGGGGCAGGACTGGGGGCAGAATGAAGACGAGGCAGGACTGGGGGCAGAATGAAGACGGGGCAGGACTGGGGACAGAATGAAGACGGGGCAGGACTGGGGGCAGAATGAACACGGGGCAGGACTGGGGGCAGAATGAAGACGGGGCAGGACTGGGGGCAGAATGAACACGGGGCAGGACTGGGGGCAGAATGAAGACAGGGCAGGACTGGGGGCAGAATGAAGACGGGGCAGGACTGGGGACAGAATGAAGACGGGGCAGGACTGGGGGCAGAATGAACAAGGGGCAGGACTGGGGGCAGAATGAACACGGGGCAGGACTGGGGGCAGAATGAACACGGGGCAGGACTGGGGGCAGAATGAAGACGGGGCAGGACTGGGGGCAGAATGAAGACGCGGCAGGACTGGGGCAGAATGAAGACGCGGCAGGACTGGGGGCAGCAGAATGGAGACGGGGCAGAATGAAGACCGGGCTGGACTGGGGGCAGAATGGAGATGGGCAGGACTGGGGCAGAATGGAGACGGGGCAGGACTGGGGCTGACTGAAGATGGGGCAGGACTGGGTAGAATGGAGATGGGCAGGATGAAGACGAGGCAGGACTGGGGGGCAGAATGGAGATGGGGCAGGACTGGGGGCAGAATGGAGACTGGATGGGGAAGGATGGAGACTGGGCATGAATCAGAATGGAGACTGGGCAGGAATCAGCATAGAGACGGGGCAGGATAGAGACGGGGCAGGACTGGGGCAGAATGGAGATGGGGCAGGACTGGGGCAGAATGGAGACTGGATGGGGAAGGATGGAGACTGGGCATGAATCAGAATGGAGACTGGGCAGGAATCAGCATGGAGACGGGGCAGGATCAGGATGGAGACAGGGCAGAATGGAGACTGGGCAGGAATCAGATGGAGATGGGGCAGAAAGGAGACTGGGCAGGAATCAGAATGGACATGGGCAGAATGGAGATGGGCAGGAATCAGCACAGAGACGGGGCAGGATGGAGATGGGGCAGGATTGGAGACACTGGGGGCAGGATGGAGACGGGCAGGATTGGAGACACGGGGGCAGGATTGGACATACAGACAGGGGGCTGAATGGACATGGGCAGAATGGAGACTGGAGGCAGATGGAGATGGAGGATTGGAGACACTGGGGGCAGAGGATACGAAGGGAATGAAGCATGAGGCAGATGGAGACACTGGGGCAGATGAAGAAAGGAGGCAGATTGGAGACACTGGGGGCAGGATGGAAAGGGCAGATTGGAGACACTGGGGGCAGGATTGGAAAAGGGGAGGATGGAGACACTGGGGCATGATTGGAGACACTGGGGGGCATGATTGGAGACACTGGGGGGCATGATTGGAGACACTGGGGGCATGATTGGAGACACTGGGCAGATGGAACATGGGGGCATGATTGGAGACATGGGGCAGATGGAGACGCTGGGGCAGGATAAAAGACATGGAGGCAGGGTTGGAGACAGATGGGGCAGGATGGGGAGATCATATGGGGCAGAATGGATACTCATGAGGGCGGGATGGGAGAACATATGGCTGAAGCCAGGAATGAGACACACAGGGCCAGGATGGGGGATATTATTACAATACGGGCTAATTAAGGGATATTATTACTGCAGTGATGTATTTTTTTTTTTTGAGTATACTGTTTTAAATGGGGGAAGGTCCTGTTACTGTGCAGAGTGACACTATGTCACCTTTTTTTTCATCTGGTGTAGTTTAGAAGTTGGGAAAAAAATAAGTAATGTGTTCTGCAATCGGAGCTCTAGATAACTGTGTTATTTCCTGCAGAGACGAGCCCTGGCAGGAAGAAGTGATGGCGGTCTATGCTGGATGAAAGATGAAAAGCAAAGATGAAGGACTTCACCTAGAGACGTCACTGGTGAGTCAGTGTTACTTGTACACTGACACTATACACTGTATACAGAGCTCCTGTGTACAAGGTCACCGGTGATTACTGTATTACCTGTACACAGACACTGCATACTAAGTACAGATCTCCTGTGTAGAATGGCACTTATGGTGATAGTATTGTGGTTTTTTTTTTTATTACTGATCAGTATTGTAGTATTCAGTCACTATGTGATGGTAATATATGGTCTGGTCATGGTGTGGCGGTATTTGTTCCTTGTATGTGCTATTATTCGGTCACTGTGTGGTGGCAATATGTGGTCTGGTCATGGTGTTGCGGTATTTGTTCCTTGTATGTGATATTATTTGGTCACTTTGTGGTGGTATTATATGGTCTGGTGGTATTTGTTCCTTGTAGGTGATATTATTCGATCACTGTATCACATGTATCATATATTTACTTTGTTTATATCTTTTACGTTACATTTTTGGCCTTTGTGAATTGCCGTGTTTGGCCCCACCCCTTGCCCCCCCTTGCCCGCCCCTTCAGCTCCAAGCCCATCATGTTCTTAATCCGGCCCTGGTCCTGGCGCTTGCTGGTCTTTCTTGGGCGCCCTGGAGCCTTTTTGGCAACAATGGAACCTCTCTCCTTGAAGTTCTTGATGATGCGATAGATTGTTGACTGAGGTGCAATCTTTCTAGCTGCGATACTCTTCCCTGTTAGGCCATTTTTGTGCATTGCAATGATGACTGCACGTGTTTCTTTAGAGATAACCATGGTTAACAGAAGAGAAACAATGATGCCAAGCACCAGCCTCCTTTTAAAGTGTCCAGTGGTGTCATTCTTACTTAATCATGACAGATTGATCTCCAGCCATGTCCTCATCAACACCCACAATGATGCAATGATGTTGAAATGTGTTTTGGGGGATAAAGTTAATTTTCTAGCCAAATATTGACTTTGCAAGTAATTGCTGTTAAGCTGATCACTCTTTATAACATTCTGGAGTATATGCAAATTGCCATTAGAAAAAGTGAAGCAGTAGATTTTGTAAAAATTAATATTTGTGTCATTCTCAAAACTTTTGGCCATGACTGTATAATATAGTGTGTCATCACCTCATATACAGGGTTAAAGATATACAGTAACATGCACATTCATCCACATACAAAAAAGGCTCAAAAACCACCACTAGACAACTGTAAAAAATCCACCTTGGGCCTGATAATATAAAGGCTTGTAGGGCACCTACCATCTGAATGTATGCGCCCGACAGTGGGCAGAGGTGTAGTGTGCACCTAGTCTTACTGCATATAAATGTTCCAAATGGTTCATTGTCTGACATTGAATATAATGTTCTCTGTAGGAAGCCTATAGGCAGGGTACCACTCTTTATGATGTCCCCATCAATTTCACAAACTCAAGGTTGCTTACAGCAATTCAACTGTGAAAAATTCCTTCAGATACCACAAGTGAGCACCAAGGGGGCTGCAAAGCCTAAATCAATTCCTCTCCAAGCAAATCTGTACACTAGAAATATATTCAGTATTTTTGCAATATCATTTATACCTGCTTTATGATGTAGATCTGGTGACCTCCAAGTTGTAGAGATATATAAAACCAAGCTAACATTCCCACAATATAACATCCCAGGGGCCTACACAGCAGCTGGGAACACAGATGTTTTTAATTTGGGGTGATGTTTCTTGCACAATGTGTTACATAAACCAGCTTTTCCGTGTGACGTGGAATTTACCACTTGGTTCAAATTTAAAATGATTTCCTGGACCAAATTTCCTATCCCAAGAAAATTATAATGCACAGTAGGCTGGAAGAAAACAGGTGCTTTTCAGTTTACATAATAATATTCATAATTATATATATATATGTGTGTGTGTGTTTATAGTTATATATATCTACATATATTACAATCAGTGTAACATTTTCCTTGCCAGTCTAAAACTTTGCATTTTTGGAGTGTAAAGGAAATGATCCATTGTTTTCTAATTAGTTTAAAAATATGAATCTGATAATTGTGATGTGTATTTGTATTCAGCCCACCCGAGTCAATAATTTTGTAGGACCACCTTTCACTGTAATCACTGCTGCATGTTTTTTTGGGGTAGATCTCTACCAGCTTTGCATATCTAGTGGCTGACATTTTTGCCCATTCTTCTTTACAAACTAGATCTAGCTCAGTGAGATTGGATGGAGAGCGTCTGTGAACAGCAATTTTCAAGTCTTGCCACAAATTCTCAATGGGATTTAGGTCTGGACTTTGGACCATTCAAACACATGAATATGCTTTGCTCTAAACCATCCTATTGTAGCCCTGGAAGTATGTTTAGGGCCGTTGTCCTGCTGGTAGGTGAACCTACGCTCCAGTCTCAAGTCTTTTGCAGCCTTTAACAGGTTTTCTTCCCAGATTGCCCTTTATTTAGCTCTATCCATCTTCCCATAAACTCTGACCGTCTTCCCTTTCCCTGCTGTAGAAAAGCATCCCCACAGCATGATGCTACAACCACCATGTTTGATGGTGGGGATGGTGTTTTGAGGATGATGTGCAGAGTTAGTTTTCTGCCACACATTGCATTTTGCATTTGGCCCAAAAAGTTATGCTTTGATCTCATCTGTACAGAGCATCTTCTGCCAAATGTTCACTGTGAACCCTACATAGCTTTTTACAAACTGGACTTCTTATGGCTTGCTTTCAAAAATTGTTTTCTTCGTGCCCTTCTTTCATAAAGGACAGATTTGTGGAGTATACAAATAATAGTTGGCCTGTGGACAGATCTGTGGATCTCTGCGGCTCCTCCAGAGAGTGCAATACATCTTACATTTTTGGATGATGGATTGAACAGTGCTCCATGAGCTGTTCAGACCTTGAGCTATTTTTTTATAACCTAATCCTGCTTTATTCTTCTCCACAACTTTATCCCTAACCTGTCAGTTGTGTTCCTTGGTTAAAAAATCTACCTCCCCATTCCTCACTTGAAGTTACCCAGCACAGCAGACCCTTTCTCTTCAGATGCAAAATATCTTCAGAATACAGATTGTCCAAATGAAAAGTCAGGAATCCTTCTGCTTTGCACCAATACTTAAAAGGGGTTGTTCTATGAACAAAGTACAATGTAATCAGTAGATCTTGGAATAATAATAGGTTCCATAACTGGATGTGTAAAAAAAAAATGTTCCTGTGCTGAGATAATCTTATCTATGTGCCCCTGCTGTGTACTGTGTAATGACTGTGTCTGACTATACATACATCAATTTCTGGCCACAGTTGGAAGAATAAGTGATTATATAGACGCCATAGCAGTGGCTTGGAGCTGCTTCTTTCTGTTAGGTAAAATATTAACCTTCCTGTTTTATCACAAGTAAGTGTTTGTGCTATGTCTCCAGTCCCCTGAGTTTATCATAAATTGGGTCAGTAAGGTAGGAGCCATGTTATGCACTTGATTTATATTGAGTTCAGAGTCACGGTAGAAACACTCACTTCTGTGAAAAATCAGGCAGGCAGGTGTGATCCCATGCTGTCCTGTCTGTATACTCTTTTGTTTCTTCTTCTGGCCAGGAGGTGTGGTAAGTGCCCACCATGCTCCAGCATGGTACGACACAGCCGCTACACAGCCTATAACAGGGCACATTTATAAGATTATCTCAGCACAGGAACATTTTTTTTAAATATCCAATTGTGGGCTTGGCCTAAGACTGTCATGGAGTGAGAGGTGCAGTCTATGAGCTCTGAGGAACTTTTCCCTAAAGCGACATCCATCCCTGCAAACAAGCTGTACTGTTTCAGTTATTTTGATAGATTTTCAGACATACATGGACATTCATGTAATTGTATATATTTAGCATCATCTATTGTATTTGTTATACTTTGCTGCCATCTACTGACCATTGTTGTATTGCACTCTAATATTTGTTATGGTACTTCCCATAATACCTCTCTGCCTAAAGCTCCTCCTTTCTTTGGCTACTTTTCCTGTCTTGCACTCTGGCCATCTTGTTTTTGGACACATGAGCTGCAGAGCTGGAGAAAGGATTCTCTTGTTACCTTCAGCTTGGAGCTCCTACCGTCTATAATCTGGTGCTGGTATAACCGCTTCTTCTACAGTGTTCACTTTTACCTCATCTTCATTTCTTCAACTTCCTTGACATCTCGTCTCATCAAGGTACTGTAATAAAGCCTGTTGAATTTATTACTGCATCATCCTTCTGGACTACCACGCGCCGCTGATAAAGATAGGAGCACGAGCTGGCGAGTAACGCTATCCGCCATTGTTTATATAGAGATTCGTGATCACACCCTTCAGATACATCTCGTCCACGTATATCGGTGACAGAATAGTAACAAGAGACCTAAGTCTACAGTTCTGTGTGTATATGCATTGTCTGCTAGCAAGTCTTAATCGTCTACCATCTTGGCTAAAACATGTCCACGAAAGGCACCGTGGACCCATCTGCAAGTGAAACACATCTCAAGTTCCTGACACCATAGATGCTACAGGAGCAGAGTCCGCATTTACTGCAGAACAAGATGTACGATCCAAACGTGTAGCCAGGCCGACACAAAAGGCCAGAGAGAACTTTGAGATTACTAGAAACGAGTTCCATGATAACCTAGAACATTTATGGGGCAGAGTTGATCATGATTTAGCAGTTCTTCCACGCTCTCACAGCGACGACGCAGATTTAACCGCCAAATTGAAGAGTTTATCTGCCGCCTATGATCACTACCAGAGACTATCTGCAAGGTATATAACATTCCTGAGTAGGTGTAACATGGAAGATGCCTCAGCAGAACTAGCTGAAAGAGAAACTCTTCTCCAAGAAAAGACCGCATTAGTGCGAGATGCCCAAGATAAAGCAGAACTCCGCATCGCTCACCTCCAAGAAACCAGGTCTCATCACACAAAGTCGACCAGAAGCACATCCTCGTCTTCCAGATCATTTCACTCCAGGAAGTCAACATTGTCCGACAAGATACTGGAGATCCGTATGACTGCAGAGTAAGCTAAAGTAAAAAGCTCCTTTGCTAAAAGGGAGGCTGAAGTGGAAGTAGAAGCCCAAATGGAAGCTCAAAGAAATCAGATGAAAGCTCAAAGAAATGAGATGGAGGCTCAAAGAAACAGAATAGAAGCTCAGACTAAATTAAAAATACTCCAAGCAGAAAGAGAAGAAGCAACAGCCCTTGCTAAACTGAAGGTTCTGGAACAAGCATTGGGACAAGAAGATAATTCGGATTGTCTTATTCCAGCAGAAATGGAAGACCCAGTTGATCGCACTTCTAACTACGTACTAAGTCATTTAAAATCTGCACCAGCACCACCTCCAGTTTCTAACACCAATGCGCTCGCAAATCAAGAAATGTTGCCACCTACTGCCGACAAGGTAACTTCCAGCATTAACTTGCAATTTAGGCCACAACCAGCAGAACCTATAGAGACTAAATCGCAGTTTAACCCTTATGCCGCATCATTTTGTCCTGATTTGTCACAGTCATATAAGCCAGAGAACTTACATTTCCTAAGGATACCACAAGTTCATCCTGCAACAATGACCGGGAGATCGGACATGTCTGATTTTCGCCAGATACATGATTCGCCGGGAGTTAATAAACATTAGTCTCTCGAAGTTTGATGATCGTGCGAAATTTAGAGCATGGAAATTGACCTTTCAAGCAGTGATCCAAGACCTTAATCTCGCTGGCAAGGAACAACTGGATTTGCTTGTTAACTGGTTAGGTCCTGAATCAGCAGAGCACATAAAGACAATAAGGGCAGTTCATGTGGATTATTCTGATGCAGGTCTTATTGCAGCCTGGGAAAGACTGGAACAAACCTACGGCAGCTCAGAAGCCATAGAAGGTGCCTTATTTAAAAGATTGCAAACTTTCCCAAAGATAACTAACAAGGACAATAGGAAACTTCAAGATCTGAGCGACCTGCTAAAGGAAATAGAATTGGCAAAATTAGACCCACGTCTCTCAGGACTGAGCTACCTAGATACTGCTCATGGCGTTAATCCAATAGTGTCCAAGTTGCCACACAGCATGCAGGATAAATGGGCAGACCACGGCTCACGGTATAAAAGGCAGCATGATGTGTCCTTTCCCCCTTTTTTCCATTTTTCCAGGTTCATCAGTGACCAAGCTTGGAAGAAGAATGATCCCAGCTTCGACTTCACTAAGCTTACTCCACCAGCATCATCATCATCTACAAGGTATGATAACACTGCCAAACGTAGAGACTTAAGGAACACAGTGTCCGTGAGAAAGACTGACATTCCACTTATTACACCTGCCTTCACTAAAACAAATAATGTTACTTCGAAGGCCAATGGACAGTAATCGTATGTGCCCTATCCACAAAAGGCCTCACCCGCTTAAAGAATGCCCGTGGATTCAGAACAAGGACTTTGCAGGAGTGTAAAGATACCCTCAAGGAGCTTGGGATATGTTATAAGTGTTGCACCTTCTCAGACCACCTCGCTAAGGACTGTAGGGCCCCTATTAGGTGCATTGAATGTAACAGTGATAAACACATCACAGCCTTGCATCCCACGCCAGTTCCATACAACTCGCAACCTTCTGCGACACCCAATTCTGCCCAAAAGCATGGCAGGGAGCTACAAGTTCCTGATCCTACTAAAACTGATGTTTCCTCCTCATGTATTGAGGTATTGGAGCCTTAAGGACTGGTCCTAAATGCTGTGCCAAGGTGTGTCTGGTTAAGGTCTATCCAGAAGGACAACCTGATAAGGCCTTCAGAATGTATGCCATAATAGACGAGCAAAGTAACCGATCTCTAGCAAGACCCAAATTCTTTGAGATCTTTAACATAAAAGGACAAACGACTCCATGCACCCTCAACACCTGCTCTGGTCGTATTGAGACTTCTGGCAGGAGAGCCTCTGGGTACATAGTCTCTTCAATCAAAGGAAATGAGCATATACCTTTGCCAACTCTAATTGAATGTGATCAGATACCTGATAACAGAGAGGAGATTCCCACTCCAGAAGCCGCCTTCATCATCACCATTTGAAGCACCTGACTAAAGAAATCCTTCCTCTGGACATGAATGCTGATATTCTAGTCCTACTCGGAGAGGACATTCTGAAGATCCTCAAGGTGCGGCAACAATGTAACGGCTCAGATGATGCTCAAAATGCCCAAAAACTCGACCTAGGCTGGGTAATCGTGAGCGATGTATGTTTGGATAGGAGTCACAAGGCATCTGAAGTCAACGCCTGTAAAACGTATGTGCTCCAAAATGGTTGCGCAACTCACTTTAAGTCATGCCCTCATCACTATGACGTGAAAGAAAGGTTCTCTGATTGCATCCAAGAGCCTGACATCATTCCTACTCCCTACGGTGACGACTTAGGGAGAACAGTGTTTTCACACAACAAAAGACAACAACAAAGTCACCTTATCCATAGAACACAAGGAGTTTCTCAAAATAATGGACGGTGGATTCTTCAAAAACGAATCTGACTGCTGAGTTGCTCCCTTACCCTTCAAGGCTTCAAGGACCAGGCTTCCTAACAACAGAGATCAGGCCTTATCTAGATTCATCTCATTGCAGAGAACGTTGAGGAACAAGCCTGAAATGAAGGAACATTTATAGCCTTTATGGGTAAGATAATTCACAATGACCACGCAGAGCCAGCTCCACCATTGCAAGCTGATGAAGAATGCTGGTATCTACCTTCCTTTGGAATATATCATCCAAGTAAGCCGAAACACATCAGAGTGGTGTTCGATTCAAGCGCAAACATGACGGCGTATCTCTGAATGACGTCTCCTCACTGGACCAATCTGACTAATAACCTGGTGGGAGTGCGCATGAGATTCAGAAAGGAACCGGTCGCCATCACCGCCGACATCGAACAAATGTTCTATTGTTTCGTCGTACAGCATGAGCACAAAAATTATCTCCATTTTCTATGGCACCAAGACAATGACACCAGCAAGGAAATGGTCGAATACCGCATGAAAGTGCATGTGTTCGGAAACAGTCCTTCTGCAGTCGCTACGTACGGCCTGCGTAGCAATGCCTCCTATGGCGCAGCAGAGCTCAGGAAAGATGCCAACAGTTCATTGAAAAAGACTTCTACGTGGACGACGGTCTTAAATCCCTGCCCAAAGCGGAAGAAGCCATAGATCTGCTCAAATGGACGCAACGTATGCTTTCTAAAGCTCATTTGAGATTGCATAAAATTGCCTCCAATAGTACTGTTGTCATGCAAGCCTTTCACCTGAATGATCATGCCGCTGAATTTAGGGACTTGAATCTAGGCCCGGACAACCCACCAGTACAGAGAAGCCTAGGCCTGAGGTGGAACTTGCTAAAGGACTCCTTCAGCTTTCAGGTTAGTGGGGTGGAAAAACCCTTTACTAAGCGCGGAGTTTTGTCAGTGGTGAACAGTCTATATGATCCACTTGGATTTGTCACCCCCCTGACTATACAAGGCAAGCTCTTGTTGAGACAACTCTCAGAGTGCATTAAGGACTGGGATATACCACTACCTGCGGACCAACAACTAAGGTGGAAATCATGGAGAAAATCTCTTTGCACCATGGATAAGATCCACATACCACGTTGTTACATTCCGTCATCCCTAACTAAGAGTCAAAGGAAAGAGATTCATGTATTCACAGACGCTTCCACTGAAGCTATTGCTGCTGTCGCTTACTCGAAGGTTGTTGACTCTAACAATGCAGCTCATGTTGAATTTCTGTTTGGAAAGGCTAAACTGGCCCCTAAACCCGAGCACACCATACCCAGACTCGAACTCTGTGGGGCTGTACTAGCCGTAAAGATTACAGACTTCATACAGAGCGAACTAGCTATTCACGTGGATGACACAAAATTCTACACAGACAGTAAGGTAGTTCTGGGCTATATATATAACCAGACAAAATGCTTTTACGTCTATGTCAGTAACTGCGTGGAAAGGATCAGGAAATCCTCTAAGCCTCAGCAATGGCAGCATGTCCCATCTCGTCTTAACCCTGTGGACCTTGCTACAAGACCAGTGTCTATTGATGCCTTCGCAAGCTCTTCTTGCATATCAGGACCAGGGTTCCTTCACGACCAATGCGAAAAGACTGCCGGTGAAGACAGCTTCAAACTTCAGGATCCAAATGTTGACCCAGAGATCCGCCCGGATGTCAGCAATTTCATTACCAAATTCAAGGAGAAAGTTGGCTTGGACTGTCGGCGTTTTGATCGCTTCTCAAGATGGACGAGGTTGGTTTGTGCCATTGCAAGGTTAGTACACATTGTACAATGCTATCGCAATAAGGACTGTAACACTGATTGTCATGGTTGGCATATCTGCCATAAGCCCCTCTCTGCAGAAGACATTGTTCTGAGCGAATTCTTTGTGATACGCAATGTGCAGCAGAATGTTTTTCACAAGGAAAGGAACGCATGGCCTATGGGACTTATATCTAAAACCTTTCCAAGTGACGATGGCAAGGTACGCAAGATAGAAGTGACAGTTGCTAAGCAAGGTGACCCCAAATCCTTCATTAGACCTATATCAGATATTGTCTTAATCATACCGGTTGAGGATTGATTATCTATTCAATCAATAGGAACTATTTCAAGAGACTTAGACCTTTGGATTACTTCAGGAATACGTATAGATATTTGTCTATTTTGTTAAACAATATTTTATTGTTGCATAGCATGCATTGTTTTTTATCTTACAGGTTGAAGTATCTCCCCATGTACTTCAGGAGAACACTCCCAATCCGATTTCCAGACGGGGAGTGTACTGCTTCAGTTATTTTGATAGATTTTCAGACATACATGGACATTCATGTAATTGTATTATTTAGCATCATCTATTGTATTTGTTATACTTTGCTGCCATCTACTGACCATTGTTGTATTGCACTCTAATATTTGTTATGGTACTTCCCATAATACCTCTCTGCCTAAAGCTCCTCCTTTCTTTGGCTACTTTTCCTGTCTTGCACTCTGGCCATCTTGTTTTTGGACACATGAGCTGCAGAGCTGGAGAAAGGATTCTCTTGTTACCTTCAGCTTGGAGCTCCTACCATCTATAATCTGGTGCTGCTATAACCGCTTCTTCTACAGTGTTCACTTTTACCTCATCTTCATTTCTTCAACTTCCTTGACATCTCGTCTCATCAAGGTACTGTAATAAAGCCTGTTGAATTTATTACTGCATCATCCTTCCGGACTACCACGCGCCGCTGATAGAGATAGGAGCACGAGCTGGCGAGTAACACTATCCGCCATTGTTTATATAGAGATTCGTGATCACACCCTTCAGATACATCTCGACCACGTATATCAGTGGCAGAATACAAGCGATTTTTATTATCCATCCATTCAAGAGACATCACAAGCTCACCATCTAGAGCAAAATAATCCCAATATTGTGCAAATTGGTGAAGTTTGTCCTTATACCGGCTCCAGCCTTAGGGAGGTCTGCTAGGCCGCATTTCTGAGGCCTAATTACCTCATATGCTACAGCAGCCCTTTATTGTACTGTACCTATAAGACTGCCAGAAGCTTACATCTTAGTTCCTGACATAGTGAACCCCCATCCGCTGTCATCAGTGACTCAGCGTTACACTCAGAAGCAAGTAAACCCCTGTCTGGGCCTTGCGTTCCCCAGTTTAAATGGGGTAATGACCCCTGTATTCTGCTGGGGATATAAGCGCACATCTATAGAAACAGCTGAGAAGAGTCGCAACTTCTGTTAAAAAGTGGCTGACAACTAAGGGTCATAAGGAAAACAGCTTTCTCACAGAGCGGAGGTGTCAAATTTCAATAAGCTCTGAATAAGAGGGTTACTGCCACAAACACTCTACCAATATACATAAGAGTGTACTATAGAATTAACCCCTCAATACCATAGATACTGCTCTGAATCACTTAGAGGGGACGCACCTTTTATAGTTATATATTCACAAGATAATTAACCCCTTGAAATCTCTATCTCTGAATCAAAGGGGTCATTTATCCTAAAAAATGTAAGACATAATTTGCCTTGTATAGAATACCAGACCTGACAAAACCCACAAATTGGATTTCATCTTTCATATTGGATCCATTTAAAGGGGTCATAATATTTATAACAACTCATTTATTTTTGAGCATGTGAGCATTTTGTTTACTTATCCATAGGCTATCATCACTGAATACAGTTTGAAAGCAGCAAGACACAATCCGTCTATCGCATCTACCTACTACCACAAGAAAGAGCACATCTGGATACCCAGGTTAATCCTTTGTTTTCAGGTTTCTCTGCAGAGACTGCGCTCAATTTCTAATACCATACTAGTTGGTCCCCTTAATCCCACAAAAATTCTAATACCATATTAGTTGGTCAACCTTTTTTTTTATTTTTTTTATTTTTTATTTTTTTAATTTTATTATTCTAATACCATATTAGTTGGTCGTTTGTTTCCATGTTGGTTGATATATTCACCTAATCTAATACCAAACTAGTTGGTCATCTGATACCATATTGATTGGTTTACATTTCTAATACCATATTGACTGGTTCTGGGCTTGATTCCCTCATACCCGCAAACAGTAAAATGTCCCAGAAAAATTCAAAATCATCCATCCCTTTAAGAGCTCAAAAACAAAAAGGCCTTTACCGCAATCTTGCAGTAGATGCAATTAACATTCTGAGCCCTACCAAAACAAGGTCTCCCATAAACGGAGATGAAAAACTACTCTCTAGCAAAACTTCAAAACCAAATCAGACAAATAACAGTGGTACAACACCAAATGAACCAACCAAAGCAACAATTTCCTCCTCCAAAATAACAGATGATATGGACACCTCCATTTCATCAAAGAGAAAAGTCCCAGGTGAATGGGGTGAAAAACCTCTCTTACAACATAACTCAACAAGCGAAGAATCGGATAACTCTTCCCTCTTTTCACCAAACCCCAGCCCTGAAAAATCAAAGTTTAAAAAAGGAGAGCAAGAAATTGAATACCCTAATTCAAACGACAAAAATTCCATTGAGCTATATATGGCTAGTCTTGCTGACAAAGTCAATAATAGCCTAAAAATCACCCTGAATAACCAAGCTAAGATTTTCCAAGAAACACTTGAAATATTCCACAAAAAATTGGAAAACCAGGAAACCAGATTGGTAGATGTAGTGGAAAAATTAAACTCCACCCAAAAAGAAAACCAAGAAATAAAGAAAGAGTTACTCAACCTAAAAACAAAATTGGCAGACTTGGAGGACAGAAATCGGAGAAACAATTTAAAAATAAGAGGAATTCCTGAGTCTGTCTCTTCCAATAATTTAGCTGATTACACAAAGAAAGTGTTAAAGAAAATTATCCCATCTCTAACTGACCAGGACCTCATAATTGATAGGATCCATAGACTTCCTAAGCCGCCTAATATCCCTAAGGAGGCACCAAGAGACACAATAATGAGAGTTCACTTCTTCCACATAAAAGATCAATTACTAAATTGCTCAGACAAAAAGGTGGATTCCCTGAACCCTACAACCACTTGAGATTTTATGCGGATCTCTCCAAAGATACAATTGAAGGTAGGAAAGCATTCAAGATCATAACGGTGCCTCTAAGAGACAATGGGATCTCACATAAATGGGGCTTCCCCCTTAAGCTCCTTGTCCATTTCAAGGGAAAAACGACAGCCCTACTTTCTCCAAAAGTGGTATGGAATTCTTGAAAACAAACAAAATCCCTCATCGCGACAAAACTACAACTTCTGACGACCCCAAAGACACCACCTAAAAATAATCTTGATTCTCTTCAAGGCCTAATCTTGTCATTCAGTCTATCAGCCTTAAAGTTTCACATGATGTTCTAAAGTCTCTTTGTATCTACTGTAATAGAAGTTCCTTAGAGCTTGTTGCCACAAACTTTCCCCCACACTAAAGTAGACTCCACAGGAGTGGATTCCTTCTGGAGGACCTTGTTCGGTTTTAGTATTATTTACTAAAGTTATATTTGCTTGTCATACTGTATATATTTTATCTGAGCAATTTCAGATACAGTTTGATTTCAATTTTCAGATTTTTTTTAATCTAAAGTAGTCCATCAGGTCCAATCTACACAAAATGAAACTAAAATTGACTACTGCAACCTCCTACTCTCTGGCCTTCCCTCTAGCACTCTGGCACCACTCCAATCCATCCTGCACTCTGCTGCACGACTAATACACTTGTCTCCCCGCTATTCCCCAGCCTCTCCTCTCTGCCAAGCCCTTCATTGGCTTCCTATCGTTCAGAGGCTCCAGTTCAAAACCCTAACCATGACCTACAAAGCCATCCACAATCTGTCTCCTCCATACATCTGTGACATGGTCTCCCGGTACATACCCACACGCAACCTTCGATCCTCTCAAGATCTCCTCCTCTACTCCCCTCTTATCTCTTCTTCCCACAACCGCATACAAAGCTTCTCCCGTGACTCTCCCATACTCTGGAACTCTCTACCCCAACACATCAGACTCGCGCCTACCATGGAAACCTTCAAAAAGAACCTGAAGACCCACCTCTTCCGACAAGCCTACAACCTGCAGTGATCATCAGTCTACTGAACCACCGCACGATCAGCTCTTCCCTCTCCTAGTGTATCCTCACCCATCCCTGTAGACTGTGAGCCCTTGCGGGCAGGGTCCTCTCTCCTTCTGTACTTGTGTGTGCCTTGTATTGCTCATGTTTACTGTACTTGTCTATATTTGCCCCTCTTCACATGTAAAGCGCCATGGAATAAATGGCGCTATAAAAATCTATAATAATAATAATAATAATGACGTACAATGTCAGAGGGCTCAGCAGCCCAAGAAAGAGATTTATAATTCGCAGTGAGTTGAATTGCTCTCATTCTGACATTGTGTGCCTTCAAGAATCGAAATTCAAACATAATTCTCATTCCAACTTTCTAGACAAAAACTTTCCTACCATTTTCGAATCTTCCGGTCCAAAGAAAAAGGCAGGGGTAATAACGCTAATTAAAAACTCTCTTTCATTCGAACTTTTCGATGAGGTCAAAGACAAAAAAGGTCATTTTCACATCCTGATCTGTAATCTAAATCAAGTCACATATATAATAGTGAATGTATACGCCCCCAATAGAGGCCAAATTAAATTCCATATTAAGCTTATGAAAAAAAATAAATGCAATTAAAAAAGGTACTCTACTAATTGGAACGATATTGAAATCGCCAGCAGACGGCAAAATGGACTCCACAGCAACAAATAGAAACAAATCTGAAACGCTCAGCAATTGGTTGCATACAAGCGAATTGTTCGACATTTTTCGATGTCTAAATTCGACCTTAATTGAATTTAGTCATTTCTTTGACCCACATCATTCAGCCTCTAGGATAGACTTAGTTTTGTCAGATATTTTCTCTCTCCCTAAGTTCTCAAGTGTTTCTATTTCACCAAAAACGATATCTGACCATTCCCCAGTCATTGGTGAATTTTCAGAAGGAGCTGCAATCAGCAAACATTTTATTTGGAAATGTAATTCCTCACTTTTCAATTCCCCTACCTTAAAGATTGAAATTTCCACAGCAATTAAAAACTACTTCAACGAAAACGAGTCAAACCTTGTGGACCCATTCATTTGTTGGAATGCCCATAAGGCAGTTCTGAGGGGAGTCTTAATCTACATCTCTTCTAGAATAAAAAAAATAAACAGAGAGAAAATTGTCCATATACAAATCAAATCAAAACCAAAGAGTCAAACCAAGCAAAAAGATCATCTCCCTGCCCCATCATTCAATCTGAGCTTTCAAAACTCAGACAAGACCTGAGAGCCATAATCTTCTCATTCTATGATTCTGCCTTAAAATTATCAAAATTAAAACAATATAAAAATCTCAAAAAGCCTTCAAAATATATGATGAACAGACTTCAAAAGCTCAGGATAAGAAACAAAATAAATAAAATAATTTCCTCAAAAGGCGAGTCACTAAATCATCCCCAAGATATTGTAGTCATTTGCAAACTATTATCAAGACCTATACAACATCAACTAGAATGACCCCCATCTCCAACCAAACAAATCCGAAATTGATGCATTTCTAAAATCAATGAATCTCCCTAAACTAAACCGCGACGACATAGATTACCTCACCTCTCCTTTTACTGACAAAGAAGTCTTGGATACCATTAACCATCTTAAATCTTTTAAATCGCCAGGCCGAGACGGGTTCAACAATGATCACTATAGAACATTTGGTAAATTATTGGTCCCTCACCTAACAAAAGTCTTTAACGCAGCCTCGAAAAGTGGTCGCTTTCCTGATGAAATGCTGGAAGCAACCATCATAGTTCTCCCCAAGCCTAATTCGGACATAACCCAGATTAAAAATTACAGGCCTATATCCCTTATCAATAGCGATCTGAAACTTTACGCTAAAATAATTGCAAAAAGACTAAACCAATTTTTAACCAAGCTTATACTAAATGACCAAATTGGTTTTATAAAAAACAGACAAACAGTTGACGGCACAAGAAGACTTATCAGTCTAATAAAATTAATCAAATCTACTAAAACAAAAGCCACTATATTATCCCTAGATGCTGAAAAGGCGTTTGACTGCCTCAATTGGAATTACCTTCAAGCAGTTCTACATAAATTCGGTTTTCATTCCCAATTCTTAACAGCCATAATGGCACTTTACTCAAACCCCAAAGCAAGAGTTTATGCCAATAATAACCTCTCTCAGTCATTTAAAATAACTAATGGCACCCGTCACGGTTGTACGCTATTGCCCCTACTTTTTGTCCTGGCCATAGAGCCTTTGGCCCAGTTGATTAGTGATGACAGAAATTAGAGGTTTAAAGGTGGACACTAGAGAGTTTAAAATCAGTCTTTTTGCTGATGACATAATCCTTTCTATCTCTAAAATCCTCATGATTCCCTGATAAAAATCCAAAAGCTTCTCCAAGCCTTCTCAAAAATTTCCTACTTTAGAATTAACCAAGCAAAATCAAAAATCCTCCCTTTCAATTTAAACAATTCTGAGATAGAGGAGATAAAAAAACTCAATCCCTGGTCTTAAGGGTATGCCACACTAAACAATATCGCTAACGGGATCGCTAAAAAACGTCACTATTTAGCGATCCTGTTAGCGATGTTGTTCAGTGCGGCAGCTTCCAGCGACGAGCTTCCTGCTGTGATCTCGCTCGTCGCTGGAATCGCTCCGGACCCTATTTTCTCGTCGGCGCTCCCGCTGGGTAAGTATCTAATCGCTGTGTGGCACCTTTTCTTAGCGATTTAGCGGTACTTTTGTACCGCTAAAGTCGTTAAGAAGATCGCTAACGGCGATAGCGTCGTTAACTATATCGCTAAATGCGGCAGCATTTAGCGATATAGAAACAATCCCGCTAGCGATCGCATTAGTATGCGTCGTTATCGTGATCGCTAGCGGGATTGTTTAGTGTGGCAGTACCTTTAGACAGATAATAATCTCACATATCTTGGCATAGACTTTTGCAAAAATATTGACTCCTTAATTCTCAACAATCTTGACTACTTGCTTAAAAATATCTCGAACGGCTTCAACATATATGGAGATAGGGAACTATGATGGTGGGGGAAAATCATGACTTTTAAGTCATATGTATTGCCGAAGATTTTATATTTGTTCAGGTCACTCCCACTAAAAATATCAACTTCTAACTAGTTTACAAAATAAAATCAACTACTTCATCTGGGGAAACAAGAAACCCAGAATTGCAAAAAATATTCTATACAATAGTAAAAGATATGGAGGAGCTGGACTTCCTAATATCTATTACTGTTACTATACATGCTATTACGCCAACTTAATAAAGCAGAGTCTTCATTGGTGGCCGCATTTAGAACCCCCTGCCTGGTGTGACCTAGAACTCCATTTCAATAATAACAAATCTCTAAATCTACTCATCCTAGACCAAATACTACTAAGAAAAGACATTACAAACTCTCATCCTATCTTCTAACCCATACTGGATGCATGGAAAAAACTCTCTAAACCTAAAAGGGGTCACAATAACTTTGATTCTCTAAAAAATCTTTCACTTCATATCATTTGCTCATCATTGAAACACACCATAGACCCTCTATGGGAGAAATTAGGGATAAAGAAACTCAAAGACTTGAGTGGAGGAGCAGCTTGTCACCCATTTAGTCTCCTAAAAAAACAGTTTAACATTCCTTCCTCTTCATTTTGTCAGTATCTGATTTTGAAAAATCATATTGATAAGTTTCTTCTCAAAATTCTCGTATCTCTGAACCAGCAGTAAACTTGGTCAATAATTGTCACGATCCACATTTGGATCTGTGGCAGATCTCTCTCTGCATGTTGAAACCTTTTTACTGTCTGGCCAGCAGGTGGAGTCCACTCCCACAATCCTTTAAAAGGCCACATTAGGCCTCAGCTGGTGTTGGTAATATTGCTTCCTTTGGAAACCAACCAAGCTGGAATCAGGTGTTGCTGAGAGCAGTTGTACTTCAGTTGCTTCCCTCATCTGGAGACTTATTACTCTGCTGTGCGGAGCATTACAGCAGAGTAAGTGAAGTGTTTATTGTTTAGTTGATTTACCCCCAGGTGTCTGTCTTTCCTTTGGTTGTTTTGTGTTATTTACATCATTCCCTGTCTCACCTCCTGGGGAGGGGGTTGGTGGGTTTAGCTCAGGGCTAAACAGGAGACAGGGACAGGTCGGTGACTTGGGCCTCACTACCTTTGAGCGTACCCCCAAGTTAAGGAAAGACAGGTTCCCCCTTAGCTTTAGGACTGGGCAGTTCAGGGGCCCAGGTTCCTCGTCCCCTGTTGTCATGTATAGTGTACAGTTCCTATAGCGTCTTGTGCTTGGGTGCGAGGAAAACACAGGAGACACAGGTTGATATGAAATGACTTGTATTACTTCATACAAGCATGCTGAAAAGTTCACACAGTTTGCAGGAACAGCGACAGGAGACACAGCAGGCCAGAGTAACTTCAAGCACTACAATAAATCTCCAAAGCAGGTTCAGGATCTCTTCTCTGTACCGTAATTCCTCTGCAAACATGGATTCACCAAACAGCAGGTTTCCAGAGTCCAAAAGTGTTCCAAGGTTCCTCAGTAGGGAATAGCTGGAGTACAAGTCCAAGGTTTCCAGAAGTCAGATCACAGACTGACTGAGGCTTGTTTCAGGAGCACTGATTGTTCAGCTGAGGCTGCTTAAGAAGCAAGAGGGAAGAATCAGGGCGGGAACATTAAAACTGGAAACTCCATATTAACTGAGGGCAAGAGCTGCAGAAAGACAGAAAGCAAAATGGCCGACGGAAAACTGAGTTTCAAGGAACATGTCAACAGAGACAAAGAACCTTACATTACTCCCCCCTTAGGGACAACCTCCGGATGACCTCAGACCAGGCTTGTCAGGGTACCTCTGATGAAACTGGCGGAGCAGGCGAGGAGCATTTACATTATTGACTGGTTCCCATGAGTTGTCCTCCACTGGGTAGCCCTGCCATTTAATCAAATATTGCAACTGATTTCTGTGCAACCTGGAATCTAGAATCCTTTCCACCATAAATTCTTCCTGACCATCGACCAGCACTGGGTCAGGGCAAGGAGAAGAACGTCCAGGAAACGTATTGGGTGTTGCAGCCTTTAGTAGGGATACATGAAAGACAGGGTGGATTCTCATAGTTCTGGGCAGTTGAAGATGACAAGAAACACCACTTATAATCTTATTGATCTTATAAGGTCCAATGTACTTATGTCCCAATTTAGACGATGGAATCTTTAATTTAAGATTTCTGGTTGACAGCCAGACCAAATCTCCTACCTTGAAAGCTGGTGCAGGTTTACGAAATTTATCTGCTGCTTTCTTGTACCTTTCCTGAGCCAATTCTAGATTTTCCTTTAGAAGATCCATATTCTTTTGTAAAGAAGTGATTCTTTCAGCCACTGCCGGCAAGGGCGTATCTATGGGAAATCGAGGAACAATGTTAGGATGATAACCTAGATTGGAGTAAAAAGGAGACTGCTTAGTGGAGGCGCTCTGAGAGTTGTTATAAGAGAACTCAGCCAGTGGAAGTAGATCCACCCAATCATCCTGTAGGTGGCAGATAAAACAGCGGAGATACTGCTCCAGGGTCTGATTGGTTCGTTCTGTCTGTCCATTAGTCTGGGGATGAAAAGCAGAAGAAAGGTTTACTTTAATGTCCAATGCTGCACAGAAATTTTGCCAAAACCTTGAAGTGAATTGCACCCCTCGATCCGAAATGACCTCATCCGGTACTCCATGTAAGCGAAACACATTCTTAATCATCAAGTCTGATGTCTGTTTTGCAGTGGGTAAGCCGACACAAGGGATAAAATGAGCTGCCTTTGTTAGACGGTCAACCACCACTAGAATGGTGTTCTTCCCTTGAGAGGTTGGTAACTCCACAATGAAGTCCATAGAAATGGATCCCCACGGGCGGGACGGGGTGGGAAGAGGTTGCAACAGACCAGTTGGTGAGGAGCGAGGTGTTTTGCATCTTGCACAGACTTCACATGAAGTGACATAGTTTAAGACATCTTTCCTGTAAGTGGGCCACCAAAAGAAACGAGAAAGAAATTCTTGTGTCTTTAGAATTCCCCTATGCCCGGCTATCTTGGAATCGTGGATGAGTTGCAATACTCTCAATCTGACTGTTTCAGGTATATACAGACGTTGTCCCTGAATCCACACACCATTCTTAAAGACAAGACTTACGTCCCTTGGGGGTTGAGCCAACAAAGAATCCGCATGGTATGCTTCCTTGATGTCCTTAAGTAGGTCTTGATTATGAATCACTCCCAGGAATCTAGAGTCAGGAAGAATAGTCTTAGGAGGAGTAAGTGGACGTGTCTCTGCTGAATGAATCCTAGAGAGTGCATCAGCCTTTCCATTGCGCGATCCTGGTCTATAAGAAATGACAAAATTAAATTGGTTTAGGAAAAGATTCCAGCGAGCCTGGCGAGGAGTCAGGCACTTAGCCGACCTGATAAATTCAAGGTTACGATGGTCTGTCAGGACGACTATTTGCTGTGCAGCTCCCTGAAGAAGGTGTCTCCATTCCTTGAAGGCGGCAATAATGGCCAACAATTCTCTATTGCCCACATCGTAGTTCCTCTCAGCCGAAGACAACTGCTGGGAAAAGAAGGCACAGGGATGCAAGACATTCTTCTCACCTGTTCTCTGAGAGAGTATAGCTCCAACGGCACAGTCTGAAGCATCCACCTCTATTATGAAGGCAAGCTCGGGGTTGGGATGTACTAAGATAGGTACGGTGGTAAATTTATCCTTTAAACAGGAAAATGCTTCCTGAGCTTGCGGGGTCCAGGAGAACCGAGACTGTTTCCGGGTAAGTTGGGTGATAGGTGACACTACCTCAGAAAAATTCTTAATGAAACGTCTATAGAAGTTGGCAAACCCGAAGAAACGCTGCACCTCCTTCACATTTCTAGGAATTGGCCAATCCTTGATGGCTTGGGTCTTGCTTCCATCCATACTAATCCCTTGCGTAGATAGTACATACCCCAGAAATTGAATTTCGGTCCTATGGAATTCACATTTTTCAAGTTTGATGTAGAGATGGTTTTGTCTTAGGCGTTCTAAGACCATTCTCACATGTCCATGATGTTCCTCTGTGGAGTTAGAAAAAATTTGAATATCATCCAGATAAATCACCACAAATGTATCTAGGAGATCCCTGAAGATATCATTCACGAAGTGTTGGAAAGTGGCTGGGGCGGTACTCAGACCAAAAGGCATAACTAGATATTCAAAGTGTCCATAGCGTGACCTGAAAGCAGTCTTCCATTCATCCCCAGGTCTAATACGGACCAAGTTATAGGCCCCACGGAGATCCAGTTTAGAGAAAATTTTGGCATGCCGCACTCTCTCCAACAACTCAGGGATTAAAGGCAATGGATAACGGTTTCTAATAGTAACCTTATTGAGTTCCCTATAGTCTATGCAGGGTCTCAGAGATCCATCTTTCTTCTTCACAAAGAAGATGGGTGCACCTGCGGGAGATGAAGAGGGGCGTATGAAGCCCTTGGCTAAATTTTCGTCTATATAATCCTTCAAAGCTTTTAGCTCGGGCCCCGCTAGGGGGTAGATCTTACCAAAAGGTATCTCGGCTCCAGGCAATAATTCAATTGGACAATCATATGGACGGTGAGGAGGAAGCTGATCAGCGTTCTTCTTGTCACATAAATCCACATAGTCCTGGTATACAGCTGGTAGTTCAGGGACTGACATGGTTCCTTTAGGAACAGAGCAAGCTGAAACTCCTTGACTCATCTGTTTCTCCGGAAAGTGTAATTCCTTGGTCTCCCAGTTAATCGTAGGATTCTGCGCCTGCAGCCATGGTAGCCCTAGAATAATGGGAAAGTGGGGAGAAGAGATAAGCAAAAAAGACATTTTCTCCTGATGATCTTTACCCATAAGGACCCTCAAAGGCTCTGTTTCTTGATCAACTGGTCCAGAAGTCAGTAGAGAGCCATCCACAGTCTCCATCTGTACTGGAGTAGCCTTCTTCACTGAACGTATCCCCTGTTTCAGAGCAAAGGAGATATCCATAAAATTTCCACTTGCTCCTGAGTCGATCATAGCAGAGCTAGACACCCAGACTGAGTCAACCCAGAGTTTGATGGAAAGGAAGCAATGAGAACTGTTTCTTTTATAACTCAGCTGGGACACCGCTGAGGAAACTTGAAAAATTGCAGCGTTTATACCGTCATCGTCCCCAGAACTAACAGAGTTTAAGTCCGAGAAATCAAGATCTCTTGCAGCAGATCTCTCTGGAGCCTGAGGCTCGGACATGACAGAGCTCCTCTCGCAACACTCACAGTGAATGACTGCTGCAGTAGTCTTACGAGAACGGCTGGGGCAGTTTATAATGAAGTGCCCTGACTTACCACAGTAGAAACATAGATTTTCCTTTATACGATGTTCTTTGCGTGCATCACTAACCCGTCTTTGTAAAGAGTCCACCTGCATGGGTTCAGGTTCTGGTTCCCTTGTGATCCTACTCAAAGGTTCCTTAGCTGAGGAGGGAGGTAGTAAAAGGTTAGTGCGATTATTTTCGAACCATCTCTCTTGTCTGCGTTCAGTCAGACGAGCATCAATACGGATACAATAGTTAATAAAGTCACCTAACGCAGTGGGAGGGTCGGCACGAGCAAGTTCATCCTTAATCAGTGGAGACAACCCTTTCCGAAAAATAGATTTTTTAGCGGAAGTGTCCCAAGTGGTATCAAGAGCCCATCTCCTGAAATCCAGGGCATATTCGGCTACTGAACGTTTACCTTGGCGCAAAGTTAACATGGCTGCTTCAGCTGTTGCACCTCGATTGGGGTCATCAAACACCTGCCCCATGGCTGAAATAAAAGCATCAAGGTGATTCAAACAATCATCCTCAGTCTCAATCAGAGGGTTTGCCCACATCAAAGCCTTATTGGTAAGCAACATGATTATAGTAAGCACTTTGGATCGTTCAGTGGGAAATTGTGAAGCATGTGCAGAGAAAAATAGATTGCATTGGTTAATAAATCCCCTGAATTTCTCACGTTCACCGCCAAAACGAAAAGGAGGTAACTTGGGGATCCCAGAACTCGGGGTTATGGCAGGAGCCTGGACTCGTTCCTCTAGAGCCTCAATCCTGGCTCGTAATTCCTGAGTAGTTTGTCCAAACACTTGCAAATTATGATTAGTGAGGTCCTGTAGGCTTGCAAAACGGGTCTTTATAGTCTGTATATCTGCAAGGATTGTATCAGTCACTCCGCAAAGCTCCTTTATGCGGGCCTCCATCTTCCAGATCTTTTAAGGCAGAAGTGCTGGAAGGAGAAGAGGAAAGGAAAAAAAAACAAAAAACAAAAAACAATAGTGTTTACCTGTGGTAACACTCAGAGTAACATTTAAGGGAATGCGCTCACCTGGAATGGTTGTGAGAAGTCACAACCACTGTCATCACAGAAGGTATTAAACGGACATCTGATATCCACAGTCACAGCAGACACGGCTTTCCCAGACCCAGCAGACACTAAACATTGGCTCCTGAATCTTGTCATGTATAGTGTACAGTTCCTATAGCGTCTTGTGCTTGGGTGCGAGGAAAACACAGAGACATAGGTTGATATGAAATGACTTGTATTACTTCATACAAGCATGCATGAAAAGTTCACACAGTTTGCAGGAACAGAGGCAGGAGAACACAGCAGGCCAGAGTAACTTCAAGCTACAATAATCTCTCCAAGCAGGTTCAGGATCTCTTCTCTGTACCGTAATTCCTCTGCAAACATGGATTCACCAGACAGCAGGTTTCCAAAGTCCAAAAGTGTTCCAAAGTTCCTCAGTAGGAATAGCTGGAGTCCAAAATCCAGGTTTCCAGGAGTCAGGTCACAGGCTGACTGAGGCTTGATTCAGGAGCACTGATTGTTCAGCTGAGGCTGCTTAAGAAGCAAGAGGGAGAGAATCAGGGCGGGAACATGAAAACTGGAACTCCATATTAACTGAGGGCAAGAGCTGCAGAAAGACAGAAAGCAAAATGGCCGACGGAAAACTGAGTTTCAAGGAACATGTCAAAGAGACAAAGAACGTTACAGGCGGTAGACAAGATGAAAACTACAAACTAGTCAGAAAATTGACTGAGCAAACGCTGGGGCCACAAGCTGACTAAATAGGCATCAGGACAGGATGAGTTAACTTTCCTGACAACCAGAAAACCTACAAAATCCAACATTTGATTCAAAAATACTGAATCAGTCATCACGAATTCGCCACCCACTAATCAGGTTCTCAGTGTGAACAAAAATACCAGCATGAGCCCTGAAAAAACGGAAAGAGCAAATGAGCAAATAACATTGGCTGCTAGATAAACTGTAGGAGCTAGGCCCAGAGGGGACCGGGCTGACCTCCCAAACAGTGCGAAAACAGATGCAAAAGCAAGTCCAAATAGAAAGCAAAAAATTTTATCTGAAAGCAGGAGATGCAGGCAAGACTCCACAAACTTCCAAATGAACCAGGAACCACATTGAGACAAGAACAATTGATCACAGCAACCATCATGGAGGGAACCTCCTTATATCAGACAGTCAGTGAACACAGTTGCCACTCCTCGCTGAAAGGTCATACTGTCTGTTAACACCAGAGGTGCCTTGGCTCAGAAACCATCTCTAAACATTCAACAGTACCCCCCCCCTTGAGGAGGGGTCACGAACCTCACTTTGTGCAACCAGCGATCTGGATGAGCTCGGTGATAGGCACGGATCAGTTCTCTAGCATGGATGTCGAAGCAATCACCAAGAATTGTCCTCCTGACCATAACCTTCCTTAACCAAATATTGGAGTTTCTGTCAGAAAACGAGAACCATTTTCATCACAATACTCCAGATTGCCTCAACAAAACAGGTCAGGAGGCGCAGCCATAGGAACCAGGCTGACAAACCTCTTCATAAGACTTGTGGACACTTATGGATCTTAAATGTCCCTGGAAGAAGCAACGGAAGAAACAGATTAATGTAATGTAAGGAGTACAGTTCATATAGTGTCTTGTGCTTGGGTGCGATGAAAACACAGGAGTCACAGGTTTGATATAGAAGGTCTTGTATTACTTCATACAAGTGGCAATAATAGTCACACAGTTTGCAGATACAAAAGCAGGAGACACAGCAGGCCAGAGTAACTTAAGCTCAGCAATCACTCTCCACAACAGGTTCAGGATCTCTTCTCTGTTACCATAAGTCCATGCAAACGTGGATTTATCAAATAGCAAGGTTCCAAAGTCCACGAATGTTCCAAAGTTCCACAATAGGAAATAACTGGAGTACAAGGTCCAAAGGGTTCCAGGAGTCAGGTCACAGGTTCACTGCAGGCTTGATTCTGAAGCACTGATTGCTCAGCTGTGGCTGCTTAAGAAGCAAGAGGGAGAGAATCAGGGCGGGAACATGCAAGCTGGAAACTCCATATTGACTGAGGGCAAGACAGCTGCAGTAAGACAGAAAGTAAAATGGCTGACGGAAAAACTGAGTTTCAGGAACATGTACACAGAACCTTACATTACTCCCCCCTTAGGGACAACCTCCGGATGACCTCAGACCAGGCTTGTGTGGGTACCTCTGATGAAACTGACGGAGCAAGCGAGGAGCATTAACGTTATTGACTGGTTCCCATGAGTTGTCCTCCACTGGGTAGCCCTGCCATTTAATCAAATATTGTAACTGATTTCTATACAACCTGGAATCTAGAATCCTTTCCACCACAAATTCTTCCTGACCATCGACTAGCACTGGGTCAGGGCAAGGAGAAGAACGTCCAGGAAACGTATTGGGTGTCGCAGCCTTTAGTAGAGATACATGAAAGACAGGGTGGATTCTCATAGTTCTGGGCAGTTGAAGACGACAAGCGACAGCACTTATAATTTTACTGATTTTATAAGGTAAGTACTAGTCCATTGACGATGATCTTTTTAATTTATGTCCCAACTTAGATGATGGAATTCTTAACTTAAGATTTCTGGTTGACAGCCAGACCAGGTCTCCTACCTTGAAAGCTGGTGCAGTTTACGAAATTTATCTGCGGCTTTCTTGTACCTTTCCTGAGCCAATTCCAGATTTCCCTTTAGAAGATCCATATTCTTTTGTAAAGACGTGATTCTTTCAGCCACTGCTGGCAAAGGCGTTTCTATGGGAAATCGAGGAAGAATATTAGGATGATAACCTAAATTGGAGTAAAAAGGAGACTGCTTAGTGGAGGCGCTCTGAGAGTTGTTATAAGAGAACTCAGCCAGTGGAAGTAGATCCACCCAATCATCCTGTAGGTGGCAGATAAAGCAGCGAAGATACTGCTCCAGGGTCTGATTGGTTCGTTCCGTCTGTCCATTAGTCTGAGGATGAAAAGCAGAAGAAAGTTCACTTTAATGTCCAATGCTGCACAGAAATTTTGCCAAAACCTTGAAGTGAATTGCACCCCTCGATCCGAAATAACCTCATCTGGTACTCCATGTAACGAAACACATTTTTAATCATCAAATCTGATGTCTGTCTTGCAGTGGGTAAGCGACACAAGGGATAAAATGAGCTGCTTTTGTTAAACGATCAACCACCACTAGAATGGTGTTCTTCCCTTGAGAGGTTGGTAACTCCACAATGAAGTCCATAGAAATGGATCCCCACGGGCGGGACGGGGTGGGAAGGGTTGCAACAGACCAGTTGGTGAGGAGCGAGGTGTTTTGCATCTTGCACAGACTTCACATGAAGTGACATAGTTTAAAACATCCTTCCTGCAAGTGGGCCACCAAAAGAAACGAGAAAGAAATTCCTGTGTCTTTAGAATTCCTCTATGCCCAGCTATCTTGGAATCGTGAATGAGTTGCAATACTCTTAATCTGACTGTTTCAGGAATATACAGACGTTGTCCCGAATCCACACACCATTCTTAAAGACAAGACTTACGTCCCTTGGGGGTTGTGCCAACAAGGAATCCGCATGGTATGCTTCCTTGATGTCCTTAAGTAGGTCTTGATTATGAATCACTCCCAGGAATCTAGAGTCAGGAAGAATAGTCTTAGGAGGAGCAAGTGGACGGGTCTCTGCTGAATGAATCCTAGAGAGTGCATCAGCCTTTCCATTGCGCGATCCTGGTCTATAAGAAATGATAAAATTAAATTGGTTTAAGAAAAGATTCCAGCGAGCCTGGCGAGGAGTCAGGCACTTAGCCGACCTGATAAATTCAAGGTTACGATGGTCTGTCAGGACGACTATTTGCTGTGCAGCTCCCTGAAGAAGGTGTCTCCATTCTTTGAAGGCGGCAATAATGGCCAACAACTCTCTATTGCCCACATCGTAGTTCCTCTCAGCCGAAGACAACTGCTGGAAAAGAAGGCACAGGGATGCAAGACATTCTTCTCACCTGTTCTCTGAGAGAGTATAGCTCCAACGGCACAGTCTGAAGCATCCACCTCTATTATGAAGGCAAGTTCGGGGTTGGGATGTACTAAGATAGGTGCGGTGGTAAATTTATCTTTTAGACGGGAAAATGCTTCCTGGGCTTGGGGAGTCCAGGAGAACCTAGACTCTTTCCGGGTAAGTTGGGTGATAGGTGACACTACCTCAGAGAAATTCCTAATGAAACGTCTATAGAAGTTGGCAAACCCGATGAAGCGCTGCACCTCCTTCACATTTCTAGGACTTGGCCAATCCTTGATGGCTTGGGTCTTGCTTCCATCCATACTAATTCCTTGTGTAGACAGTACATACCCCAGAAATTGAATTTCGGTCCTATGGAATTCACACTTTTCAAGTTTGATGTAAAGATGATTTTGTCTTAGACGTTCCAAGACCATTCTCACATGTCCATGATGTTCCTCTGTGGAGTTAGAAAAAATTAGAATATCATCCAAATAAATCACCACGAATGTATCTAGGAGATCCCTGAAGATGTCATTCACCAAGTGTTGGAAAGTGGCTGGGGCGGTACTCAGACCAAAAGGCATAACTAGATATTCAAAGTGTCCATAGCGTGACCTGAATGCAGTCTTCCATTCATCCCCAGGTCTAATACGGACTAAGTTATAGGCCCCACGGAGATCCATTTAGAGAAAATTTTGGCATGCCGCACTCTCTCCAATAACTCAGGGATTAAAGGCAATGGATAACGGTTTCTAATAGTAACCTTATTGAGTTCCCTATAGTCTACGCAGGGTCTCAGAGATCCATCTTTCTTCTTCACAAAGAAGATGGGTGCACCTGCAGGAGATGAAGAGGGGCGTATGAAGCCCTTGGCTAGATTTTCGTCTATGTAATCCTTTAAAGCCTTTAGCTCGGCCCGCCAGGGGGTAGATCTTACCAAAAGGTATCTCTGCTCCAGGCAATAATTCAATTGGACAATCATATGGACGGTGAGGGGGAAGCTGGTCAGCGTTCTTCTTGTCACATAAATCCACATAGTCCTGGTATACAGCTGGTAGTTCAGGGACTGACATGGTTCCTTTAGGAACAGAGCAAGCTGAAACTTTGGACTATCTGTTTCTCTGGAAAGTGTAATTCCTTGGTCTCCCAGTTAATGGTAGGTTCTGAGCCTGCAGCCATGGTAGCCCTAGAATAATGGGAAAGTGGGGAGAAGAGATAAGCATAAAGGACAGTTTCTCTTGATGATCTTTACCCATAAGGACCCTCAAAGGCTCGTTTCCTGATCCACTGGTCCAGAGGTCAGCAGGGAGCCATCCACAGTTTCCATCTGTACTGGAGTAGCCTTCTTCACTGAACGTATCCCCTGTTTCAGAGCAAAGGAGACATCCATAAAATTTCCACTTGCCCCTGAGTCGATCATAGCAGAGCTAGACACCCAAGCTGAGTAACCCAGAGTTTGATGGAAAGAAAGCAATGAGAATTGTTTTTCTTACAACTCAGCTGGGACACCGCTGAGGAAACTTGAAAAATTGCAGCGTTTACACAGTCATCGTCCTCAGAAGTAACGGAGTTTAAGTCCGAGAAATCAAGATCTGTTGCTGCAGATCTCTCTGGAGCCTGAGGCTCGGACCTGACAGATCTCCTCTCGCAACACTCACAGTGAATGAGTGCTGCAGTAGTCTTACGAGAACGGCTGGGGCAGTTTATAATGAAGTGCCCTGACTTACCACAATAGAAACATAGATTCTCCTTAAAACGATGTTCCTTGCGTGCATCACTAACCCGTCGTTGTAAAGAGTCTACCTGCATGGGTTCAGGTTCAGGTTCCCGTGTGATCCTACTCAAAGGTTCCTTAGCTGGAGAGGAAGGTAGGAAAAGGTTAGTGCGATTGCTTTCGAACCATCTCTCTTGCCTGCGTTCAGTCAGACGAGTATCAATACGGATGCAGTAGTTAATAAAGTCACCTAACGCAGTGGGAGGGTCGGCACAAGCAAGTTCATCCTTAATCAGTGGAGATAACCCTTTTCGAAAAATAGATTTTTTGGCGGAACTGTCCCAGGTGGTATCAAGGGCCCATCTCCTGAAATCCAAGGCATATTCAGCTACCGAGTGCTTACCTTGGCGCAAAGCTAACATGGCTGCTTCAGCTGTTGCACCTCGATTGGGGTCATCAAACACCTGTCCCATGGCTGAAATGAAAGCATCAAGATGATCCAAACATTCATCATCAGTCTCAATCAGAGGGTTTGCCCACATCAAAGCCTTGTTGGTAAGCAACATAATTATAGTAAGCACTTTAGATCGTTCAGTGGGAAATTGTGAAGCATGTGCAGAAAAAAAAAGATTGCATTGATTAATAAATCCCCTGAATTTCTCACGTTCACCGCCAAAACGAAAAGGGGGCAACTTGGGAATCCCAGAACTCGGGGCTACGGCAGGAGCCTGGACTCGCTCCTCTAGAACCTCAATTCTGGCTCGCAAATCCTGGGCAGTCTGTCCAAACACTTGCAAATTGTGATTAGTGAGGTCCTGTAGGTTTGTAAAACGGGTTTTTATAGTCTGCAAATCTGCAAGGATATTATCAGTCACTCCGCAAAGTTCCTTTATGCGGGCCTCCATTTTCCAGATCTTTTAAGACAGGAGTACTGGAAGGAGAGGAGAAAAAAAAAAAAAACAATAGTGTTTACCTGTGGTAACACTGCAGAGAGAAAAAAAAATTAAGGGAACTGCTCACCTGGAATGGTTGTGAGAAGTCACAACCACTATCATCACAGAAAGTTCAACCGGACATCTGATATCCACAGTTTACAGCAGACACAAAAGAGGAAAGAAAAAAAAAAAACAATAGTGTTTACCTGTGGTAACACTGCAGAAAAAAAACTTAAGGGAATTGCTCACCTGGAATGGTTGTGAGAAGTCACAACCACTGTCATCACAGAAAGTACAACCGGACATCTGATATCCACAGTTACAGCAGACACAGCCTTTCCAGACCCAGCAGACACTAACGTTTGGCTTCAGAATCTTGTAATGTAAGGAGTACAGTTCATATAGTGTCTTGTGCTTGGGTGCGATGAAAACACAGGAGTCACAGGTTTGATATAGAAGATCTTGTATTACTTCATACAAGTGGCAATAATAGTCACACAGTTTGCAGATACAAAAGCAGGAGACACAGCAGGCCAGAGTAACTTAAGCTCAGCAATCACTCTCCACAACAGGTTCAGGATCTCTTCTCTGTTACCATAAGTCCATGCAAACGTGGATTTATCAAATAGCAAGGTTCCAAAGTCCACGAGTGTTCCAAAGTTCCACAATAGGAAATAACTGGAGTACAAGGTCCAAGGCTTCCAGGAGTCAGGTCACAGGTACACTGCAGGCTTGATTCTGAAGCACTGATTGCTCAGCTGTGGCTGCTTAAGAAGCAAGAGGGAGAGAATCAGGGCGGGAACATGCAAGCTGGAAACTCCATATTGACTGAGGGCAAGACAGCTGCAGCAAGACAGAAAGTAAAATGGCTGACGGAAAAACTGAGTTTCAGGAACATGTACACAGAACCTTACACAGGTTCAGGATCTCTTCTCTGTACCGTAATTCCTCTGCAAACATGGATTCACCAAACAGCAGGTTTCCAGAGTCCAAAAGTGTTCCAAGGTTCCTCAGTAGGGAATAGCTGGAGTACAAGTCCAAGGTTTCCAGAAGTCAGGTCACAGACTGACTGAGGCTTGATTCAGGAGCACTGATTGTTCAGCTGAGGCTGCTTAAGAAGCAAGAGGGAAGAATCAGAGCGGGAACATGAAAACTGGAAACTCCATATTAACTGAGGGCAAGAGCTGCAGAAAGACAGAAAGCAAAATGGCCGACGGAAAACTGAGTTTCAAGGAACATGTCAACAGAGACAAAGAACCTTACACCTGTATTTCTTCAAATGCCCTGTGACAATCATATTGATCACAATATATTCTGGAGTATGGAATTCATATATAAATGCTTAAACAAAAGCTATGAATGAAAAAAACCCATAACATAATAAATTGGGAGGCTGAACTTCACTTAAGTCTTGATCTGAATGGGAAAAAGCTTGTACCATTTCTTACTCTGCCACAGCTTCAATGTCCTTACAAGAATCCCACCATAAAATTCTTACTAGATGGTATTATACACCTGCCAAACTTTCTAAAATAAACTAAGAACATTCTTCAACCTGTTGGAGAAACTGTGGGCAATATGGGAGCTTAATTCACATCTTTTGGCATTGTCCTGTTATTACGTCGCTTTGGAAAAACATTAATAAACTCATAAACTCAATACTTTCAAAAAAGATTCACCTCTCTCCTCAATTGGCACTTTTATTGTTGAACTCAGATCAGACAGACCCTACCTTAAAACCTCATGTTATTCACATCTTATTAGTTACTAAAAATGCTTTGGCCTATTACTGGAAAAAGCCTGACCCGCATTGATTCAAAATATTATTGAAAAAGTTAGCCTTCATAAAAAAATTTGAATTTAAGCTAGCCATGTTAAACAACTCCTATGACAAATTTCTAAAGAAATGGACTCGTTGGATAGAGCTATATCCATATCCTTGAACCCCTATGGACTACAATATTTTTTATATATATATATTATACCATATTAGTTGGTCATTCGATTTAACATTGGTTGATAAATTCACCTAATCTAATACCATTACCATATCAGTTGGTCAACTACTATGTCTATATTAGAATTGATATAGAATACTTAAATAGTGTTTGTGCTTTCAAATGTAAATGTGTAAACATCTTCTCTATTCATTTTAACCCCTTAATGACCAAGCCATTTTGTAGGTTAAAGACCAGGCCAATTTTTACAATTCTGACCACTGTCTCTTTATGAGGTTATAACTCTGGAACGCTTCTACGGATCTTGGCGATTCTGAGACTGTTTTCTCGTGACATATTGTACTTCATGATAGTGGTAAAATTTCTTCAATATAACTTGCGTTTATTTATGAAAAAAACGGAAAATATGGCAAAAATTTTGAAAATTTTGCAATTTTCAAACTTTTAATTTTTATGCCATTAAATCAGAGAGATATGTCACAAAAATAGTTAATAAATAACATTTCCCACATGTCTACTTTACATCAGCACAATTTTGGAACCAACATTTTTTTTTGTTAGGAAGTTATAAGTGTTAAAAGTTGACCAGCGATTTCTCATTTTTCCAACAAAATTTACAAAACCATTTTTTTAGGGACCACCTCACATTTGAAGTGAATTTGAGGGGTCAATATGACAGAAAATACCCAAAAGTGACACCATTCTAAAAACTGCACCCCTCAACGTGTTCAAAGCCACATTCAAGAAGTTTATTAACCCTTTAGGTACTTCACAAGAATTGAAGCAATGTGGAAGGAAAAAATGAACATTTAACTTTTTTTCCCAAAATTTTTCTTTCGACACAATTTTTTTAAATTTTGTCAAGGGTATCAGGAGAAAATGAACCACAATATTTGTTGTACAATTTCTCCTCAGTACACCGATACCCCATGTGTGGGGGTAAACCACTATTTGGGCGCATGGCAGAGCTCGGAAGGGAAGCAGCGCCATTTGACTTTTTTGGCTGGAATTGAGATTGGACGCCATGTCGTATTTGGAGAGCCCCTGTGTGCCTAAACAGTGGAAACCCCACACAAGTGACCCCATTTTGGAAACTAGACCCCCCAAGGAACTTATCTAGATGTGTGGTGAGCACTTTGAACCCCCAAGTGCTTCACAGAAGTTTATAACGTAGAGCCGTGAAAATAAAAAAATCATATTTTTTTCCACAAAAATAATCTTTTTGCCCCCAAATTTTTATTTTTATAAGGAACTTATCTAGATGTGTGGTGAGAGCTTTGAACCCCCAAGGGCTTCACAGAAGGTTATAACGTAGAGCAGTAAAATTAAAAAATCATATCTTTTCCACAAAAATGATCTTTCCACCCCAATTGTTATTTTCCAAAGGCTAACAGGACCCCAAAAGTTATTGTGCAATTTGTCCTGAGTATGCTGATACTCAATATGTGGGGGTAAACCACTATTTTGACGCATGGCAGAGCTCGAAAGGGAAGGAGCGCCTTTTTCAAATGCAGACTTTGATGGAATGGTCTGCGGGTGTCATGTCACGTTTGGAGAGCCCCTGATGTGCCTAAACAGTAGAAACCCCCCACAAGTGACTCCATTTTGGAAACTAGACCCCCAAGGAACTTATCTAGATGTGTGGTGAGCACTTTGAACCCCCAAGTGCTTCACAGAAGTTTATAACGTAGAGCCGTGAAAATAAAAAAATCATATTTTTTTCCACAAAAATAATCTTTTTGCCCCCAAATTTTTATTTTTATAAGGGTAACAGGAGAAATAGGACCCCAAAAGCTATTGTGCAATTTGTCCTGAGTACGCTGATATCCCATATGTGGGGGGGAACCACTATTTTGACGCATGGCAGAGCTCGGAAGGGAAGGAGCACCGTTTTTAAATGCAGACTTTGATGGAATGGTCTGCGGGTGTCATGTCGCGCTTGGAGAGCCCCTGATGTGCCTAAACAGTAGAAACCCCCCACAAATGACCCCATTTTGCAAACTAGACCCCCCAAGGAACTTATCTAGATGTGTGGTCAGCACTTTGAACCCCAAGGGCTTCACAGAAGTTTATAACGTAGAGCCGTGAAAATAAAAAAATCATATTTTTTTCCACAAAAATGACCTTTTTGCCCCCAAATTTTTATTTTTCTAAGGGTAACAGGAGAAATAGGACCCCAAAAGCTATTGTGCATTTTGTCCTGAGTACGCTGATACCCCATATGTGGGGGGAACCACTGTGATCGCCTTACTGCGATCTTTGGGAGGCACAATGAACAAATCTACAAAAGGTGAAGAATTGGTTTTCTTTTTTACGCCGTTCCTCGTGCGGTATTAGTGATTAGGCGACTTTATTCCTCGGATCGGTGCGATTACAGCGATACCTGATTTACATCCTTTTTTCATGTTTAGCTTCTGTCACACTCTAAAAGACGCTTTTTTTTTAAATAATTTTTTGCATCGTATTTTGAGAGCTATAATTTTTCCATATTTCGGCCGACAGAGTTATCTGTGGGCTTATTTTTTGCGGGACGAGCTGACGTTTTTATTGGTACCATATTCGGGCACATAACGTTTTTTGATCGCTTCCTATTCCGATTTTTGTGGAAGCAGAATGAACAAAAACCAGCAATTTAGGAATTGTTTTTTTTTTTTTTTTTCCTCCGTTCCGCGTGTGGTAAAATTGATAAAGCAGCTTTTTTCTTCGGGTCACTGCGATTACAGCGATACCTCATTTATATTTTTTTTTATGTTTTGGCGTTTTTTACACAATAAAAAATTTTATAGAAAAAATAATTATTTTTGCATCAGTTTATTCCGCGAGCTATAACTTTTTTATTTTTTCGCTGATGATGCTGTATAGTGGCTTGTTTTTTGCGGGACAAGATGACGTTTTCAGCAGTACCATGATTATTTATATCTGACTTTTTGATCGCGTGTTATTGCACTTTTTCCAAGCGGTATGATGATACCGCTTGGAAAAAGTATAATTTACTACTTTTTTGTGTTTTTTTTTTTACGGCTTTCACTGAAGGGGTTAACTAGGGTTACGCTTTTATAGATGGGATTTTTACGGACGTGGCGATACCTAACATGTGTATTTTTTTTGTTTTTTATTTTTTTTATTACATAAAAATGTGTATTTTTTAGGGGATTTTTTTAAAATTATTTTTTAATATTTTTTTTACAATTTTTTTAAAAAAATTATTTTTTTTAACTTGTCCCTTTATGGGACTTTCACTTTTATTGCAGTTACAATGCATTGCAATGCTCCAGCATTGCAATGCATTGTACCTATGATGAAAGCTGTTGTGACATGATCACAGCAGCTTCCCGTAGGTAGATGACCCGGAGGTTGTCATGACAACCCCCGGGTCATCAAGGCAGAGATCGGGCCCTGCAAATGCATTTCAGGGCGCCGATCTGAGGCAGAGGGAGCTCCCGACCCTCTGCCTCCCCCCCTGAGCTCTGCGATCGCGCTGGATCGCAGCAGTCAGGGGGTTAACAGCCAGGGGCGGTGGGGGCTCCGCTCCTGGCTGTCAGTGCAGGAAGCCTGGCCACTGCAGCGCCGTCTCCTGCACTGATCGCGCTGGGGAAGCTGAAATTTCAGCTTCTCCTGCACGATCGCTGCTGTGTTTGGTCAGTCAGATTGACTGACCAATCACAGCGCTGTGGGTGCGGGGACCGACGGCAAAGGTCCCCGCACCGCTTGCCGTGCCTGTCAGCTGTCTATGACAGCTGTCGGCACTGATCTACCACTGCGTGTTTACACGCAGTGGTAGATCAAAGGCATGACGTGCACAGTCTGTCCTGGTGCCGGAACTGGCACCTTGCCATGACGGACTGTGCACGTCAGTGGACATTAAGGGGTTAAGCCATTCTGCGTAATGGCATGTTTGTATTAACAATGTTTAAAAATGTAAACGTTTGTTCCCTATTCTCTCCTGGTCCTCCCTTGTTCCCCCCTCTTTCCCTCCCTCTCCATCTCCCTCCCAACCCCCCCTTCTCCCCTTCCTTTCCCTTTTACCCTTTCCTTTTTAAATTCCAAACCAATAAAAACGTTTGGAAAAGAAAATATCCAATTGTGGAAGTTATTTTATTCCAAGATCTGTTGCTAAAATCTGATTAAAATGTATTTTGTTCATGGGACCAGGGCCGGCGTCAGCACCCGGCGTACCCGGGCAAGTGCTGGGGCCCTGAGCAGGCGGGGGGCCCACTCGCCGTCAGGCACCCCGGCGCCCGTTAGCGGATGAGAGCGGTGCCCCCGCTTGCTCAGGGCCCGGCAGCAGCTGGCACAATACTTACCTCTCCCCGTGCCTCCGCAGCTCCGGGCTCCAGGGGGCGCCTGCAGGGCGCCCGCGCTTCCTCTCACAGCAGCACCGCTGGATGACGTCATCATTCAGCGGCTGGCTGTGGCAGAGAGTAAGCGCGGGCACCGGACAAGTGAGATGTGAGGTGTATGTGTCTGTGTGTGTCAGTGTGTGTGTGTCTGTGTCTGCCAGTGTATGTAGTGCGGTGCTTTGTGTGTGTGTATGTGAGAGAGTGCTGCGGTGCTGTCAGTGTGTGGTGCTGTATGTGTGATGGTGGTGGGGGAAGGCAATGATGGTGGTGAGGAGGCAATGATGATGATGGGGAGGCAATGATGATAATGGGGAGACAATGATGATGATGATGGGGAGGCAATGATGATGATGGGGAGGAAATGATGATGATGATAGGGAGGCAATGATGATGATGATGGGGAGAGAATGATAATAATGGGGAGGCAATGATGATAATGGGAGGCAATGATAATGATAATGGGGAGGCAATGATGATGATGGGGATGCAATGATGATGATAATGGGGAGTCTTTCCACAGCTCCCTTTCCTGAGCCAAACAGTGCAGAACGCAGCACAGTGCAGAGGAGAGCTCCATATTTTGCATGGAGCATTATATGGGGACCAGTATCCTGTATGGAGCATTATTTGGGGTCCAATATTCTTTATGGAGCATTATATTTGGCCCATAATACTGTATGGAGGACTATGTGGTGCCCATAATATTGTATGGAGGACTGTACTGTCCAGTCTGTACTGTGCGCTGTGAGGATTTGGCGGTTTCTGAGCTATTGTAGAATTTACAATACATATCAGTCATGTAATGGAAGAAGAGAAGTGTTTGGCATTGTACTATACCCATATTTCTCTGCAGTATCTGTGCATCATGAATCGTGGTCTGTGTCAAAAGGGGCCCACTGAGACTCTTTCGCCTGGGACCCATAAAAACCTGGAGCCGGCCCTGCATGGGACAATCCCTTTAAGCTATGTATTTTACTCTTTAAGTTTATGCTGTTTCACCTGTGATGTGCATGGCACAGATAGTATTTCAGAGAATGCTATCTTGGGGGTTATTTTACTTTATAGTGAAACCTAATTCTTTAACATGTTCTTAAACGGGTTGGCCACTGTCTCTCGTTACTGCAGCTTTCCTCACAAACTGACCAGCAGTACTCTCCATATAATGGCAGCTGATGGATAAGCATTTAACTAGACCAGTCCATTAGCATTCTCCAATACAAAAGCACATTTCCCATATGAGGTGTTTTACAATTGGAGGAAGCTGATGGGCTGATTTAGTCACATTCTCCTCCATCAGTAGTCATCTCTTGCCTGCTTCTCCTGACCAACTTCTCACTGAGCAAACAATCAGTGGGGTAGACATGAAGGGCGAAAAGCATGTTCCTCTCAAGATTGTCAGTCAGTTTTTGTGCTGAATTTTGCTCCTGTAGATATCTAATACGAGCTTCTAGGTCGACAACATGCCCACATCTGCCTCCGTGGTAGTCACCCTGGACCTCGTTCTCCAGTTGTGTATACATATGGCAGACTCTGTACTGAAGGAACTTCTAATCCTGCTATCCATTATCCAATCACACTAAAGAACAGTAAAAATAGAAGTTAAATATTTTTCTTGCCTTGAATTCCTGCTTTCAACTGCTGTTTTTTAACTCCCTTTTTCTTCTCACACCGCTTGGTTCAGCATAGCCAGTGAGCCGATTTATAGTATTCACTGCTCATTTGCAAAAATAATTATGGCCAAAATCTTTTAAGAGGTACTCCCATCTCCAAGATCCTACCCCGAAATGTAGAACGTGTACTAATAATAAAATTAGCAAATAACTCCAATCACAAAAGTAGTAGCCGCTTACCCCATGTGCAGAGCATTGCAGTAGATTAACAGAATCCTAGAATGTTAGAGTTGGAAGGGGCCTCCTGGGTCATCTGGTCCAACCCCCTGCTCAAAGCAGGATTCACTAAATCATCCCAGACAGATGTCTGTCCAGCCTCTGTTTGAAGACTTCCATTGAAGGAGAACTCACCAGGTCTCATGGCAGCCTGTTCCACTCATTGATCACCATCTTAGATTAGCCCGCATAATTTGTCCCTTTTCAAAGTTGCACAGGACCTTAACTTTGCCTAGTTTTTGGGCTTCCAAAAATCTCCTTCACCTTTTGATGGTTTCAGCTTATCGTTATTTGCATTGTGAGACTTAGCTTTGCGATGACGGCTTCTTCATCCATAGAAGGTGGTATGCATTTCTGAACACTGAGGTCTCTATTGAACAGTCTAATGACAGATGACAGTGTTTAGCCATACTTTATCTCCTCTGACAAAAGTACAGAGAGATCTCCAAAAAAGCCTGGAGACTAATCACTCCTACAAACAAATGAAGTGCAGACCCCACAGAACAATCCTCTCATGTTTTTATTAGTTGTCATCTTGTGACATGATAGATGCTTTACAGCAGTATTGTTGAAAGATACAGTTAAGTCTGTGATTTAATTCTTGGCCTCTCTGCAGAGCAGTCACCACACTGTTACACAATGTTTTCTTTTCAACTTGACTCATGACATATAAAATGCTCTACAATAACTTTGTTTTCTACAAGTATGGATTTTCTGTGCAAGAATAACAGGATATGCTTCATGACAGCTATTTTCCTTTTCTGTAAAATTGATCCCCCAAAAAGAAGAGACATTTACAAGATGCAAATAGTCTGCATTTAACCCTTTCTCATTGCATTATATGACAAGCTACATTAAAAGTCCAGAGGCCAATAGTATTCCATAACAGAAGATGATAGATTAAAACGTATAGGTAACGAATAACGATAAATCTTTTTGTGTTAGAAGAATAATTATGGTCTCCAAAAATATAAAACAAAACCTCAAATATAAACAAAATGCCCTCTGAGTCCACTGTGCCCCCCAATGTATAGCCAGCCAAACACTGAATATATGAATTTTGATCTGCATCACTGCCATAGGGCAGTATGGATCCAATAATAAACCTAGAAACTCTCGTTCTAGAAGTACAAGAAGCTACATGGACGCAGTAGTTATTACAGTTGCACAATGACAGCCATAGAATATTTGTAAAGACAAGTTTAAGGGAACTTGCCACCAGGTTTTCCTATGTAATATGAGAGCAGTATGGTGAACGGTTAGAGACCTTGATTCCAGTGATGTGTCTGGTCTGCATGCTGTCATTTTAATAAAATCACTGCAGACCTCCCATTTCTCTGAATATTGAGCAATGTATGGCCCCGCCCACACCACTGATTGGCAGTATTCTGTTTACACTGTGCATAGGCATAAATTTTGGGACTACATGGCACGAGACAACTAGTCCCCTAGTGATAATCTCCTGCTGATAAAACACTGATTATATTGATACTTCAGTAAGGAGCCCAGTAAATGATACATTGCTACTATCAGGGTCTCAGCCCCTATATCAGATTACTTAGCAAAAATCCTCTGACTGAGTCACTGTAGTGTGTGTATATGTTAGTGAAAGGCAAAGAAAAGGACTTGTCTAGTCCTCACTTTTTATTAGCAAAAACACCAAAGAGATAAACTATGGATTTGTTATGGGGCTCTTGGAAAAGGTGTATTACTACATGACCCCTTTCTTAAGGGAATTGTATTTTTATTAGTGATGAGTGAGTATGCTCGTTGCTCGGGTTTTCCCAAGCATGCTCTGGTGTCCTCCGAATATTTGGCCATGCTCGGAGATTTAGTTTCTGTCGCCGCAGCTGCATGATTTGCAGCTACTAGACAGCCTGAATACATGTGAAGATTGCCTGTTAGGGAATCTCCACATGTATTCAGGGTGTTTAACAGTCGCAAATCATTCAGCTGCGGCGACAGAAACTAAATCTCGGAGCATGTCCAAATACTCGGAGGACACCAGAGCATGCTTGGAAAAACCCGAGCAACGAGCATACTCGCTCATCACTGCTGAGAGATTCGACAATACAGAACAGATGACGTCAGCCAGCCAGGAAAGCTAGGTATTAGCCCCTGCCCTTTCCGTGGGCACTTAGCTTTTGTTTTACATAGGATCACACCCATACAAAAACAAGAATGGTTAGTTTATGGCCCGTAGAATAAAACAAACCTGGGGTCAGATACAGCAACATGTTTGTTAAAATACAGTGTACAACTTCTTCAAGTGTCACCAATGTGACAGTAATTCCTTGGAACTCCACAGGTTAACCACAGGAGGAAGCCTTGCCTACGGACTTTCGTGAAACAGATGAACAACATGAATATATTTATGCAGAAATATCTTTTTTTTTTAATATAGTAATAACATGGTAAAAGTAAAAATACTATTATTATTGTTGTTTGGTGCAGCTATCATACATACAGTCATGGCCAAAAGTTTTGAGAATGACACAAATATTAATGTTTACAAAGTCTACTGCTTCACTTTTTCTAATGGCAATTTGCATATACTCCAGAATGTTATAAAGAGTGATCAGCTTAACAGCAATTACTTGCAAAGTCAATATTTGGCTAGAAAATTAACTTTATCCCCCAAAACACATTTCAACATCATTGCAGCCCTGCCTTAAAAGGACCAGCTAACCTCTTTTCAGTGATTGCTCCATTAACACAGGTGTGGGTGTTGATGAGGACATGGCTGGAGATCAATCTGTCATGATTAAGTAAGAATGACACCACTGGACACTTTAAAAGGAGGCTGGTGCTTGGCATCATTGTTTCTCTTCTGTTAACCATGGTTATCTCTAAAGAAACACGTGCAGTCATCATTGCAATGCACAAAAATGGCCTAACAGGGAAGAGTATCGCAGCTAGAAAGATTGCACCTCAGTCAACAATCTATAGCATCATCAAGAACTTCAAGGAGAGGGGTTCCATTTTTGCCAAAAAGGCTTCAGGGCCCAAGAAAGACCAGCAAGCGCCAGGACCGTCTCTTAAAAGTGTTTCAGCTGCGGGATCGGGCTACCAGCAGTGCAGAGCTTGCTCAGGAATGGCAGCAGGCAGGTGGGAGTGCATCTGCACGCACTATGAGGCGGAGACTCTTGGAGCAAGGCCTGGTCTCAAGGAGGGCAGCAAAGAAGCCACTTCTCTCCAGAAAAAACATCATGGACAGACTGCAAAAGGTACAGGCAGTGGACTGCTGAGGACTGGGGTAAAGTTATTTTCTCTGGTGAATCCCCTTTTCGATTGTTTGGGACATCAGGAAAATGCCTCATTCGGAGAAGACAAGGTGAATGCTACCACCAGTCTTGTCTCATGCCAACTGTTAAGCATCCTGAAACCATTCATGTGTGGGGTTGCTTCTCAGCCAAGGGAATCGGCTCTCTCACAGTCTTGCCTAAAAACACAGCCATGAATAAAGAATGGTACCAGAATGTCCTCCAAGAGCAACTTCTCCCAACCCTCCAAGAGCAGTTTGGCGATCAACAATGCCTTTTCCAGCATGATGGAGCACCTTGCCATAAAGCAAAGGTGATAACTAAATGGCTCAGGGAACAAAACATAGAGATTTTGGGTCCATGGCCTGGAATCTCCCCAGATCTTAATCCCATTGAGAACTTGTGGTCAATCATCAAGAGACGGGTGGACAAACAAAAACCTAAAAATTCTGACAAAATGAAAGCATTGATTGTGCAAGAATGGACTGCTATCAGTCAGGATTTGGTCCAGAAGTTGATTGAGAGCATGCCAGGGAGAATTGCAGAGGTCCTGAAGAAGAAGGGTCAACACTGCAAATATTGACTTGCTGCATTAACTCATTCTGTCAATATAAGCTTTTGTTACTCATATGTTTGCAATTATTATATTTCTGTCTGTGATAAAACATCTGTCAAACACACATAAAAACCAGAGGGCAGCAGATCATGTGAAAATATAATATTTGTGTCATTCTCAAAACTTTTGGCTATGACTGTACATTCAGAATAATTTCTTACAATATTTTTATAAAAAAAGAACTTTCTTCCTAAAGGGCATAATTACTTTTAAGGCATGTGCAAAATGATTTTTTTTGAGACGTTTTTTGAAAAGAAGCTGAGTGGAAATTCTTAAAATCCTCCTCAAAAATGAAAAACTCAACAAAAACTTGGAGTTTACGTTCAGTTTTTCCTCCTACTCAAGAAAAGGAACCATTTGATGGCTTGTGTTTAGCAAGTCAACAATACTAGAATGTATTGTGCTAAATTGGCCATTTCTGAAGCTTTGTCTAAGACTGATCCATAGTGCCGGCTATATCTGTACGGTTTTACCATTTTCCATCCCTACCACGTTCAATATTTAGAGGACTCATTTTTAGTTAAATGTAAATACAGGGTAAACTCTTTGTGGCAACCACTGAAAATTGCGGTTAGGAGGGGTGCAATGTAGCATTTTTGGCAGATCTTCCACTCTCCAGAAAGCAGAGCTTGTCCACTACTTTAACAATGATGACCTATGATAGGTGGGGACGCGACACCCGACACTCGGCACCAGTAGATAGAGCTGCTCCACAAAAGAGCACTTGTGGCCCCTGCAGTCACCAAGAACAGCTGATCGGCCGGGTGCCGGCTGTTGCCCCCTCGCCGATCAGACGTGATGACCGGTTGGTCATCAATGTTGAAGTAGTGGACAACCTCTTTTAATGGGTGTTTGATTTTACCTGGAAGTATAAAAATACTACATTTTTGCTACAAATATTTTGTTGGATTTATTTTGATGAACCCCATTATCAAATTAGCATGTGTAATGTGTAAGTTACTAAAATATCAGCAATTTTCTTAGGATTCTCGTATGTGGTGATCATACTCCGGGACGCCCAATGACAGTAAGAACAATGGGAAGCCAATCATCCTCCAAACACCATGTGCATTATTTTGCCTCATGTTTTGGCTCTCTGAGGCATTGCTTTTCTTTTTAGTGTAAAGGGTATGCCACACTAAACAATATCGCTAACGGGATCGCTAAAAAACGTCACTATTTAGCGATCCTGTTAGCGATGTTGTTCAGTGCGGCAGCTTCCAGCGACGAGCTTCCTGCTGTGATCTCGCTCGTCGCTGGAATCGCTCCGGACCCTATTTTCTCGTCGGCGCTCCCGCTGGGTAAGTATCTAATCGCTGTGTGGCACCTTTTCTTAGCGATTTAGCGGTACTTTTGTACCGCTAAAGTCGTTAAGAAGATCGCTAGCGGCGATAGCGTCGTTAACTATATCGCTAAATGTGGCCGCATTTAGCGATATAGAAACAATCCTGCTAGCGATCTCATTAGTATGCAACGCTAACGAGATCGCTAGCGGGATAGCTTAGTGTGGCAGTACCTTAAGTGAAACTGTGATGTGCATGAACAAACAGTCTTTAATTTAAACAGGAGACCCCTACCCTGAGGGAAGGTCTACACAGCTACTTTGGCTGTGACACAGGCTGTGGGGTCCAAGATCGCTGCATGCCACTAACAAATTGCTGCATTGTGCAAGTGAATGGGGACAGATTTGGACCCACAAATTACAGCGACCATAACAAGCAAGTCGTAAAAAAAAGTCTGTATACTTGGTCATAGTATCTTGTGGATCGCAATGTGACCCCATTTATTTGCAATATGCTGCAATTTAGCAGCTTTATACAGCAATTTTTGGCAACATGACTTCTGAGAAGGCCATAGTCGCTGTGTAGCCCCTAACAATCAGTGGGGTCTTAGTGCATGAACCCCCACCATTGATATGTTACATATCTAAATTATATATGTAATAATTTACCATCTAGGTAAATAAAGGACTATGCCATTAGACGTGATTGACAGATAAAAAGTGCAGAATCTTTGGCACTACAAGTAGATTAGGTAATGATTTTACTTGTCACGTAGTGATTGATGATACATTTTTGGGATACCCATTTATATTATATAAACATGTTGTACAGTTTGCAAAGTTAATTGTTTTTATGTAAAATTAGTGTAAAGGAGTAAATGTCCTAAAGGAAGACTTCAACCCCAATTCATCCAGATCGGTTTGTTAAAGGAGTCGGGAAGGAGTGCGGGGTGCTCGATTAATTAAGATGCGCATACTGTTATGTTTTGGTAGCTGAGGAGAGCAGGCAAAAACGGCAATACACCAGAGAGGTTGGAATCTATTGGATTGCAGTACCCTGACTAACCACCACAACTAAAGGCAGCCGTGGAGCGTTCCTACGTTGGTCCTTGACGCCTCTTCACAGCCTGAGAGATTAACTACATCTAAAGATAGAAAGAGGAAAGCTATCTGCCTCGGAGCAGATCCCCAAAGAACATAGGAAGCCCCCAAACATGTAATGGCGGTTAGACAAGAGGAAATACAGACCCAGACAGAAAATAGTATGAGCAAACGCTGGGGCCCAATCTGCCTAGACAGAAAAGGATAGAAAGGATACTCACTGCAATCCAAAAAAAAACCTAAAAAATGCCAACGCTACTGATTGCAAAAACACCTGAGATCACACGACCTCTACCACCTAAATCAGTTCTCTGGTGTAACAAAACTAAGCCGCAGCCACTGAAAAAACTGGAAAAGGCAAATGAACAAATAACAGTGGCTCCAGCGGAACTGAGAGGAGCCCAAGCCCCCCGGGGGGGAACCTGGCTAACCTCACAGAAATGCAGAGAAATATGCAAATGGTAAGCACAAAAACAAAAACAGAAAATATCTTATCTGAAAGCAGAAGAAGAGGCACGACTTCGCAAGCTTCCAAGTGAACCAGGAACCACAGTTGAGACAAGAACAATTGATCACCGGCAACCATGATGGGAGGGAACCTTCCCTTATATAAGACCAGTCTGTAACTCCTGATTGCCAATCCTCATTGAATGGTTCAGTACTTTTTGTAACCACCAGAGGGAGCTTCTGCTCAGAATTCATTTCTAACACATTCACAACAGTACCCCCCCCCTTGAGGAGGGGTCACCGAACCCTCATTTGTGCAAACAGGTCGGTCAGGATGAGCTCGGTGATACGCACGGATCAGTCTCCTAGCATGGATGTCCGAAGCAAACACTCAAGAATTGTCCTCCTGACCATAACCTCTTCACAACCAAATACTGGAGTTTCCGTCTAGAAAAACGAGAATTCAATATTTTCTCAACCACATACTCCAGATTGCCCTCAACCAAAACAGGGTCAGGAGGCACAGCCATAGGAACCACTGGCTCGACAAACCTCTTCAATAAGGACTTGTGGAACACGTTATGGATCTTAAATGTCCCTGGAAGAAGTAAACGAAAGGAAACAGGATTAAGAATCTCCATGATCTTATAAGGTCCAATGAACCTAGGCTTAAACTTAGGAGATGCAACTCTCATAGGGATATTTCTTGAGGGCAACCAGACCAAGTCCCCCACTTTAAACCGAGGACCATCAGTCCTATGCCGGTTGGCAAACCGCTGGGCCCTCTCCTGAGAGAGGGACAACCTCTCCACTACCTGGTCCCAAATCTGCTGCATACGCTCCACAACAGAGTCAACACCCGGACAGACAGAAGCCTCCATCTGTCCCGAAGAAAATCGAGGGTGAAACCCAAAATTGCAGAAAAATGGAGACATCAAAGGGGCAGAGCTAGCCCTATTATTAAGAGCAAACTCAGCCAAAGGCAAAAAAGAGACCCAGTCATCTTGATCAGCAGACACAAAGCATCTCAGATAAGTCTCCAATGTCTGGTTTGTTCTCTCAGTTTGTCCATTGGTCTGAGGATGAAAAGCAGAGGAGAAAGACAATTGAACACCAAGTTTAGAACAAAAAGTCCTCCAAAATCTGGAAACAAACTGGACTCCTCTGTCAGACACAATGTTCTCAGGAATGCCGTGTAACCGAACCACGTGCTGAAGGAACAAAGGCATCAATTCGGAGGAGGAAGGCAACTTAGGTAATGGCACAAGATGTATCATCTTGGAAAACCTATCACAAATCACCCAGATAACGGTCATTCTCTGAGAAACAGGGATATCGGAAATAAAATTCATAGAAATATGGGTCCATGGTCTCTTGGGCACAGGCAATGGCATCAACAAACCACTAGAGCGAGAGCAAGGCTTGGAGCGAGAGCAAGTCCCACAGGACTGCACAAACTCCCTGACGTCACGAGACAAAGTAGGCCACCAAATGGACTGACTCACCAAGTCTCTGGTACCAAAAATTTCGGGATGACCGGCCAACGCGGAACAATGAATCTCAGACATCACACACTTTTTCCACCGGTCTGGGACAAACAATTTCCCAATAGGGCAGCGCTCGGGTTTATCCTCCTGACACCCTTCCAGAGCCAGTCTCAAATTGGGCGAGATGGCGGAAAGAGCTACACCCTCTTTCAAAATACCAGCAGGATCAGATAACTCAGGAGAGTCCGCAAGGAAACTCCTCGAGAGGGCATCCGCCTTAACATTCTTAGTGCCAGGAAGAAAAGAAACCACAAAATTAACACGTGTGAAAAACAAGGCCCACCTGGCCTGTCTAGGATTAAGTCGCTTGGCTGATTCCAGATAAACCAGATTCTTATGGTCCGTGAGGACCACCACCTGATGTTTGGCTCCCTCCAGCCAATGTCTCCACTCTTCAAAAGCCCACTTCATGGCCAATAACTCCCGATTACCCACGTCATAATTACGTTCAGTTGGAGAAAATTTTCCAGAGAAAAAGGCACAAGGGTTACTTTTAGAGGTCTCAGGATCTCTTTGGGACAAAACGGCACCTGCCCCAATTTCAGAGGCATCAACCTCCACCTGAAATGGCAGAGAAACATCAGGCTGCCGTAGAACAGGAGCAGAAGTGAATCTCTGCTTAAGTTCCTGAAACGCAGAGACTGCCTTAGGAGGCCAATTCACCACATCAGAACCCTTTTTGGTCAAATCAGTCAATGGTTTAACAATAACAGAGAAATTACCAATAAATTTACGATAAAAATTGGCAAAACCCAAGAATCTCTGAAGAGCCTTTAATGAAGTAGGTTGGACCCAATCACAGATGGCCTGAACCTTGACCGGGTCCATTTCAATAACAGATGGAGACAAAATGAATCCCAGAAATGAGATCCTCTGTACGCCAAAAAGACACTTTGATCCCTTCACATACAGAGTATTCTCTCTCAAAATCTGGAACACAGTCCGAACATGTTTCACATGAGAGTCCCAGTCACTGGAAAAAATCAAGATATCATCCAAATAAACAATCAGAAATTTATCCACAAAATCCCTGAAAATGTTATTCATGAAGGACTGGAAGACGGAAGGAGCATTAGTGAGCTCAAAGGGCATCACTAGGTACTCAAAATGCCCCTCTGGGGTATTAAACGCCGTCTTCCATTCATCCCGTGCTTAATGCGACTAAGGTTATACGCCCCCTGAGGTCAAGCTTGGTAAACCAAGTAGCACTTTTCACCCTGGAAAACAGGTCAGAAATCAAGGGTAACGGATATTGATATTTCACAGTGATCTTGTTCAAGAGACGATAATCAATACACGGCCTTAATGAACCATCCTTTTTGGCCACAAAAGAAAAAACCGGCACCCAAGGGTGAAGAGGATGGTCTGATATGACCCTTCTCCAATGACTCCTTGATATAAGACCGCATAGCGTCATGTTCAGGTACAGACAAGTTAAAAAGGCGACCTTTAGGGATTTACTACCCGGCACTAATTCAATAGCGCAGTCATAGCTCCTATGGGGGGGGCAAGGATGCAGATTTACTTTTGCTAAACACATCAGAAAAATCAGTCAAAAAGTCAGGAACATCCTGAGACTGGGGAGAGGCAGAAAAAACAGGAGTGTTAGCATTAACACATTGGCAGCCCCAACTGGTTACAGACACAGATTTCCAATCCAAAACAGGATTATGAGACTGTAACCAAGGGAAACCTAGTACAATAATGTCATGCAGATTATACAGTACCAAAAATTTGCAACTCTCCTGATGATCAGGTTCAACCCTCATTATCACCTGAGTAGAAAACTGGGGTTTATTCTCAGCCAAAGGGGTAGAATTAATCCCCAGTAGGGGAATAGACTTCCATAGGGGTATCAAGGGAAACCCACAACGTTTGGCAAAATCAAAATCCATCAGGTTAATAGCTGCTCCCGAATCAACAAAAGCCTGAGCAGAAAATGTGGACAGGGAGCAAATCAGGGTAACAGTCAACAGAAATTTAGTCTCAACACTACCCAACACAACTGAGCATGCAAAACGTCTTCCCCACTTAGGGCAGACAGAAATAGCATGAGAGGCGTCACCACAATAGAAACATAACCCATTGCATTTTCGAAACTCATGACGCTGTGCCCCAGAAGCCACTCCATCACACTGCATGGGTCCAGAAGCTGGCTCACAAGGCAACACTATTCCACGCATACTTCTACGCTCACGCAAACGTCTGTCAATTTGAATCGCTAATGACATAGAATCATTGAGACCAGAGGGAGCAGGGAAACCCACCATAACATCTTTTACATTCTCTGACAGCCCCTTCCGAAAAAGGGCTGCCAAAGCATCATCATTCCATTTGGTTAGGACTGCCCATTTTCGGAATTTCTGACAGTACAACTCAGCGTCCTCAAGCCCCTGATTTAATGCCAACAAGGTTCTTTCAGCTTGATCAGTGACATTAGGCTCATCGTACAATAACCCCAGAGCCAGAAAAAATGCATCAACATCACTCAAAACAGGGTCCCCAGGTGTCAGGGAAAAAGCCCAATCCTGAGGATCGCCGCGCAGGAGAGAGATGACAATTTGAACCTGCTGTGCTGCGTTCCCTGAGGACTTAGGTTTTAAGGCAAAAAACAACTTACAGTTATTTTTGAAATTCAGAAATTTGGCCTGATCTCCCAAAAACAAATCTGGCATGGGAATCCTAGGTTCCACAAGTGGCAACCCAGCAAGATAGACAGCAATACTCCGAACCTGAGTGGCAAGCTGATCCACACGGCCAGACAGCTGTGCAAGCTCCATTGAGAGAAAAAAAAAATCCTCCTCAGCACCCAGAGAATAAGAGGGAAAAAATGCAAGAAACAGAAAAAAAAAAAATCTCTGATAACTTTTTTCTTTCCACACTATTTTTCCCTTCTGTGAGTACCATACAATTTTCAGTTTGGCCGGTGATACTGTTATGTTTTGGTAGCTGAGGAGAGCAGGGAAAAACGGCAATACACCAGAGAGGTTGGAATCTATTGGATTGCAGTACCCTGACTAACCACCACAACTAAAGGCAGCCGTGGAGCGTTCCTACGTTGGTCCTAGACGCCTCTTCACAGCCTGAGAGATTTAACTACACCTAAAAATAGAAAGAGGAAAGCTATCTGCCCCGGAGCAGATCCCGAAAGAACATAGGAAGCCCCCAAACATGTAATGGCGGTTAGACAAGAGGAAATACAGACCCAGACAGAAAATAGTATGAGCAAACGCTGGGGCCCAATCTGCCTAGACAGAAAAGGATAGAAAGGATACTCACTGCAATCCAAAAAAACCCTAAAAAATGCCAACGCTACTGATTGCAAAAACACCTGAGATCACACGACCTCTACCACCTAAATCAGTTCTCTGGTGTAACAAAACTAAGCCGCAGCCACTGAAAAAACTGGAAAAGGCAAATGAACAAATAACAGTGGCTCCAGCGGAACTGAGAGGAGCCCAAGCCCCCAGGGGAAACCTGGCTAACCTCACAGAAATGCAGAGAAATATGCAAATGGTAAGCACAAAAACAAAAACAGAAAATATCTTATCTGAAAGCAGAAGAAGAGGCACGACTCAGCAAGCTTCCAAGTGAACCAGGAACCACAGTTGAGACAAGAACAATTGATCACCGGCAACTATGATGGGAGGGAACCTTTCTTATATCAAGCCAGTCTGTGAGTCCTGATTGCCAATCCTCATTGAATGGTTCAGTACTGTTTGTAACCACCAGAGGGAGCTTCTGCTCAGAATTAATTTCCAAAACATTCACAACAGCATACCTCTTATTGAATCAGGTGAGGGTAAAGTGCCCCTCACCACAAATCTTACTCCATTCAATGACTGGAGTAATGAGCCTTGCTATATGACTTAGGATAAAAGTCAAACCAGAATCTCAATTTGCGGACACGTGTTTTGGGGTGTTGCCCCTCATCAGTGCAAAGCATGAAATCTGATTTGGCTGTATAAGAGGCCTCTGACTGGGGTCTAATAGCTCCCACCCATTGACTTCAACTGGAACAGTAAATTACACCCACTGTGGTATGAAAATGGAGGCACCCTAGCAGATTCCCCAGTGATACTTGTTCTCTATCTGCAGTGTTGAATTGCAAATACAAAATGTTTGATGGAAAACCGGCTAGATGGCTCTACATCAGTTTTAACTCAAATATATGCAAATGTTTAAATTTTATGCAAAATAATAGGAAAATAAATTTTTTTTTATACCCAGTCTTTTTTTATACACAGTCTTAATGCAGCACCTTTTATTTTTAATATCTCTACAAATCTCCTATTAAAATACATTTTCTTCCGTATTTCTGCTATTTACAATAGTCCTTACTATACTGCATAATTATTGTAAACCTGGACTTTATTTTATGAAGTTGGACATTAGGCTGGATTCATATCATACCTACCATCTTGTAAGAGCTCACATGCTGCATCTTTTAATTTCTTTTTTTAACACATTTTTTGTACTGAACTAATTTATACTCATTTATTACATTAGGATTAGTGCTGAATTGGGGACAGAAAATACATCTAGGAGCTCGGCTGGGCTTACAAATTCTGATTTTGTGAGGATCGGACATTAGATCTGTTTATTAGGATTGAAAACAATTGTACAACAAGTGTCTACAGCGATTTTTTAATGAAATATTAACAATTAGCATTATCATAATTTTAATCAATGTAAATTTGACAAATATGAAATCATACAAAGAATATACACAAACCACAATTTTATTAAAATTAGATTCCACATTGGAAAAGTGTGTGTCCGAATAATTTTTGTATAGGAAGCCTCATCTGAGTTGTGCATCAGCACACTGAGCCAGGTAGTAATACAAGCTGCCTGGAATAGGGACAGTAATCTGCTGACGGGTTCCATAGGGCATCTTCAAAATTCCTCACAGGTTTAGATTAAAAAAAATTGCTGAGTGATTTTTTTTTTTTTACAAAAATAAGAAGCGCAAAAATATTTTTTCACTTCACATTTTAAACCAGTCCATATAGAGCTATCGGCCGTCAAGTCCTGCCCTTCTAAAGAAGCAAGTAGGTCTACCATATTGTCTGGCAGCATGTATATGATGCACATGTGTACACCATGTGCAGATCAGTATAAATAATAGCTCTTTTTTACAACAGCCCATCTAGTCTCTGAAACTGTACATAGATAGAAAAAAAGGATAGAATTTAGAATGTTTAAATTGGTATTCCCATCTCCAAGATCCTATCCCAATATGTAGCAGGTGCAATAATAATAATATTAGCAAATACCTCCAATTAGAAATGTAGTATAGTTCTTCTGATTCACTATGCCACTTTCCCCATGTAGGGAATTACTGTACTTGGACCTATTAAAGTCTGTTAATTTTGACATTTAGCTACTCTAAGCGTATTATTTGAATACCAGTTGCCATATTTAACCGTATGTGAACATGGTTGTTCAAAAACAAATGAAAACTTCAGTTTGCGTTATTTTCTTTAGAAAAAGGTTGTACAGGTTCACTTATTGCTATATTCAGGCATTCTTACATTCTGCACAGAAATAACTCATGTGCTTTACATAAATATTTACTACAACTAGAGTGTGTCGTATTTGTTTTATCACAGGAGGATGGACAAATGTTGCAACTTTTCCTTTTCGGGCTTTTTCCACAGCTGGTGGAGGTTGTGGGTTCGCTCTGTTGAGCAGACTGCTGGATACGGTTTACTATGGCTGCTGTTCCTTCACTTCGGGGTATTACTTTTCTTCCTAAAATAGATGGCATAACAAGTGATGTTCCTAATTCTTCCAGAAAGAGTCTTCGTTTATGCAGTTTCTTGGCACTCCAGTGGAGGTTATTTCATGCCATAAAACAAATGCCTGGTAGGCAAAAATATCGAGAATGTTATAGAATAAAACCATTGGCTCCGATTGATTTTGCGTCTTGTATACGTAGCTTTGTTGCTCTTGTGCATCAACTGCCCCTTTGGTGGAATTATAATCTAATATCATCTGTGGCTTTTTGTCATCTCGACTACGTACAGCATTGTCATGGTACATCATGCTCATCAGAATGACCCTTTTGCTTTTTGGGGAATGTAAGAGACCACTGTCGTACGTCCAGTAAAGTAAAACGTTGATCTGTGAACATCTCTCGTACCAAGGATTCCTTGTGGCAGTTCAGGCTTGTTTTTACTTAAGTGCCCAGCATTGTAAGTTTTTGTTTTAGCAACAGCTGACCCTGTTGCTGAGATGTAAAAAAAGGTTATCACGTCACATTTTGTCCTCTTAGGCTGCTTTCACACATCAGTTTTTTTGTGTCAGGCATAATCCGTCGAACACCTGAAGGGACGGATCCGGCGCTGAAATAAAAAAACTGATGCAGTGGATCAGTTTTTTTGCTGGATCCGACCTGAACTTTTGAACCCGGAAAAAGAAGTTTTGCAGCCGGAAAATGCAGGTACACATGTCCGGAAGTAGTAGTAGTAGTAGCAGTAGTCCCTGATTTCCAGAATCCGGATCAGTCTTTTGACGGATTGCACAAAAGTCTGATCCGGTTCCATAAACTTCTATTATTTCCGGCTGCATGATGCGCCGCTTCAGGCACTATCAGGCGAGTTCGGAAAAAAAAAACGTTGCAGTAACCATTTTGTCCGGCCGCTGGAATGTACATTTCCGCCGGATCCGGCCAAAAACGGATACAACGCAATGACATCAGGCGCGATCCGGCGCTAATGAAAGTCAATTACAAAAAAACGCATCCGGTACCGGATCCGTTTTTTTAAAAACACGCCGGATCACGCCTGACGTCAAAAAACTGATGTGTGAAAGTAGCCTTAGTGCATACGTGAACTGTGAAACAACTAGCATTCCCTAATTCTTTTCAGGTTTTTCTCCAGGCGTATTTCCTGTATATACCTGAGCGTTTAGAGCGTATGAACTGTTGTCACAAAGTGTCCATATCTTGATGCCGTACTTTGCCTCTACCTTGGAATGCCACAAGTTGTTCATCCACAGTGACATTTCACCAGTACTGTATAATGTTGGAAGAATCTCCATTTATCCCAAACTTCTGATAGTGGCTAGTTATTACAGAATTACCTGCTATTAGCAGAGGACACTTTTCCTGCCTGGGCAGAAAGCTGCAAGTTCCAAAATACATTTTTGTTTTTAGACTGAATTGCTTGCATCGGACCAGTTGTCTGGGTATTGGGCCTCATCAGAACCAACTTCAGAATCAGAATTCTCATAATCACTTTCCCCGCCATTTAATGGTCCTGATCTTCGGACATTTTCTCCAGTTAGACATCTTCTTCAGAATCTGAGGCGTTGGCAACCTTTTATAATTCAGCTTCACTCAATGGGCGTCCAACTTTCCAAATAATAAACACTCACGACTTTCACAGGGTAAAATCAGCCTTGTGCAATAAAATAGCAATACCTAAATAAACAACAATAATAAAATCGCAGTAAACATTAACCAGTTTAGCAACAATAAGAGCTTATACACTACAGCGAAACAGACCTGTACTCAAAGCCCATCCATCTGCAGTAACGAGCAAATGTATCGAGGACACGGACCGGCGGGAAATGGATAATTCGATGAACAATAGTAGATGCAATAAATAATCCACAGTATTATAAATCATTTATGTGACTGAAAATATGGAGGAAGATTTGTACAAAACACTATCGGGACTTCTTCACCCAAACAGAACATATGTAACAATCATTACTTCATACAAAAAAAAACAACAACACTCATAATAACTACACCTACCCATAAACAAACTCACCTAACCACGATTTACAGATCCTCATAATAAGTAATCTACAGCTTCACAAACTTTTCTTCAAACTCGAACAGTACAGCAGGGTTAGAGAGGCATTCCCGTCTTCTACATTTATGGCATGACCACAACACAAAAGTATAGCAGATGTGGATCTCACCAATGGTACCAGCAGGTATCTTGAGAATGAGGCCCTAATGTGTGCAGCTGTCAATGAAGAGGTGGTCAAAATTCCAGTTCATTTGTATTCAAATTTCCACTACCTCTCCACTACAGTTGCGAATAGGGGTCCTGTTCTCGAGATATGTGAATCATAGAATCATAGAATGGTAGAGTTGGAAGGGACCTCCTGGGTCATCTGGTCCAACCCCCTGCTCAAAGCAGGATTCACTAAATCATCCCAGACAGATGTCTGTCCAGCCTCTGTTTGAAGACTTCCATTGTAGGAGAACTCACCACCTCTCATCGCAGCCTGTTCCACTCATTGATCACTCTAACTGTCAAAAAGTTTTTTCTAATATCTAATCTGTGTCTCCTCCCATTCAGTTTCATCCTATTGCTTCTAGTCTTTCCTTGTGCAAATGAGAATAAAGATGATCCTTCTACAATGTGACAGCCCTTGAGATATTTGTAGACAGCTATTAAGTCTCCTCTCAGTCTTCTTTTTGCAAGCTAAACATTCCCAAATCCTGCAACCGTTCCTCATAGGACATGGTTTGCAGACCGAACACCATTCTGGTCACTCTTCTCTGAACTTGCTCAAGTTTGTTGATGTCTTTTTAAAAATGTAGTGCCCAAAACTGGACACAGTATTCCAGATGAGATCTGACCAAAGAGGAGTAGAGGGCAATAATGACCTCACGTGATCTAGACTGTATGCTTCTGTTGATACATCCCAGAATTGTATTTGCCTTTTTTGCTGCTGAATCACACTGTTGACTCATGTTCAGTTTGTGATCTATTGGTATACCCAAGTCTTTTTCACATGTGCTGTTGCTTAGCCCTATTCCTCCCATTTTGTATATGCTTTTTTCATTTTTATTGCCCAGATGAAGTACTTTGCATTTTTCTCTGTTAAAAACCATTCTGTTAGCTGCTGCCCACTGCTCCAGTTTATTTATATCTTTTTGAATCCTCTCTCTCTCTTCTCTAGTATTAGCTATCCCTCCTAGCTTTTTGTCATCAGCAAATTTAATCAGTTTACCCTCAATTCCTTCATCTAAATCATTGATAAAGATGAAGAACAATACAGGGCCCAAGACAGAGCCCTGTGGTACCCCACTTGATACATTCTTCAAACTCGATGTGCAGCCATTTACTACCACTCTTTGGGTCCTATCACTAAGCCAGTTATGAATCCACCTAACAGTTGCCTTGTCCATTCCATACTTAGTCATTTTTTCAATAAGGATTGTGTGAGATACTTTGTCAAATGCTTTGCTGAAGTCAAGATATAATATATCTACAGTATTTCCCTGATCCACCCAGTCAATGATTCTGTCATAGAAGAAAATTAAATTAGTCTGACATGACTTATTAGTTACAAACCCATGCTGACTGTGGTTAATCACTTCATTCTTGTCCAGGTACTTACATACATTTTGTTTAATAATTTGTTCAAAGATCTTTCCTGGTATAGATGTCAGACTCACCGGCCTATAGTTCCCTGGGTCCACCTTCTTCCCCTTTTTGAAGATAGGAACAGCATTTGCTCTTCTCCAGTCTTCTGGGACTTCTCCTGTTCTCCAAGAATGTTCAAAGATTATGGAGAGTGGTTCAAAAATTTCTTCTGCTATCTCCTTCAGTACTCTGGGGTGTAATTCATCTGGACCTGGAAACTTGAATTCATTTATGTTAGCTAAGTGTTTCCTCACTATTTTTCTGTTTATAGATATCCTGGATTCTTCTATTCCCTTAATAGGACAGTGAAGATCAGTTGATGTTACATTTCCTTTCTAGAGAAAACAGATGCAAAATAGGAATTTAAAAGTTCGGCCTTTTCAACATCCTTTATTACCATTTCATAATTTTCATCCTGTAAAAATCCTATAGCATCTTTGACTTTTCTTTTACTTATGACATATCCCCAAAATCCTTTTTATTGCTTTTGACATCTTTTGCAAGCCTTAATTCATTGTCAGCTTTAGCTAATCTGATTCTTACCCTGCAGGTTCTGCAGACATCATTATTTTCTTCTTTAGATATGCCTCCCTCTTTCCATTTGATATACATTTCTTTCTTCCTTTTTAGCATGTGTTTAAGTTCTTTGTTCATCCATCCTGGTTTCGTTAAATGCTTCCTATTCTTCCCTCTTTTCGGAATTGTTAATGATTGTGCTTTGAGAATCTAATTTTTCAAGATTTCCCATCCTTCCTGGACATTTTTGTCCTTAAGGATATCCAGCCATTGGATCCCTCCGATTCTCTTTCTGAGTCCCATAAAATCTGCCTTTCTGAAATCTAACCTTGAAGTCTGAGTCTTCACAGGTCTTCCTCCTCTAGTTATCCAAAATTCTAAAATAGCATGGTCGCTACCTCCTAGGGTCCCAGCCTCTCTTACCTCCTCAACCATTTCCTCCCTGTTTATAAGGATTAGATCCAAGGTAGCAGATCTCCTTGTTTTCTCCCCTACCTTTTGGAAGATAAAGTTGTCAGCAAGAGAGGATAAGAATTTCCTGGACCTGTTAGTTTTGCCTGAGAGAGATTCCCAACAAATGTCTGGATAGTTGAAATCTCCCATGACCACTATGTCATATTTTTTGGAGAACTTGGCCATATGATGCATAAAGAGTTCATCCAAATCTTCAGCTTGCATAGGCGGCCTGTAGTAAATGCCTACAATGGTGTCCTTTCCATTGTTCGCTCCTTGTATTCTTACCCAAACAGTTTCCACAGAACTCCCAGTCTCTGAAGCTTCAATCTCTGTGCAGATATACGCTTTTCTAACATACAATGCCACACCTCCTCCTCGTTTATCAAGTCTGTTTCTTGCAAATAAGTTGTATCCTTCTAGCCTTATATTCCAATCATGTGTATCGTCCCACCAAGTTTCAGTGATTCCAATGAAATCATACTTCTTCTCCTGCGTTAGTAGTTCCAATTCTCCTTGTTTGTTGCCCATGCTTTGTGCATTTGTATAGAAACATTTTAGTTTATGATTGGTTTCTCTCCCTCCAATATTTTTATTATGTAGATTTTTTTGTCTTTGTTCTTCCCCTTCACTTCTAATAGCAGAATTCTCAATAACATTTGTCAGGTGTATGGCTTTTTCTGGCCTTTTGCTTCCCTTCCCACATTGTTCTAATTTAAAGTTCTCCTGATGAGTGTAGCAAGGCGACTTCCAAATACATGTTTTCCAGTCTTCGTAAGGTGCACCTCATCTCTAGCAAGTAGTCCATGACCACAACTCTCCGTTTCTTCTTCACAACATTTCTCTTTCTCCATCCAGGAGGACTCTGAGGGCGTACAAGGTTGCTCTTTGTGGGCAAAGTCTTATCCTGATGTATTTCTTCATCATTCTCCTGTGTGAGAGCCTGGTACTGGTTCCTGAGCAGTATGGGTGCTGACTGCCTCCCGATCCTCCTGCTTCTCTGGGTCACATGCTTCCATTCCTCTGTTTCTTCAGGTGCACTTCAAATTTCTTCTCTTTCTGCTCTGTCTAAGAACTCTTCATCTTCCTTAATGATCTTCAATGTAGCTAACCTCTCTTCTAGATTTCGCAACTTTTCCCCCAACATGGACACAAGCTTGCATTTGTGGCATGTGACATTTGGCTTTTCCACTGGTAAATCTGTGAACATGTAGCAAGAAATGCAGCTCACCAAATGGCTCCTGGCCTCTTCCTCTTAAAGAGATATCAAAGCGGTGAAAAACGTACCAAAATTCGGCGCAGCACATTCTCTTTCTCCATCCAGGAGGATCTGAGGGGTACAAGGTTGCTCTTGTGGGCAAAGTCTTATCCTGATGTATTTTCATCATTCTCCTGTGTGAGAGCCTGTACTGGTTCCTGAGCAGTATGGGTGCTGACTGCCTCCCGATCCTCCTGCTTCTCTGGGTCACATGCTTCCATTCCTCTGTTTCTTCAGGTGCACTTCAAATTTCTTCTCTTTCTGCTCTGTCTAAGAACTCTTCATCTTCCTTAATGATCTTCAATGTAGCTAACCTCTTTCTAGATTTCGCAACTTTTCCCCAACGCTTACCGATGTCCTCCTTTCAGCTGCTGTAAAAGAAACTGACTGGCACATCCAAACCAGTGTGAATTAGTGCAAACCAGGAGCAGCTACCTCCATAGACAATATACAAAAAAGGTTGCACTCTATCGTCCAAAGCAAGTCAATGTGAAATATGAAACATGAATAGCAATATGGCTTTTGAATATTAGAAAAAATGAATGAGACGCTTTGCACAAAATTTGGCCAAATAATGCCTGCCCATACACCAACGTCAAGGTGTCTCAGAACGTATGGGTCCCTGCCTATGTGAACATACCTCTATTTGGCTGATATCTGAATTCCTGGGTGAATGTGGACACCTCTGTCAGTAAAGCTTGCCTTTTCTGGGTGAGCGTTGGTGTTACTACAAACTGTTTTGGAATCCCAAGACTCTTCATTCCCGCAGCGCAGCCCGCCTAAACGTGCCAGCATCCATTTTTGCTACTACATATTTCTGACATATATTCTATAAATATGAAACAATGGAATACCCCAAAAAGGTTTTTTTTGGGGTGCTTTTTGAAGCCACTGAACATCCACTACCCTAACAATCCTGATGTTCAGGACTTTTGATATTATTGATGGATGATGTATTAAGAGAAAGTAAAGGCTAATAAATAACAATGTAGAAGATTCAAGGAAGGAAAAGTATGGCTGGGTAGAATGCTCAGGCCAAGACAGACACTTGTTTTAGATGGAAAAGAAACTTCTTTACCTGATGAAGGCGGATTTACTGCCGCAAAGCTTTGTGAGGAGATAATGACCAAGTAAAGAAGTTTCTTTTTATCTAAAACAAGTGTCTGTCTTGGCCTGAGCGCCCTAACCAGCCGTACTTCTCCTACCTCGCATTTTACACCCTTCGGGGTGAGCGGCTTGGTGCAGCACAGACCCAGCAGACTATCAACCATCCTGCAGGACCTGAAAGACGGAGGACCTGCGGTGACATCAGCATCACGTGACGTTCCGTGTGACTGGCTAACCTCTGAACCCAGGACGGCGAATGGAGCACGATAGCACCGCAGGCTCTGCAAACGTGGTTATGCTGGAAGCATAACCACGTCAGGTTAGTGTACTTTGCTCTTAACCTCCTCCACTTGACCACGGGTATCACACCAGGAGCGCCCCCTCCTCTCTCCTATTTTGTTTCTACAATGTAGAAGATTGGCCTTGTAATAGGAATACCTGCATTGTACTGTACAAAACTGTAAATAAGTCTAATTTATCTTTATATTTTCTTATTTAATAGATGAGGCTTGAATTAACAGTTGTAATACACTTAGAGGGGTTGACTACTTTTGGCATTTTTTTTTGTTAGAAAAATCTCCAGAAATATTAGCCGTAGTATAAAAGGGGATTCTGGCAGCAATGGTTACATTACACTTCAGTGAAATCACAGGAGCCCTTTGAAACTAAAGGCAATAAAAGGACTTTCTAGGTCCTTCAACTACAGAGATGTTCTCTAGCTGCTCTTATCTTTTTCCAAATTGATTGAGATCCTACCTTAAGGAAAAACATAGCTTAAAATAAAAATGGAAAAAAAGAGTTTTCTAAACCAGATAACCCTTTTAAAAGTCCAGAGTTCTTGTGAAAGCTAAGCATTAAACCAAGAGAATCTGGCTAGATATATCTACAGTTTCTAAAGGTGTCCTTAAAAGGCCCACTTGTTATTTTGATAAAAAAAAATTGTTTCAAGAAGGTTCTCTGGCGTCTCACAGACTTGCATTGGGCGCTGATGACAATGCGTTGACAGATGGATGCCATTGTGTGTGTCAGACATGGGTCCTATTCTAATGAATTGGACGGGTGCATCATACCAGTCGGCTGTGTGCATGAAATAGCAGGAAAGAGTCGAAGCAGCACAACAATGACTCTCGCCTCCTGATGTGGAAAAGAGGTGCAGGAGAATACCTTTAGTGCTATTGTCATAAGCAAGGTAGGTCTATCAGGTTAGGAAGATAGAGATGCTGTAGAATCACTCCAACGGTGGTAGTGCTTCTGGGAGGAAAATGATACTTAGAGGTTCCCTATACATGTCATCTATCCAATAGGTTTCACTCATTCAGAAGCTTTCACCAATGCTTACAGATGTATGTTACGTGACTGTCTTTCCAAGTTATCTATTCCAGATTTGGGACTATTATTGAAATTCTACAGTAGTGTCCGTTTTTAGCATAGACAACCCAGAGGGGCAGCATTTTGGAAGGAATTTTATTGCTGTCACATTAGAGAAAAAGTGGTTTGTTCAGAACACTTGATCACAATGCAGCCATGCACATACGTTCTGTCCAACAGCCATCGTTCCGCAGACATAAATATTCACATTTTCGCCTCAAGTTTATATAAAAAAGGCAGAAAGAGAGAAAAACTGATGTCAGACACCTGTGGCATAAGATTATCTCCTTGATAAATACTATCAATTCCGGATGACATGAATCTAATCTGGGCAAGCAGCCTAAAGGCCCCCATACACATTAGACTAATATTGGTTGAACCCACCTATGGTTTGGTCTACGGTCTAATGTGTATGGGGGGCAGTGGCTGACTTCTGGTCGGCGGTGATGACATCTGCACTGAGATAAGTCACCGGCCGATGTGTCAGTCTGCATCTTTCTCATAGAAAACACAGGAGTGAGAGTTCCTATATATGGCCATCTGCCGCCCGAACAGCTGAAGCATCACTCGGCTGACGGACATTAAGTATGGCCGCCTTAAGAACTGGTAGTGAACTGATGGCTAGCATTGCCTATTGGCTACAAATCATATTGTTATGTGGTGAGAAATTAGATTCACTTTCGATCAGAGCTATCATTTACTTCTTTTATTTTTTATTATTTTTTGGTGTAGAAAAAAGCAAATCACACAATTGCTCTTCAATAATGCTTTCTCAGCAAACCATATACATATAAGTTCAATACTATGAATCAAATGAAAAGATGACAAAAAAGGAACTATGACCTTCTGAAATACATATGTATGTATGCATATCCATGTAATGTTTTCTTACAAATGATCAGAAAATATGCACATTATGAAATAATTTTTCTCTATCAATTTACCATTTGTCATAAAAAATAATGAAAAAAATATTGTTCTTTTTTTTTCAAATTCTCACTGTATGTTTAGATATTACACAATTGCTAGAGAAATATAATTATTTCACAAGTAAATCTGACCGATCTTCCAATTTGTATAGGGGCTGTCAGGACTTTTATGCCGATGGCAGATGTTAGTAAAAAGAAGGCCTGGGCTTTAGGTTTTGAATATGCTGCTCCTTTTATTGTCAGGATAGATAAGCTGCAGAAGGTGGTGTCTGATAATGGCGTACTCTTCTTTACCTATACAGAATGCATGTCTATTTGGCTGAGCCCAACATGCTGGTATATGGGAGAACAGTAGTGATGAGTGAGCATGCTCAGATAAGGTGTAATCCTAGCACGCTCATGTGATAAGCGAGTATTTTCGGCGTGCTTAATACTATGCTCAAGTCCCCGCGGCTGCATGTCTTGCGGCTGTTATCAGGATAACAAACAGGCAATCTCTGCATGTGTTACGGCTGTCGAACAGCGGCGAGGCATGCAGCCGCGGGGACTCGAACATGGTATTCAAGCACACCAAAAAGACTCGATTATCACATGAGCGTGCTAGGATTACCTTATCCGAGCACGCTCACTCATTGCTAGAGAACACATGACGGCTATCTAAACTGTATGGCTGCCTCAAAATCCCGGTGGTACACAGGACAGTCTCTACTGTTTTCTGTTATCAGTTGAAGAATTTCACACAACTATCTCGCTCACTTTCTATAGATGGTGAATACAGTTATATGAAAAAGTTTGGGCACCCCTATTAATCTTAAGCTTAATGTTTTATAAAAATTGGTGTATTTGCAACAGCTATTTCAGTTTGATATATCTAATAACTATTGGACACAGTAATGTTTCTGCCTTGAAATGAGGTTTATTGTACTAGCAGAACATGTGCAATCTGCATCCAAACAAAATTTGACAGGTGCATAAGTATGGGCACCTCACCAGAAAAGTGACATTAATATTTAGTAGATCCTCCTTTTGCAAAAATAACAGCCTCTAGTCGCTTCCTGTAGCTTTTAATGAGTTCCTGGATCCTGGATGAAGGTATTTTGGACCATTCCTCTTTAAAAACAATTCCAGTTCAGTTAAGTTTGATGGTCGCCGACCATGGACAGCCCTCTTCAAATGATCCCACAGATGTTCAATGATATTCAGGTCTGGGGAGTGGGATGGCCATTCCAGAACATTGTAATTGTTCCTCTGCATGAATGCCTGAGTAGATTTTTAGCAGTGTTTTGGATCATTGTCTTGCTGAAAGATCCATCCCCTGCGTAACTTCAACTTTGTCACTGATTCTTGAACATTATTGTCAAGAATCTGCTGATACTGAGTGGAATCCATGCGTCCCTCAACTTTAACAAGATTCCCGGTGCCGGCATTGGCCACACAGCCCCAAAGCATGATGGAACCTCCACCAAATTTTACTGTGGGTAGCAAGTGTTTTTCTTGGAATGCTGTGTTTTTTTGACGCCATGCATAACACCTTTTTGTATGACCAAACAACTCAATCTTGGTTTCATCAGTCCACAGGACCTTCTTCCAAAAAGAAATTGGCTTCTCCAAATGTGCTTTTGCATACCTCAGCCGACTCTGTTTGTGGCGTGCTTGCAGAAACGGCTTCTTTTGCATCACTCTCCCATACAGCTTCTCCTTGTGCAAAGTGCGTTGTATAGTTGACCGATGCACAGTGACACCATCTGCAGCAAGTTGATGCTGCAGCTCTCTGGAGGTGGTCTGAGGATTGTCCTTGACTGATCTCACCATTTCTTCTCTGCCTTTCTGATGTTTTTCTTGGCCTGCCACTTCTGGCCTTAACAAGAACTGTCCCTGTGTTCTTCCATTTCCTTACTATGTTACTCACAGTGGAAACTGACAGGTTAAATCTCTGAGACAGCTTTTTGTATCCTTCCCCTGAACAATTATGTTGAATAATCTTTGTTTTCAGATCATTTGACAGTTGTTTTGAGGAGCCCATGATGCCACTCTTCAGAGGAGATTCAAACAGGAGAACAACTTGCAAGTGGCCACTTTAAGTAGCTTTTCTCATGATTGCATACACCTGGCTATGAAGTTCAAAGCTCAATGAGGTTACAAAACCAAAAAATGTGCTTTAGTAAGTCAATAAAAAGTAGGTAGCAGTATTTAAAACAAGACAATGATAAGGGTGCCCATACTTATGCACCTGTCAAATTTTGTTTGAATGCAGATTGCACATGTTCTGCTAGTACAATAAACCTCATTTCAAGGCAGAAAACATTACTGTGTCCAATAGTTATTAGATATATCAAACTGAAATAGCTGTTGCAAAAACACCAATTTTTATAAAACATTAAGCTTAAGATTAATAGGGGTGCCCAAACTTTTTCATATAACTGTATGTAAAGAGGTTGTGCAGGACAAAACAAATGTAGGATAGGTTACCCTAACAGCCAGCGCTTTTACGTATCGGCTGAAATCTACTTCGACAGTTGATGGATGTAATCAATGTACAGGGCAGAACTCAGAAGCTCCGTACATGTTTTACTGCCTGCTGACGGTTGTTGTGCATTATCTCCTTTTCTATGGATAAGGTAGGCCATCAATTGTTTAGTCTGGAGCATTCCTTTGCCTTTCAGAAGAGTAATAATAAGACCTTACTCAGACGTCTGATTTTCTCACGTTATTTCGATCAGATTTTGATCAGAGTTTGGTCCGAGTGTTATCAATTTATCTTGTACGCAGAGAAATATAAAGTCTGAAAATCACTCTGCGTTTGGATATCATCTGAGTGCAGTATGATTTTTTCACTGACTCATAGATTTGCATTGCAGATTTTGATCCAACCCTTGGACCAAAATTGAATATGTCCCTCCAATTTTCTGCTCGTTCGCAAAAAATTAGGGATATGTCATCGGCCCCACAGACTATTACAGGAATAAGCGCTAACCGTTAAAATCAGGGACAGCACTAATACGCAAAAAACAGACATCCGAATGAGGCCCAATGGAGAATGTTGGAGCTGTATTTTGCATTCTCATAACTCCAGAATAAAGCACAATACTATTTATTTATTCACAGGTAACGGTGGTTTATCAATGTCATACTGATCAGATCTAATAAAAGGACTCTGAATACAGTTCTCGGTTAATTGTTCCATAATTATGCAACTAGGATTCGTTTTTAAATCGGGCCAATTTCACCCATCTGTGTTTTAATATCCATACACGGGCCACTTTGCACAGACTGTCTGCGGGTGACTCGGCAGCCTCACATATACAAGGCTGCTGAGAAAGACAGATGTGTGAATTTGGCCTAAGAAAGGGCACTCTGAAGCTTACTAATTGGGGGCAGATGGGCAAAACTGCAAATGGCTAACTACATTTTGTATTACAAGTGTAAAGTGCATGAACTCCAGGTCAGACCTGGCATGTTTTACAACAATCTGTATTATTACAGACACAAGTCATAGACTTCATTTAAGTTAATGACAAAATAAAAAAACAACTCATCCCGGCTACTTTTCAAACGCATCTCCCCTATTATGTTTGGCTTGTTTGACTTTTGTAGCATTACAAGCTGAAGGTCAGTATTAGTAAAAGGTAAACTTTGCTTCTAATGTACAGTAGCTGCTTTAAGTTGATGACTTTCAAGGTCTATATAGCTTGGGACAACTGTAGCTAAATATATAATTGCGGATTATTCACTTTTATTATACAGTCTATTCCGGGGAATGACTGAAGCTCAGGACTGTAGCTTGCCATCAGTACTTTAGGATGAAATATTTCGCCTCAATCAGACCCTTCATTTCATTGTTACCTTACCTTACTTTTGATATATATAGTCTATGTGGTGAGTGATTGCTGTGATGTCCATACTGTGCTAGCAATATTGGTAAAAAGCCCTAGTGTTTGACATTATAGTGATCACGTAGAAACTGTTGAAGTTTAACCAAAGGCATTAGTGAATTAGGTGGATAATACAATGACTGAAACGTAACAAGTTGAAATTTAAGGCCTTTATCTGTCAATGAGCGCTCTATTAGAAATCATCTATATACCATATTTACAGATGCTATAATATATTTCTATTTTTTTCTTAAAAGTAACAGTTTTCTGTTCACAGTGCCAATATCTGTACAGGTAGCATTTCACAACTCGTCAGCATTTTGGCATGGGGATCAGTAGCTCCGTATATACAGAAAATAAAGCAGATACAGAAAATAGAGCAGATGCAAAAAAAACCAAAATACATCTGCTTTAATGACATTTATAAACCCTTTGTGGTAATGTGGCCATGAGTTGTACAAAGCCAAACAAGTCCAGACGAAAGTTTATTCAAACTCTCCTTTCGCAGAGAGGCGCTTGCTAAATCCAAAGTGGTGTGAAAACATTCAAAAGTGTCTGTACATTTGTAGGGAAGTGTGGGTAGTGCTTCAATTATTCCTTTTGCTCTGATCTAGACAATATAAAAAGTAAAAATAAAGAGCATATCTTGTGTGTGATACTTTACATGTTCGTATAAAGTTGTCTTGTCACATAGATCTCTTCTGAGTCCAGTTGATGCTGGTGTTTTTTTCCCATTCTTCTGTGGTTTTGTTCATTATTTTGTATTTGCTCGTGAACAAAGTTGGATGTCACCCAAGAGGTTGGGGGTAGTTTTCATTAAGCATTGAAACGCAGTAGAAAAGTGCTATGTTCCGCTACATTAGTCTGCATATGGCATTCTCTAGTTGGAAGGTTCATTCAGGAGAAACCACCTATTCCTGTGTCCTCATGTCTAATCAGACAGATTGATCACAGGAACCTGGTCTTGCCCAGACTGAAATGCATGAGAGATGCTGGAAAGGCTGGTATAGCATGATACCAGACAGCGGGTAACCACTGTTACCCAGATTACTATACTCTGCTTCCTTCTGACCTCTCTTAGACCTGTTGTAAAAAGCAACAACAGCCCACCTGAGGTTGATAAGAATCCCTCTCATTGAAAGCAGCTAAGGAAAAGGCAACAAACACAATTGCAGATCTAGTCACTAGGGAGCGCCGCCTTCACTGATATTTTGGTTGCCTTTGCCCTCAGTTACTGGCCCCAATCGATCTTTGCTCTTGCTGCGCTGCTTATGTAAAAGCGCTCTCCACTTGGACTTGTTCTTCCTGAGGTGATTTAGCATATTTACAGATAGAGGAGTGTCTCCTGTAAACCTCGCCCACTCCACAAACAGTGGCTCCGCAATGTAGGTTATAAAGCCTAAGGACAAAAGAAAAAAACAATGGAAATGTAAAAAACTGCAGACGATGAGCTGTTTTAGACAGGCAATAATGTAACTTTAGTTTCATATTTTCCATTTTAGGCCAGGTTCACATCGCGTAATGGCACTCTGTTTAACGGATGTGTTACAAAGCAGCATTAACGCGATGTAACGCATCCGTTAATGCACCCATAGACTGCCATAACGTGGCGCATCGCTAATCCATGTCAAAATTTGCATGCGTTAGGGATGTCCCGTTATTTTATTGTACTGGTAATTCATCTGAATCCCTTGTTCTCCTTTAATAAAAATAAAATAATAAAGCAACAATATCCATACCTCTCCGGCGTTCAGTCAGGTCCCACACTGCAATCCATCTGAAGGAGTTAACAGGTTTACAGCAGGGACCGCTGCTAATGAGACAAGCCCTGCTGTAAACCCCCTAATGAATGAGTTCATCTCTGAGGCTGACAGGAGATGAACTGATTAGTGTGGGAAGCTTAATTGATTGTTTCCCACGCTATTCAGTTCACTTCAGGTCAGCCAGGGATTCCGCACAGCATCAGTGACGTCAGAGGGAGTCCCCGGCTGACCTGAAGTGAACTGAATAGCGTGGGAAACAATCAATTAACCTTCCCACACTAATCAGTTCATCTCCTGTCAGTCGCAGAGATGAACTCATTCATTTGGGGGTTTACAGCAGGGCTGGTCGCATTAGCAGCGGTCCCTGCTGTAAAACTGTTAACCCTTTTAGATGGATTGCAGCGTGGGACCTGACTGAACGCCGGAGAGGTATGGATATTGTTGCTTTATTATTTTATTTTTATTATAGGCGAGCAAGGGATTCAGATGGATTACCAGTACAATAAAATATGGTAAAAAACTATGTGTATTTATTTCATTAAAATAATTTTAAATTAATGTGTGTGTGTTTTTTTAACCATTTAATACAATAGGAGTAATAATGGAGAGTTGTCAAATTGACAACTCTCCATTATTAACCCGGCTTAATGTCACCTTCCAATAGCAAGGTAGCCGTAACCCATTATTAACCCATTAGCCACCGCTACAGGCATGGGAATAGATGGGCTAAGTACCAGAAAAGGCACATCTAATAATAGATGTGCCTTTTCTAGGGTGGCTGGGGGCAGATGTTAGTAGCCAAGGGGGGCACAAAAACAATGGTCTCTCTCAGGGCTACTAATATCTGTCTTTAGTCACTGGCTTTCCCTGTCTGGCGGAGAAAATACAGCGGGAGCCCACGCATATTTTTTCAACGAATTTACACATTAAATTAACACCTACATGTATGAAATTTTGCACACATACACTCATCTAATCATTAGTGAAAACCATATATCAAACTACATGAAATGAAATGGTTTACTGTATGTAAACCTGTAAACCATGTGTCATTTCATGTCGGGTTCTGTAATGATTTTACAGAAGCTGGCAATTGAATTAGCGGCTATTCTGCCATGTAGAAGTCTATGAACTATAAATATATATATTGTGAGACAGTGAAGGGATATGTGTTGAATGGGATGTACATTTCACCTAGTTACTTTGCTGACTACTATAAGGGGAATGTATGGCTTTGTAAAACTAGTGGTGGAGAAAGGTCACTACACCTTCCATTCAATACACACTTGCAGCTCAAACCTGAAGACACTCAGGTATTGATTAGGAAGCCAGAAGTAGGTGCTTGGGAGCACAGTCAGAGAGCTCGCTTAGTCTGGACACAGGAGGGGTCCAGGCACAGAAGGTGTCTCCAGGAGTTTGAGCTATCTCAGTCTGGGTGCTCGATGTACCCCGGACACAGGAGTAGTCTCTGTGAGAATCCATGCGGATAGCTGCTGAATAGAGGGGAGCTCTCTCAAGTCTGGACGTTGAAGGTGCCTTCAGACACAAGGAGGAGACTCTGTGAACCTCCATGCTGGTAAATGCTGAACATATGTGTTGTTTTGGCCCTGGCTGTTAGAGTCGGGACCCGGATAGATAGGGAAATCTATCTAAGTGTAATTAGTGGCTGGACAAGCCCAGGTCTTATGTTTATGATTTGTTTTTATCTGTTTGCTGTGGACTTTAATAAAGCTGGTTGCGGCCAGTTTTCATCAGAACTGCTGTCTGAATGAACTGTTTCTGTGCCACCTCGTCTACCCGGACGGCGATCTCAGAGCTATATCCCCTGGAAATGTTACAATTGGCGGAGAATGCTGGGGCAGGACAGTGGCTGATACAATTGGTGCTGGAATGTGCGTGCAGCACAGTGGTTAGAGACAGCAATAAAGGTGAAGTCTGTTGAAGCAGCAGCAGAGAAAAAAAAAGTGTGTCAGCAAAAACGTCTGATTGGAGCAGTCTTAAAGAGACAGTAGCCCTAATAGAGTTTGCAAAAGAAAAAAAAAAAGTGTGTCTGCACAGCAAAGCTGAACTTGTTGTGGAAAAGACTGTGGAGTGTGCAGCAGCAAAGGAGAAACGTCTGTTGGAGCAGTCTTAAAGAGACAGTGGCCCTAATAGAGTTTGCAGAGAAAAAAAAAAAGTGTCTGCACAGCAAGGCTGAATTTTCTGTGGAAAAGACTGTGGAGTATGTATGTCTTGAGTGAAGACTGCCGTTGTTGAGACAGAGAAGTCTGACAGCATGGATGACAGCATGGAGGCGCTGTTTGAACAAATGGGGCAAGTTAATGTGCAACATAAGACTGCCGTGGTTGAGACAGATAAGTCCGGCAGTATGGAGGAGCTCGTTGAGTACCTGGTCCAGGCCCAGCGAAGCATGTGTGTAGCCCTGGTGTGAAGGCACACGCAGTACCCTGGAGGATGTGTGGAGAGATAGCAGTTTAATGCTCAATGAACATTCATTTCAGCACACACTTAGACACGCCCACAGATATATAAAGTCTAGTCACATGCAGTGTTGAGCAGTCATTCAGTCAGTGACTCTGAGTTAGTTCAGTTTCCTGTCAGGAAGACAGAGGAGGATTGATTGTGCAGTTCAGAAAGTGGAGTCCAGTAAAGGTGAGCCAGATCACCTTAGCCTGGTCAGAGCTGTGCCCCACTAGAAGACAGACTGAGACATTTATTAGAAGAAAGAAGTGAGTTGCAGATATACTTCAGTCTCCTGTCCCAAGGACGGTGAAGGTTCAGAGACGTGCTCCTGCCTAGAAGATTACTGAGAGTCTGGCAACAAGCTCAAGAAAGGAATTAAGTAAGGGACTGACTTTATTAACCTGTGAAGTGAGAAATGCTTATGCTACCAGCGCGGACAAGGCGAAAGGCACAGTGGTAGAAATTCTGAGTGCAATAGGATTGGAGAAGTCCTGCACGTTGTTACCGGTCACTGGAGACCGAAGCATCACCATAGCTTCATGCATGGTGGTAGGAAACCCAGAGGCTTACCGGACCTTAGGTAGCGGAAAGCAGCCCCTAAATAGTCGGTACGTAACTGGGGTCAGGGGGAGTGAGGGCCTTGAGTCAGTGCACGACAAGATAGGAATTCAGCTCTCTCACAGGAAGGCTCCGACCACAAAACTGACTGGGCAGTACAGCTTTGGAATAGCTGGAGTCATAGAGGGAACTACGCTTCATGCTGGTTGTACTCATCGTTGTGAAAGTAAAGGAGGCCCCTAACTTGTCCAGCTGCTATCTCGAAATACATTCTCCTTGGATCAGCCTCCCTGGGACCTGCCTTACCAACTTACAAGTAAAGGTATGGAAAGACGCTGACCGTGTGAGACTGAGTTATTTACTTGCATGCCTGCACAACCCTGCCTTAACCATCGACCTGAGGGAAGAGTCCCACCTGTAGGGGACCCGACATCTAGCTGCATCACCATCCCCTCAGAGCTCTACAGCAGCGCTGGTACAAATTACCAGAGACTACAGGTGGCGTCACGAACTGTAAATATATCTATCCCCTGTAAATATTCCCCCAACATACGCCAGACCGCCAGGGCCACAGACCGAGCCACCGCTACCTGTGACAATCCCCATAGACTTCCATGGGCTCGGCTCTGAGTACCCCATTGCCCTGGAAACCCACAATTGTGGTGCGTGGTCGAGACACATGCAGCAGAGCATGGAGCAGCAGCGCCTGCAGCACCAGCAGCGCATGCAGCAGGCCCAGCAGCAATTCCTGCAGCAGCAGCAGGAGAATGACCGGTTGTTTTTTGAGCAGGTTGCAGCACTGCAGGGGACTTGCGGCGCATCGTCCCAAAGTGGTGTTGCAAAGTCACCTGCATTGTCCGCTGTAAAGAAGGCGGTAAGACGGTCCCTGAAAAAGATGACACCTCGTGATGATGTGGAGGTATATCTCACTAGGTTTGAGGGACTGGCAGAGAAGGAGAATCTGCCCCTATCTGAATGGGCCATGATGGTCGCACCCTATCTGATTGGAGAACCCCAAAGGGCCTATGCTGACCTGAGCGAGCAGGACAGCCAAGACTATGCCAAGCTGAAAGCGGAGATTCTTACCCGGCTGGGTGTTACGGTGACAGCCCGTGCCAGGGGAGTTCATGACTGGAAATGCAGTTGGGAGTCTGCAGTCAGCAAACCTGATTATGGAGTTGAAAAGGTGATAGTGGACCGCTACACCCAAGCACGTCCTCCTGAGGTACAGCCAGAGGTCGGACAAGGAGACCACCAGGACGCCAATCGTCTGGTCAGCCTGATGGAGAGGGCCTTCGACACCAAGGACTGCCTCCGTGACCAGCCGTCTGAGAGGTCGTCACTTCGGAGTTCCTGGACGCCGAACTCTCCCGGTAAGAGCGTTCCAGCTGTTGGGGTCGTGTGGGTGGGAGAGTGTGATGGACAGTGTTGGAGATGTCGTGAAATTGCAGCCAACTGTCCAATAGAGGGGGAGCCTATATGTTGTGATGTTGGCGGATCCCTCTCTCCCTGCGCAGAGCCTGTGTGTGTGTCCACCTCAGCCGAAGAGACTGGACCACAGGGGTCCCTGGTGGTTGTAAATGACTGCCCAGCACAGGCCCTCTTGGACTCAGAGAGTCCAGTGACTTCCGTGCGTGACAGCCTGATTAATAGGGACTTCATCCCTGATAAACACCTGAGTGTGGTGTGCATCCATGGAGACACCAAAGTCTACCCAGAGACTGCCGTGGACTTGGTCCCCAAACTCGGGGAGGTTTCATGTGAAGTGGGGGTAGTGAAGAACCTGGTGCACCCCGTTATATTGGGTAATGACTTTCCCGGTCTAAGGATCTCTGGGGGAAGGGTGATTCTGTTGGACAGTGTGATGAAGCTCCTACTGAGGGTACGCAGTCCCGAGGGGCGGAACACAATGTTAGTGGGCCGTTAATCTTGTGTGATAATGATGATCATGATAATGATGATGACCATGATAATGATGCTGATATTGATAATGATAATGATGATCATGATAATGATGATGACCATGATGATGATGCTGATATTGATAATGATGATGATGCTAATCATAATAGTGATGATACTGATGATGATCGTGATAAAGATGAAATTCCTTTGCAGGTGATGTTGGGAGACGAGGATGGTGGTTCTCGGGAACCGAGTGTCCCTGACCTGCCTGTGTCCTGTGACAATTTTGGGAGTGAGCCGGTGCGAGACCCCACTCTTGAAACGGCACAGGAAAATGTAATTGTTCTGAATGAGGTTCCCCAAGAGCCTGGCTCTGAGGAGAGGTTTCCTCATGCTGCCATGAACAATAACCTATTGTATAGGGACACTGAAGTCCAGGGAGAGGTCGTGAGTCAGCTCCTGGTACCTGAGCTATATAGAAGTATAGTGCTGGGGTTGTCACATAGTCACAAACTTGATGGACCACCTGAGGGAAGCCAGGGAAAAGATGGTGAAATTAATGTTTTGGATGACATTTTTACTCAGGTTCCAGATCAAGATGTGAATGAGAATGAATTGTATAACCCTGACAGTGAACAGGATGTGAATGAGAATGAATTGTATAATCCTGAAAGTGAGCAGGATGTAGCTGTGAAAAAAGGGTCAGACAGGAATAGTGGTAGTGTTAGTGAATCATCTGATGACGATCATGCAAACAGTGAAGAAGAGGAGGTTGAGAGTCCTGAGAAGAAAGCTGATGCTGACCTTACAGCCGGACAGAAGATGGCATCTGAAGATATTTTACAGTTGGCCGATTCCCTGGCGAAGACTAAGGTGAAAGGCAGGACTCTGAAACTAAACACAGCACAAGTAGATGCTGTTGAAAATGAGAAGTTATCAATGTATGGTGTGGATCTGCATCATGCCAAGGACTCTGAAGGTGATGCTGCAGAGGTGGAAAAAGCCATGGAAGTGGTAGACACCAAACCAGATGCCTCACCAGAAGCTGAGGTCTCAAGTGAAGCTGTGAGGAACAAGACTGAAGATGTGGGGACTGACTCTGCCCCAGAATCTGTTTCTGCCGGAGACAGCGGCGTGGACGGTGTACTGTCCGGATCCGTGGCTGCAACTCGCGAAGCTCGGGCCGGAAGTTCGGCGCCCAGTGCTCCATCGGTGTTCCCGAGCGACACAAAGGATCTGGATAAATCCCAAGATGAGATTTTGAGACATCAGGTTGGCCTTGGTGAGCTCAAGCGCATTTTCATGGAGTCTACACCTGAACCACGTCCCAGTGAGTGGGAGGGGCGATGTGTCGCTCCGTTGCCGCTGCAGACACACGGGAGCTCAGATGGGATGCAGAACGTGGTGGAAGAGAAGACTGATGGTAGGGCTTCTGAGCATGTCCTACCAGAAGAGCCTGAAGAAGGGGCCGAAGATGTAAAGGACGTCCAACAACTACAGGAGAAGATGCGTATCCATGAGGTTTCCACCAAAGAAATGAAGACTGATAATGTTGCATTACGCAAGCAGCTGCCGCAGTGTGAACTGGATGTGGCATCTCTTCGCCGGGAACATGAGCGGTTCCAGCAGTTGCTCCAGAGATCACGAGGTGAAAGGGAAGGTGTGTGTGGTGCCTTGCCGGATCGAGAAAAAGTGGTTGCACAGGTACAAGATGAATTGATTACTTCTCAGAAAAAACTCCAAACTGTGATGAAGGAGCGTGATCAGAGCCATGAGGATCTCCTGGAGAAAGAAGTAAGAGCTCTGAGTCTTATGCAAAGTGAGCCTGTACAAGAAGAGGATGAATTATGTGTACCGAAAAAGAAAAACGATCAGCTTCCTCTACAGTGCCAATCGTTTGAACAGTGTGGCTCAAAATGGTTAGAGACCATGGCAGAGGTGCTTAAGTTCTGTGAAATAGAATTTATGAACCAACTGATATTTAAGAAAGTAGATGTGCTAAAAAAGGTTCAGGGGGAATTAGAGAAAGGTGAAAAAACCCCTATACCTCCTGTGACAGTTGGTGACACAGGGTCAGTGCCCCAAAAACAGGAGGTACGAGAGTTTCTGTGGAGGAATCAGCAGAGGTGTTCTGACGTGCCTGGTCGTACTTCTCTGGGGAGGCACTGTACCGAGACTGAGCCCGGCACTAAGGTCAAGCAGAAACCATGCAGGACACCCGAGGCCCGCAGAGAGTATAGGCCTGGAAGGGTACAGGGTAGTGTCCATGCCTCAGGTGAAGATACAGATGACAATAGTAAAGATGAAGCTGATGATGGCCATGACTTGTCCAGAGTTCACTGTCTCTTTTGGATTGTTGACCAGTCCTCCGGTCTGGATGACCAGCCCTCCGGTCTGGAGAAGAGGGGGGGGATATGTGAGACAGTGAAGGGATATGTGTTGAATGGGATGTACATTTCACCTAGTTACTTTGCTGACTACTATAAGGGGAATGTATGGCTTTGTAAAACTAGTGGTGGAGAAAGGTCACTACACCTTCCATTCAATACATACTTGCAGCTCAAACCTGAAGACACTCAGGTATTGATTAGGAAGCCAGAAGTAGGTGCTTGGGAGCACAGTCAGAGAGCTCGCTTAGTCTGGACACAGGAGGGGTCCAGGCACAGAAGGTGTCTCCAGGAGTTTGAGCTATCTCAGTCTGGGTGCTCGATGTACCCCGGACACAGGAGTAGTCTCTGTGAGAATCCATGCGGATAGCTGCTGAATAGGAGGGGAGCTCTCTCAAGTCTGGACGTTGAAGGTGCCTTCAGACACAAGGAGGAGACTCTGTGAACCTCCATGCTGGTAAATGCTGAACATATGTGTTGTTTTGGCCCTGGCTGTTAGAGTCGGGACCCGGATAGATAGGGAAATCTATCTAAGTGTAATTAGTGGCTGGACAAGCCCAGGTCTTATGTTTATGATTTGTTTTTATCTGTTTGCTGTGGACTTTAATAAAGCTGGTTGCGGCCAGTTTTCATCAGAACTGCTGTCTGAATGAACTGTTTCTGTGCCACTTCGTCTACCCGGACGGCGATCTCAGAGCTATATCCCCTGGAAATGTTACAATATATATATATATGTGTGTCTCAATACATGTATATATTATATATATATATATATATATATATATATATGTATTCTATGTGTGTATATGTATTCTTTCTTTTGTGATTTAAAAACTATCATTTGGATTAATTATATGTCGGTTTTGCAAGCCGGCAACAAAATCTTGCCGTACGGATGACACACGGATATTTTGATGCGAGGAAATCGCATCCTCGCATTGCACACGGATGACATACGGATCACTGTTCAGGGAACTTTTCTGCGTATTATGGCCATACAATACGGTCCGATTTTTTATAAGTTGTGTGTGACTCCGGCCTAAGGGACATCTACTTCTGATCGCTTGATTGACTATTCAATACTTTGCAATACTATAGTATTGCAGTGGATAGCAAAATTGACAAACTCTTATGAAGCCCAGACAGTGGCTGGATTTCATAATAACATGGCATACACGGAGCCCTCAGTAAACCTACAGAAGCCATGGCATCTGATCAGCACCCCGTGCTTGTGTCGAGTGACGGCTGACATGTTGAATTCCTTTTAAATGTCTCTGCTTGACATCAGCATTTAAGAGGATAAACTGATGCAATTGGAGCTACCTCCAATCATATCACTGTTTGCCATGTGCTAGCTATGTAACACAGTCAGTATTCAAGCTGCAAATAGCAGGCACTGCTACTGAGCCCGATCCTTAGCGCACAGTCAGAGGGCAGTATAACATTGACGATGATCACATTGCAATGCTTGGATTGGGTGGCGGCTCTCCTTACCAGAGCAGGACAATCTGCATCTCTATGCAGCTGTCACGCTCGGATCAGGAGAGACACCAGCCAGTCCGTGCACTGTGATGCGTTTGTCATCCGCGTTATATGGCCATTTGACTGCGACCTTATAGTAATAGTGCACAGCCACATGCACATGTACAGCAGCCATCTCTAAGGAGTTAAATGTATGGGTATAAGGCATGGTGTTTTTTCTTCCATTCTAGGAGTTGATATAAAAAAGAGGATACTTTGTTAATGCTGCTCTCCTCTTTATGAAGCAAATAGTCTTTGGTTACAAAATAGACGTTGCGCCCAACTGCATCTTGTGAACCTAGGTTCAGTTTGTCCCATATAACTTTGCTCTGAGCAGACAAACACCACATTGGTGTGAGTATACACTAATACTACTCTATGGACACTTTTTCGTATTGTGTTATTTCACTTTTAAATCTGTGATGTTTGCTATATTTTGATCGGTTAGGGTTGTAATTTAGCATTGTTGATTTACACCTTAAAGCTTTAGCTTATAGAACATTCATTCTTCAAATTTTTTTTCATGAGTAATTCCTAACTTATGATCTTAGGTTTACTCCTTCACACATTATTTCCTTTTATGATGTGCACTGTTTAATATCATAATGATGAATTAAAGTGTACTTACCAACTTGTATACTGGGTATTGAGTCCTTTTGTTGATTGCAAAGTGGGCTTATTTCTAGGCCAAACTTCCGTTCAAGTTCTCCTAGAAAGCAGATAAAAATGTGTTTTAGTTACCCACCAATACCTTCTAACTAACTGCCTAAACATAGCATGCCCAGAGAATAAAATTCACAGATTTAGAGAAATATTTCTTAGGTAGCTTGTGCCGCATGTTATCCCTTTCAGTTACATAACGTAGAAAACAATTTGACTTTGGAAATGCAACCATATACATTGATTTAGTGGGTTAGTAAGATACATGTTGGGGAAACATACAATTGTGCGTTCCGGCACATAGTATTCTGGAATTGATTTAGGCTTCGGATATGCAGCGACTTTGGCCAAGACACCTATTAGTTCTCCTACCATCTCTCTTTTGGTAAATACTTGCATTCCACAAGAAATAACAATTTTGGGGAATCTGAAAAGACTTTTAAATTAGTGCTGACAGTGTAAGAATACTTCACCCATCACGTTGTCACGAAGGAATAACAGTGGAACAGAATAATGCAGAGTTCTAACACATATCTGTAATGTACAACTCCTGGAAGTCCCACTACTTGGGTTATTACTGATCACTGGTTCCCAGTCCCTACTCTTCATGACTAAAGTGGGGCAGAGTTGTAAGCTGCATACATATTAGACTAAAGTCGGATGATCCTTTAGCCGACTTTTGACTAATGTGTATGGGGACTGTTAAACGGACCAAAACTCCACATAGTAACAGTCTAATGTGTATGAGGGACTTCCGACTCTCCTAGACAGAAGATGTGAAGAAAAAGATGTCAGATTTCCAATGGATGATCCTTGTTTTTCTCCAGGAGACAAGCCAGTGCCGGAAGAATCTGATGGCAGCTCGCTCATAGAGAACATTGGAGTGCTCGTTTGTATGGTGGACTTGGGAAAATATTTCAGCAGAAAACTTTGTAATATGTATGGGGCTCTTTAAATCCATGGAAGATATACAAACTGTCAAGTAAAATAATAATAAAGAGCCAATCATACTATCCAAATCAGTAAAGTTGCTCTCATAACTTTTTCAGAATGCCATGATGGCATAGGAAAAATATAATGTATAGCTTTTTAGCAAAAAAAAAAGTAAAAGTTATGAAAGTTTCCCTTTTCCCATTTTAATAAATAATGCCAGGAGGCTGGATCTCCCAAACATCATTGTGTCAGTAGCCAGAGTCTCCTGTGCGCAGCTCATTCCATCTACGGCTTTATTACAGAAAGGAATATAATTTTTGGTAATTCACTTTACTCTGGAGTCTTGGCTTTGTCCTGAGAAGATCTTTTAACTTTTGTTTAAAAACTGGATGGGAGTTATTGGTTTGGCTCAGCAATGCTGGACACGTTGCTGTAAATTTCTGGCAGTCTAACCTTGTCTGTAGAATTCTTCGCAGACTCTCTCACTCCACTGCTTGCTCAGCTCCCACACACGGCAAGGATTGCAGATGTCAGCACACTTCAGGGCAATCTGAAAGCACAATTCAATTCCGTTACAATGAGGTGTATAATATTCAGTAATATGTCAGGTCTGAAAATTAATGTAACTGAATGCCCCATCACAGTCTTTGTACCAAGATACACAGCACTCAATGGCTCCGAGGTGTTCATTGTAACATTCTCCAGGAACTGGTTGAGAAATAATTGGATGTAGTCTAATAAACATTGGCGCACATAAGTAATGGTGTATCATGCTAAAGCCAAATAAGGCTAGCTTTTGGGCATGCTGGGGACAGATAATGCCGGTATGGAGGCCATACTGTGTACACCGTGACTATCAGTTCCATTCAAGTGAATGGCTATGTCAGGGTCCTCGTGGGAATACCCCGGATTCCAACAGAAACCCATATGTACTCCCCAGGGTTTAATGTGAACGTAACCTGAAATCAGTCCAATCAGTGAGTCTCTGCAGATGTTGGTGCCCTTTTAATGACATTTTATACTGGTGTATGAAAAAAGACAAAGGCCTTGATTCATTAAAATTGTTGTTTTGCACGTATGAGGGGGGTGCAGGAATAAGGTGCACCAGATTCATTAAGAGGTCTTATCAGTGGGGTGTACCTCTGTGCACCTTGCCAGAAATGTTATTCCAGTCAGTAAAAAACGGAGGCAGTATTGATGAATTTGATCGGTGGGCAGCCACGCTCCATCCCACCATGGGTCATTCCCAGATCCGCCCGTTAGCACAGAGCTGGCAGAAGCTGGTGTGTAAATGCCTGTGCCTCTCTGGTGTAAACACTTTGATGAATCAGCCCCAAAGTATTATAAGAATGATATCTTACTGACTAACCAGATATATTATAGCTGCAAACTTTCAGGGCAGACAGATCTGGGTAAAAACATTAGATAAATGGCCCTTGAAATTACCAAGCTCCCTTGGAAAAGACCATAATTATTAGCACTAAATAAAAAGAACCATATCTCTGAAACAGTATGGAAGATTAAAAAACAAACCAAGGTATAATAAAGGGAGCAGCAGGGATAAAATAAGACTTTTGGCCTCGTGACAGGTCCTCTGAAGGCAGCTATTCTGCATATGTGCAAATTCAAGAGGTTCTGCTGCCTGAATCTGCATGTGCGATTAATGATTTCAGTGCTTGCCCAAAAAGACAAAGCAGAGGAAGTGGTCATAAGAGTAAACCACATGACCACAGCTATCTTAATTATTATGAACGCTCCAGTGCAGTCATCCATAACTTAAAGTGGTTGTCTACTGCTTTTTCATTGATGACCTATCCCTAGGATAGGTCATCAATCTCTGATTGTCTGGGGTCCGACACCTGGAACCTCCGCTGATCAGCTGTTATCTGAGTTGGTGGACGGATGTACTAACTTGCCGAGCTGCTCTGTCTACCTGCAGTGGCCAGGGCTTGGTATTACACATCTGCCTCCCGTTCATATCAATGGAAGGCAGATGTATAGTACCCTGCAGCAGCCTCTGCAAGTAGACGAAGCAGCTTGGCAAGTGAGTGCTTCCGGTCGCCACCACCAATAACAAGATCGGTGGGCATGCCAGCTGTTGGACCCGGCTGATCAGACATTGATGACTTATCCCAAGGATAGAAAAGAATAAAGGGGTGCTCACTGCAGAATGTAGGTGCTCATTAGAAAAATAAGTCAATAAAATTGAAGCACTCCGGCACTCAAGAATATTTCAGTTTATTCATGTGAAAAAATAAAACCTACACTGTCACCCGAAGACCCTCACATGCCCAGAAACAGACATTTCTTGAAAAAGGCGACATTACGCTGAAACGTTGATCTACACGTGTCTGTATTCCTTTTTGGGTCTATTGATTGAAAATTATAACGACTTTTTGTCATATTTTTTCACATGAATAAACTGAAATGTTCTTGAGTGCCGGAGTTCTTTAATTTTAATATCCTAAGGACAGGCCATCAATGTAAAATTAGAAAAGTAAAAAAAAAAGTAAAATATACATTTGTGTATGTCAAGGGACTTTAAAATGCAGCAAAGGATAAGCAATGGGGGGTGCAATCACTGCTTAAGTCAGAACATTTAAGTTTAGGGTATTGCACAATTTTGGCTAGAAAGTGTCCCACCAATAGTCAAATTGTTCATTTAGAAACTAAGAAAGCAAGAAAATACATGCTTTAGACTGAGATATAATTTTACCTGTAACATAAAATGCCGATGGTCTGTGTCTGTTAGAATGAGATCATTTTTTTCAAGGTGACCTTTAAAACGGCTTAGAAATTCATTCTGACGATTGATGTCTGTCGATAAGATTAAAGAACCCAATTGTTGTTCAATATCCAGCCTGAAAAAACAACAAATGGTTAGGGTGATCAAAGACAAGCAAAATACACCCATAGCAGAGCTCATGTCTCCCTACATGAAGTGTAGCCCCATGTGTTGTGGCATGGATTATATAGTGGGCTGTCTAGTCTGGCTGGGGAACTAGACCACCCATGGAGAAGAGTGGAGCTGTTTTGTGGAAAGAGCAGGCCCTTCCTGTAACAGTGGACATGTACTATCCGAAAAAAGATTGTGCAGCAAACTGACCAATGTGATTTAAAAAAGCTGTTCAGATGAGCTTGAAAGAAATAGCAGCACGCATTAGTCACTTCTGTATTTCAGCTGAGACTCGCCCATTCAAATGTATGAGTGCTCCAGAAAAATCCGATCTCACATGGATAACATTAATTGCATCTGAATTTTACGGATATATTGCCGATATCAACCTAGGCAACTATCATGTACATTATTTCACTGTTGATGTGTAAATACAGATGCCATACCAACATAAAATATGGACACATGGATGTAATGTGGATCACAATAGGGAAGAAAGTTTCTGGATGAAAACTGGATAATTTTTCATATGTTTCAAATGGTTTCTGTGTATTTTCTTTTTTACAAAACTCTATAACCCTAAATATTATAAGAAAATAACTTTATGTTTAAAAGTATTCTTCTTTATATTTCATGTAAATAATATCTAAATATTAAAGTTACGTGGTTTCATAATACTTACGTCATTTCTTTTGACAAATGTGCAAAGAGCCTTGATTCTCTCAGCATGCCAACAGTGGATCTCCAGTGGTGGTTCTCTAAAACTGATGTGTTCTATTGGAGGAAAGCAATAAAATAAATGTTATAAAATATGAATCACTGGGTATTATCAATATACGGTAAGCTAGCTGCTAGTCAGAGTAGCGCTTACCCCCACTAAATATATGATAACCCAATTATCATTGTTATGGCCTGACTTATTCCCAATCACATGACTGTATTATTATGTAGGTTTTTCAATGACTCAGTGACACATGCTATTGGAAAGCTATGGTATGGCCTTACCTATAATGAAGCCATGACGGTTAGAGTCCACATGTACTCTGAAAGGTCCGTTTGACTTTAAAGGGCTTATGATGTTGATGATCTTTTTGACACCTGACACTCGCATGGATCAGATGTGGCTGGATGTATTCAGTGTATGGAGTCAGAACAGCATAGCTCGATAGATTGTGTAGTGGCCGTTCAAGTGAGTGGAAGCTGAGTAGCGGTACCTGAGAATGGCCATTACACAGTGAACAGAGCAATGTTGTTCCAACTCATCTTGGGAGCAGCAAATAGCTGATAAATGGGGTGCAGAGTGTCAAACCTCCACCAATCAGATATTGATGACCTATCCCAGGGACAGATCATTAATACTGAAGGTCTAAAAGGCCCTTGAATGGAGTAATTTGACAGATTCTGGGATCTGTTGTGAACACTCTGAATCTGACTTCTGAGTTGGGGCTCCCCCTGGTGGCTGCTGATAGTGATGATGTAGCCATTAATTGGGCCCTTTTAATAACTTATAGAAAAACTAAAGGTCCATAAAGATAAAAAAAATATAATGGATCATCCTACAGTGTCAACCATCTAATATAATCATAGCAATAGATTGTGTACAGTAATTAAATTACAGAATTTAAAGGGGTTGTTCACTTTCAGGAAAGTGGGGTCCAAAGTGTAAAATATCTAAAATAACAAACTCAGCCTCCCTGGGTTCAGTGCTGCCTCCCTGCCTCTCATCTACTCTTGGTGATCTGGCTGTGGCGGTGACGTCAAGCGTGTGCATCATCGCTCTAGCCAATCACTGAGCTCAGCGGATAGTGCACTGAGCTCAGAGGTGCGTGCTGTCGAGCTCATTAAGGGCAGCTTTGGCTAACAGAAGTCTATCACCTTGGGGCGATGATTGGCAATCAGGTGTTTCTGACTGGGGAGATGTAAGTGAGCAACCTTCCATGAACCTTGCCGGTGACTTGTTTCTTCCTGGTCCCTTTTGGAAGTCAGCTTGCTTCCTGCTTTGTCCTGCAACTTTCAGATAAGTTGTTTGCTGTTTATTTCTGTGGCTTTTGTTTTTGGCTATCTCAGTTTTCTGCCCTTCTGGAGTTAGTACAGCCAGGTTCCCCTGCGGGGGCCTGAGGCTGGACTCTGTTTCTCATTTGCCATTGTTTATGTATTTTCAGTTCCCTGTTATTTCAGTATCTGCTGATTTGCTACCAGTCCACACCAGAGTTATGATCTAGCGGGGGAGAGATCATGTAGTCTCAGTATTTTTGCATATCAGACGTGTTGGAGTTTTCTTAAGAGTTTTTGCTGGATTGCAGACAGTATTCTTTCCTGTCCTGTTCTATCTAGACAGTTTGGGCCCCAGCATTTGCTCACTCTATTTTCTGCCTGTGTTTGTATTTCATCTTGTCTCACCGCCAATATATGTTTGGGGGGCTACCTATTCCTTTGGGGGGCTCTACTCCGGGGCAGTTAGCTTTCCCCTTTCGGCTTAGTTAACTCTCTGGCTGTGTCGAGGCGTCTAGGGCACCGTAGGTACGTCCCACGGCTGCTTCTAGTTGTGCTGTCAGTTAAGGGGTCTGCAATCCGCTAGTTACCAACCTCTCTGGGTGTCTGGTTGCCTAGGCTATTTTGGCTACAGTCCTCCTTGGCTACCAAATCATAACAAGGATCGTTTACAGCAAAAATAGTGCTCCCAACTGCAATAATCTTATCACTGGTTGTTGAGACCCAACTGGCTCCTAAAAGCAAGTGTGAGCCAAACATCTGTCCTACTAGACCAATATGGGACATTTATGAAAACTGTCTTTATTACTCTGGCAACCAATCATACTGCAGCTTTTATTTTTTAAAAGCACAAGAAAGAAAGCTAAACTATGATTGGTTGCTTTGGGCAACAAAGACCATTTTTCTTTTAATCAATTTCCTAATTCTCCCCATTTTCTATTTTACCACAGACTTGTGCTATTACGGTATCTATTATTTTACCAGAAAATATACTTATACCTTGGTATAGCAAACCTTGCTTTCATATCATAAGACCCATTCACATGACCCAAACAGATGTTTACCTGGTACATGCTGGCAAGATGGTGTTTAGTTTTGATTAAAAATGGCTGGTTTACTCCTGGGTGATCCACATCATGTGCAGCTGCTGCCAGCAGCCCGAGCATTATATCCAGAGGCGTTAGATAGCTGGCAAGCTGGATGACATAAGTAGAGGTTTACTTTCTACAGACATAGAAACCATCCTTACAAATATTACTTAAGGAACCAGCTATCATAGGTATAAAAACCTTGTATAAAACAAGTCTTATGCATTAACTGCTTTTACAGAGGAAATTGGTCTGACTGTAGCCATTAATTGGGCCCTTTTAATAACTTATAGAAAAACTAAAGGTCCATAAAGATAAAAAAAAATATAATGGATCATCCTACAGTGTCAACCATCTAATATAATCATAGCAATAGATTGTGTACAGTAATTAAATTACAGAATTTAAAGGGGTTGTTCACTTTCAGGAAAGTGGGGTCCAAAGTGTAAAATATCTAAAATAACAAACTCAGCCTCCCTGGGTTCAGTGCTGCCTCCCTGCTCTCATCTACTTTTGGTGATCTGGCTGTGGCGGTGACGTCAAGCGTGTGCATCATCGCTCTAGCCAATCACTGAGCTCAGCGGATAGTGCACTGAGCTCAGAGGTGCGTGCTGTCGAGCTCATTAAGGGCAGCGCCAGAGCGGTGATGCATGCAGTTGATGCTGCTGCTCCAGACTCCATAGCCAAAAACCTGAGTCTAGAGCAGCAACTTGGAACTGGAGCTGGATTCAGGCAGGGTGAATACCTGTTGTGCTTGTTATTTTAGGTATTTCACAAAGCTTTGGATCCATTTTCTTGAAAGTGCACAAATCCTTAAAGGGTCTGGGCACACATTGCGTTTTTGTTGCATTTTTTTCTGCCCAGTATTGTCACAAATCCTGAAGGGTTTCCTGATGCCAGCAAAGTGAATGATATCCCTGAAGTCTCATGCACACATTGCTTATTTTTTCCTTGCAAGTTTGCAGCAGATTTAAATTTGCCGCACAACATGTCAATTCTTTCAGCTGCAGATTTCACCCACACTACTGAGTGGGGGAAAATCTGTAAAAAAATGAGGAAAAAACTCGCGAATTTTGCTCAGCTTTTTCCTGCAAACACATCAGGATTTGCACCAGAACTTGAGCAAATGCTGTAAAGTGCTTTTTGATGTTTTAAAAATAAAGTACCTACAGATGTGTCCTTTTTAATTTGTCTCTAAGCCTGGCATATCCCAAAATGTACAGTGTAAACATACATGAACAAATTGTATATGGTGGGTACCGCGATGAATACTATCTAACTGCAATCATCAAAGGTACCCATATTTTAATTTATTTATATATTTATTTTTTTACTGAAAGGAACAATAATCTGTTGAATTAAAGCTTGACAAATTGTAGAACCTAATATAGATTAAGAAAAGCAGGTTGGACACATCTGTATAAATGATTGATTGCAGTGAGGGCAGGCATGTTATAGCAACATCTTCTACTCCAGGGAAGTACCGGGCATCACACAACACTGGAGTATGGTCATGTGCTGAATGTCAGACCGGCTTCTAGAAGCAACTACACTGTATTTCAAAAATCTGCACACAATTTTTATAGGAAATCTGTCACCAGGTTTTCACTATCTCATCTGATAGCAGTGTAAACAGTTGCGCTGATGCAATGGCGCAGAAGATGATGACACAGTGGTAACTTATCCAAAGATCATTTATTAATCTAACACAACGATTTAGGTGATTAGGATACAGAATTAGGAAGGATTGACAAAAGAATGCTGTGAAGTATTTTACAATGGCAACACATACTCCTTTTTGGGGGATCAGAGTTGCTATAACAATTCTAACAATGAAAACTCTATCTTACAAGGAACAAATGTGTAGCCCTGGTGTTAGGCACACGCAGTACCCTGGAGAGTGTGTGGCGAGACAGCAGTTTAATGCTAAATACCCATTCACTCAACATACACTAGACACACCCTTAGGGTAGTGTAGTTTACTATTGAGGGAGTGGTGGTCAGTCAGTCAGTGCCTGGACTTCAGAGAGGAAGGTCTAGCCTGGACTGAGGAGAAGGAGATTAGTGCAGAAAGACTTCAGTCACCTGTCTCAAGGACAGGGAAAGGTTCAGAGACGTGCTCCTGCCTAGTGATAACTGAGAATCTGTAACTAACTTTGAAGGAAGTGAATGAAGGAAGTAACTACCCGACTTTATGCTAGTGTGAGTGCTTATGCTACCAGCGAGGACAAGGCGAAAGGCACAGTGGATTATTGGAAAGGTGCGTTTGGATTGAAGAAGTCCTGCACATTGCAACCGGTCACTGGGGACCGAAGGATCACTATTAGCTTCAAGCATAGTGATAAGAAAACCAGGAATTTACCGGACCTTAGGTCGCGGCAAACAAGCCCCTTATAGTCAGTACGTAACTGGAGTCAGGTGGAATAGGGACTTTGAGTCAAGCGCAGACAAAAGCAAGAACCTAGTTTCATCAATTGGAAGGCTCCTACCACAAAACTGACTGGGCAGTACAGCTATGGATTAGCTGGAGTTATTGAGGGAACTACGCTTCAGGCTGGTTGTACTCATTGTATTGGAAGTAAAGGAGGCCCCTAACTTGTCCAGCTGCTGTCTCAAGATACACTCTCCTTGGATCAGCCTCCCTGGGACCTGCCTGAACATCTTACAAGTAAAGGTATGGAAAGACGCTGACCGTGTGAGACTGTGTTATTTATCTGCACCCGACTTCACTAACTTCATAGACTTTGAGGGACCAGTCCCACCTGTAGGGGACCCGACATCTAGCTGCATCACCATCCCCTCAGAGATCTACAGCAGCGCTGGTACTAATTACCAGAAGACTACAGGTGGCGTCACGAACTGTATATAAACCTATCCCCTGTAAATATATCCCTAACATACGCCAGACCGCCAGGGCCACAGACCGAGCCACCGCTACCTGTGAAAACCCCCATAGACTTCCATGGGCTCGGCTCTGAGTACCCCATTGCCCTGGTAACCCACAATTGTGGTGGCGGGTCGACACAAAACCTTGGCGTCACGAACAGGATGCGAAACTCGCAGAATTGCGAGCCCTGTGTGCCTAAGGAATTGTTTTTGTGAAAAAGGACTGTTTTCACTTTTGGCGCCAAAATCGCCATTTTTGTCGCCATATTCGCGCCCTCAGGCGCTGGAGAAGAAGGTGGGCGTACCTTCGTGGGCGTCTACCCCCTGTGGCGCGAAGAAAATGCCTGCCCTCTCAAAGTGCTATTACAACATGCGATCCTGCCCTACAGCAAAGAAGGTCCGCCTCCTCTTCACCTTCCCTGCGAGGAGGAGGAGACGCAAACCCCACCTCCACGGAAGAGACCGGATGTCTCTGGAGAAAGAAAAAAGAATCTTCTGGAACATCATGGAGGCAGGACGTGTGCGGCCGAGCAGGGAAGCGGAGGAAGGCAGGCCCCGTGCCCCAGCCAAGCTGCCACCAGCACCGGAGTCATCCGTGGTCCTGCACCTGCAGCAGGCGTTGCTAGAGATTCAAGAAGAAAATGCACGCCTGAAGAAGATGGTCCAGTACCAACCTGGCTTTGAAGAGATCGAGAGACGCCGGCGTACCCTGGAGCAGCGGAGGCTGTGGGACACGGTGATCTCTCCCCTCAACGACCCCCACGATTCCAGTTACCGAAGATTCTGCTGCCCAAGGCGAAGGAGCAACCGGAGGCTGCCCCCGAAAGTACCAATCCTGATCCCACCGGTGAAGCGGTGGAGGCGAAGGAGGTTGAGGAGGTATCGCCAGTTCCGGAACGCCCGCCCGGCCAGGAGGCCGCAGCAGATGATCGGTCCCCGGCAGGGACACCGGAGGGGTCCTGTCCGTCGTTACCAGACGTCGACTGGGACGAGATGGCGCGCCTGGATGACGTCGCCTATACCGCCCAGTGGGAATATGAGTGGCAGCGTCGTGAGGAGAAGCAGAAACGCCAGCAGGAGGAAGAGCGGGAAGCTCAGCGGAATCGTCAGCGACAACATGCAGAGCTGATCGCGGACAAGGAGAGTGTCCGGAGAGAGAAAGGTACCCTGAGGGAACCGCGGCGGCAGGGGTGTGTGACTGAGTTCCAGCTCCGGAAGGGCTGGGGCTTCATCCGTGAACCGGGCCTCTACCCAGGGGTCTTTGTCAGCAGGCGTGACGTAGAATCCCACCTACCGCAAGGCCATCCCGGGAGGGACTTAGTAAATGGAGACATTGTCACGTACACACGGCATTGGGGAATGAAGGGATGGTATGCCCTTAACATCACCATCGTCCGTGACCCCGTCCCCGACGCAGGTAACGTCATCACTACCGCAGCGTCCCCGTCTCCAGCTCAAGCAGTATCCGGCCGTGCCCCAGCATCGCCCCCTGCAAGTTCATCGCAAATTCAAGCCACCTCTGCATCGCAACTAGCGACCCAGTCTCAATCGCAATCCATGACACGGTCCATATCGTTAACTGTGATTGAAACGCAATCGGTGTCACGTGAGGAGAATGTACCCGTTGCGCCCCTAGTGGTTCGCACGAGAACTGTGGCGACCCAGACCCTAATCGCAGCGCATGATTTGTTAGTCCTGGGATCTAGGGCCCATTGCATTGTTCCAGCCCCCGGGGTGGAAAGTGTATTTGAAAATGAATAAATAGTAAAGAAGAATCGGTGAGATCCCTATAGGGTCTACCATAAGTAATATTGTAGAAAGTTTAAGAATGTTTTACAAAAATTTTGCATAAGTTGAAGAGTATAATGCATATATATTTTGCTAACCGTAGAATGCCCGGCTGGGTAACCAGAAAAAGTTTGCACTTTAGTATTATAATAATGTGATATTATATCTATGTCTTTGGTTTTACAATGGACTTTGAGGTTGAGGACTGTGCCAACCCAGAACTTATTTGTACATAGTTGCGCTTCGGTGCCTTATCTTGGTTTTACATAAACCAGCACAACTACCTCTGAATACAAAAACCCGTGTGGTGTGGCACTGAGTGAGGTCTGCATTTGGATGTCCTGCAGCCCACCCAGGACCTACGTTGAAGGTTTGGTGCGGGTCCTTCACAAGAATACTGTATATTTATTGAATGCTATTTAATACTTTTGTATTTCTATATATAATGTTATTGTTTGCAACGTTCAAGATATCCTCACCTCCCGGATGGGACGAATTAATGTTATTGTTGATGTTTTCATGCATAAACAAAATGTCTCTTTTGTATTTTACAGCCCGGGAGTGCTGTCTTTTACCATGGGGGAATGTGTAGCCCTGGTGTTAGGCACACGCAGTACCCTGGAGAGTGTGTGGCGAGACAGCAGTTTAATGCTAAATACCCATTCACTCAACATACACTAGACACACCCTTAGGGTAGTGTAGTTTACTATTGAGGGAGTGGTGGTCAGTCAGTCAGTGCCTGGACTTCAGAGAGGAAGGTCTAGCCTGGACTGAGGAGAAGGAGATTAGTGCAGAAAGACTTCAGTCACCTGTCTCAAGGACAGGGAAAGGTTCAGAGACGTGCTCCTGCCTAGTGATAACTGAGAATCTGTAACTAACTTTGAAGGAAGTGAATGAAGGAAGTAACTACCCGACTTTATGCTAGTGTGAGTGCTTATGCTACCAGCGAGGACAAGGCGAAAGGCACAGTGGATTATTGGAAAGGTGCGTTTGGATTGAAGAAGTCCTGCACATTGCAACCGGTCACTGGGGACCGAAGGATCACTATTAGCTTCAAGCATAGTGATAAGAAAACCAGGAATTTACCGGACCTTAGGTCGCGGCAAACAAGCCCCTTATAGTCAGTACGTAACTGGAGTCAGGTGGAATAGGGACTTTGAGTCAAGCGCAGACAAAAGCAAGAACCTAGTTTCATCAATTGGAAGGCTCCTACCACAAAACTGACTGGGCAGTACAGCTATGGATTAGCTGGAGTTATTGAGGGAACTACGCTTCAGGCTGGTTGTACTCATTGTATTGGAAGTAAAGGAGGCCCCTAACTTGTCCAGCTGCTGTCTCAAGATACACTCTCCTTGGATCAGCCTCCCTGGGACCTGCCTGAACATCTTACAAGTAAAGGTATGGAAAGACGCTGACCGTGTGAGACTGTGTTATTTATCTGCACCCGACTTCACTAACTTCATAGACTTTGAGGGACCAGTCCCACCTGTAGGGGACCCGACATCTAGCTGCATCACCATCCCCTCAGAGATCTACAGCAGCGCTGGTACTAATTACCAGAAGACTACAGGTGGCGTCACGAACTGTATATAAACCTATCCCCTGTAAATATATCCCTAACATACGCCAGACCGCCAGGGCCACAGACCGAGCCACCGCTACCTGTGAAAACCCCCATAGACTTCCATGGGCTCGGCTCTGAGTACCCCATTGCCCTGGTAACCCACAATTGTGGTGGCGGGTCGACACACAAACAATAATGATTGGTCCTAATACCCTGGTCTATAGGGCGTCACAGTGAGACTCATACTCCTGACCATCGTCTCTTAGTACTTTGGCAGTAACAATCTCAGTACAAGCCCTATGGGAATCAGTGGCACTATTCCATCTATTCCATTAGGTCGCAAGTCCCTTGTCAACAATTTGCTTCAGCGATGCATTTACTCCGGTTGCCTCCGTCTACTGAAGTGTGGCCCCAAGTCCCATCTGTACCGATATTTACACAGCAGTTGTCTGAATCCCCCTGATCGGCTCCCCTCTCTTGGGTCATCTTGATCCCTCTGGTCAGCTCTCTCTTCCTTAATTCTTCTGATTGGCTCTCCTGATTCCTCTGATTGGCTCCCTCTTATCAAATCCTCGGATCGCCTCTCCCGCCCTCAATTCCTCTGATTGGCTCCCTCTTCTCAACTCCTCGGATCATCTCTCCTGTTTTCTCGATTCCTCTGATTGGCTCACTCTTCTCAATTCCTAGGATCAGCTCACCCACTCTCTCAATTCCTTTGATCGGCTCTCCCACTTTATCAATTCCTCTGATAACCCCTCTCTCGACTCTCAGATCCCCATTCCTCACTCAAGGCTGAGGCTTCACTTCATTGGTCAGTCCTGTGCTGGTAGCTGCGGATATAAGGCAGCTCAGCTACTTCTATCTGTCTGTCCTGAAGCAGGTTCAGTCGTCAACTCCTCCCCTTCTCTGCTCCCTTGGGCCTTTTATAATTCTTAGCTGTAACACAGTTATCACATGACCTTGTGTCCCTTTCTTTTGGTTCCTCCCCTGCAACCCATGCCTATTTTATGGTTCCTCTTTTTGTTCCTGTTCTTACAAGTTGTGGCCGCTAGATGGCAATGTTTGCTTATTTAAACTTCACTGTTCACTTGACTAGAAAATTCCTTAATTCTCTTACAGAAGATGATAAATGGGCAGAGACTCTGATTCCAGTGATGTCACCTACTGGGCTGCTTGCTGTAAATTTGATAAAAATCACAATTTTATCTGCTGTAGATCTACCAGTTACCTAAATATGGAGCTCTTTATAACCCCACACACATCACTGATTGGCAGCTATCTGTGTACACTATGCATTACCAAAAAGCTGAAAATCAGTGGTTATACAGAGCTCATGATTAAAGAGGACTACAGAGATAAAACTGTGATGTTATCAAAACCACAGCAAGCACCCTAGTAAGTGACACATCGCTGGAATCACAGCAAGTAGCCCAGCAAGTCATTGGAATCAGGGACTCTGCCCCTAGATTTATGCTGCTCTCAGATTAGGTGGCAAAAGCCTAGTGACAGTTTCAAATTAAGCATCAGAAGACCCCTTTACAGAATGTTAAATGGATAAATAATGCAAATCTGAATACGACTGTCTTTAGAGTGACTATAGGGCCAAACAACAGCAAGATGTTACAGGGAATTATTTAAAAACCTGTCTTGTTCATATTATATCAATTGAGTGTGAAACAATATGTAGATATTATAACTAGTAGGGATCGTTAATAATGCACAGCGCACAAATACCTTTGGGTCTTTCAAATAGCAGTGCATAGCTTGTGTGACATCTGCAGCATGGACAGCATTGTGGTATGGGTTTTGATTATGATAGTCTTCCTGAACCATGACTGAATCAAAATACACAATAGGCATACATATTAATTGTTTAGCTATGCACATTCATTATTATATCTAAAGGAAATAATCTCATCTATAGCTAAATGTTTAATTAACAGAATTTTGATGACATCATGTAAGAACAAGACGCCCAAATCTCATAATCTTTAAAAAGAATGGTCGTTTTTGTTGACTATTAGGGATGAGCGAATAGTTTTGGATAACTCCTTATCCGAATAGCTATAGCGCTTACCGAATAGCAACATCGGGAATCTGGATACCTGGAGCGCTCCCGATAATCAGCTGTTCGGCGCCGCAGCTGCATGTGTCGCAGCTGTGTGACAATCACAACACACAGCCAGAGCCCAACACACAGGTTCTCCATGCATGTGTTGTGACTGTCACACTGCCGCGACACATGCAGCTGCGGAGCGCTCCAGGCATCTGGGTTACCGATCCAGCTATTCGGGAAGTGCTATAGCTATTTGGATAACATTTATTCCAAAGCTATTCGATCATCACTAGTAACTATAAAATTGTCATTCAAATAGAAGTATCAGAGCATTGGCTTCCAGAAAAATCAAGCTACTTAAAAATTTGAAATATAAAAAAGATATATAGAAATTTTAACTGGGTCAATATGATTTCTGCTGAGATTCCTATTTCATATATGTGTTTGAGGGTGCAGCCAGACGGTCGTAAAAATCGGACCGAGATTGGACCACAATGCTCTCCCGGCCCAAGTGTGATAGCTGCACAGAAATAGATGAAGCTGTCACAATCGGGTCGGGAGAGCCACTGGCCTGTCCGTGCACTGTGGTCCGATCTCGATCTGATTTAAAAGATCATCTGACTGCACCCTAACTTTTATTGAGGTGCTATAATTTCTCATGACTTATCTATTTTATTAGATGCTTCTCATGAAATGCTGGGACATGTTTTCTTACAGCTCTGCCTCTTATTATTCCTCTCCTGGAACTGTATGAACGAAATGAGAACTAGACATTACCATTCCACTTGTCAATAAGGAATGCCCTTACATAGTTTGCCACAATCAGCACTGATTGGACAGCATTAGTGCGGATGGCGGCTGCCATGAAATTCCATCCACCTGTGATTGACCAATGGACACATGATTTTGCTTAATAATAAGCGGTCAATGACTGCTGCTGATGCATGGCATTTAGGTGACCAGGCACAGGTAATGGCAACAAGTTGTCAATTTATTCATACAGTTCCAGAAGGAATAAAAAGGAATGAAATAAGGCATAATTCGAACATAAAATGATATTCCAGAACTGTTATTTCCTGGCGAATACTAGGGTTTAGTCACACAAATATGTCAGATCCCTTTAAACTGTGCATCCGTTATATTATATTACATACAGCCAGGAACATACCTAGAAACCTGTGCAATTTCACCATGTCAAGCTGGAAATGATGGATAAGTCCGTGGACATTGAAGAGATGACAAAGCAGTGTTACAAGGCTGTTACCTGGTGAAGCAGAAATGCTTTCATTAGTTCCAAGTAATAGAAAAAAGCCCTTTCACAGGTCCTTTAATAAGGACAGATAAGGGGGGCTCCTATTTATAACTGAGGTTTCTCATTTGGTATCCTGTGGTGCAGGATTGTTCACCTTTTTATTGCTGACATTTCACTATAATACTCAACTGCTGCCTTTAGCACTGACTGTGAGCTGTGAATAAGGGAAATACAGGAATGTGGTGAACCACAAAAGCCTTTTCATTCTTCAGTTGCCAGAAAGGTAATAAGGTTACTGCCAGTTCTTTATGCTCCTTGGAGAGCGTGGGTCAGTAAAAAAATCAATAGCCTTCGTGCAGAAGCTCAAAGTTTTGAGTATAGAAGCTGGAAACAATGGAGCATGTATACACTTCCTCTCTGGTATAAACAGACTTTGTGTGAACTTCACAAGTTTTTGCTTTTATAAAATATCGAGACGCTAGTCCGGTTCCTCCTCTGGCCAGCACTTCACAGTAATGCTGGAGGTGATTGACAGGTTTCTCCCTATTTACAAGTGAGGAAGAGACCTGTCAATCACCTGCAGCAGGAAGAGCTGACCAGGGCACCTTCACACTGTACTTTCTCTGAACATTTCAGAGGATAATATACCTGGCTGCACTTGTTCTGACCGTAGTTTGGGCAGCATGAATCGCCTGACAGGTTCCCTTTAATATGACTACTATAGGTGGCAAATGACTGGGTTACATCAGGTAGAAACACAGAAAAGCACAGTAAAACAAACGTATAAAAATACTCTGTTGTAAAAAAGTAACAGTAAACAGCAAGTGCTAGTACAAAGATGATAAATCCTGCTCATATAGATACTATACACATGACCAGGTTTTTAAATACATCAGTATGGTATGGGTTACCTTGACGTTTGGTAGAGCGGCTTAGTATACATTTTTTTCAAAAAACGTATCATCCAAATACCTTATTTTTTATCATCTTGTTACTAGCACTTGCTGTTTACTGTTACTTTTTTACAACAGAGTATTTTTATACTTTTTTTTACTGTGCTTTTCTGTGTTTCAGTCTTTTGGTGGTGTGAACAATGTCCTACAGACTTGTTCACTGTGTGCATGGCTCATGTGTTTGTGTATCTACATCAGGTAGAAGTAGATCTGGGAACTATGAGGGCCAGTGAATGCCTGTGCCATCCATAAATTACCATATAAGTCAAGGCATTATTCTGCACAAGGAGGAATTCAAAAGTCATTGCACCAGTATAAGGCTGGGTTCATACTATGTTAATGCAGTCCGTTTAACGGATTGCGTTACACCGCGGCATAACGCGATGTAACGCAATTCGTTAATGCTGCCATTAACCCCCATTACCGAGCGCATCGCTAACGCATGCCATAACCGGCATGCGCTAGCAATGTGCTGTCATTCTGTGACGGACCCTCGGACGCAGGCTGCAGCGTCCGAGGGTCCGTAACTGCTAGCACAGATGAAGCATCTGTGCTAGCGGTAAAGCATAGACGCGATCTCGTTATGCTATCACGTTAGCGAAGTCCGTCAACGCTATGCGTTGAACTGACTGCATGAACGCAGTATGAACCTGGCCTAAGGGTATGTGCACACGTTGCGGATTTGCCTGTGGAATTTTCTACGCAGATTCTTCCTCTCTTGGCAGAAAACACAGGTAAATATCCGTGCGTTTTTTCATGCGGATTTGTATGCGTTTTTGTTAGCTAAATAAAGATATGTTATTTAACAAAAAAAGATTTGTCTTTGTCCAACCTCTTCTTTTACAATATCTATTGAAGACCATACTGTCATCACATACCATGATCTAAAGTAATGTTTACACACACAAAACAAATATACAGTGCCTACAAGTAGTATTCAACCCCTGCAGATTTAGCTGGTTGACACATGCGGAATTAACTTGGCATTGTGACATTTGTACTATAGATCAGCCTGGAAGTGGGAAATGCACTGCTGCAAAAATTTTTGTTTTAATTTTTTTTTTTTTAAAAAAAACGTTAAAAGTTAATTCAGAGTGTCATTTATTATTCAACCCCTCAAACCACAAGAATTCTGTTTGGTCCCCCTAAAGTATTAAGAAGTAGTTCATGCACCAAGAATAATGAGCTTCACATGTGTGGATTAATGATCTCTTTTGCCAGCCTTTTCTGACTATTAAGACCCTCCCCAAACTTGTGAACAGCACTCATACATGGTCAACATGGGAAAGACAAAGGAGCATTCCAAGGCCATCAGAGACAAGATCGTGGAGGGTCACAAGGCTGGCAAGGGGTACAAAACCCTTTCTAAGGAGTTGGCCCTACCTGTCTCCACTGTTGGGAGCATCATCCGTAAGTGGAAGGCTTATGGAACTACTGTTAGCCTTCCACGGCCTGGACAGCCTTTGAAAGTTTCCTCCCGTGCCGAGGCCAGGCTTGTCCGAAGAGTCAAGGCTAACCCAAGGACAACAAGGAAGGAGCTCTGGGAAGATCTCATGGCAGTGGGGACATTGGTTTCAGTCAATACCATAAGTAACGTACTCCACCGCAATGGTCTCCATTCCAGATGAGCCCGTAAGGTACCTTTACTTTCAAAGAATCATGTCAAGGCTCGTCTACAGTTTGCTCATGATCACTTGGAGGACTCTGAGACAGACTGGTTCAAGGTTCTATGGTCTGATGAGACCAAGATCGAGATCTTTGGTGCCAACCACACACGTGACGTTTGGAGACTGGATGGCACTGCATACGACCCCAAGGATACCATCCCTACAGTCAAGCATGGTGGTGGCAGCATCATGCTGTGGGGCTGTTTCTCAGCCAAGGGGCCTGGCCATCTGGTCCGCATCCATGGGAGGATGGATAGCACGGCCTACCTGGAGATTTTGGCCAAGAACCTCCGCTCCTCCATCAAGGATCTTAAGATGGGTCGTAATTTCATCTTCCAACAAGACAACAACCCAAAGCACACAGCCAAGAAAACCAAGGCCTGGTTCAAGAGGGAAAAAGTCAAGGTGTTGGAGTGGCCTAGTCAGTCTCCTGACCTTAACCCAATTGAAAACTTGTGGAAGGAGCTCAAGATTAAAGTCCACATGAGACACCCAAAGAACCTAGATAACTTGGAGAAGATCTGCATGGAGGAGTGGGCCAAGATAACTCCACAGACCTGTGCCGGCCTGATCAGGTCTTATAAAAGACGATTATTAGCTGTAATTGCAAACAAGGGTTATTCCACGAAATATTAAACATAGGGGTTGTATAATAATTGACCCACACTTTTATGTTTAAAATTTATTAAAATTCAACTGAGCAACATAACTTTTTGGTTTGTAAGATTTATGCTTCTGTTAATAAATCCTACTCTCGTTTGCAGTTTGAAGGCTCTAACTTATTTGCATCTTATCAAACCAGCTAAATCTGCAGGGGTTGAATACTACTTGTAGGCACTGTAAGTGAATATTTATATATCTTTAGATAGATATATAAATAGATAGATATATCTATACATAGATAGATAAATAGGTAGATATATTCTATTTATCTATTTATATATCTATAGATAGATATATAAATAGATAAATAGAATATATCTATCGATAGATATATCTATCTATAGTGCCGGGTATTGAGGTGCGAGACTCGTGTAAGTTTCTCGCAAGTGTGACCCCGGCCTTAAACTGTTTAATTTTAAAAAAATTTAATAAAAAACAAAATGGCGTGAGCTCCCGCGCAATTTTCCAGTCCAGAGAGGGAAAGCCAGTGACTGGGAGCTGATGTTTATAGCCTAGGAAGGGGGTAATACCCATGGATCTTCCCAAGCTATTAATATCAGCTCACAGCTGTATAATTAGCCTTTACTGGCTATTAAAATAGGGGGGCCCCGAAAAAAATGACTGGGTCCCCCTATAATAAATAGCCAGAAAAGGCTATGCAAACAGCTGCGGGCTGATATTAATAGCCTAGGAAGGGACTATGGATATTGAACTCTCCTGGCTAAAAACTCCAGCTCTCAGCCGCCCCAGAAATGGCGCATTTCTAGCAGTGGCATATGGGGTAATAGTTGGGGGTTTCATGTCACCTTTGTATTGTAAAGTGACATCAAGCCCGGCTTAGTAATGGAGAGGTGTTAGGGCAGGTTAGGATAGGATATGGGTTGAACTAGATGGACTTAAAGTCTTCCTTCAACCTTAATAACTATGTTACTATGTTACTAGGTGTCAATAAGACACCTATCCATTACTCCTGCAAAAAAGATAAAATAATAAACCAACACAAATACTCCCTGTTCCAATGTAATCCATTTAATAGCGAGTGTCCGATGACATCTCCCCTATACAGAAGTCATATCGGGAGATGTGACAGCTCTACATGGCCTCCAGTGACACACTGACAGGAGATAATGGCTCCTGCAGTGTTATAACTGAGGGTTCACTGGAGTTCATGCTCTCACTTTAAGGCACCGCTGCATGAGAATTTTCCCACGCATAGGGGACCACAAGTGACAGGACGAACTCCTGTGACCTCTGACGGCGGAGTGATACACTGCGGAAGGATACCTTCCATCATTTTATCACTGGAGGCCACTGGAGAGCGGTCACATCTCCCGATGTGACCGCTCTCCACGGTAGATCGTCGTGGGACACCTCGGAACAGGGAGTATATTGTTGGTTTATTTATTTATTTTTTTTGCAGAGGATTGAGAGCGTCGGGGATTAGCTGTATGGTGGGTATGTGTACTGTATGTCTGTTTGTGTTTTTTTTTTTTTACTATTCAACACAGTAGCCAGATGATGGGACTACTACTGTCCCATCATCGGCTAATGCTGTCACTGTAGCAGACATAGCCGGATGGGACTAGTAGTCCCATCGGACGATGCCTGCCTACACACAAATCCACACACACACACAAACATGCAGACTCCCAGAGACACCCGCACACACACACAAATACAGACACCCGCAGACAGACCCGCACATATTCACCGCACACACGTAGTCTCCGCTCACACACACTCTCCGCCCACACACTCTTCCTCCTCCCTATCTGCAGCGTTTCTTGCATGCAACTCCGCAACAAAATCGCAGATATTTTTAAACCTGCGGTTTTGCTGCGGGTTTGACCGACTCAATGGAAGTCAATGGGTGCAGAAATGCTGCAGATCCGCAAAAAGAATTGACATGCTGCGGAAAATAAAATGCTGCAAATCCGTGCGTATTTTTCCACAGCATGTGCATACCAATACTAAAATTACCATTGGCTAACATTGGTTGTGCACTACTCTGCGGATTTGATACAATTCCTTGCGTCCAGAATCGCTGCGAATCCGCATCAAAATCCGCACTAAGGTCTGACAATTCTTCTTAGGATTTCATCCTAGTAGCCCACAGCAGATATGTCTCTGCAGACCATCAATGACCCACTGCCAAACCAGTCATGCTGGATCAGCTTGAGGCAGCATAATGTTTACCATGGCATCTCCAGACTCATTTACGTTTTCTGCATGTACGTGGTGTGAACCTGCTCTCAGATGAGAACAAGGCAGCAATGGCAGACCTGCCAAGTCTGCTGTTCTCTAACAAATGCCAATTGAGCTGCACGGAGCAAGGCAGTGAGCATAGGTACCACTTTTGGATGTCGGGTACTCTTGCCACCCTTGTGGAGTCTGTTTCTGGCAATTTGGTCAAATACATACACACTCATTGCCCACTGACTGCCTTTTATAGGACTCTGGCAGTGCTCATCATGTTCCTACTAGCACAAAGGAGCAGATACTGCAAAGCCTACAGGGTTGATACCCTTCTATGACCCTGTCCTAATAATGGTACATGTCCTGGCAGTATTATAGCAACATCACACTATCGGTGGAGTTGGAGTAGATACTTTTGTACTGATCATTAGGCCACCTAGAACTGTTCTCCAAAAATAAACTACCCAGTTTTGAAAAGCTCTCTGGGGACTGCAGTAGACTTATTCCATATATTTTGGTTGTCTACCGCAGTTTTGCTGTTTTCTCACACACTTTTATCTAAAACTTTGCAAAACATTTTATGCGTGGTAGAACTATGCTTTTAGCGGTTAGATCTATATACCTTTTAATCCATCTGATTATCTTACTTGACTAATAGGCAGCAATTTGTTCTATATTCCCATTTCCGTCAATATGTAAGTTTTATAATTTTAAAAATAAGCCATAATACTGCACAAAAATGAACCTACTCCTAGCTAAGCTCTAATATTAAAATATACTCAATATGTCCAGCACAGTGGTGTCTAGGGCACCAATAGAATTGAATGTGTCCTTGTCTTTGATTAGTGAATCATTTTTGTGGAAATTTTCCAAATGACCCCCTGCTGCTAAATTCGCTCAATCTTTTGTGCATTACTTCAGGCCAGATCTCTGCTGTAACAAGCATTTGTGAGCGATGCAGTTCTAATACTCTAGCAATAATGGAAGTAAATAAGTGGTCTCTAAATGATGAGGGTTCATGAGAAGCATATGGTAGATAATTCAGTATAAGTGTCTGTCCTAAACTATCACCATCTGCTGAAAAAATCAAGCTGATTATATTTTCATTATATAATGTTTGATGCCATTTACTCAGGATTGTAATCATCAGTGATAATGCTGAGGGCAGAGTTAATCTTCCTATGGCCACCTTTGGTTGGACAAGCGCTTACACAATTTTTAACATCATGCTGCTAAATAAGCGCGATGCAGGGACTGAGATGAGAAAAATGATCTGCGGTTATTCATACTAGCGATATGAACAATGAAAACTGCTCTGATGCCTATGGTACACAAATGTTTCATGATAACGATGACAAATGATGTCAAATCCATAGCACATGTCAAATCAACAGCAGACATCCAGCTCTGCACATTGCTATCCATGTGAAGTAAAAGTAGGTGAAAACATGTGCAGAAAACTGTACGTCATAAATTCTGCTTACCATTTGTCAGGCGGTCAAAAAGGAAAATGTCAAAATTCCACATCCCCACTTTAGATAACATATGCTGGGAATGAAACAAAAAATCTTGTTAGCTTAATTGTTGAGTTAATATGCTGTACATGTTAAAGTACACCACTCCTGTAAATCTGTAAATACTGCCCGTACAATCAGTGAATAGTAAAATGTCACTACATCAGAGTTCATTTCATAAACGTGCGAATCAGTGACCGGGCCAATTTAGGGATTCACCTCCCTGTCTCTGTGATCAGTGACTGGCCCAAAGTAGGGGCTCACCTAACTGTCTCTGTGATCAGTGACTGGCCCAACGTAGGGGCTCACCTCCCTGTCTCTGCGATCAGTGACCGGCCCAACGTAGGGGCTCACCTCCCTGTCTCAGCGATCAATGATCGGCCCAACGTAGGGGCTCACCTCCCTGTCTCTGCGATCAGTGATCGGCCCAACGTAGGGGCTCACCTCCCTGTCTCTGCGATCAGTTATCGGCCCAACGTAGGGGCTCACCTCCCTGTCTCTGCGATCAGTGATCGGCCCAACGTAGGGGCTCACCTCCCTGTCTCTGTGGTCAGTGATCGGCCCAACGTAGGGGCTCACCTCCCTGTCTCTGCGATCAGTGATCGGCCCAACGTAGGGATCACCTCCCTGTCTCTGCGATCAGTGATCGGCCCAACGTAGGGGCTCACCTCCCTGTCTCTGCGATCAGTGATCGGCCCAACGTAGGGGCTCACCTCCCTGTCTCTGTGGTCAGTGATCGGCCCAACGGAGGGGCTCACCTCCCTGTCTCTGCGATGAGTGACCAGCCCAACGTAAGAGCTCACCTCTGTTGTGAATGTGTTAGAAATGAATTCTGAGCAGAAGCTCCCTCTGGTGGTTACAAAAAGTACTGAATCATTCAATGAGGATTGGCAATCAGGAGTTACAGACTGGTCTTATATAAGGGAGGTTCCCTCCCATCATGGTTGCCGGTGATCAATTGTTCTTGTCTCAACTGTGGTTCCTGGTTCACTTGGAAGCTTGCTGGGTCTTGCCTCTTCTCCTGCTCTCAGATAAGATATTTTCTGTTTTTTGTTTTTGTGCTTACCATTTGCATATTTCTCTGCATTTCTGTGAGGTTAGCCAGGTTTTCCCCCCCCCGGGGGCTTGGGCTCCTCTCAGTTCTTCGGGAGCCATTGTTATTTGTTCATTTGCCTTTTCCAGTTTTTTCAGTGGCTGCGGCTTAGTTTTGTTACACCAGAGAACTAATTTAGGTGGTAGAGGTCGTGTGATCTCAGGTGTGTTTGCAATTAGTAGAGTTGGTATTTTTTAGGGTTTTTTGGATTGCAGTAAGTGTCCTTCCTATCCTTTTCTGTCTAGGAAGATTGGGCCCCAACGTTTGCTCATACTATTTTCTGTCTGTGTCTGTATTTCCTCTTGTCTAACCGCCATTACATGTTTTGGGTCTTCCTATGTTCTTTGGGGATCTGCTCCGGGGCAGATAGCTTTCCTCTTTCTATCTTTAGGTGTAGTTAACCTCTCAGGCTGTGACGAGGCGTCTAGGACCAACTTGGGAACGCTCCACGGCTACCTTTAGTTGTGGTGGTTAGTCAGGGTACTGCAATCCAGTAGATTCCGACCTCCCTGTTTCTCAGAGAATGACCGTTATCTGGGTGATTTGTGATAGGTTTTCCAAAATGATACATCTTGTGCCATTACCTAAGTTGCCTTCCTCCTCCGAATTGGTGCCTTTGTTCCTTCAGCACGTGGTTCGGTTACACGGCATTCCTGAGAACATTGTGACTGACAGAGGAGTCCAGTTTGTTTCCAGATTTTGGAGGACTTTTTGTTCTAAACTTGGTGTTCAATTGTCTTTCTCCTCGGCTTTTCATCCTCAGACCAATGGACAAACTGAGAGAACAAACCAGACATTGGAGACTTATCTGAGATGCTTTGTGTCTGCTGATCAAGATGACTGGGTCTCTTTTTTGCCTTTGGCTGAGTTTGCTCTTAATAATAGGGCTAGCTTTGCCACCTTGATGTCTCCATTTTTCTGCAATTTTGGGTTTCACCCTCGATTTTCTTCGGGACAGACGGAGGCTTCTGTCTGTCCAGGTGTTGACTCTGTTGTGGAGCGTATGCAGCAGATTTGGGACCAGGTAGTGGAGAGGTTGTCCCTCTCTCAGGAGAGGGCCCAGCGGTTTGCCAACCGGCATAGGACTGATGGTCCTCGGTTTGAAGTGGGGGACTTGGTCTGGTTGTCCTCAAGAAATATCCCTATGAGAGTTGCATCTCCTAAGTTTAAGCCTAGGTTCATTGGACCTTATAAGATCATGGAGATTCTTAATCCTGTTTCCTTTCGTTTACTTCTTCCAGGGACATTTAAGATCCATAACTTGTTCCACAAGTCCTTATTGAAGAGGTTTGTCGAGCCAGTGGTTTCTATGGCTGCGCCTCCTGACCCTGTTTTGGTTGAGGGCAATCTGGAGTATGTGGTTGAGAAAATATTGGATTCTCGTTTTTCTAGACGGAAACTCCAGTATTTGGTTAAGTGGAGAGGTTATGGTCAGGAGGACAATTCTTGGGTGTTTGCTTCGGACATCCATGCTAGGAGACTGATCCGTGCGTATCACAGAGCTCATCCTGACCGACCTGGTTGCCCAAATGAGGGTTCGGTGACCCCTCCTCAAGGGGGGGGTACTGTTGTGAATGTGTTAGAAATGAATTCTGAGCAGAAGCTCCCTCTGGTGGTTACAAAAAGTACTGAATCATTCAATGAGGATTGGCAATCAGGAGTTACAGACTGGTCTTATATAAGGGAGGTTCCCTCCCATCATGGTTGCCGGTGATCAATTGTTCTTGTCTCAACTGTGGTTCCTGGTTCACTTGGAAGCTTGCTGGGTCTTGCCTCTTCTCCTGCTCTCAGATAAGATATTTTCTGTTTTTTGTTTTTGTGCTTACCATTTGCATATTTCTCTGCATTTCTGTGAGGTTAGCCAGGTTTTCCCCCCCCGGGGGGCTTGGGCTCCTCTCAGTTCTTCTGGAGCCACTGTTATTTGTTCATTTGCCTTTTCCAGTTTTTTCAGTGGCTGCGGCTTAGTTTTGTTACACCAGAGAACTAATTTAGGTGGTAGAGGTCATGTGATCTCAGGTGTTTTTGCAATTAGTAGAGTTGGTATTTTTTAGGGTTTTTTGGATTGCAGTAAGTGTCCTTCCTATCCTTTTCTGTCTAGGAAGATTGGGCCCCAACGTTTGCTCATTCTATTTTCTGTCTGTGTCTGTATTTCCTCTTGTCTAACCGCCATTACATGTTTGGGGTCTTCCCATGTTCTTTGGGGATCTGCTCCGGGGCAGATAGCTTTCCTCTTTCTATCTTTAGGTGTAGTTAACCTCTCAGGCTGTGACGAGGCGTCTAGGACCAACTTAGGAACGCTCCACGGCTACCTTTAGTTGTGGTGGTTAGTCAGGGTACTGCAATCCAGTAGATTCCAACCTCTCTGGTGTATTGCCTTTTTTGCCTGCTCTCCTCAGCTACCAAATCATAACACACCTCCCTGTCTCTGCAAACAGTGATCGGTCCAACGTAGGGGTTCACATCCCTGTCTCTGTGATCAGCCCAACATAGAGGCTCACCTCCCTATCTCTGCGATTAGTGACCGGCCCAACGTAGGAGCTCACCTCCCTGTCTCTACGATTAGTGATCGGCCCAAAGTAGAGGCTTACCTCCCTGTCTCTGCGATCAGTTATCGGCTCAACGTAGGAGCTCACCTCCCTGTCTCCACGATTAGTGATCGGCCCAATGTAGAGGCTTACCTCCCTGTCGCTGCGATCAGTTATCGGCCCAACGTAGGGGCTCACCTCCCTGTATCTGATATCAGTGATCGGCCCAACTTAGGGGCTCACCATTGACAATAGCTTTTATCTTTTTTATCATAGAAAGGTGAAAAGTCTCTAAATAATTCCAATTCATGTAATACTCTCTATGGCCTTGTTCACGTTACATTTTTGCTGTGGTTTTTTTTAAAAAATGTTGCCATTTACAGTTCCAGCAAAATGAATGAGAGTTCTGAAATCTCATGTACGTACCGCATATTATTTATTACCTTGCGGAGCAGAACCATTAAAGTGTTTTTTTCAAATCTGCAGCATGTCATTTCTCTGAGCATTTTTGCAGTATTTTTCACCCATTCAATTGAATGGGGAAAAAACACAGGTAAAAACACATATGTTATGCAGTGTTTTTCTTGCCAACAATCTACTGCAAATGCTCAAAATGTGCATATACCCTATCTATGATTTCAGTCTATGTATCTTTGCATATAGTGGATGTGTGACAGCTACCACAATATTCAAACCATTAATGGGACCCTAAAGTGACCCAAACTCTCAAGATCTAGATTTTGCCAATGTGAAGTGTGTATAGAGCACATATTTCTGTCATATAAGAAAGAATTTTCACCCCACATAAATTTCCGGACATACCGAATATGTGATAATAGATGCCTCCCACAACACCCCCTTGTTAATAACTGAAAAATTGGTACAAAATAAAAAGAGTTATATTTCTGGAAATATATGAATGATGAATTAAAAATACAGCAGCTTACGGGGGCAGAGGTAATAAAATAAGAGCAGAAACTGTCCACTTCTGATCTGGTTACAGGTCCTATTAAATGTTGCAGCCGCTAATTGATGACCTGAAGTACTACTGCCATCACAGCTCATAGATGAGAGCCATGATGCCTGTTTTAACGTGGGCCATTTACATTTTCATGATGTTTCCTCCTACTATGTACAGTACATAGCTGCTTTAAAAACTTCTGCTGGTATTAGTTAATGTGTAGTCATGTCAGTAAAAAAAATGTATTAACTATAATTTATCCATTCTGGATTGTCTTTACCCTTTAGTCAGTGTTTAACCATTCCCAATTTACTAATAATTGACAATTGGGTGTTATCAGTTGACAATTGAATGTTACCAGTTGACCATGTGTCTATACACATCTTCACATCATTCAGTCAGTGCTAACAGTACTGTATGGACAAACCACTTTGACAAGTGAACAGAAACATCCATTTGTCAATTTTTTAAATACATTTCTTGGAGAAATAAAATAAGAACAGCACAGTACAGATGATCTAGATGCAAGTATTTACTAAAACAGACATATCAAAAGTGGTCGTAAATGATTAAAGCAAATCATTTCCAAAGTTACTCAACTTTTTATAGGTGTCTAAAGAGTAACATCTCTCCTTGTGGAGAGTGACATGTTAGGCATGCCAGTGTAAGGAGACTTATAGGCCAGTCAATGCTCCTCTGTGAAATTAAATATGCAATTTGCTTCTTTAGAGAGGAAGAAGACTTGAACCACCTCTTGGAAGTAGCAGTCTTAAAAGTCAATATCGACTATATTATTATTATACATTTTTATAGTGCCATTTATTCCATGGCGCTTTACATGTGAAAAGGGGCAAATATAGACAAGTACAATAAACGTGAGCAATACAAGGCACACACAAGTACAGAAGGAGAGAGGACCCTGCCCACGAAGGCTCACAGTCTACAGGGATGGGCGAGGATACACTAGGAGAGGGTAGAGCTGGTCGTGCGGTAGTTTAGTAGACTGATGATCACTGCAGGTTGTAGGCTATATAACGAGGCTTGCCACATGACTTAGGATAAAAGCCAAATGAGTATCTCTATTTGTAGAGACGTGTTTTGGAGTGTTGCTCCTCCTCAGTGCAAAGCATGAGGATCTAATTTGGCTTTATAAGAGGCTTCTGACTGGGATCTAAGGGGTAATGTCTCTCCTTATGAAGAGTGACATGCCTGACATGCCAGTATAATTGGCAGGGCTCGTTAAAGGGTCGATATTGACTTGTAAGATTGCTACTTCCAATAGGTGACACTAGCGTTCAAGTACTCTCTCTGAAGAGGCAATTTGTATTATCAACTTTTTATATAGACTGTAAAATATTAGTGTCTGTTTATTTTGTTAACAGTAGAGGAGCTTTATGAACACCCTCCATTTTTTCAGGGATTTGATTGTAAGAACTGTGAGTACACAGAAGTAATACAGAATTTATTCTTACCCGTGCCTGGCCAAGATAGTCTTCATCCAATAAATGCAGTGAGGCTTGTGGCACAATTCCACGCAGAAGCCTTGATGCATGAAAATATCTCTGAAAGCTCAAGAGTCTCTTTACTTTTTTCTTTGAGCCAATTTCTCCTGAGTGAGATGTATCTGAAACAACACAAAACCCATCATAATAAACAGAAGTGGTCAAAGAGAGATGACTTTACCTCCGATATATTTTACCCCACACATTAACACCTGCATACTTCAAAGGCAACAGTGAAAGAAATACAGTTTTGCAAAAAACAACAACTTTGTAATCCATGCTTATTCTCCTGACTGATCGGTCACTCTCACTTCATAGGTAAAATCTCAGTAGTGTGAAAATCTGCCTTCACTGATATAAAATGGTGTTATTCTTCATGTACA
>JARQOD010000005.1:334749062-334786988 GCA_033576555.1 Oophaga sylvatica
GCCCCCCCACAAGTGACCCCTTTTTGGGAAACCAGTCCCCTAAGGAACTTATCTGTGCATAGTGAGCACTTTAAACCCCCAGGTGCTTCCAAATTGTCCGTAAAAAAAGAAAGTATTTTTTTTCAAAAAAAATTTTTTTTAGCCTCAGTTATTTTTTTTTCAATGGGAACAGTATAAAGGACCCTAAAATTTGTTGGGCAATTTCTCCTGAGTAACAGATCCTATTGGGGTCTAAACACTTTTTGGGGCCCCGGGCAGGGTTTAAAGGGAGGAGCGCCATTTGACTTTTTGAAGGGAAAAATAGCTAAAATTTTAGGGTTTGCCATGTCGCATTTGGAGAGTCCCGGGGTGGCCTAACTTTGGAGCTCCCCACAAGTGACCCCATTTTGGAAACTAGCCCCCCTAAGGAACTTATCTAGATGCATAGGGGCCCTTTGAACCCCCGGTGCTTCAAAAATTGTCGTAAAAAAAAAAAAGTACTTTTTTTTCAAAAAAATTTTCTTTTGCCTCAGTTTTTTTCATTTTCACTGGGCAAAATAAATTGGCCCAAAGATTTGTTGGTCAATTTTCCCTGATTTACACAGATACCTATATGTGGTCATAAACCATGTTTGGGTGCACGGCAGGGCTCAGAAGGGAAGGGGGCCCATTTGACTTTTTGAATGGAAATATGCGGGAAATTTTTAGCGGTTGCCATGTCGCATTTGGAGATTTCTTGTCCCAAAAACTTTGGAGCTCCCCCCAAGTGCCCCTTTTTTTTGGGAAAAACTGACGCCCTAAGGAACTTTTAGAGCATAGGGATTTTAACCCCAGGTGTTCACGAAGTTTTAACGAAAGAGCCGTGAAAATAAAAAATCATTTTTTTTCTCAAAAAATGATTTTTTAGCCCACTATTTTTTATTTTCACAATGGTTACAGGAGAAATTGGACCCCAAAAGTTGTTGTCCAGTTTGTCCTGAGTACGCTAGTACCCCATATGTGGGGGGGAACCACTGTTTGGGCACACGTCAGGGCTCGGAAGGGATGTAGTGACGCTTTGAAATGCCGACTTGATGGAATGGTCTGGGGCATCTTGTTACGTTTGCAGAGCCCCTGATGTGCCTAAACAGTAGAAACCCACACAAGTGACCCCATTTTGGAAACTAGACCCCGCAAAGAACTTATCTAGATGTGTGGTGAGCACTTTGAACCCCCAAGGGCTACACAGAAGTTTATAACGCCCGGCATGAAAATAAAAAAATCATATTTTTTTCCACAATCAGGATCTTTTAGTCCCCAATTTTTTTATTTTCCCAAGGGTAACATGAGAAATTAGACCCCAAAAGTTGTTGTCCAATTTGTCCTGAGTATGCTGATATCCCATATGTGGGAGAAAACTACTGTATGGGCACACGTCGGGGCTCGGATGGGAAGTAGTGACGTTTTGAAATGCCCACTTGATGGAATGGTCTTCGGGCGTCATGTTACGCTTGCAGAGTCCCTAATGTGCCTAAACAGTAGAAACTCCCCACAAGTGACCCCATTTTGGAAACTAGATCCCCCAAGGAACTCCTATAGATGTGTGATAAGCACTTTGAATCTCCAAGTCCTTCACAGAAGTTTATAACGCAGAGCCGTGAAAATATAAAATCATTTTTTTTCCACAAAAATAATTTTTAGTCCCCAATTTTTTTTCCCAATGTTAACAGGAGAAATTAGAACCCCCAAAGTTGTTGTGCAATTTTTCCCGAGTACGCTGATACCTCATATGTGGGGATAAACCACTGTTTGGGCATACGTCGGGGCTTGGAATAAAGGGAGCACTGTTTGACTTTTTGAACGCAAAATTTGCAGGAATCAATGGTGGCGCCATGTCACGTATGGAGACCCCCTGATGTGCCTAAATAGTGGAAACCCCTCAATTCTAACTCCAACCCTAACCCCAACACACTCCTAACCCCAACCCTAACCCCTACACACACCTAACCTTAATACAAACCCTAATCATAACCCTAACCCCAACACACCCCTAACCCTAATCCCAACTCTAACCATAAACCTAACCACAAGCCTAACCCTAATTCCAACCCTAACCCTAATTCCAACCCTAACCCAAATTCCAACCCTAACCGTAATTCTAACCTTAACCCTAATGCTAACCCTAACCCTAGTTCTAACCCTAAGGCTGGGTTCATATTGCGTTTTACCAGCCCGTTCAACACGTAGCGTTGACCGGCTGGTAACGGTATAGCATAACGCGATCGCGTTATGCTATACCCGCTAGCGCAGATGAATCAGCAGATAATCAGTCGCGGATCAGCAGCAAAATCCGCCGCGGATCAGCAGCAAAATGCGCTGCGGATCAGCAGCAAAATCAGCCGCGGATCCGCAGCAAAATCCGCCGCGGATCAGCAGCGAATCAGCAGCAAAATCAGTCGCGGATCAGCAGCGAAATCTGCTGCGGATCAGCAGCGAAATCCGCCGCGGATCCGCAGCGAAATCCGCCGCGGATCAGCAGCGAAATCCGCCGCGGATCCGCAGTGAAATCCGCAGCGGATCAGCAGCGAAATCCGCCGCGGATCAGCAGCGAAATCCGCCGCGGATCAGCAGCGAAATCAGCCGCGGATCAGCAGCGAAATCAGCCGCGGATCAGCAGCGAAATCAGCCGCGGATCAGCAGCGAAATCTGCCGCGGATCCGCAGCGAATCAGCAGCAAAATCAGTTGCGGATCAGCAGCGAAATCCGCCGCGGATCCGCAGCGAAATCCGCCGCGGATCAGCAGCGAAATCCGCCGCGGATCAGCAGCGAAATCCGCCGCGGATCAGCAGCGAAATCCGCCGCGGATCAGCAGCGAAATCCGCCGCGGATCAGCAGCGAAATCCGCCGCGGATCAGCAGCGAAATCCGCCGCGGATCCGCAGCGAAATCAGCCGCGGATCAGCAGCGAAATCAGCCGCGGATCAGCAGTGAAATCCGCCACGGATCCGCAGCGAATCAGCAGCAAAATCAGTTGCGGATCAGCAGCGAAATCCGCCACGGATCAGCAGCGAAATCCGCCGCGGATCAGCAGCGAAATCCGCCGCGGATCAGCAGCTATATCCGCCGTGGATCCGCAGCAATATCCGCCGCGGATCAGCAGCAAAATCCGCTAGGAAAAAAAATAAAAAATTCTTTATTTTTTTATTTGTCCCTACCTATGATAAAGGGGGGGTTCATTTACTTTTTTTTATTTTGATCACTGTGACAGTTTATCACAGTGATCAAAATAAATTTTTGAACACTGGGGGGCGCACTGCGCATGCGCCGGCCGGCGGGCGCACTGCGCATGCGCCCGCCATTTTCCAAGATGGCGGCGCCCATGAAGAGGCCCGGGCGGACGCCGTGACCGATCTAGGGACATCGGTGGATCGGGAGAGGTGAGTAGGGGGTCGGATGGTTAGGGGGGGGATCGGAAGGTGGGGGCAGCGGAGCAAAGGAGGAGGGGAGCAGATAGTGACGGCGGTGACCGATCACCGCCATATTTTGGTGGCGGCGGCCGATCGCCGCCGTGACTACGTGTGGGGGGGTCAGGGCTCGGTGTCCAGCCATGGCAGATGCTATTGCAGCATCGGCCATGGCTGGATTGTAATATTTCACCAATTAAATTGGTGAAATATTACACATTGCTCTGATTGGCTGTTTCACTTTTAACAGCCAATCAGAGCGATCGTGGCCACGGGGGGGTTAAGCCAACCCCCCTGTGGTGAAGCACAAAGGGTCCTGTGCCGGCGGGTCGGGTGACCTTTGAGTGATCCCGGTCTCCCGGCCCGCAGGAACGCGATCCTTTCATGACGCCACATAGGCGTCATGGGTCGGATTGGCACTGACTTTCATGACGCCTACGTGGCGTCATGGGTCGGGAAGGGGTTAACAGTGATCTTATTCAGGAGGCGATAATCAATACACGGCCTCAATGAATGAATGGCCACAAAGAAAAAACCGGCGCCCAAGGGTGAAGAGGATGGTCTGATATGACCCTTCTCCAATGACTCCTTGATATAAGATCGCATAGCATCGTGTTCAGGTACAGACAAATTAAAAAGGCGACCTTTAGGAAATTTACCACCAGGCACTAACTCAATAGCACAATCATAGCTCCTGTGAGGCGGTAAGGATGCAGATTTACTTTCACTAAACACATCAGAAAAATCAGTCAAAAAGTCAGGGACATCCTGAGACTGGGGAGAGGCAGAAAAAACAGGAGTGTCAGTATTAAAACATTGGCAGCCCCAACTGGTCACAGACACAGATTTCCAATCCAAAACAGGATTATGAGTCTGTAGCCAAGGGAAACCCAGTACAATAATGTCATGCAGATTATGCAACACCAGAAATTTGCAGCACTCCTGATGATCTGGTTCAACCCTCATTATCATCTGAGTAGAAAACTGGGGTTTATTCTCCGCCAAAGGGGTAGAATCAATGCCCAGTAAAGGAATAGACTTCCGCAGGGGTATCATGGGAAACCCACAACGTTAGGCAAAGTCAAAATCCATCAGGTTAATAGCTGCTCCTGAATCAACAAAAGCCTGAGCCGAAAATGTGGACAGGGAGCAAATCAGGGTAAAGGCACTGTCACACTTAGCGATCGCACTAGCGATCACGACAACGACACGACCGGCGAGATCGCTATGTGGTCGCTAGTTAGCTTCCAAACACAAAGATCTCATCAGAGATCAGCGACCTGTATAACGACCTCTGCGGTCGTTGGGAAAACCTAGTCCCACCTGCGACGCTGGTAAAGTCGGTCATAAAGGGTGTCACACTCAGCGATTCAGGCTCACCAGCGGGACACCAACAACCAAAAAACGGCTCAGAACGTTCATAAGCGATCAACGACACCTCAGCAGAGGCCACATCGCTGCCACATGTCACACAGAGCTGCGTCGCTAACGAGATCGCTACTGCGTCATAAATCGGTGACTCTTTAGCGATCTCACTTAGTGTGACAGTACCTTAACAGTCAACAGAAATTTAGTCTGAACACTACCCAAGACAACCGAGCGCGCAAAACGTCTTCCCCGCTTAGGGCAGACGGAAATAGCATGGGAAGCGTCACCACAGTAGAAAAATAACCCATTGCGCTTACGAAACTCATGACGCTGAGCCCCAGAAGTCACTCCATCACACTGCATGGGCTCAGGAGCTGGCTCACAAGGCAACACTATCTCACGCATACCTCTGAATCATAGAATCATTGAGACCAGAGGGAACAGGAAATCCCACCATGACGTCCTTTATATTTTCTGACAGACCCTTCCGAAAAAGAGCTGCCAAAGCATCATCATTCCATTTGGTCAGGACTGCCCATTTTCAAAATTTCTGACAGTACAGAAATTGCCAACAAGGCTTTTTCAGCTTGGTCAGTGACATTAGGTTCATCGTACAATAACCCCAGAGCTTGAAAAAATACATCAACATCATTCAAAACAGGATCCCCAGGTGTCAGGGAAAAAGCCCAATCCTGAGGGTCGCCGCGCAGCAGAGAGATGACAATTTGAACCTGCTGTGCTGCGTTCTCTGAGGACTTAGGCTTTAAGGCAAAAAACAACTTACAGTTATTTTTGAAATTCAGAAATTTAGACCGATCCCCCAAAAATAAATCTGGTATGGGGATCCTAGGTTCCACAACTGGCAACCTAGCAAGATAGGTAGCAATACTCTGAACCTCAGTGGCAAGCCGCTCCACACGGCCAGACAACTGTGCAAACTCCACTGAGAGGAAAAAAAAAAAATTCCTCCTCAGCACCCAGAAAAAAAAAAAGAGGGAGAAAATGCAACAAACAGAAAAAAAAAAATTCTGACAACTCCCTTCTTTCTTTTTCCTTTTTTACAATTTTTCCCTTCTGTTGAGTACCATATAATTTTCAGTTTGGCCGGTAACACTTATGTTTCGGTAGCTGAGGAGAAATTGCAAAAAATAGCAAAAGCAGTAATACATCAGAGAGGGTGGAACCTATTGGATTGCAGTAACCTAAACTAACCGCCACACTAGAAGTAGCCGTGGAGCGTACCTACGTTGATCCTAGACGCCTCGTCACAGCCAGAGAGATAACTACACCTAAAGGCAGAAAGATGAAAGCTATCTGCCCCGGAGCAGAGTTCCCAAAGAAATAGGAAGCCCCCAAACATGTAATGGCGGTTAGACAAGAAGAAAACACGGAGGCAGACAGAAAATAGAATGATCAAACGCTGGGGCTCAATCTGTCTAGATAGAAAAGTATAGGAAAGAATTCTGACTGCAATCCAACAAAACCCTGACAAAAACACCAACACTTCTGATTAACAAAAAACCTGAGATCACACGATCTCAACCACCTAAAATCAGATCCCTGGTGTAACAAACCGCAATTCAGCAAACAAAAAGTGACAAAGGAACAAAGCAAAAGTGCCAACACAGACTGAGCACAATTGCAGTGCCAGACCCCCAAAAGGGGACCAGGCTGCAGACCACTGCAAGCAGTAAACCAGCAGTGAAAATCCAACAGAGGAAAAAAAACAGCAAACACTTATCTGAAGGAGAGCAGGGAAGCGAGCTGTGCTCCAAGCAAGACCAGGAGGAACAATTGATTACCGGCAAGGCTGCTGGGAGTTCAGATCACTTATATCAGACCATTCGGATCCAGCTGAAAGCTATTCTGCAATTAGTTCATTACCCTCAGCAACCACTGGAGGGAGCCCCAGCTCCGAAGTCGCCTCCAGCGTATTCACAACATGGTCCCCTCCGCTCTCCGCTATCTCCTCCGTGAGCCCGGTGGTTTGCTCCGGCCCTGACCCTCCCTCTGCAGTCACGCGTCTCAGGTCCTGCACGCCGGCGGTCGCGCCCGTCCCGGCTAAACCTGCGTGGGCTTAGAACCAGGTTAACCTTGTACCCGGGTGGACACGTGGACTGACAGGAAAGTGCATCAGTCACAGTGTCCCTGATAAATAGATTATACATGCGAAAAAAAGAGTTTACAATACATACCATAAGACAAAAACACGACTACTATAAAACATGGATACACTAATACACAGAGAGCCAGAAACCAGTCAGAGAGGACTACCAACGTAAAATGGAAAAGGAGACAGTAAGTGGAGGTTATAGCTGAGTTTTTGTAGGCTATAGACTTTTATAAAGAGGGTTTTCAGGTTGCTCGCAAAGGTTTTTGTTTTTAATAGTGGTGGAGAGTCTGATGTGTTGAGCTGGAAAATGTCAGCATATTGGCAAAATATGGAAGAAATCTTGGAGATTGTGGTAAGAGAAGCTGACAAGAGAAAAGAAAGAGGTCTTGTGTAGACGAGAGATTATGGGTTATGGACAATGGGCAATGGTTAGTCAATTAAGTGACAGGCAGAGGTAAGCGGCTAAAGAGTTAGGCCGGAGTCACACTACTGTAGAATACGGACGAGTGCTATGCGAGAAAACATCACATAGCACTTGGACCAGTGTTCACCTATGGGGCAGCTCACATCACCGTATTTTTTCTCAGACGTATTCGACTTGCATGTAGAATCGCAGCATGCTGCGATTGTACGCGTATATTGTCCGAGACTCGCCAATGCAAGCCTATGGTTGCGAGAAAAACTCGGACACCACACGGACCATTCGTCTAGCCTGCGACAAATGCCCACACATTTTCCTCATTTCAGCCCATTGAGCCATTTAATTCAATGGGGAAAATCAGTGAGAAATGTAAAGCCATACGCATGTCATACAGATACATGGATGGTAGAAAATCGCATCATCACATTGCAAATGCATTACATACAGATGACCATACAGAGAACACTTGTGCGACTCTCGGCAAGAAGACTCGGACCGATTTTCCATACGTTTAGTGTGATGCCGGCATAACCAAGGAAGAGGTGAATCAACAGGTAGCAGAATAGAAGAACTCGTAGATTAGGCTGTAAGGGTGTTACATGGGAGTACGTAGTGAACAATGTTGCAGAAATCTACCGTAAGTGGAAAAGATAAGGGCAGGCACTAGCAATTTTTTGACTTGAGGTTGAAAAAAGAGATGATTTGAGACATACTTTTCAGGTGAAGGTGCCATCTATCACATACACAAACTGATGCAGAATTATTCATCAGCTAATTGGAATTCACTATGTGGAAGTTATCAATCAAACTTGTAAATCAACGTTCATTTACACATAGACATTGATATACCAGGTAGAAATCTATATTTCATCAGGTGATGAAACTTAACATTTAGGTTATGTTCACACGTTATTTTTTTTCTGCTTCCAAAACCTGATCTTTTGGCAATAAAAAAGCTGCAGACAAAAAAGCAGGTTTTGCTAGCATTTTTGCTGCTTTGTTTTTTGCATTTTTTCTGAGTTTTTCAGGATCCCAAAGTTCAGCTTTGCTTCCACCATACAAGAAAGCACACACACATTGAGCTGGAATTTGAGTTGGTATATATGCAACATATAAACGCATGTTCACATTGGCCGTAAAACAGATAAACCCTACAAGAGAGAAAATGAGAATAAACCTTGTTGTAAATAAATAAGTAAAAGCAAAAGTGCATTTAAATAACATAGGGTTCTTAGTAATACTATTTTTTATCAAAAATAGCATGAAAGCCATCACACCGTGGGCAAAGTGACCCTGATCGGGACAGTCCTACAATGTGTAATATTGAATTTTTAATATTAGACAGTGTAGGACCGTCCCAAATAGGGTCACATTGACAAAAATAAATTGGTTTCACATCCTTCTGTACCTGCTTTTTTGCACTAAAAAGCAACAAAAACTGATGGCAATGCTTTTTGCTGTGTGTTTGCTGCTTTTTTGCACTTACTCATTGTTTTTATTTCTGAAAAAAGGTTGCAAAAACCGCTAAAAGAATTGACATGCTGCAGTTTTTTAAAAAAAGCAGTTTTCCATTTTAGTTAGGAAGAAAAAAAAAACAAGCGCGTGCATGCGATTTCTGAAATCTCACAAATTTTACTGATACTGTAACAAACAGCTTTTAATTTGCATAAAAAAACAGCAAAAACCCAACATGTGAACATAGCCATAAGTTTGAGAAATGTTAAAAAAGCCCTAGTTACTAGATGGGTATGTTGCCAGACCTAATCCAACTGAGACAGCTTTTTATGCACAATGTTTTATATTTAGAAGAGATCTGGTCAGGTGCTCCTCCATCAGAAGCCATTCTGAAAATAGGAGTGCGTTTAAGTCCTCAAACTGCATTAACAAGTACAGAGGGGGAACTATAAGGGCTCACTCACACTGGCGTATAACATGGAGGAGAGCAATGCGTGAAAATCTTGCATAGCACTCTGACCAATGTTATTCAATGAGGCAGAGCAGATCTGCGATTTTTTTTCTCATGCAGATTCGGTGTAAAAATGCTGCTATTGGCAGTGTATCTCGCATGGCGCACACATATTCAAGGCAAAGGGTGCATGCAAAACATCGGACTGCACTCAAATGTCATCTGATATATGCCGAGACAGGCAATGGAGAAGATGGAGAGACTAATCCCTCCTTCTTCTCCTCACCTGTGATCCGTCTCTTGCATGCAAGAGGATCGTATCACAATAGCATGACACTTGGCTCATGCTCCCAGCAGACTTTGAGCAGAGTGTCATAAGTGTATTGCATCTGATGCTATACGCTAATGTGACCCTGGTCCTAAAACTTATGGTGTCACTATTGTCTAAGGAGAACTTGCAGCAGAATGTCTATATCTGCCTCTAAGTCCTCCCTCCTCTTCCTTCTCATCCCCTCTCCATAGAACTTTATAAGCACCAACTTTCATCTCCTATCTCAATAATTTGAATGTCTGTTTTCACTGAAGACAGATTTTACTTGTAAACTGAGAAAATTGAGACTGAAAAATCTGTCCACGACGAGAAAGAAGCAGATTTCTCTGATAAGATATATTACAAACTTTCTTATTTTCACTGTACTATTCATTTATGAAAAAGTTAAAATTATGGTTATTCATAAGGCCATGTTCAGTATGTGGTCAATATTTTATCTCAGTATTTGTAAGCCAAAACCATGAGTTTAACAATCAAAGGAGAAGTATAAAAGTAACACATCACCACTTCTACATTTTTTATGGCTTACAAATACTGATGTAAAAAAACTCACCAAAAACTCAAAGTGTCCACGTGGCCTTAAATATTAGTAAGTGCCACAAAATCATGTCCCCCAACACATTGTTAGAATATAGATAACATCCTCTTTAGGGCTCATACTCACTGGCTGGAAAAAAATCGGTCAGTTTTCAGGACGGAAAAAACGGTACGATTCTAGTAAAATGTCATGCGATTTGCATGCGATTTTAAATCGCACCATGCGTTTTCCATCAGTTTTCCATCTGTATGCAATGCGATTTTAACATGACGTTTTACATAGAGCAGTTATTTCTATGTAAAAAGTCATGTAAAAATCACATTGTAAAAAAAAAATTTACACAAAAAACAAATAATTATATATATATATTATATTATATATATATATAAAAAAAATATGTATATAGGTCATACACTTCTACATAGTATAATAGCCGCTAATTCATCCCCGGCTATACTGTAAAATCATCACACTGACAGCTTTAATAAAGAATAGAAACAATACATATACACACATAGAATACATATATATATATATATATAATATATATATATGTATATATATATACACGTCATTGTGACATATATATATATATATTTATAGTTCATGCACTTCTACATACTGTAATAGCCGCTAATTCAATTGCCGGCTTTTGTGAAAATACAGAAGCCGACATGAAATGACACATGGTTTACATACAGTTAACCATGTAATTTCATGTATTTTTATATATGGTTTAAACTTACAATTACATGAGTGTATGTGTGCAAAATTGCAGACATGTAGGGGTTAATTAAAGGTGTAAATTCGTTGAAAAAAAATGCGTGGGCTCACGCTGTATTTTCTCCACCAGACAGACAAAGCAAGCGAGTGGGGGCAAATAATAATAGCCCAGGGAGGGTGCATTTATTTTGTGCCCCCCCTGGCTACTAACATCTGCCCCCAGACACCCCAGAAAAGACAAATCTCTAATTAGATTAGCCCTTTCTGGCACTTTGCCCGTCTATTCCCATTGCCCTGTAGCGGTGGCGAATGGGTTAATAAGGGGTTAAAGCCACCTTGCAATTGAAAGGTGACTTTAAGCCAGGTTAATAATTGAGAGCTGTCAATTAGACAACTATCAATTATTAATCCTATTGTATGAAAGAAAAATCAAACACACACCAGTTTAATAAAAAAGAAGTTTAATGAAATAATCACACAGTTTTTGACCATATTTTATTTTCCTGCTAAAACCATTTCCTGTAATAAAAATAAAATAAAAAAGCAACATTATTCTTACCTATCCGATGCACAGTCAGGTCCCATGCTGTAATCCATCAGAAAGGGTTAACAGGTTACAGCTAGCAGGCAGCTAATGCTGCCTGCTGAGCTGTTACCCCCTGAATGAATCAGTTCCTCTCCCGGCGAAAGGAGAGGAAGTGATTAATGAGTGGAGCTTAATTGATTTATTGCCACTTTCACTTCAGGTCAGGTCACCCTGACCTGACCTAAAGTGAAAGTGGGACGCAATCAATTAAGCTTCACACAGTAATCACATCCTCTCCTGTCGCTGGTAGAGGAAGTTATTCATTCAGGAGCTTTCAGCTGAGCAGGCAGCATTAATTGCGCTGCTTGGCTGAAAGCTAGTTAACCCTTTGTGAAGGATCACAGCGTGGGACGTGACAGATCGCCGGATAGGTAAGAATAATGTTGTTTTTTAATAATTTTTATTTATTATAGGAGATCAAGGGCTTCGCAGGGATTAAAAGTTAAATAAAAGATGGTCAAAAAAATGTGTTTTTATTTCATTAAAATTATTTATTCTTAATGTGTGTGTTTTTTTATTTACTTCAATAGGATTAATAATTGATAGTTGTCTAATTGACAGCTCTCAATTATTAACCTGGCTTAAAGTCACCTTTCAATTGCAAGGTGGCTTTAACCCCTTATTAACCCATTGTCACGACGTATAACAGATATATTCTATGATAGTAACATATATCTAATGTGACAACATTCTATATTTCATATAATAGAAAATATCAATATGCATACATAGTATCTGCCAGCAATGTCTTACCTGACGTAATATCCTATGTACTGTGGGTCTATACTGTGTACGTGTCACGCTGTCTCAGGATAGAGGTGGACCGGGGTCTATGCTGACCCTGAACTGGGGTCCTGACTAGTCCCTCTACCTGGAGGTACTGTTAATGGTACAGAGGTCCAGGCCGCCAGCGTAACCCTGTCTCCTGTAGATCCCTGACCACTGTAATCTAGTCCTGAGAAGGACCCTGATTACCACCACAGGGAATGGGCAGGTCACAGCTTACACACAGTCTAAGACAAACGAGACAGACAAGGGGTAAAGAAAACACTGCATTGCATACAAAACTTCCACTACAGAGGAACACAAAAGGTTAAGGAGATAAACAATAAGCGAGAAGAGGAAAAACCACAACAGGCACTCTTAGCTTAAGTCTTCTCAGAAACGATCCGCTCTGCTGGTCTGAATGAATGCTTTCACCGGCAACTTCCCCAGCAGACCAGCAGGTATATGAAGGAAGCTAATTAACAAAACATCAACCGCAGCTGGGTGAGGCTGGTCAGTCCAGCACCGAGAGAGAAAGAATTAACTCCCTCAGTGCCGAAAAACACCCAGCACCAGAAACTCAGCTGTGCGAAGTCAGGGTGTGCAATCGCGACGATCTCCGCCGCGACACACCCGTGACAGTACCCCCCCCTTCTACGAGGGGCCTCTGGACCCTCAGGGCCTGGTCTATCTGGGTGAGTAGTGTGGAAGGCCCGAACCAATCGGTCTGCGTTAATATCCGACGCAGAAACCCACATCCTTTCCTCAGGACCATACCCCTCCAATGAACAAGGTACTGAAGGGACCGGCGATTCAGACGTGAGTCAATGACCTTCGATACCTGAAACTCCAAATTACCATTGACCACCACTGGAGGAGGAGGTAGAGGTGACGGTATAACTGGTGCCACGTACCTCTTAAGCAACGATTTGTGGAACATATTGTGGATTTTAAACGTTGGAGGGAGGTCAAGACGGAAAGCCACCGGATTAATTATTGAACTGATCCTGTATGGCCCGATGAATCTGGGACCGAGTTTCCAGGAGGGAACCTTAAGTTTTATATTCTTGGTCGACAACCATACCAGATCGTTCACACTTAGGTCCGGACCAGACACTCTCCTCCTATCAGCCATACGTTTGTATCGGTTCCCCATAGTGCTCAGATTATTAAGCACTCCTCTCCACACTGAAGCAAGTGACGACGAAAATCGTTCCTCCTCAGGAACCCCAGAAGAGCCCCCCCCATTGAAAGTACAAAACTGGGGGTGAAAACCATATACCCCAAAAAACAGGGACTTACCAGTGGACTCACTCCGCCTATTGTTAAGAGCGAACTCTGCCAGAGGCAAGAAAGAAGACCAGTCCTCTTGGTTCTCTGATACAAAACACCAGAGATATGTCTCTAAGCTCTGATTCAGACGCTCTGTCTGGCCATTGGTCTGCGGATGAAAAGCCGAAGAAAATGACAACTGCATCCCTCGACGAGAACAAAATGCCTTCCAGAATTTGGACACAAACTGAGACCCCCGATCCGACACCACATCGGAAGGCAACCCGTGAAGTCTCACAATCTCCCCAATGAACACCTGCGCCAGAGTTTTAGCATTAGGAAGAGCAATAAAATGTGCCATTTTGCTGAACCTGTCAACTACAACTAGTATGACAGTTTTACCTGAAGACGGAGGGAGGTCCGTAATGAAGTCCATAGACAGATGGGTCCAAGGATGCTCCGGGATTTTCAACGGTAAAAGGGCCCCAGACGGACGGGTATGTGGGGTCTTAGAGCGCGCACATACCCCACAGGACGCGACAAAAGTTACCACCTCTTTATTTAAGTTAGGCCACCAAAACCGTCGAGAAACGAGATCTACAGTTGCTTTACTCCCTGGGTGTCCTGCCAAAGCAGAATTATGATGTGCCTCGATAACCTTTTGTCTTAACTGATCTGGAACAAACAGTCTCCCTGGAGGTCCTACAGGGGCGTCCCCCTGAGCCTCCAATACCTCCTCCTCAAGCTCAGAGCATACAGCCGACACCACAACTCCCTCCTGAAGAATAGGAACCGGGTCATCCGTCTTCCCGGCCCCCGGGAAACTACGAGATAAGGCATCAGCCTTTACATTTTTTGACCCAGGACGATATGTGACGACAAAATTAAACCTGGTAAAAAACAACGACCATCTAGCTTGTCTGGAATTCAGACGTTTTGCAGACTCTAAATACAGCAGGTTCTTGTGATCAGTAATGACGGTGACCGGGTGGACTGCCCCCTCCAAAAAGTGACGCCACTCTTCAAAAGCCAACTTAATGGCCAAGAGTTCCCTATTGCCGACATCATAATTCCTCTCGGCGGACGACAATTTTTTAGAGAAGAAAGCGCACGGATGCCATTTACCAGGGGACGGACCTTGAGATAATACCGCACCCACTCCTACGTCAGATGCGTCTACCTCCACAATGAACGGTTGTGATGCATCAGGTTGGATGAGTATGGGTGCTGAAGCAAAACATTTTTTCAAGGAGGAAAATGCTTGACAAGCTTTGTCAGACCACCTAGAAAAATCCGTCCCTTTTTTTGTCATGTCAGTGAGAGGTTTGACAACGGATGAGAAATTACGAAAAATTTCCGGTAGTAGTTAGCAAACCCCAGGAAACGCTGCAGTGCTTTAAGATCCTCTGGCCGATCCCATTCAAGCACAGCCTTCACTTTCCCAGGGTCCATACGGAAACCGGAAGCTGACACCAGGAATCCTAAAAACTGAAGTTCTTGTACGGCGAATACACACTTCTCCCATTTGGCGTACAGTTTATTGTCTCGCAAGATCTGCAACACCTGTCTCACATGCTCCTGATGAGACACAAGATCTGGCGAGTAAATTAAGATGTCATCTAGATAAATGACAACAAACTGTCCCACTAGGTGGCGAAAGATGTCATTAACAAAATGTTGAAACACCGCCGGGGCAGTAGTCAGACCGAAAGGCATGACAAGGTTCTCATAATGTCCCTCCGGAGTGTTAAACGCCGTCTTCCACACATCCCCCTCCTTTATCCTAATCAGATTATACGCCCCCCTGAGATCCAACTTAGAGAACCATTTGGCGCCCACAATCTGATTGAAGAGATCAGGAATAAGTGGGAGCGGATACGGATCTCGGACCGTAATCCGATTAAGCTCACGGAAATCCAGGCAAGGGCGTAGGCCTCCATCTTTTTTCTTCACAAAGAAGAACCCCGCGGCCACTGGGGAAGATGAAGGTCTAATATGCCCCTTGGCCAGACTTTCCGAAATATAATCCTTCATAGCTTGCCTCTCAGGACCAGAAAGGTTATATAACCTAGATTTTGGTAACTTAGCATCAGGAAAGCAATTTTATAGCACAGTCATACGCGCGATGAGGAGGTAATTCTTGACACCCTTCCTCTGAAAACACATCCTCAAAGTCCTCCAGAAAAGGAGGTAAGGTTCTAGGCACGACCGCACCGATGACCGTGTTCATGCAGTTACTATTGCAAAATTCACCCCACTGGCTTATCTCTCTGGATTGCCAATTAATAACTGGGTTATGTTTAGTTAACCAAGGAAGTCCCAACACAATAGGAGTGGGAAGGCCCTCCAACACATAACAAGACAATAGTTCTTTATGTATTGCCCCCACTCGAAGGTCTATGTTATGCACGGCTTGCACAAAGCTACCTTGACCGAGAGGCCTGGCGTCAATAGAGAATATAGGGATAGGTTTGGCCAATACACTCAGTTGCATACCTTGCACCTGCGCAAACCGAGCGTCCACCAGATTAGCCGCGGCCTCACTATCCAGAAGAACAGAAATCCTCTCAGTTCTCGTACCTACCACCACCTCCGCTGGTACGAGAAACTGAGACGGACTTGGGGACGAAATACATACTCCAGATTGTCGTCCACCACACAACCTGGGATCAACAGTTTTCCGGCGACTCCTTGCTCAGCAAAGTACGGGATGGACACCCCCCAACAAAATGTCCCTTTCTCCCGCAGAAGTAACACTTTCCTGTCTTGCGGCGCACCGCCGATCCCCTCCCTCGAAACGATGTCCCTCCTAACTGCATAGGCTCCTCAGAACAAACCAGGGGAACCTCAATATAAGGGACTATAGTAGAAGGTGGAGTCCTCACAGGGGCGGAGTTACCTCGCACCTCTCCCGAAGCCGTCTATCAATGCGAATAGCAAGGGCCATAGCGGCCTCCAGTGACGGGGGAGGATCATACTGAGCCAACACATCTTTTAATTTGTCAGATAATCCTTGACAAAACTGGCTCCTAAGAGCTGGGTCATTCCACTGAGTATCTGTGGTGGCCCATCTATGGAACTCAGAAGAAAATTCCTCCGCCGGACGATCTCCCTGCTGTATCTTACGTAACTTCATTTCAGCAAGGGAGACCCGATCCGGGTCATCATATACCAGACCCAGGGCTGTAAAAAATCGATCTACTGACTGGAGAGCCGGGGAGTCCGGAGGAAGAGAGAACGCCCAGGATTGAGGGTCCCCTTGTAAGAGCGAGATGACAATTCCCACCCTCTGATCTTCACTCCCCGAAGACCGAGGCCGTAGCCGAAAATATAATTTACATGCCTCCCGGAAGGTAAAAAATTTGTCCCGCCCACCAGTGAACCTGTCCGGGAGAGCTACTTTAGGTTCAGATCTGGTTTGCTCCCGGGGGTACAAAACCTTGGACTTAACGTCCGTCAGCTCCATGGACAAACTCTGCAACTGCTGAGCTAACTGGGCTACTGGATCCATGGTAGCTGGGGAGAATCTTTTAGAGAGGCCGGTGAAAATGTCACGACGTATAACAGATATATTCTATGATAGTAACATATATCTAATGTGACAACATTCTATATTTCATATAATAGAAAATATCAATATGTATACATAGTATCTGCCAGCAATGTCTTACCTGACATAATATCCTATGTACTGTGGGTCTATACTGTGTACGTGTCACGCTGTCTCAGGATAGAGGTGGACCGGGGTCTATGCTGACCCTGAACTGGGGTCCTGACTAGTCCCTCTACCTGGAGGTACTGTTAATGGTACAGAGGTCCAGGCCGCCAGCGTAACCCTGTCTCCTGTAGATCCCTGACCACTGTAATCTAGTCCTGAGAAGGACCCTGATTACCACCACAGGGAATGGGCAGGTCACAGCTTACACACAGTCTAAGACAAACGAGACAGACAAGGGGTAAAGAAAACACTGCCTTGCATACAAAACTTCCACTACAGAGGAACACAAAAGGTTAAGGAGATAAACAATAAGCGAGAAGAGGAAAAACCACAACAGGCACTCTTAGCTTAAGTCTTCTCAGAAACGATCCGCTCTGCTGGTCTGAATGAATGCTTTCACCGGCAACTTCCCCAGCAGACCAGCAGGTATATGAAGGAAGCTAATTAACAAAACATCAACCGCAGCTGGGTGAGGCTGGTCAGTCCAGCACCGAGAGAGAAAGAATTAACTCCCTCAGTGCCGAAAAACACCCAGCACCAGAAACTCAGCTGTGCGAAGTCAGGGTGTGCAATCGCGACGATCTCCGCCGCGACACACCCGTGACACCCATTCGCCATCGCTACAGGGCAATGGGAATAGACGGGCAAAGTGCCAGAAAGGGCTAATCTAATTAGAGATTTGCCTTTTCTGGGGTGTCTGGGGGCAGATGTTAGAAGCCAGGGGGGGCACAAAAAAAATGCACCCTCCCTAGGCTATTATTATCTGCCCCCACTCGCTGGCTTTGTCTGTCTGGTGGAGAAAATGCAGCGGGAGCCCACACATTTTTTTTCAACGAATTTACACCTTTAATTAACCCCTACATGTCTGCAATTTTGCACACATACACTCATGTAATTGTAAGTTAAAACCATATATCAAAATACATGAAATGACATGGTTAACTGTTTGTAAACCATGTGTCATTTCATGTCGGGTTCTGTGATTTCACAAAAGCCGGCAATTGAATTAGCGGCTATTACAGTATGTAGAAGTGTATGAACTATAAATATATATATATATATATATGTATGTGTCACAATGATGTATATATATATATATTATATATATATATATATATATATATGTATTCTATGTGTATGTATCTAGTGTTTTGTGAGCTGTCAGTGTGATTTTACAGTAGCCGGGGATGAATTGCCGGCTTTTCAAAGGAGACTGGTGCGTATAAATCGGACAGCACTCGCATGGTGCGAGTGCTGTGCGATGAATTCTCGCACCCATTGACTTGCATTAGCGATTATCATGCCAAAATCGCATCAAATCGCAGCATGTTGCAATTTTTTTCTCACACCGATTTCGGCTGAGAAAAAAAATCGCAAATGAGATGTCACCTATTGAATAACATTGGTCAGATTTGAATCCGATTTTTTATCGGCTGAATATCATCCGTTTTCGTTGCCAGTGAGTATGAGCCCTTAGTCTGTATTCTGTCACCTTTAGCTTAGTAAATCTTACCTAATAAAGACAGAAGTCACTGTTCTGTCTCCAAATCCAAAATCAGATCACTTTTAGATCACTTTTGTACTTTAACAAATTTATATTGCTGGAGATAAAAGATTTACAATCTACACCTGACACTTTTTCATATAGAAAATAGTGTAGCTTTACTTGGTTCTACAGAGAGGTAAACTTTAATGACCACTGCTGCTTCAACAAACTTTGCATAAAAAGCATACAAGTGAATATAAAAAAACTGTAATATCTCTGCCCTTAGTATATCTGTCCAGCACAGTGAGGTGTCAGGTTACAACAGAGTGACATACACAAATCAAATCACAGTTTTCTAGCAAATGATTTAGCCTCTCCTAGAACTGCATTCACAGCCACACAGCTCAGTACTGTGTATAAAGTCTACCACGCTGCTGCTTCTGTCTTTGTGCTACAAAAGTAAATAAGAGCAGGAGTGTATGTTTCTGTGTACTGTACAGATATATAAGATATCATAGCAGTCAGTTACCACCTACTAGATTAGAGAGACCTGAAAAGTAGAGAGCGTGTAGCAGGTATAAGATGGGATAATATTTAGTGGCAGAGTGATGCCTCAAATGATGTTAAATCAGAAGAAGCAAGTGCCAGGGATACAGGATATAGATATATATATATAGATATATATCTATATCTATAGATACAGATATACAGTTAGGTCCATAAATATTTGGACAGAGACAACATTTATCTAATTTTGGTTCTAGACATTACCACAATGAATTTGAAACAAAACAAATCAGATGCAGTTGAAGTTCAGACTTTCAGCTTTCATTTGAGGGTATCCACATTAAAATTGGATGAAGGGTTTAGGAGTTTCAGCTCCTTAACATGTGCCACCCTGTTTTTAAAGGGACCAAAAGTAATTGGACAATTGACTCCAAGGCTATTTCATGGACAGGTGTGGGCAATCCCTTCATTATATCATTCTCAATTAAGCAGATAAAAGGGCTGGTGTTGATTTGAGGTGTGGTGTTTGCATTTGGAAGGTTTAGCTGTGAAGGAAACATGCGGTCAAAGGAGCTCTCCATGCAGGTGAAACAAGCTATCCTTAAGCTGCAAAAAACAGAAAAAACCCATCCGAGAAATTGCTACAACTTTAGGAGTGGCAAAATCTACAGTTTGGTACATTCTGAGAAAGAAAGAAAGCACTGGTGAACTCATCAATGCAAAAAGACCTGGGCGCCCACGGAAGACAACAGTGGTGGATGATCGCAGAATACTCTCCATGGTGAAGAGAAACCCCTTCACAACAGCCAACCAAGTGAACAACACTCTCCAGGAGGTAGGCGTATCAATATCCAAATCTACCATAAAGAGAAGACTGCATGAAATTAAATACAGAGGGTTCACTGCACGGTGCAAGCCACTCATAAGAATCAAGAATAAAAAGGCTAGGCTGGACTTTGCTAAAAAACATCTAAAAAAGCCAGCACAGTTCTGGAAGAACATTCTTTGGACAGATGAAACCAAGATCAACCTCTACTAGAATGATGGAAAGAGAAAAGTATGGCGAAGGCGTGGTACAGCTCATGATCCAAAGCATACCACATCATCTGTAAAACATGGCGGAAGCAGTGTGATGGCTTGGACATGCATGGCTGCCAGTGGCACTGGGTCACTAGTGTTTATTGATGATGTGACACAGGACAGAAACAGCCGAATGAATTCTGAGGTATTCAGAGCCATACTGTGTGCTCAGATCCAGCCAAATGCAGCCAAACTGATTGGTCGTCGTTTCATACTACAGATGGACAATGACCCAAAACATAAAGCCAAAGCAACCCATGAGTTTATTAAAGCAAAGAAGTGGAATATTCTTGAATGGCCAAGTCAGTCACCTGATCTCAACCCAATTGAACATGCATTTCACTTGTTAAAGACTAAACTTCAGACAGAAAGGCCCACAAACAAACAACAACTGAAAACCACCGCGGTGAAGGCCTGGCAGAGCATCAAAAAGAAGGAAACACAGTGTCTGGTGATGTCCATGAGTTCAAGACTTCAGGCAGTCATTGCTAACAAAGGGTTTTCAACCAAGTACTAGAAATGAACATTTTATTTACAATTATTTAATCTGTCCAATTACTTTTGGTCCCTTTAAAAACAGGGTGGCACATGTTAAGGAGCTGAAACTCCTAAACCCTTCATCCAATTTTAATGTGGATACCCTCAAATGAAAGCTGAAAGTCTGAACTTCAACTGCATCTGATTTGTTTTGTTTCAAATTCATTGTGGTAATGTCTAGAACCAAAATTAGATAAATGTTGTCTCTGTCCAAATATTTATGGACCTAACTGTAGATATATATCTATATATACACTGCTCAAAAAAATAAAGGGAACACTTACACAACAAAATATAATTCCAAGTAAATCAAACTTCTGTGAAATCAAACTGTCCACTTAGGAAGCAACACTGATTGACAATCAATTTCACATGCTGTTGTGCAAATGGAATAAACAACAGATGGAAACTATTGGCAATTATCAAGACATACTCAATTAAGGAGTGGTTCTGCAGGTGGGGACCACAGACCACATCTCAGTACCAATGCTTTCTGGCTGATGTTTTGGTCACTTTTGAATGTTGGCTGGGCTTTCACACTTGTGGTAGCATGTGGCTCAGGTAGTGCAGCTCATCCAGGATTGCACATCAATGCGAGCTGTGGCAAGAAGGTTTGCTGTGTCTGTCAGGTAGTGTCCTGAGGCTGGAGGCGCTACCAGGAGACAGGAGGGGGCCGTAGGAGGGCAACAACCCAGCAGCAGGACCGCTACCTCCGCCTTTGTGCAAGGAGGAACAGGAGGAGCACTGCCAGAGCCCTGCAAAATGACATCCAGCAGGCCACAAATGTGCATGTGTCTGCACAAACGGTTAGAAACCGATTCCATTAGGATGGTCTGAGTGCCCCACATCCACAGATGGGGGTTGTACTCACAGCCCAACACCGTGCAGGACGCTTGGCATTTGCCACAGAACACCAGGATTGGCAAATTCGCCACTGGCGCCCTGTGTTCTTCACAGATGAAAGTAGGTTCACACTGAGCACATGTGACAGACTGACAGAGTCTGGAGATGCCGTGGAGAGCGATCTGCTGCCTGCAACATCCTTCAGCATGACCGGTTTGGCAGTGGGTCAGTAATGGTGTGGGGTGGCATTTCTTTGGAGGGCCGCACAGCCCTCCATGTGCTCACCAGAGGTAGCCTGACTGCCATTAGGTACCGAGCTGAGATCCTCAGACCACTTGTGAGACCATATGCTGGTGTGGTTGGCCCTGGGCTCCTCCTAATGCAGGACAATGCCAGACCTCATGTAGCTGGAGTATGTCAGCAGTTCCTGCAAGATGAAGGCACTGAAGCTATGGACTGGCCCACCCGTTCCCCAGACCTGAATCTGATTGAGCACATCTGGGACATCATGTCTCGCTCCATCCACCAATATCACGTTGCACCACATACTGTCCAGGAGTTGGCGGATGCTTTAGTCCAGGTCTGGGAGGAGATCCCTCAGAAGACCATCCGCCGCCTCATCAGGAGCAAGCCCAGGCGTTGTAGGGAGGTCATACAGGCACGTGAAGGCCACACACACTACTGAGAATCATTTTGACTTGTTCCAAGGACATTACATTCCACTTTAATTTTGTGTGACTCCAAATCTAGGTCTCCATTGGTTAATAAATTTGATTTCCATTGATGATTTTTGTGTGATTTTGTTGTCAGCACATTCAACTTTGTACAGAACCAAGTATTCAATGAGAATATTTAATTTCGTTCAGATCTAGGATGAGTTATTTGAGTATTCCCTTTATTTTTTTGAGCAGTGTATATTCTGTATAATTTCTGAACAGGTAGGCTGTTGGGCTAAGCTTAGATGTGTCTTTCATATAAAGCAAAAATTGTGAACTGTTTCCCACAGCTTGGGAAAAAATCCACTAAATGCTTGGTAAATGCTATCTTTTCATGCACATCACTAGGAAAAGGGAGAGTGTTATCGGATATAAGTAGTCAGTTGACTATATGCAGATCACAATATCTTGTGATGACTAGTGCCTAAGACCATTTAATGTGACACATGAGTAACTCAGAGCACGCCCAAATACTTAGAGGACACCCAAGCATGCTCAGGAAAACTCGAGCAACAAGCATACTCGCTCGTGGGGAAGGATGATAGGAAAAATGTAATGTATATTTTATCTATTTTATAACAAACTTAATAGATGTTTGTGAGTCCATCTAGTATACATTATTACCAGGCGCAATAGCGCACCTTCATGGAACCATCAGGGGTAAGAGAAACCTGATGAGACAGAACCCAACACAAGTGTGAGAAAAGTTTATCATCAGTACCAATATACGATATGGAGTCTAACTGCTAACATAAATGAACTTGAGTATGGAGCCAGACAGTTTCACACATGATCATTCTCTGTAGTTTAAAGGGAACCTGTCAATAGATTCATAGTGCCCAAACCATGGGAAAAACTCGGCTTTGTGCAGATTGAAGAACACATTTCATACATTAGTGTCTCGGCTGGAGAGGAAGTTTAATATTATATGTCTTATCAAGGGACCTGTCCCTGAACATACCAGACTTCTTTACATAATCCCAGGTGGAAGTCATTGCCAGCAACTTTCCATGCAAAAAAAATGTGTTCTCGAGTATGAGAAGGTGGGAGAGGACTAAATTCCCACCAAGTTCGATTTGATGAAACTAAGATTCTCATGGTATGTGGTAACCAGTCTGACCCCTTCTCCAAACTCCAACTGAAACTGGATAATACTAGCTAGAGCAGGCAGAATGCTGACTTTTGCTAGGGTAATGTTTTATAGCAGCATATACATCAACTCCCGCTGCTTGTCTGCTTGGGTTAGCATTGCATTTTGTCATCCCTGCTATGGAATGGAGATGAAGGAATATAACAAGTGTCCGGATTTAAAACAACTGTTCCTGACTTATAGTACGTTTTCAGAACTCAGGAAACTGGACGATTTACTTGAGGTCGATCCAAAGACAAACAAAGAGGAAGCACGCCATCCTCCACGCTACACATTCTAAATCGCTGCACTTACTTCACACGAATCATCTCTTCTTATTAATTATTTTTGCAAATATTGTATTTGAAGAGATCTTTTATAGATACAGTATTTGACTTTCACTCAATTGTGCAGTTTATTCTGGGTTGCTTACATTTTTAGACAAGAATTAGAGCTTGTTTATCTGCTGCGCTTCTTCAGCGGAACAAGACAATTTAAAAAGAAACGGGCACCATCCAATTAATATCTTAATTTGGGATCACCTGTTGCATACCAAATAGTAATACCATAAACACAAAAGAAAAAGAGTGTATTCTAGTTGTGTGTTTTTTTCTGTTTCCATATGATCCATGGTGTGCATTTTCACTGGGGGTAAGACACCGTTATGGCAGGGTTGTCTGTTATAGTGTTCCCCATTGAGGGGATTGTGGTTATTAAACATCTGAAGTGCATAATTATTTGATTCATTATTGCACTTGATATTTCCTCCCTAGCAGGTTAGACCAATTTGTATTCATTTATAACCAATATGCACACATTTATGGCTTGATTTATCTGGGGTATTCAACCCTATATGTGTTTGGGTATTTTTTGCATTGTTATAAATATTTATATGTATACATGTACCTTGCCACTTGGACATATGGGATAGTTGTTATCTTGTGAGTATTATACCAGAGATCTGTGAGACAGAGACATGGTCCACTATGGACTAGCATTTTAATTGATTTTAAAGCAGTGTGTTCTCTGTTTGTAGTGTGATGTTTAATAAAATTTATCTTTGTTATATTTCTTGGTGATCCCTAGTTTTGTTTGCATAAACTCTTTTTCTTTTGTGTTTATGGCTTCTTCAGCGGAAAAAACATGCAGCATTTTACAGTACTAGTGTGGAGCCCAGCTTCGCTCAGTTCCACAAATCCAGAAGGGTGCATGAAGGATTGTACCACTAGAGGTCTCACTATACATACACACACCTTCACCCCTCTCCTCAGTCCACCAGAGGGAGCCTGATAGGAATATAAAAGGGGGTAAAGGCAGGAAGTCAGTCCAGTTCAGTTCAGCTTTTCTGCAGTGCAGAGTAGCAGGGTGGAGTTAGGGTGGAGTGAGAATAGCTCAAGCTAGAGATCTAGGAGCGTGCCGACGCTCGGAGAGCGGCAGAAGAGGCAGCCCACCAACTGCCAGTGTGTATAATCGAGTGAGGGCCCGAGTAGGCCGAAGGCAAGAGGGGAGTAGCAAAGGGGTAGAAGAGCCCAACCAGCTCACCCCAGCAAGTATATACCGGACGCCGGGTCCGAGCCTACAGGGATCTCCACGATCCAGTAGGAGACCACCGGAATTCCTGGAGGACTACAAGTCCCAGGAGCACCACAGAGCTGATACGTAACAGGGTCAGGAGGACGGAGTTCAGGCAAGCAGGGCCCTGCAAGCAGGGACACTGTACTTCAAGAGAAGGTCCAACCACAAGGTCAGCCGGGTGCAGGACAGAGATTAAGTTAGGCCCAGCTGCAGGCAGGCCAGAAACTCATTACAGAAAGGCAAGGAACAAGGAGGCCTTAAACCTACTTAGTGGGAGATTCTGCACCCTACAGTGCTCTGGGAGGTGCCTGCAACATCTTCAGTAAAGGTATCAAAGTGACTTGTGTGTGTGTCCACCTTCTTGTCCCTAACCTGCCGGGTTCCCCTCCGTCCTGCATCCCTACACATCTACCTGCCCTGGAAGGACACAGCCTCACCTGTAGGAGGCCTAACATCTAGCTGCACAACACCATCCCTTCCAGAGGATCTGCACAGCAGCGCTGGTCCCCCTGACCAGGTACTACAGGTGGTGTCATGAATCATCATACAAACATTTATTCCCCTGTAAATATCCCCCATTTATGGTGAGCGCCCAGGGCCACGGACCGAGCTGTATTGCCGTGACATCCCCATAGGAGTTAATAGGCTCGGATCCGAGTACCCCCCCACTGCCCTGGGAGGGCGGCTCACTAGCAAAGTATATCAGATTTCTGAACTCTTATTCATATGCTGCTTATGTTTTTGTTGCGGATGTGAACCATTAAATTATTATTTTTTTCAAATCTGCAGCATGTGAATACTTTGAGCATTTTTACAGCATTTTTCACCCATTCAAATGAATGAGAAAAAACGCAACTAAAAATGCATCAATCACACATGAAAATACTTGTCAAAAATGCAGCGTTTTTCTTGCGAACACTCTGGGTTTTGCTGCAGAAACATCTCCTGCAAATAACGTGTGCACATAGCCTAATACAGGTGAGAAGTAGAGGGAAAATATACTTATAAGTAGAAGAATATTCTAAAAAATCGTTCATCTTTAACCCTCAATATTGCAACTTATTAATAGTCACATAGAAAAAGCTTTCACTGTCAGATACAACAAAACGGCTACACAACTGCCAACTAATCTGAGCCTTGCTGCTATTACCAAACTCAGATGTATGGCAGCGGTCACAATACACATTTCTCAAGTAGAAGAGTAATCAAGACGAAGGTAATGAAGATGACAAAGCCTCGTAGCACAGTAGAGAAATTCCTAAGGATCTATTTTGTGACCCAGTGTATTGTATAATACCTTCATAAAGCAATCCACTATATTTTCTCAATTTTATTGACTTAAATAGGTGATACACATCTGATCGACAAGCTGGGACCTCTATCCATCATTAGATCAAATGAATGAATTGGCACGGTGACACATTCCCATTGGTGCTCCATTCATTGTCTATGGGATTCATGGAGACAGCTGAGAATGGTGGTATGTTATCGGCAACTAACAGGCTCCTACTGTGCAAATGGCTCCAACGATGGGCTGAGATAAATCAGATAACTGAAGTGAGTGATATTAAAAAAGGTTCCAGCATGTCTGTTGTGATAGGATCGTAGACAACACCTCAGGAAGTTCAGTATTGCCATAACAGGGTAAGAAAGAGATCTCTTTTGAACAATGAATCCCTGGAACATCCGGAAACCATGGATGAAATATTTTGACAAGTTCAATTCCAAGTAGGTAAATGATGACAGTGCCGTGCCAATAACTGAAGTAATCGGAGGCTATAATTAGTATACGCTAACAGCAACTGGAGGAATACAAAACAATTCGGAGCATGTATGTTTAATATATCACAGGTAATGTTATACTTCCTGGATACTATGCTTGGAACACTTTCTTGCCTGTGTATTGGCATTCTACTCCATATTTCATATATACTTCACATTAAAAATGTAAGAAAATATATAGTCATTTTAGAAGTGAGGGAAAAGAAAGAAAAGACAGGAGTGATTTACATGCAGGCCATGTCTAGTGTTCCCATTGACCAGCGGTTATTATAACCACTTGATTTCCCATGGCACAATATGTAATTCAGACCTGCAGCTCCACAGAAAGGCATTAGTATTCCTATCTACTCCATAAGGCAGCTCACTTCTTCCTTGCAAACCTGATTCCTGACAGTTTGTATTGCATGATATCAGATCACTACATCTCATATAGTTCTTCTAGGGGATGTGTCCTGCCAGATTTACTGATTAGCTCGGCTTATTTACATTTTGATTTCAAGGAAAGCAAAGCTGTTACATTGTCATTGTGGCAGCTTAAAGGGAACCTGTCACATCCTGTTTCAGGCATAAGATGTGGCCACCGCCTTTAGGGGCTTATCTACAGCCTTCTGGAATGCTGTAGATAAGCCCCCGATGTAACCTGAAAGATAAGAAAAACTAGTTATATTATACTCACCCGGGGACGGTCCGGTCCGATGGGCGTCGCAGGCCCGGGTCCAGCGCCTCCCATCTTCATACGATGACGTCCTCCTCCTTGCTTCATGTCACGGCTCCTGCGCAGGCGCACTGATTTGCCCTGTTGAGGGCAGAGCAAAATACTGCAGTGCGCAGGCGTTGGACCTCTCTGACCTTTCCCGACGCCTGCGCACTGCAGTACTTTGCTCGGCCCTCAAAAGGGCAAATCAGTGCACCTGCGCAGGAGCCGCAACAGAAGCAAGGAAGATGATGACATTGCAAGATTGGCGGTGCCGGACCCGGACCTGCGACGCCCTTTAGACCAGACCGCCCCCGGTGAGTATAATTTAACTTGTTTTTCTTATCTTTCAGGTTACATCGGGGGCTTATCTACAGCATTACTGTATAGAATGCTGTAGATCTTATATTCGAAAAAGGAGGTGACAGGTTCCCTTTAAACGCCACAATTACTATTTTGACAAGATGAAATCTTTTAAAGGGAATCTGTCACCCCATTTTAGTCATATCAGCTAAAGATATGACTGAATAGTGCGTCCCATAAGCAAGCTATCGGTATGTAGCTTATATCCAGATACACCCGTTTTGATAGCAAAATACCTTTGTAAAGTTCGGATTCTTTTCTGTAAATCAGGGCGGTCCGGTCCGGAGGGCGGCGTTTTCTCTCTTCTCCCACCCCACCGCTCCTCTGCATCTCTTGCGTAGGCCGTCTGTGAATCGCACAGACGGCGTTCTGCTTCCCGCGATTGCGCTTTTCAAATTACCCCCCGCGCATGCACAGTGTGCTTTACCCAACAGTGGGCAAAGCATAAAATCATTACAGCGCATACGCAACTCTTTCCTTGCCCCAGAAATGACTGCTTGCCTTGGACAACTTCAGGGGCAAGGAAAGTGAATGACAATAGTTGCGCATGCGCTGTAATGATTTTATGCTTTGCCCACTGTTGGGCAAAGCACACTGCGCATGCGCAGGGGTAATTTGAAAAGCGCAATCGCGGGAAGCAGAACGTCGTCTGTGCGATTCACAGACGGCCTACGCTAAAGATGCAGAGGAGCAGTGGGGGGAGGGAGAAGAGAGAAAACGCCGCCCTCCGGACCGGACCGCCCTGATTTACAGAAAAGAATCCCAACTTTACAAAGGTATTTTGCTATCAAAACGGGGGTATCTGGATATAAGCTAAATACCGATAGCTTGCTTATGGGACGCACTATTCAGTCATATCTTTAGCTGATATGACTAAAATGGGGTGACAGATTCCCTTTAAGATCCAAGTGACCCTGCTTATAATGAGATTGAATATTTCTAAGTTACAGACTGTATATATGGTAGTGACCTAGCAATAATGGTGCATAAGTTGAAAATACACATTTAAGGGAATCTGTCACTAGGATCAACACCATTACACCATCTATATGGGAATGTAGGTCATAGAAAGCGGAATAAAATGATATCTGCAATCTGCATCTTTGATATCTGCGATCCAGAGAAATCTACAATTTTCTTAATATCCAAATGAGCTGTTAAGATCCATGAGAAGGACATTGATCTGTATGGGAATCTGCCTCCAGAGCTTATTTTAAATAAGTGAGTTACCAGTGTGAGACACGTAACTGACACAGAACAGTAGAACTAAATGTTGTCTCCTTACAAACAAATTTGCTGCAGCTCTCACATCTCTGCTCTATTGTAACAATATTACAACCCTATCTGCCTGAGAGATGGAAGCTGAAGTAGTGAGAGAAACCTGCAGATGTGGCCGGGATCACACATGCGAGGAATACGGCCGAGTCTCTCATATTAAAACCCGGCACTGCTGCCGGCCTCAGGAGTGGAGCGTGCGGCCGCATAGCAATACAGCTCTGCAGCGAGATCAGGAGAACAGAGAGAGGCCATTACACATCATACATACCGATTTGTGCAATGATGACCTGGGGTCGTCATGACGACCCCCGAGTCATCAAGCTATAGAAAGCCTCTGAGACCATACTCACAGCATGGTCTCAGAAGCATTCACCTTAGGTATAATGCACTGCAATGCTGGAGCATTGCAATGTATTATACCTAAAATCAAAGTAAAAAAATTGAAAGTCCCATAAAGAGATTAAGTAAAGAAGGAGAAAAATGTAAAAAATATGTAAAAAAAATATTAAAAAATAATTAAAAAAAAAATCCACTACTAAATCCACATTTTTATGTAAAAAAAATTAAACAAAAAAAGTACACATTTGGCATTGCTGAGTCCGTAAAAATCCCATCTTTAAAAGTATCAAACTAGTTAACCCCTTCAGTGAACACTGTAAAAAAAACACAAAAAAGTAGCAAATTATACTGTTTCCAAGCGGTATCATCATACCACTTGGAAAAAGTGGAATAAAACGTGATAAAAAACGAATGGTAATAAAAATAGTATCACTGAAAGCGCCATCTTCTCCCACAAAAAACAAGCCCTCACATGACTCTGTCGGCCGAAATATGGAAAAATGGTAGCTCTCAAAATGCGGCGATGCAAAAACTTCTTACAAAAAAAAGAGTCTTTTAGTGTGTAACAGCTGCCAAACATAAAAACACGATATAAAAACCCGCTATAAATAGTAAATCAAACCCCCCTTTATCACCCCCTTAGTTAGGGAAAAATAATAAAATAAAAAAATGTATTTATTTCCATTTTCCCATTAGGGTTAGGGTTGGGGCTGAGGTTAGGGATAGGGTTGGGGTTGTGGCTAAAATTAGGGTTAGGGTTAAAGTTAGGGTTGGAATTAGGGTTAGGGTTGGAATTAGGTCTAGGGTTGGAATTAGGGTTAGGGTAGGAATTAGGGTTAGGGGTGTGTTGGGGTTAGGGTTGGAGTTAGAATTGGGGGGTTTCCACTGTTTAGGCACATCAGGGCTCTCCAAACGCGACATGGCGTCTGATCTCGATTCCATCCAATTTGTCATCTGCGTCACTGTCATTCCTTCATTCAATGACCGCCACTCTGTTCCAATCAACAACGGACTGGTCATCTGGAAATACTGGCAAATGCCAGATAAGTGGTCTGATAACACTCATAACAGTATCGGCATCTCAAAAAGTGGATATTCTTGACAATTGTAGCAGAATAAAGTGTTGTTGGCTCCTTGTTCCACTACCATTACTTCACTTGGGCCGACCATATACTGCTCCCAGCCTGTGGACTTCCAGAAGCCAGAGCAAGGTAGGGGATGCAGGCGGAAAAATGCAGAGGATACAGGCAGAGCAAGGCACGGGATGCAGGCAGAGGATGCAGGCGGAACAACGCAGGGGATGCGTGCAGAGCAAGGCAGGGGATGCAGGTGGCACAAGGGCAGGCAAGAAAACCTAGATATACCTCCAGCAACAGTTAACAGCCGCTGGCCAATCACAGGCTGGAAGCTGACGTCAGCGCGCACGTCACCGACGTATGACATTACTGTCATACGCCGAAACAACGCAACTAGTACAATCAAAGAAGTCTGGAAGCCATAAAAAACCGGGTCAAAAATTGTTGTCATATATATCAATCAATATGAAAAACATACATAATAAAGTTTCCCCACAAAAATTCCAAAAGTGGGAAGAGAAGTGGTATCAAATAGGAAACAAATTAAATGTCCAGGCTGGTTTATTGGTGCTTAATGAACCATGCCATAAGCAAAGGAAAATAAACAACCTTTCAGGGCAGGCAAAATATAGAAATTGTCTCTTCAGAGAGGAAGAGGACTAGAACTCTTGTGCCACCTATTGGAAGTAGCAATCCTAAAAGTCAATGTCGACCCTTTAACGAGCCTTATTACATGACTTAGGATAAAAGCCAAACCAGAATCTCAATTTGCAGACACTGTGTTTCGGGGTACTGCCCCTCGTCAGTGCAAAGCGTGAGATGATCTGGTTTGGCTGTATGAGAGGCCGAAATGAGGAGACTTAAAGCCGCAATGCTCCTCTGGGAAATAGGTGGCACTAGAGTTATAGTCCTCTGAAGAGACAATTTGCATATTTCCCAGAGGAGCATTGCGGCTTTAAGTCTCCTCATCTCGGCATGCTTAGCATGTCAATCTCCGCAAGGAGAGACAGTACTTCTTGGATATCGGCAAAATATAGTAAACAGTTTAAACACAGTCAGTTCAGAGACAGTCCAGGACACACAGGCTGGATAGCATCCAGTATACCGGCTCAGTCATGGAAAAGTCACACAGGAGGTCTTCTAACTTCCAGATACAGATCAAGTGTCAAGCAAACAGACTCAATTTTACCATGTGAACCACACCTAGGGGTGAGTATGTGGGCAGCCAGACCCGCCCATCTCTCAGGCTGCCCATAAAACCTGGCCCAAATGCACAAAATATGTCTCTTAGTACTATGTGCACTAGAGCATTATCCCAGGTTTCCATCACAGAGGACAACCACCTCCATGATAATTACCTCCCATCAACAATGTGTCCAGCAGCCACCATACAGTACCAAATGAATCCCCAACCTATGAGTGGACATGTATCATATGTGTCTAAGTGTGTTATTTTGTGATATGATTGAGCAGTGCTTTATCGCCTTATTGAGATACAGTTGCTACACTTGATAATTTAGTAGATCCTGTTTATTAGCATAATATAGGATTGGTGAAACCTGTACAGCAGCAGATAGGCCCAAGAGGTATGGGGGCCGCTATCACCAGCAAAGCAGCTCCTGTCACAGACACAAAGAGGGGTTCATATACTGTCTTGTACAGGGGCCCACTTCTCTGTGTCCACAATTACATAAAATTGAACATATTAGGCCCTATGTCCAGCAAGTAAGTCAGGAGTACATGCCAGGCATCCAAATCCAACTCTTGTGAACTTAAATGACACCTCCTCATTATATTTTTCTTATTGGATTTACTTTTCTGTTATTATACAAAGTATATGGCTAGAAATGCTTAGGAGAGAAGAACAAAGTCAACATAACAAGGCCCAGTCACGGGTTTCATATACCAAATTCTCCAAGGAAGGAAGTGCTCAAGAAAATGGCGCTGAACAGGTGAGAAAAAAAGAAGAAAGATTTGCCTGAATTGATCCCAGCGAGATGCTGAGGATGACTGATCTGAGCAAATGTGGAGATAGAAATGTTTGTGAAAAAGAGTCTGCGTAAGATTTGACAAATGGCTTAAATGGGATATTAAGTAAATACTTGTTTGGATCCTTCAGAGAACTCAAGAGTCCATTAGTACTGCGCAAAGCATAATCCACACTATTTGTCCTTTTGCCTGTTACTACTTCATGATACAGCTCTGATATCTATATGTTTGGATGTGTGCATAGTTCACCAGGACATATTTATTATTACTGATTATTAGGTCTTTTACAAGTGACTCTACTAGGGATCCATGTAATATAGTAGAAGTCATTAATATGCTAGATTACAGATGTATTCTCCCTTTAAAACATTCATGGGACAGCTCATAGAGTATGGAACTGTAGAGACTGTGTGTACGTGGCAGCGTGTAAGAGCCATATATTTCTCATCCACAATACCCATGGCTTCTCCCAGCATCATAGGAGTAGTTCTCATGCAATTAACAGTGAAGGAATATGTGTCACTTTACATTCTGCCTGCCGGAACGGTTCAGTGCTATACAAGCTTTGCAGATTTCCCTGAACGAGAACATTTCAGGATGAGATTTTAAAAAAATCTAAATCCCACATGGTTTACTACATGACCTATTCTTATCTGGAATTAATATACCAGCTGAAACTCAAGAGAACAGGAAGACATGTTGATTTATCTCCGCTGATGGTACGAATGATTGATCTACAAAAAATATTTCAGTGCTTCAGAGATCTACCGGGGACAAAAAAGAAAACTATGGAAGCACTCATTAATTACTGTAACATAGAAGATTTCCAAGTGTTTAATTCAAATAAAAAAAACACTCAGCGGATTTTTAAAAGTCAATCATGAGAGTGGTGGTTTTGAGAGAAATTCAAACTTTTCAAATAAAAAGACATATAACATTAGTAAATGTATATGAAAGAAATGTATAGCCTATTACTTCTATACCCTATTACCTATTTATTTTTTTAAGAAAAATACAATAAAAAAGTAAAAATAAGAAGAAAAGTAAATAAAAAAGGTCCCAATTCATCAAAGCTTTTACATTAAAAAAAAGTTGTGTAAAAGCTTTGAAAAGTAAAAAAATGTTGCAATTCGACGTTGCACCATTATGCAACTTTTGGCATTTTCTCGCCAGTTTCTCCAAATTCTGCCAAAATGGGTAGGGCTGGGGTGTATCGCCACAGCCCATCTAATTCATGATGAGCTGTGGCAATCCATGCCACAGTGACTGGAGTAAGATTTGTGACGTAGCACACGGAGACGCACACAACTCGTCAGACGCTCCAGATTCATAAAATGGTGTGCACTACTTCATGAATCAGGAACATCTGACTCCAGCAAGACCCCTCATCAAGACCAGCGAGAAAATTACCAGTCTTGATGAATTGGGGCCAAAATGTTCAAACAGCTTTACTCATAAAACTTTTTGTTTTCTTTCTTTAATCAAATTGGTCAAGGCATATAATTGGTCCAACTTTTTCCTTGGCTGAACAAAATTCCAAAAAGTATGTTATAACTACTGTGACTATCACGTAAGCCATTTTAAACTTACATTATATGACTTCTTTGTCTGATTTCTGGTCCGTGTGAAAAATACCAAGTGTGCATTAGTGCATAGGCTAACAATATGTACGAGTACTGTCATGGTTCCACCCCTCAGGGTGTCTGGGATGCAGTTACTGACAGCTCGGCCGTCCAATCCGGTACAGGGACGTGCTGAAGCTGTCAGTACTGTGATTGACAGCATGACCATCCAGTCTGGTTCAGGGGCGTGCTGAGCTGTCGGGTGTTTATTGACATCTCGACTAGCCAATCTGTGACTGGGAGGCATCGGCTGTCTCAGGCGTTCACTATCCCGGGTAATTGTCATGCCTACTTAACTGAGCAGCTTCTCTCAGACCACTGCCAGACGTACATTCATTTTGTGAGGTTTGTGCTTTGTACTCCCTGTGCCTTGAGTTCTATAGACTTGATCTGTTGTCAGACCTTGGACTTCGTTCTGACCATCTGCCTGTTTAACCCCTTCAGCTCTGATCCGTTATCCTCCCGGTACTCTGCCATCGGAATGTTACCTGACTACACTTTTGTCTCTTCCTTCTGTTTATAAAGTACCCTCCTGGCTTCTGACCTTGGACTCCCTGACCACTCTGACTCACGGCTTTGCTGTGAGAAGTGACTAGCGTCACATGTACTCTCTATTTCCCACACCGACAGCTCACGGACTGAAAATACGTTTGTCTAAACATACCCGTAGCTTGAATTCCCACGTCCGTGTCTAATGGTCTGTGTACAGAAACAATTCCCGGATCAAAGGAAGGTCTCCTAACCTGAACTAACTACCTCATATGTGCCTATTGTGGCTAGCTTTTTGCACATTATTAAATAATGGTATTGCGTAGCTACTTCAGACAATTTAGGAGCTTTATAAGATTAGAACAATGAATTTGCATGGCTTCCGAATACATCACCACTCCATGTTCAGTAAAAATGGATGCAGCTCAATAATTTCCTTTCCTTTTTAAGGCATTAGATATGGCACTAAATATGTCAATATCTTTATTATATTTAGTATACAATAAGGCACTATTTTGCTCAAATAATATAAGTATAGTATTCTTCATGGAGCCAACTTTGTTATGCTGATATCAGAAAAGCTATTATTTTTCTTGGCTACGACGCTATTAACTATCACTATCATTCTTGGAACTCAGACAATTACATAATGCATTGGCCATGGCGTGATGATATTATCACTGGTAATATTACAGTTGTAATATCAGACATGGTCATTTTAATTTTTTCACTAGCGATATTAACAATGGCCCAGACATTTTGGCAATTAAAATGACTGACTTATAATGTATCGCAAGTCAGTCATATTTTAGTTTTTAATTATTGCTATTGTTTAATTCAATACCATATTGACAAATAGCAAATAAAGCAGCATTTATTATTCTCACAGCTGCTCCTTCTCCAGCTTTCCAGCTTCAGACAAGTAGCATGCAACTCTCTACAGACATCATGCATGGGCTGATTGCTTTTTTTGCTTTGCAGGTAAGTTTAGTTAAAGAAAAGTAACATTGGTAATTTAATGTAATTTATTAGTAAGTGCTAGTGGGCTGCTAAGAATAAAGAACAGTTAGACCACTCAAACATCCTCCGCAAGCTTTTGCACATGGCCTGGTTTTCCTGCAGCCTTTACACATGTAGTAACATGTGACGTGTCACATTGTTTCCAGCTCTCTAGCAAAATATTGCCTGCATCTCTTATTTTAAATGAGAAAATGAAATCTGTTCTGGCAATCATTACTGCTTTCCGGCAAACCTTATAGAAATCTCTGCGGAAAAACCACAAATTTGCAAAAATAGGCTCAAACAGCACATGCGGTAAACTTTATGACTTTTTGTCACCAGAAAAGTGGAGAAGAGGGGATGATAACTTCCCCAGTAAATGTTTACACAATTCCTGACATGGCCAATTTCGGTTTTTGCATTTTCCTTTTTTACTTCCCTTTTTGTATTTTTCGGTCCATATAGACGTAAAGGGTTTGTTTTTTAGCAGGATGAGTGGTACTTTTGAATGGCAATATTCCTTTTAACACATAGTGAACTGAAGCAAGGGAAAAAAGTGCAGTGAAATTGGCAAAAACAAAATGTAATTCTGACATTATTTTTACGGTGCACATTAAGTTGTAAAAATAACCTGCCACCATGATTGTACAAGTCAGTACGATTACAGTGATATCAAACTTGTCAAGTTTCTTTCGTTATGTTAGTGGTGAAAAAATTTTTTTTTAAATGGGTTGTCCACTTCTAGAACTTAAACTAAATGTCACTAAATGTCACTCCCTGATAAAATAATAAAACCTATGCTGGCTCCGTGCACTCGCGGTCCCGGAGCTGTGATGCGGTAGAATGACACGTGATGCTGGTGTCCAATCAGTATTGGCGTCACTGTCTCCACCTTCGGACAAACTGAACATGAAGAGGAAGCCAGGGATCAGCTGCAGACTTCCTCTTCACGGTCAGTTTGTCTGAATGTGGAGACAGTGACGCCAATACTGATTGGACACCAGCATCACGTGTCATTCTACCGCATGACAGCCCCGGGACTGCGAGTGCTGACACCACAGGAACGGCGCCGGCACGAGAGGCGAGTATAGGCTTTATTATTTTATTGGAGCTGAACATTTAGTTTAAGAAGATAACGTTTTCACTGATACAATTTTGAGATAGATATGGTACTTTAATGGCTTCTTACTGCATTTTTGTGGTGTTGTAGCAAATGAAAAAATTTTGGTGTTTTGAATTTAATTTTTTTGTTTATGATGTTCACAGATCAGGCTTAATTCATTTTGATAGATTGGACTTTTTTGGCCTCAGTGATACTATCTTTGTGTAATTTTTTTATCTTTATTTTTAATGGGGGAAAAAGGATGGATTTGAAATGTTATGTTTCTTTTATTTTTTTAAAGCATTTTTACCTAACCCATCGGTGCTCCATGATCACGTCTTGGGAACGACCCGAGTACTGTATATTTTCTAGTACATTTTTACATAAATATAATACTATAAAATTATGTCTAGTATTGAACAGAGCTGAACTGAAACCATGCCCTGAAAGTATATAGAACCTACATCTGAGTGAGACATGCATACTGCTTGTACTTCATTCTAATTTTCCAAAGGTGAACAGTCTGCTGCAGTTGTAGATGTCCCTACATTAAGCTTCAGCAACTACAATGAACATTTCTATTTTTCTGCCAATCCCACACCCCTGACAACAAGTTTTCTATCTAAGTAGGTCAAGCTCTCTATCCAAAGACTATAGAAGCTCCACAACATGAGCCACAAACAAAACATGCTTTTCCTAATGAACACCAAATAAAACTTCTCTCTCTTTAACCCCATAGAAACCACATTAATCTCCTTTCTCTGCATTGAGAAGATGGGTACTAAAGTTAAGCACCTTCTCCCCCATAGATCTACTAGGACATCTAGAATACCACTTAAATACTACTTACCTTTACCTCATTAAACCTTCCTTTCCAATGATACTAGTTACTCTAAGATCAAGAACACACTAGGCCATCAATGTTTTAGTTCCAGAAAAGCCTTTACACACAGGCACCCAAAGATACAGTGGGTTTGGAAAGGATTCAGACCCCTTTAAATCTTTCACTCTTTGTTTCATTGCAGCCATTTGGTAAATGCAAAAAAGTTCATTTTTTCTCATTAATGTACACTCTTCAACCCATCTTTACTGAAAAAAAAAACAGAAATGTAGAAATTTTTGCAAATTTCTGTCACTCCTTCATTAACAGACATGTGT
>JARQOD010000005.1:334787088-334864536 GCA_033576555.1 Oophaga sylvatica
TTTAAGTCAAGGTCGATCCACTTGGCAGGGCTTTGCATGGTTAAACGCCAGTGATTTGGATGTTGAAACTCTTACTCACTTGAAAGGTCAGTCACCGGGGAAAGTGAATTCAAAAAGGTTTCCATACAGGTAAAAAAATGTAGAATATTTGTTTCTTGTAATTATCATGGCAAAATTCCTGTCTAACTTCAGAAAGCACTGAAAATGTCAATGCCAAAAAAAATCTCGCTGTAATAGAATAAAAGAATCAGTTTGCTTAACCCCTTAACCCACAAGGGTGGTTTGCACGTTAATGACCGGGCCAATTTTTACAATTCTGACCACTGTCTCTTTATGAGATTATAACTCTGGAACGCTTCAATGGATCCCGGTGATTCTAAGACTGTTTTTTCTCGTGACATATTGTACTTCATGATACTGGTAAAATTTCTTTGATATAACTTTACGTTTATTTGTGAAAAAAATGGAAATTTGGTGAAAATTTGGAAAATTTCGCAATTTTCCAACTTTGACTTTTCATGCCCTTAAATCACAGACTTATGTCACATAAAATACTTACTAAGTAACATTTCCCACATGTCTACTTTACATCAGCACAATTTGGAACCAATTTTTTTTTGTTAGGAAGTTATGAGGGTTAAAAGTTGACCAGCGATTTCTCATTTTTACAACACCATTTTGTTTTTAGGGACCACATCACATTTGAAGTCACTTTGATGGGTCTATATGATAGAAGATACCCAATCTATCCTGGTGTTTTGCAGAAATCCAACATTCAAATCTTATGCAAATGAGTCACAGGTGCTTCGGGATGGGATACTGCCCTTGCAGCTCTCCTGCCCTCCCTACCCACCACCTGCCTTTTGTGTCAGACAGACAGGTTGTAATCAGGTGACCGGATGCAAAGCAAAGACAGGGCACAAGACAGAAGTAACCACTGAAACTATTTATTTCTCTGACATCATGGGAATCGTAGAAACTATGCAACGACAGTTAATGCTAAACAGGATTTACAGCATGTAACATACCATAACAAATGTACAAAAAATCTTCAAGTTCACTCTAGCTACTAGAGCAGTCTCTGGTTATATTTTCTTATAGGTTCAGACAAAGGGGATGATACCAATACCAGAGAAAGTCACTACAATATAAATTCTTCTAACACAGATCCTAGAGGAGTTCTCTGGTTCTTCCCGCTAGTCTGCAAGTCCTCCTGACAAAGTCTAACAAGGCTCGCTGGGCTGCATTCACTTCAATAAGCATCCATCCTGTCTGTTGTACTGACCCAGACCAATCTCTGCACCGTTTGTCACTGTGAGCGTCCACCCCTGAGCAGAGTCTTCTCCCGGATCTTCGGTGTTTGACCGACAGTGGATGTCTGTTGTACCCAGTGAGATGAGGGATGGGCCTCAACTCTTGACTTGCGTAGTCTGGACTCCAGGTCTTCACTGGCGCAGGTCAGGTTTACGGAAATTGACTTGCGTTCTCTGGATTCCGACCGTAACTTGCCTGGCATGGATTGGCCCTTCTGCCTTGAAAAGTGTAGTCTGGATTCCAGAACTCGCTTGGTGCCACTCGGGTTCTTCTTACAGGAGTGTCACAGCCCATTGCCTCAGGCCCTGTCACTTCGACCTCAGCATCTTCCTGGATACACGTCTTGCCCGTTCCTTTACTTGGCACCAAATCTCTTCCTGTTTTGACATGCTCGCCTTTCATATCGGTGAACTGCATTATCAAAGTCGCCTGACCCAGTGCTCCATTCAAACTCTTCCTCTCTGAAACTCTAACTCTTTTGGTTGGTTCCATAGGGTCTCATTTCTTGCCTCCTATGTTGCACCTTCTTACAAGGTCAGTCTTGTGTCAGTTACCTGCCCTCTTCACCGAGATTTCTCACAAGCCCTGTTAGTGCCAGGGGCAGCGCAGGCACAGTAACGTCCTCATGATGTTGCTAGATCCAGTGAGTAAATCTGCGCATTCAGTATCACAGACACTAACAGCGTTTGTGAAAGATCTTGGTCAAGGGACACAGGTCACGGAAACAAGATTAATTTGTCACTCTGACACAAGATGTAGGCGGCATTTGCTGAGTAGTGACAGAGGGCAAAAGAGCTGTAAGTGCAATGTTCCACCCTGAAACACTTTTGGCTCATTTGCATAACATTTCAATGCTGGATAGCTGAGAAACATCAAAATTTTTAAAATCAAGGCATTAATTTAATCAGCCTCAAAGCTCCTATACATACAAGTCATTTGTTTGAGGCATAGCATCCTCATGATAGGTTCCCTTTAAGCATTATGAATCATCTAAGGTCATGAAAGGGATTTTACAGCTTGTTTAAAAACCTGACAGTGGCAAGCTGGCAGACTGGAAGAGATGATAACCCATCTCTCAGCCTCTTAATTCTGTTGCTAATCAGTGGCCTCAGCAGTCAGGTAAATGGTAGATGTGACTCCATCACTAGCGGTCCAGCAGACTGTTGAAATGGTAGCACTGGAATGAGGAGCAAAATCACAAATTGAGTACTTCTTCTTTTATTCTTTTATCCCCATAGCTTGACGCTGTTAAATTTTTTTAATAAGCCAGAAAACCCCTTTAAGTCATAGAGCAGGCTATGGGGAGAAAAATTCTGTAAAGATTTCTAATACAAAAATTCAATATACATGCAATTTGTTTAACTGAATTTCTGCCCATTCTAGACTTAGAAGTCCAGTGTGTGGCACAGTTCTGTGAGTGAACGCTATCTGAGCATGCCCAACCATACATGGAAGGTTGTCATTCATTCATTGAGAAAGCTTACTAGATGTCTACATGATTGGTTAATATACATGCAAGTTTAAATAAATCTCCTTCTATAAAACTATATAATAAATCATCTCAGCATCTTCTCCCATGTTAAATCCTGACAGCAGCGACTCAAGGAGAAGTCATTATTATGGGGGACTTCAACTACCCTGAAATACATTGGGGAACAGAAACCTGTAGTTCCAGTAAAGGTAATAAGTTTTTGGCAACTATGAGAGACAATTACCTTTCACAACTAGTTCAGGACCCAACAAGAGGGGGGGCACTGCTAGACCTAATATTATCCAACAGGCCAGACCGCATATCAAATATAAGGGTTGGGGGTCACTTGGGTAATAGTGATCACAAAATAATAAGCTTTCATGTATCCTTTAATAAGATGTGTAGTCGAGGGGTTACAAGGACACTAAACTTCAGGAAGGCAAATTTCCAACGGATGAGAGATGATCTTGGTGCAATAAACTGGGACGATATCCTGAGACATAAAAATACACAAAGAAAATGGGAGACGTTTATTAGTATCCTGAATAGGACCTGTGCACAGTATATACCCTATGGGAATAAACATGCTAGAATTAGGAGGAAACCACTATGGCTAAATAGAGCTGTAAGGGGCGCAATAAGGGACAAAAAGAAAGCGTTTAGGGAATTAAAGCAAGTAGGTAGTGATGAGGCATTAAATAAATACAGAAGACTGAATAAATTCTGTAAAAAGCAAATCAAGACAGCAAAGATTGAGGCAGAGAGACTCATTGCCAGAGAAAGTAAAAATAATCCCAAAATATTCTTTAACTACATAAATAGCAAGAAACTAAAAAATGATAGTGTTGGTCCCCTTAAAAATAGTCTGGGTGAAATGGTGGATGAGGATGAGGAAAAAGCCAATATGCTAAATGACTTTTTTTCAACTGTATTTACACAAGAAAATCCCATGACAGATAACATGATCAGTGATAAAAAAATTTCTCCATTAAATGTCACCTGCTTAACCCAGCAGGAAGTACGGCGGCGTCTAAAAATCACTAAAATTGACAAATCCCCGGGCCCGGATGGGATACACCCCGAGTACTGCAGGAATTAAGTACAGTTATAGATAGACCATTATTTTAATCTTTAAAGATTCCATAATAACGGGTCTGTACACAGGACTGGCGTATAGCAATGTGGTGCCAATATTCAAAAAGGGGGCAAAAACTGAACCTGGAAATTATAGGCCATGAGTAGTGTTGAGCGATACGATACTGCAAATATTGGTATCGGCCGATATTAGCTGTATCGGCTTTCGATTCTGAGTACCGATATTTTCGTCATATCGGATACCGAATCGATTTGTCACTGTCACTGTGAGTGTCCGTCGGTCGGGTCTGTCAGGAGTCAGCGCACTTACCTGGCAGAAGATCTCCGGCGGTCACGTCCTGGACTGCTTGATGGCCGCCATTATCTTCTCCTGGCGGTCACATGCAGTTTTCTCGCGATAACTGCAGTGACTGCTGGGTAATCCGGCCGTAAAGCAGTCAGTCCGATGACGTCACCGCCGGGGAAGCAGGTAATCAGCTGTGCTGCGCCGGATGACAGCCTCTGCCTGCCTGCCTGCCTCTGATGTCATTCTGATGTAGCAGAGCTGGAGTGGTATATTGCTGTTTTTTTTTTTTTCCATTATTTTACAGGAATCGATGGCGTCGCAGGATGAGACTGTAATAAAAGTAATGAAAACTGTGTTGTTTTTTTATTAAATTAAAAAACTTTTTTATGAACATTACACCGTCCGGGTACATCAACAATTTAACTATTTACATACAGGGACCCTGTCGGTTTTTATAATTCTTTGGCAGGGGTGTTCCAGTACCACCTGGTACTCTTCTGATGCTTGCCAAACATCCGAGACACCAAGACCACCAGGACCTGATGACGTTGTGTGGCCTGTACAGTCAAGTCGTGACCCGCTATCTGTGTCTGTGTGGCCACCTCTTTCATCTCCCTCCGGGTCTGGAGCCCTATGTCCCGACTGAACGAACCCCAGGGGCCTAACAGGCGCCGGTACGGGCCAGATATCATTATCATGTCCATAGCTGGGGCTGCTGAGGAGACCACTGAGGGAGGCTGGGGAGATTAACGCGTGGGGTGGGCACTTGTGCAGAGGCCTGGATGTGGGAGGCTGAAGCTCCAAGGGTCTCACAGGTTCCTGACACTCTGGGGACAGGGGTCGCACCTGGTGACATTTAGGCATACCATCCATTGTAACCCAGTGTCGGGTGGTAAGTTACCAAGTCTCCTGCAACAGGTCCCTCCCCGGGTGTCCTTCTGGAGGTGAGTCTCCACGTCCCGCCGGTCACAAACACTTCTAAATAAAGTCCAGGCTCCTGGATGAAGCCCCAACCACTTCAATTTAAAGCTCGGTACTGCACCTTACGCGCGGCTCCCTCACCGTACTTTTATCTTTTCTCATCCGGTCCTTATCTGCCCGGTCCTTCTCGATGTGACGTTGGCGAAGCTTCTGGGATTCGCGCTGCTCCTTGTCGCTCGGCTTCTCTCTCCCAACGTCTCCACTCTTCCTCCTGACGCCGGTTGTAATTCTCCTCCACCAGCATCTCCATGTCTCCACCATCAAACTGCAGCTTACGATGTCCGGTTTGCAGCAGCTCTCCTGGCGCCGACAGTCCTGCGCGCTCACCTGCGGAGGAAGCAGCCGCTCTGGAACAGATGACAGTCGGACTCCGTACAGACAGGTAGACCTCTGGTGCCTGCGCGGCCTCCTCCAAGAGGACGGTGTCGCTCTTCTGTCTCAGCGATGGGGGCAGACAGCGGGATCTGGGGTGCTGCCGTGCAGCGTTTTTTGCAGGAACGGGTGCTCCACTGCGACGTCAACCGATCACATTGCAAGGGCTGGATGCCCGCACGGACTCCTCTACTAGAACGGGTGCCTCACCATCCGTACAGACACTTCAGTAAGAGGGATTGGCGCCGCTCCAAGTTTAGTTTTAGGGCACGCAGCTGCTTCCATCCTGGCGACCTCCTCCCGGTGCCCGGCCAGGCCTCTTAGGGTATCCTCCGCTTCTTGCAGCGTAGGAGGTTTCCAGGCCGGGTGCCCAACGGTGGTTCCGTGGCGATCGGGTCGCTTCCGTGGGGAGAGCTCTGACTGCTCCATCCTTCACACTTCTGCTCGTGTCATTAGCCATCTCTGCCAAGTCACATGTGTCATTAGCATCTGAAAGGCCCCTCTTTTGTAGTGAGGCGGGACCTTCGTGTTAGTTTCCGCACACTGAGGAGGATGAGGAGGCGGAACTGAAGAGCTGTGGGGCACGATCTTACATTGCAGTACCATTTAGAGTGTCGGCCATCGTTTTCGCGCCATGAGTGAGTGTACACCACGAAGAGCACGCCCTTCTTCTTCACCAGTGCCTCGTCGTGACGCAGATATGGCTGAAAAATGCAAATACATTCTCTGATGATTTTAGCAATTCTCAAGCACAAAACCAGTTCAATTCAGGCACACAGGACTCGCTTATAGCGAGCTACAGAATCCTGTTCGTGACGCCCAAGTTTGAGTCGCACAGAGCCAGAGGTTTTGGGGTACTCGGCACCGAGCCCGTCGACTTCTATGGGGTATGTCACGGCTTTACCTGGCAATTGAATCAGAGTCTATTTTACTATGTAGAAGTGTATAAACTATAAATATATGTATATATATATATGTCACAATGACATGTATATATATATATATATGTATTCTATGTGTGTATATTTTGTGTTTACAACGAAAGAAAGTGTTTTTTTTAGTTGCGATATTTTGTTCCCATAGACTTACATTGGACTTCCGTATCGGAATCGGATATCGACGATATTTAGTGATATCGGCGATGCCATTCCGATCCGATATTTTTAGATATCGAGCAGTATCGCTCAACACTACCAGTGAGCTTAACATCTACTGTGGGTAAAATCCTGGAGGGTTTTTTAAGGGATACTATATTGGAGTATCTGAGGCTGAATAACCTCATGACTAGAGTTGAGCGATACTTTCCGATATCCAAAAGTATCGGAATCGGAATGGTATCGCCGATACCATTAAAATATCGGCGATACCCGATACCGATACCGGAAATCCAATGTAAGTCTATGGGAACAAAATATCGTAACTAAAAAAACCTCTTTCTTTCCTTGTAAACACTAAATATACACACATAGAATACACATATATATATATATACATGTCATTGTGACATATATATATACATATATTTATAGTTTATACACTTCTACATAGTAAAATAGCCTCTGATTCAATTGCCGGGTAAAGTCGGCTTTTGTGAAAAGACAGAAGCACCCGACATGAAATGACACATGGTTTACATAGAGTTAACCATGTCTTTTCATGTAGTTTGATATCTGATTTGCACAAACAATTACATGAGTGTAAGTGTGCAAAATTTCACACCTGTAGGGGTTAATTAAAGGTGTAAATTCGTTGTAAAAAAAAACGGACTTTTTTGCTACGAATTTACACCTTTAATTAACCCCTACAGGTGTGAAATTTTGCACACTTACACTCATGTAATTGTTTGTGCAAATCAGATATCAAAGTACATGAAAAGACATGGTTAACTCTATGTAAACCAAGTGTCATTTCATGTCGGGTTCTGCATTTTCACAAAAGCCGGCAATTGAATTAGCGGCTATTATACTATGTAGAAGTGTATGAACTATAAATATATATATATGTGTCACAAACTCAATGACATGTATATATATATATATGAGGTGTAAAATTGCTGAAAAAAATGCGTGGGCTCCCGCCCTATTTTCGCAACCAGACAGACAAAGCCAGTGGGTGGGGGCAGATAATAATAGCCCAGAGAGGGACCATTATTTTTGGCCCCCCCGGCTACTAACATCTGCCCCCAGACACCCCAGAAAGGGCAAATCTCTAATTAGATTTGCCCTTTCTGGCACTTTGCCCGTCTATTCCCATTGCCCTGTAGCGGTGGCGAATGGGTTAATAAGGGGTTAAAATGACCTTGCAATTGAAAGGTCACTTTAAGCCAGGTTAATAATTGAGAGCTGTCAATTAGACAACTATCAATTATTAATCCTATTGTATGAAAGAAAAATCAAACACACACACTTTAATAAAAAAGTTTAATGAAATAATCACACAGTTTTTGACCATATTTTATTTACCTGCTAAAACCATTTCCTGTAATAAAAATAAAATAATAAAGCAAAATTATTCTTACCTATCCCATGCACAGTCAGGTCCCACGGTGTAATCCTTCAGAAAGGGTTAATGTTTACTGCAGGGACCGCAGCTAATGCTGCAGCCTCACAGTAAACCCCCAAATGAATGAGCTCCTCTCCTGGCTGACAGGAGAGGAAGTGGAAAGCTTAATTGATTGCTTTCCACTTTCACTTCAGGTCAGCCAGGGACACCATCAGTGACGTCAGAGGGAACTGATTAACAAAAATAGGGGTTCCCTTCGAAAAAAAAATGGCGTGGGGTCCCCCCTATTTTTGTTAACCAGCCAGATGAAGCAGACCGCTGAGGCCTGGATTTTCAGGCTGTTAAGGAGCCAAGATCCATGGACCTTGCCAGCCTGATAATACCAGGCCACAGCAGTCTGCATATCTTGGCTGATTTAACAAAAATAGGGGATCCCCTCGAAAAAAATTGGCGTGGGGTCCCCCCTATTTTTGTTAACCAGCCAGATGAAGCAGACCGCTGAGGCCTGGTTTTTCAGGCTGGTAAGGATCCAATATCCATGGACCTTGCAAGCCTGATAATACCAGGCCACAGCAGTCTGCTTAGCTTGGCTGGTTAACAAAAATAGGGGATCCCCTCGAAAAAAAAAATGGCGTAGGGGTCCCCCTATTTTTGTTAACCAGCCAAGTAAAATGCAGACTGCTGCGGCCTGGTATTAAAAGACTGTCAAGGCCCATGGATTTTGGCCCTCAACAGCCTGATAATACCAGGCTACAGCAGCCCCACATTTGGCGCATCAAAAGATGTGCCAATTGTGGCACTTTACCCGGCTCTTCCCACTGCCCTGTAGCGGTGGCAAGTGGGGTAATAAGGGGTTAATGTCACCGTTGATTGCACGGTGACAATAAGCCCGGTTAATAATGGAGAGGTGTCAATAAGACACCGATCCATTATTAATCCCAAAGTTTATTAAATGTATAAAAAAAAGACAAAGCAAGAAAAAAGTATTTTAATGAAATAAAAGAGACAACACAGTTTTCATTAATTTTATTATACACTCATTCCTGCGACGCCATCGATCTCCTGTAAAAAAAGAAAAAAAACAAACCAACAGTATACCACCTGTCCGACGCAGTCCATAGTAACGACAGTCCCACGACGATCCAGCTCTGCTACATCGCAATGACAGGCAGAGCCTGTCATCGCGACGCAGCACAGCTGATTACCTGCTTCCCCGGCGGTGACGTCATCGGACTGACTGCTTTACGGCCGGGATTACCCAGCAGTCACTGCAGTTATCGCGAGAAACTGCATGTGACCGCGGGGAAAGATGATGGCGGCCATGAAGCAGTCCAGCCCGTGACCGCCGGAGATCTTCTGCCGGGTAAGTGCCGCTGACTCCTGACAGACCCGACCGACGGACAATGACAGTGACATTCCGATTCCGGTATCCGATATGACGAAAATATCGGAACTCGGAATCGGAATTCCAATACAGCCAATATCGGCCGATACCCGATATTTGCAGTATCGGAATGCTCAACCCTACTCATGACACAGTATCAGCATGGGTTTACGAGGGACCGTTCTTGTCAGACTAATCTGATAAGCTTTTATGAAGGGGTAAGTTCAGGACTGGACCAAGGGAATGCAGTGGACGTGGTGTTCATGGACTTCTCAAAAGCTTTTGATACAGTGCCACACAAAAGGTTGATACATAAAATGAGAACAATGGGGATAGGGGAAAATATGTGTAAGTGGGTTAAGAACTGGCTCATGGATAGAAAACAAAGGGTGGTTATTAATGGAGCACACTCGGACTGGGTCACGGTTAGCAGTGGGGTACCACAGGGGTCAGTATTGGGGCAGCTTCTCTTTAACATATTTATGAATGACCTTGTAGGGGGCATACAGAGTAGTATTTCAATATTTGCAGATAACACTAAACTCTGCAGGGTAATAAATACAGAGGAGGATAATTTTATATTACAGGAGGATTTATGTAAACTAGAAGCTTGGGCTGATAAATGGCAAATGAGCTTTAATGGGGATAAATGTAAGGTCATGCACTTGGGTAGAACAAATAAGATGTATAATTATGTGCTTAATTGTAAAACACTGGGCAAAACTGTCACTGAAAAAGACCTGGGTGTATGGGTGGACGACAAACTCACATTTAGTGGCCAATGTCAGGCAGCTGCTGCCAAGGCAAATAAAATAATGGGATGCATTAAAAGAGGCATAGATGCTCATGAGGAGAACATAATTTTACCTCTATACAAGTCACTGGTGCGACCACACTTAGAATACTGTGTGCAGTTCTGGTCTCCGGTGTATAAGAAAGACATAGCTGAACTGGAGCGTGTGCAGAGAAGAGCGACCAAGGTTATTAGAGAACTGGGGGGTCTGCAATACCAAGACAGGTTATTACACTTAGGGTTATTTAGTTTGGAAAAACGAAGGCTTAGGGGTGATCTTATTACAATGTATAAATATATGAGGGGACAGTACAAAGACCTTTCTAATGATCTTTTTACTCTTAGACCTGTGACGGGGACAAGGGGGCATCCTCTACGTCTGGAGGAAAGAAGGTTTAGCCATAATCACAGACGCAGATTCTTTACTGTAAGAGCAGTGAGACTATGGAACTCTCTGCCGTCTAATGTTGTAATGAGTGAATCCTTACTAAAATTTAAGAAGGGACTGGATGCCTTTCTTGAAAAGTATAATATTACAGGCTATTCACTAGTTTCCTAGATACTGCGTTGATCCAGGGAGCTAGTCTGATTGCCGTATGTGGAGTCGGGAAGGAATTTTTTTCCCCAATGTGAAGCTTACTGCTTGCCACTTGGGTTTTTTTTGCCTTCCTCTGGATCAACATGTTAGGGCAGGTTAGGATAGGATATGGGTTGAACTAGATGGACTTAAAGTCTTCCTTCAACCTTAATAACTATGTTACTATGTTAGAAGATTGGACAGCATTCTCAAGAGGACATGTTGCTTTTAAACCTTGAGGAAATATTAATGATTCACAAAACATAAGATTCAAATTAACGCTCCATAATGTCAAAAAACATTTACTAATTATCTGAGGCACAGTATGAAATAACGAACAGAAATCAAGACGTTCCACAATATGTCATAATGGTATCATCAAAAGTGAAAAAAATGGCATGTCCACAATTTCCTGTTGATCAATATATGATTTTTACCCAAACTAAACGGAGGATCATCTTGAGGAATAAAATTTGATGGAACTTGAGGATTTTCAAAACCCTGGCAAGCTTGAGGTATGTATAAGGGCAAACAATACAGTGCTTGCAATGTGAAGAGTAGAGACACTTTAAGTTTATCAATTCCTTATAGAAATTCTAATTGTGCATCAGGCACTAGAATCGGCTACAGCAAAGTGGACTGAAAGACTAAATTGCGTTCCTAGGATAGCCCAATGACTGCAAAGCTAGCTTATGGAAGTCTTGTAGAAACCAGTTGGAAACACATTTGATATAATATGCTGCAAAATTGCTCATGAGAACATTTTCTCCATCCTGTTTTTCATAAAATGTTTAGAATTCCTTTAACAGTACAAGGTGTAATACCTGTTCTGCCTTCATACACGTTGACACAGTGTGCAATCCAGCATACAGCCTAAACCACGATTCTATCTTCCAAATAAGCAGACTGTCCTCTGTAGTCTAACTTGTTTATTGGTGAACAGTATAGAACATGCGCGGTAAAACTATAAAAATACAAATGACATAGATAAGTATTGGGCACACAGCTGACACTTTACAATTAACAGGAAAGTATACAGTATGATGCAAACTTTACACAGGATTCTAATAAAATCTCCTATGCACTGGCTGCTATACAGTTAATAACCTACTAAACACTGCAGTGCTAGAGAAGATATTGATCTTACCAGATATGCTTTACCAGGATAGCAAACTCAAGTTGAAGAGGTTACAGGAGAGCACATGAACACGTGTATTCCCTGAAGTACATGGAAGAAAATGGAGCTCCTTCTTCCAGCATACCTTGCTTCAATCCCACAATGCAATACTCTATCTGCTTGTTAAAGGCACAGGCTATAAATTCAGCCACCACTGGATGGTGATATAACAAACAAACCAGCACACAGTACAAAACATACTGCCCTGTACTCAGATGGGCAGAACACTCCCCGCTTGGCATCAACTGATGCCACATACAGGCTCTTTTGGCGAAAGCAGTAAAACTAGTTCCGCAACTGGTCTCAGGAATAGTTTACTCTCCCCAGCCTTCCACACTTTGACCTCGACCTTGCGCACCTTCTCATCCTTGCTTGGGAATACCTTTGTGATGAGGCCTAGTGGCCACTCATTTCGGTGTGACTGGCTGTCCTTCATGAGCACAATATCACCTGGTTTGATGTTCGGCTTGTCGATCTGCCACTTCTTCCTAGGCTGTAGGGTAGTGAAATATTGTTTTCTCCATCTTTCCCAAAAAGTATTGGAGAGACTTTGAACTTGTCTCCATTGATGTCTGTAGAGGTCCTTGTTGCTGAATTCTCCCAGTGGAGTGCTGGAAGTGTTGGTTTTCTGAGTGAGTAGCATGGCCGGAGTGAGAATGGTTGGATCTTCAGCGTCACTGGAGAGTGCAGTCAATGGTCTGGCATTTATGATAGCCGAAACTCCTGCCAAGAATGTAGACAAACCTTCGTGTGTGAGTCTTGTGCTACCTTCTTGCAAGAAGATAGAGCCTAAAATTCTACATGCTATTCCTATCATCCTCTCCCAAGCACCTCCCATGTGAGAAGAGTGTGGTAAATTGAAGGTCCAAGTGCATCCCTGCTCACTCAAGTATCTTTCCACACTGATAATGTCTAGATTGGAAGGAATTTGAAGTTCTTTCACTGCTCCTATGAAATTTGAGTCTCTACCAGAGCGAATGTGTTTCACGGTGCCTCTGATGGCAATGAAATGTCGGAGTGCATTTATGAAACTTGAAGTGTCCATGGATTCAATTACTTCGATATGGACTGCTCTGATGGACATACAGGTGAACATAACTGCCCAGCGTTTTGCGTTGGCTTGGGCTCTTCTAGTGTGCCGTGCAACCACAGTCCATGGCCCGAATACATCCAGTCCAACTTTGGTAAAGGGAGGATCCGTGCTAAGCCTGTCTGATGGGAGATTAGCCATTTTTGGGTTTTGAGTCACGCCACGGAGTTTGCGACAAGTCACACAGTTGAAGATGAGTTTACTCACACATCTCTTTGCTACGACTGTCCATAGACCAGCAGTTCGTAGATTCCCTTTGGTAAACAATCGGCCTTGATGTTTCACCAAAACATGATGGTGCTGTACGAGCAGAGTAGTGACATGATGATGACCAGGAATTATTACAGGGTGTTTTTCCACAAATTCCACCTTAACTTCCTGAAGACGACCTCCAATCCTTAACAGCTCGCTTTGGTCAATGATTGGAAAAAGCTTTTTCAAGACACTATCTCTAGAAATGGGTTGTCCCTTGTTGAGGTTGTCTATTTCCCTGGGGTAGGCTTCTCTTTGCACAACATGAAGTATTGTAACCTTGGCTCTTTCCAAGTAGAGGGCGGTAAAAGCATGCTTGCAGTGATGCCAACCTTTACAAGATCTCTGGCTTGCAGGTAATGCTGACTTGTAGGACTGGGCCACATGAATTAGACAAGCAACGGCTCAAACAAGTGACTTCCAGGTTGAGAACCTGCTGAACCGATGAGATTCCAGGTAATGACTTGAAATCCCTGTAAGCAGAGCAGACACTCGAGGACGGAGCTCCTCGTCAGCATTTGGATCCACCAGTTCGAACGTTTCAGGCCTGTCGATGTGGGGCATCGAACGGTACAAGGAAGCAGGGCCTGTGAACCAGGTAGTGTCCTTAAGATGACATGAAGCAACGGATCTAGTCGCATGGTCCGCAGGATTGAGGTGAGTAGGTACATAGTGCCACTGACTAGGGCAGGTAGATCTTCTTACCCTCAGTATCCGGTTGCTGACGTAGACATAAAAGCTTTGCGTTTCATTGCAGATGTATCCAAGTACCACCTTGCTATCAGTGTAGAACTCTGCTTCTTTGGTCTCCAGATTCATCACACCTGAGATAAGCTCGGCCAACTCAACTGCGAGGACAGCAGCGCAGAGTTCCAGTCTGGGTACCGTGTGTTCGCGGAGTGGTGCCAGTTTAGTCCGGCTCATGACAAACCCGATGTGGCTCTGTTCATTGACATCTATGGTTTTGAGGTATGCTACTGCTGCGATTGCTTTGACTAATGTGTCGCAGAAGATACAAAGTCTTTGTGTCTTGACTTCTGTGGATGCACAGGAGCATACGGTCGTTTCACACAAAAGTCGGTCAAGGCCTCGAAAGACCTCTTCCACTCTGCCCACAGGTCTGCCTTTTCTGCTGGCAGTGGATCATCCCAATCAGATGTGTCTTGGGTGAAGTCTCTTAGCATCATTTTTCCTTGGACAGTAACTGGAGCTAAGAATCCCAGGGGTCGTATAGACTATTCACGAAAGAAAGAACTCCTCTGCGCGTGAAGGATTTCTCGTCTTTACTGATCTGAAAGGTGAAGGCATCCATCTTCAGATCCCAAAGCAATCCAAGACTCCGCTGCATGGGAAGACTGTCGATGCTTAGGTCTAGGTCCTTTAGATCGCTGGAATAGTCTTGAGAGGGAAATGCTTCCATCAACTCTCGACTGTTGGAGGAAATCTTGTGTAACCTTAGGTTAGACTGAGCGAGCATTTCTTGAGCCCTTTTTAGTAGACTGATTGCAGCCTCATTTGTTGGTGTGGACTTCAAACAGTCGTCTACATAGAAGTCCTTTTCTATGAAGGATCTGATGTCTGGCCCATACTTTTCTTCACCTTCTTTGGCAGAATTACGGAGGCCGTAGATAGCGACTGCTGGGGAACGGCTGTTCCCGAAGATGTGTACCCTCATCCGGTACTCTGTGATGTCTTTGTCTGGGTCATTGTCACGGTACCAGAAGAACCTCAAGTAGTTTCTGTGTTCCTCTTTGATGAGAAAACAGTGGAACATCCATTGTATGTCAGCCATAAATGCCACCGTATCTCTGCGGAAAGAGAGTAGTACTTCCAGAAGTCTGTTGTTGAGGTCTGGGCCCGACAGTAGGACATCATTTAATGAGACATCTTCACATTTTCACTCGAGTCGAATACCACTCTTATTTGACCTGGCTTCTTGGGATGGTATACTCCGAAGATGGGCAGGTACCAACACTCCTCTGAGGGCCGAAGTGCAGGTGCAATCTCTGCGTGGTTGTTCTGGAATATCCTTCCCATGAAGGTAAAGAAGTGTTCCTTCGTCTAAGGTGACTTCTTAAGCTTGTGCCTGAGGGAGATGAATCGGCTGTAGACCAGTTCCCTGTTGTTGGGTAGGCGCCTTCTCTTAGGTCGAAATGGTAAAGGTGCGACCCAACTGTTCGATTTGTCTTTGACTATTTGTCTATCCATGATGTCCAGGAACATCCTATCTTCTATGGACATCGCTACCTTGTCGTCTTCCTTTGTCCTGTGGAAGACTGTACATCCCATGTGGTCTTGTTCACCTTCACAGGCATGGTCTTCGTTGGTAGGTACTGAGAAAGGGCAAGGTAGGGGGTGCTGTTTGGCAATTCCTTTACCAGCAGACTATTGTGACATGGCTGGAAGAGAGACGGACATCCATTTTCTAGTGTGCTGGTGAGCATACTGTTGACTGAGGCCGGATTGTGTGCTCCTCCTAGACAGACGTCTCCTATGATGACCCATCCAAGGTCGAGCCTCTGACGTACGGAGCATTTCTGGGGCCGTTTATATATTCTCTAGACTTGTGGACTCGTAGTATATCTCTTCCCAGGAGTAGGGCTATTGGGGCTTCTGGATCCAACTCAGGTATCAGGTGGGCTATACGCTTCAGATGGGGGTGATATGTCACCACCTCCGGTGATGGTATCTCTGACCTGTTGTTGGGAATCTGATTGCACTCCAGGATGGTTGGTAGCGATAGGCAGGTTTGACCATCTATGGACTCCATCTTGTATCCGGTTGCTTTTCTCCCGCCGTCTCAACGGTACCTGAACACGTCCTCAGGGAGTAGGGAGAACCAGGCCTACAATGCTAAAGTTGTCAAAGAAGATGGACCTGGCTTGAGACCTGTTACTTTGGTCATCCAGGATTGCATATATCTTGAGGACTTTGTCCTTGCGGCCTGCAGGATAGACTCGGACAAGGCAGATTTTTGAACAGGACCTTCCTCCTGTGAGTCCCTTACAGATCTCAGAACATTGAGAGCTGACCACAGGGGTATCTTCATCAGTGTTCTTCTCCTTCCCATCATGCTCCTCTGCTTGTGACAACACTCGTGGAAGTGGTCCAGGGTGCAAGGCTGTATTGTGATCCGTGCTGCTGCATTCTGCACATTTCACGCTAGCTTCACAGTTCCTGGCGAGGTGAGAGGTTGTGGCACAGCATTTGAAGCAGATGTTGTTCTCTTTGAGGAAACCTTTGCGATCCTCCAAAGATTTCGCCTGAAGGCTCTGCATTTTAGTAGAGGATGTGGTTTCTTGTGTAGAGGACACTGTTTACTGACATCCTGAGGCTTGTTCTCGTCTGGAGGGGGTTTACTCGCATTGTGCGGAGGGCCTGTGGAAACAATGTTAGTTTTGTGGACTGCTACAGGTGTCCTACTGGGTTTGACACCGGGGGCAGTGGAACATGACAGAGTGAAGTCAAAAGACGGATTTTGGTAAGAACTTACCTGTAAAATCCTTTTCAGCGAAGGAAGGAAGAGAGACACAGTCATTACTAGTGGGTAGGCGGAGCCCAGATAGGATTGACACCTCAGATTAAAAAGAGTGTTGACCGGCCCCTCCAGCTCGGGCTCCTCCTACTCAGCTCTTCAGTCGTACCCAAGCTTAAGGAAGAACAATATCACCAGCGAAGCAACATAACCCCTTCTGAAGGACTTCAGAGAAAAAACATAAGAGTACAGGTTATGCATGCATTCGGCAAAAAAATCACACAGTTACAGGTACTACTCACTGAACCTGACTACTGCGATAAGCTGGCAATGCTGGAACAGAGCCGTAGCGCGTCGACCTCAGTCCAGATAATCGCTATCAGAGAAGGGTCACGCTGCATCTGTAAATACAACAACACACTTCTGCCATGGGAGGGAGCTGTGTCTCTCTTCCTTCCTTCGCTGAAAAGGATTTTACAGGTAAGTTCTTACCAAAATCTGTCTTTCAGCTGCAGATGGAAGGAAGAGAGCCACAGTCATTACTAGTGGGACGTCCCAAAGCAGTCCAAAAATTAGGGTGGGAAAAAAACAAAATAAGCGGAAACCAACAACCTAGATAAATGCGCCACAGGCGCCAAATACAAGTTAACTAAAAACTTTAAATTACCGCTGCCTGCAGGACCCTACGTCCTAAGGCCGCATCAGCGGAAGCACTGACGTCCACCTTATAAAACTTTGTAAATGTGTGGACGAAACGCCAGGTCGCCGCTCGGCAGAGCTGAGCTGCCGAAGCCCTTGATGAAAGGCCCACGATGAAGTCACAGCCCTCGTGGAGCGAGCTCGAATCTTAATCGGGCAAGGTTCGCCATTAAGACGGTAAGCCTCCAAAATGGCCGACCGAATCCAACGAGCTATAGAGTCCTTGAAAACTCGTTGATCATGCCTACGACCTGCTGTAATCACAAACAGGGACTCTGACTTTCGAAAACCTTGAGTAATAGACAAAATAGAACTTCAAGACCCGCACTAAATCCAATTTGTGCAAGTTCCGTTCCTTTGCATTCCCTGGGCCCGGGCAAAGCGAGGGCAACACAATATCCTGGTTAACATGAAATTGCGACACCACCTTAGGTAGAAAATCGCCCCGTGTGCGAAGCACTACTCGATCCGGGTAAAACTCCAGGAAAGGAGGCGAGCAGGAAAAAGCTGCCAACTCAGAAACCCTTCTTAAAGAGGTTACCGCCACTAAGAAGGTAACCTTCCAAGAAATTAAAGAAAGGCTAGCAGAACCCATAGGCTCAAAAGGTATATGCTGAAGAGCCTCCAAGACAAGGTTGAGCCGCCAAGGAGACACAGGCGCCTTCCGCAGTGGAAACTGACGGGTTACTCCGCGAAAAAAGGAACGTACGTCCCTACGCGAGGCGATAGCCTTCCGAAATAGCAAAGACAGGGCAGAAACCTGACCTTTCAGAGTGCTAACTGCCAAACCTTTTGTCCAGCCCGTACTGTAGCAAAGCCAACAAATTGGGAATGGAAAAAAATCCTCGGATTCCTTGAAGAACCCGAAACCACGAAAAGACCAAGTCTTGTGATAAATCTTAGTAGTAGCCGGACCTCTGGCAGCTCGCAGAGTGGCAATGACTTCGGCTGAAAAACCTCTACGGGTCAAGGTTTCGGTCTCAAGAGCCACACCATCAAATGCAGAGACTTCAAGTCCGGATGACGAACGGGCCCCTGGGTTAACAGGTCCGGGCGAGGAGGAAGTGGGAATGGCGGTGCCGCCAAAAACGACACCAGTGTCGAGAACCACGTCCTCCTTGGCCAATCCGGGGCTATCAACATAGCCGGAATTCTCTTCCAGTCTGATCCGACGCAGCACCAGAGGAAGTAAAGATATCGGCGGAAACACATAGACTAGCTCGAAATGGTCCCACGGAGCCACCAGAGCAACCACCGCCACAGCCTTCGGGTCCTTGTACCTGGACATGAAGGTCGGTAGTTTGGCATTTGAACCTGGATGCCATCAAATCCACTTGGGGAGTTCCCCAACGGAAGCACAGCAGCGCAAAAATTTTCGGATGAAGACTCCATTCTCCAGGATCCATCTTCTCGCGACTGAGGAAGTCTGCCGTGGTATTCTGGACTCCTGGAATGTGATCGCAGAGATGTCTGGAACCTTGGTCTCGGCCCATAGCAGGATCCGAGACACCTCCATCATGAGGCTGGAGCTCCTTGTCCCGCCTTGGTGGTTGATATACGCAATGCGTCGCGTTGTCTGTCTGCACTCGGACTGGTAGACCGCTTAAAGGGACCGTCCAGTGTTGTAGGCAAAGGAAAAATTGCCCTCAACTCAAGGATGTTGATCGGTAGAACAGACTCTTCCGATGACCATACTCCCTGGATCCAAAGATCGTTCCAGACACCCCCCCCAGCCCGTCAGGCTGGCATCGGTGGTTATGACCGACCACTTCGGAGGGAGGAAAGATTTCCCCAGGAATAACGCTCCTGGACGTAACCACCATCCTAGGGATTCTCGCACCCTGTGAGAGATGATGACGCTGCAATTCAGAGAAGCTTGCGATCGATCCCAACGACTCAGAATGAGCCTTTGGAGGGCCCTGGAATGAAATTGGGCAAACGGAAGTGCCTCCATGGACGTCAAACCCAGAAGGCGCATACACTTCCGAAAGGACATTTGCCGTAGACCTCATAATCTGTACATGTCGAAAGAGACATGCCCGCTTGTCTGGAGGAAGGGACACCACCGTCCGTACAGTGTCGAAATGCATTCCCAAAAACAGGATTGACTTCCAGAGACGACTTCTCCCAATTGACCAGCCACCCGAAATCCTCCAGGAGCTGAAGGGATAGATTGCGAGCCGTCCCCGCCTCCTCTTTGAGGACGCCACAATCAGAAGGTCGTCCAGGTAGGGAAATCGTAACCCCCTGTCTTCGAAGAATTGCCATGAGGGGCGCTAGAATTTTTGTAAAAACTCTGGGCGCCGAGGCCAAGCCGAATGGCAGAGCCACAAACTGGCAATGGTCCTGACCTATGGCAAAACGAAGGAAGCGCCGGTGAGCCCTTCCGACGGGAACATGCAAATAAACGTCGCGAATGTCGATTGACCAAAAAGACGTTCTGCGACAGGGCTGCCACAACGGAGCGAAGCGACTCCATGCGGAATTTTCGGGATGTAAACATGCCGATTCAATCTTTGAAATCCAAAATAGGGTGAAATTTGTCCTCCTTTTGGGGACCACAAAGAGGTTGGAATAAGAATCCTCTTCCCCAGTCCTCTGCGGAACCGGTATCACCACACCCTTCTGCAGAAGGGAATTGACCTCTCGTAGTAGAGCGGCAAATAGCTCGGCTCTGACGGAATGCGAGATTGGCAAAACCTGTCCGGGGTCAAGAAAGAAACTCTATGAAGTAGCCTGCCAACACAACCTGTGTTACCCAGGCGTCCGACACACGGGAAACCCAAGTCGGTTTGAATTGGCGTAAACGACCCTCCACTCGAGAGCGCTCGAGTGAGACCCAGACGTCAGACCGCTTTAGCGGGTTTTTTTGCCAGCTTCTGTCTTAATGGAAGTTCTGTTTCCAGGGTATGCGGAATTTCTGAGAAATTCCCCTTTTTTTTTTTTTTTTTAAAAAAGAGAGGAACGACCCAAACCCCCAGAGGGTTGACCGGATCATCCCCTGGACCGAAAGGACCGCCGACAACTACCGGCACTAGTCCTGCCAGACGCAGAAGTCACAGCTCTGCGCTGCGTTAAAGCTGTTTCTTTTGCCTCAGAAATCAGCTCTGTGAGGTCAGATTCAAATAGCTGACCACTTTGTAAGCTAAAGATAGCAAACCCTGCTTGGAAACCGCGTTCCACTGTCTAAGCCACAGTGCTCTTCTGACTGTGACTGCCGAGGATTGCGCCCTGGATAGCAGTGACGCAGAATCCTTCAACTTGAAAAGCCCATCTATCTCGATAGAGGGGATCCATCTTGTCACGCTGTCCGTAGACGGTCCAAACGGCTCAGGGAAACTTTACAAGTACACATAGATCCTTAATACTGAATCCATGACCCGCGGCCTCGCAGATGGATATTGTTGCCATCTCCATTTTTCTGTCCAGCAGGTCCTGCAGACTCGCCTTCCTTTACCAGGATAAAGGGACATTCACTTCAGGAGATCCAATTAACAATCAACTCCGTAGAAAACGGATACAGATTGTAAAGCCGTCGCGACCTATGCGACTCCTGAAACATCCAGGCCGACTTACCAGGATGCCTAGTTACCTCTCTCTGGTAACTGAAATGCCCTCATGGCTCCAATAGTACGGTCCATGAGAGAGGCAGAGTGTCCCTGCCGATCCTCCTTGTCCGAAACGGACATCTTCGCTACGCGAGAAGGAAGACACCGATTTGTGTCGCTTCCTTGAGAGGATCTAGCTGACACTCCATAACCTAGAAGGTCAGACAGGCCATCATAGAAACTAGCGAGGGCCTCCATTTTGACACCACTGGAACCTCCGACCGCTGCGCATGACGCTGTCGGGGTCTGCGTGTCAGATAGTCCGCATCTGACATGTCCTTGCACAGTATATGGCAGGTTAAGCATGTCAGTAACTAGAACAGTGTGTTTCTTAAAGAAAAAACAATCGCTGAAGGGTTAAAGCTCTTAAAGAGAGAGCTACCCCAGCATTAATAGTTAACCGCCTAAGAAGGGGTTAAAGTAGCAGACTCCCCACAACCTTGATAATGAAAAAGTTGTGCGAGCCCCAAGTGCCTCTTATAAGGCAGCAGCTGCAGGACAGCTTTTTATGCCACACTAACAGAAAAACGTTCCACAAGATCGCTAAAAATTGCGCTGTTTTGTATATCGCAATGACCGCCAAAGTTGTTAAGGAGATCGCTAACCGCTTATGCGATGTTAATGAGATCGCCCAGATTGGCAGCTACTAGCGACATTAAAAAATGATCACACAAACGATCGCATTAGTATGCGTCGTTATCAGGATCGTTAGTGGGAACGTATAGTGGCAGTATTAATATCGCAGACTCCCCACAAACTCTTTATTATTATTGAAAAGAGTGTGCGAGCCCCTTATGCGATAACAGCCGCAGGACAGCGCAGTCTGTCACTCATTAGTGCCCCAGAAGGCGCCCGCGCTGTGGGGTGAAGGGGTTAAGCTTCTGCCTGCGGGCTAGAAGCGACTCACCCAGCTGGTAACAGTGTAACATCTTGCCGGGAGGGGAGGAGGGAGAAGAGCCAGAAGAAGCTTTCAGCTGCTTCTTTAATGGCCGCCGCGCTGTGCCTCCGTGTGCTCCATGAGGGAAGCGGAAATGGAGACAGCAGTAAAGCGCGCGCTCAGAGCGGTGCGAAAATTCAAATAAAAAGGCGCGCACTCCTCTCCTATGTCCTGCAGGCATCAACCTGCGGACAAAAAACAGTCACCGCCGCAGCAGTCGCTTAAACACTCACACACACATTAATAAAAATGTGAGGTAAAAATGTGAGGTACTCACCAGCCGAAGCGCCACAGGGACCCCCAGGGGTTTCTGGCGCTATGCCCATGCTTCCCCCCAGGGCGGGGGACGCAGTGACCCCTGCAGCGCGGTTTGCGCCCCCGCCAGGGAAGCCATCCTCATCCCCCCGGGCCGGCAGGGTTCTGCAGGGACCACCATTAGGGTAATACAGATCCGCCAAGGGAGAGGTGGGGGTCCAGCAGCGCTGAGACTCCTGAGACCTCTAGACCACATTTGGTGATCCAAGTCTCTTGTCCGATAAAAAATAATAAAATCTTCTGAGGAGCTGCTTCCAGCAGCGACCATCCTCTGGGACCTCAAATTGTAAACTGAAGAGCTGAGTAGGAGGAGCCCGAGCTGGAGGGGCCGGTCAACACTCTTTTTAATCTGAGGTGTCAATCCTATCTGGGCTCCGCCTACCCACTAGTAATGACTGTGGCTCTCTTCCTTCCATCTGCAGCTGAAACTAGGGTCATTTCTGATCTTAGCTTGTAGGGCGACAAATTCTATGAATATAGTGAAAGGAGGGAATGGTACATTATGATTTTGTTTATACCGTAAACCATATGTAACCCACTTTTCTGGTAAGTTGTAAGGAAGTTTTTGTATTGTCGGATTGACACCCCTAGCGGTGTCTGAGAATGCCAATCCGGGCAAGTCTCCTTCCTCCTGGGCAACCTGTAACTCTATCAATAAATCACTCAATTCTCTAAGCTTTTGATAACCTTTAGGTCCTATCTTAGGAAAATCATCAATTCTTTTGTATAAAGCATTCTCTATGACTTCTACTGTCCCATAGCATTCATCAAGTCTTTCCCACACTTTGCGTAGACCTATGTGTGGATGCTTTATATTGATGTCTCTAAGTCTTTTGGCATGCTCGACCGACTCACTTCCAAGTCACTTTACAATGATATCTAACTCCTCACTACTAGAAAGGTCCAGACCATGAATGGCGTTCCGGAACGAGGCTTGCCATGACCTATAGTTCTCGGGTTTATCAGTGAACTTTACAAGTCCTTTCGTAACCAGTTCCTGGCGGGCAAGGGAACTTTGCAAAATCTATGGTGGCTTGGTCAGTGCTGGTACGAGCTGGTGTGTTATAGTCATGTCTAGTGTGTGGTGTATTACCATACCTGCGAGACGCTTCTGACTTCGTATACTCTGTGCAGTACCTTTTCGGTGCAGAAGGTGTCTCTTTAAGGCGGGATGGGAGCTGTACCTTCTGCTCAGTGGAACAGCAGCTGTGGTCGACATCTCTGTACTGGACGACTCCTTGTTTGTGGTAATGAAGTTCGGGGTTGGATCGCTGGTAGCCAGCGTAGGCTGGTTGATGTGGTGCATCAGGGCTGTCATCCATGCCGGAATGTTGACGGACGTACTCTGCGACACGCTGCGCTGGATCTTGCTGTCCTAGATCTGGTCCGTGAATGTTGCTGCGTCTCTCACAATCAGGATCCTTCATAGCGTCCAAATACTCTGCTTTAGCAATTGCACCTGCTGTCTCTTTGTCTGCTGGTTTCAGCCTCTCTGCCTGCAGACGTGCACTATCTGCATCTTGCTCCGCCTGCCTCAGCTTTAGGTGCATCTCTCTTTCGGCGAAGGAGGATCTTGCTTTGGCTGCCTCGGCTTCAGCACAGGCGACGGCAGCGAGCTCTGCTAATGACGACCTGCTGGAGCTTGCTCGTGACCTCGTTTTGAGTGAGGTTGTGCTGTTTTGAGACATTGTGCGCTTAGCTGCGTACTGCTGAGTATATTAGCGGGAAACAGTCTATGTGCGGCGGCTTCCACGTGGCGGGAATGATGAAGCGCTTGATGGCGGGCTGCACTCTCGGTACTTGTGACTGTATGGCGGCTGCTGCAGTATCCGCAGGCAGTGCGGTGTGGATACAAGCAGCACCTTAAGTCGTATTCACTATCGCAGGCATCTAGCATCTGTTTTACTGTTCTGCTTTCATACACGTTGACATGGTGTGAAATCCAGCATACAGCCTAAACCACGATTCTATCTTCCAAATAAGCAGACTGTCCTCTGTAGTCTAACTTGTTTATTGGTGAACAGTATAGAACATGCACGGTAAAACTATAAAAATACAAATGACATAGATAAGTATTGGGCACACAGCTGACACTTTACAATTAACAGGAAAGTATACAGTATGATGCAAACTTTACACAGGATTCTAATAACATCTCCTATGCACTGGCTGCTATACAGTTAATAAACTCCTAAACACTGCATTGCTAGAGAAGATATTGATCTTACCAGATATGCTTTACCAGGATAGCAAACTCAAGTTGAAGAGGTTACAGGAGAGCACATGAACACGTGTATTCCCTGAAGTACATGGAAGAAAATGGAGATTCTTCTTCCCAGCATACCTGGCTTCAATCCCACAATGCAATACTCTGTATTTGCTTGTTAAAGGCACAGGCTATAAATTCAGCCACCACAGGATGGTGCTATAACAAACAAACCAGCACACAGTACAAAACATACTGCCCTGTACTCAGATGGGCAGAACAATACCCCCACATACATTGTGTGCGAAGATGGATCTCATATTTTTCTACTTTTTCATCATGGTGTTCCGTCTTACTGTCCTTCATATAAAAGTACACGGCCAAAGATGCTGAAATAATATTGTTAAGAACAGTTAAATGAAAATATCCCAGCTAAGATGAATTGAAATATCAGTGTTATCCACATAGTATCAGTCTGGGTTTCCTGGACCCACCATGGAAAATTATTGAAATATGACTTGTATCCATAAAGTATCATTCTGGGTTTCCTGGACTCATCATGGAATATTATTTTGAGGCACCACCCTTTTTGTCTAGAGAACATATATATAATTTTATACAGAATATTACGTTTTTTGGGACATGTGGAACATTATAGTGTCAGGGCACCCTCGTGGGCATCAGGTTCTTTTCGTTTCAGGGCCCTTGCTCAATAAAGGATCAACTGGCACCCTGGTGGGCATCAAGTTATCTTTGTGTCAGGGCCTGTGCTCAATGAAGGATCCTCTAGCACCCTGGTGGGCATCAGGTTCTCTTTGTGTCAGGGCCCTTGGTCAATAAGGGATCATCTGGCACCCTGGTGGGCATCAGGTTCTCTTTGTAAAATGTAAAGGCAGATTATTAATATATATCGAGCACCAACGGTACTCAGTCTGCCATGTTTTGTGGTTCATCTTTATTTGCATATAGTAAAACATAAATCTTTAAAAAAAACATATTAGAAGTGTAGAGACACAGTAGTCTTTCATACATTCTGTTTATATAACACTTTTCGGCAAATGAAAACACCCTGTCATCTGGAAACAGTGGATTGAGGAAGTGTTGCATACTGCCCTCTCTCTTCACTGCTCCAAAATGTTGACTTTTTCTTCTATTTACTTGCTGTGCTAAAGCTAACACATATATCCTTAACCATAATTAGCCTCCTTCATAGAATATCTGGACAATTTGTCTGCTGGAACAAATGAACGTCTATTCATTTTAGTGTAAACCTGATTTCTTCATGAGGGACTTTACCTTTATGGCATTTTATAGGGACCATATAGAAGATAAGGAAGGTACATCACAAGCTATTCAATATAAGAGATTGCAACAATTAAACTGGACTTAAGACCTCATTCAAACATCAGAGATTTTTCACATGCACAAAAAAACGTCGGTCAGAGTGTCATCAGTGTTCTGGATCAGAGTTTCTTCAGTGTTTGGTTAGTCTGTCAGTTTTTATATAAACCACCAACAACTAGAAATGTTTGACAGAGAAATCCAAGAAAATAAAAAATCACAGAAAATTCACCACATAAAATCATAAGAATTTATTAGCTATGTCTTAAAAAGGAACCACTTATTAAAGTTCCAAACAAACAAAAATTAAAAAAGATTGGGATAAGTTTGACTATCAAAGCAGATGTATACATATATTAACCCACTTAACAGACCATATGGGATCCAGCTGGAAGCAGCTGATTGTAGACTGTTTGTAGACCTACAAATAAAGTTGCACTATGTGGTGCTATGGCATGAAAATATGAAACATATGAAATCTGAATTGCATTACTGCACTAAAAAATAGGAAAAAGTTAGAATACTTAGCACATAAATTGGCCAATTCATGTATACCCAGAAGCCGTGATAAGGCGATTCTTTTTGCTGGGAACCTATCCTAATATGAATCATCTCCTAGGCAGAAGCCTACATATATATGGGTAGATAGGATCCTTCTGCTATTAAAGCAGCCATAGACTGAAGGGTGGAGTGCTCAGTCAGACAGTCTATGTGTCACAATCCATTTTTGGATCTGTGGCAGATCTGACTTCTCATTTAAAACTTTTTCCTTTCAGGCCATTGGGGGTTAATGTCAGTTTTTCCCCCGCTGCCTGTGGTGGAACTGCATTGCTGCTGGGGTCAGTTGATGTGGGTGGTGATCACTCCCACCATCCTTAAAAGGTCACACCTGATGCATCAGCTGACTGTTGGTTATACAGGTCCTTCTGGAGACCAACCAAGCTGGAGACAGGAGCTTTCTGGGTGCAGTGGTGCTTCACTTATTACATTGATCTGGTGACTTTATCCTGCTGTGTGGAGCTTTGAGCAGAAAGCTAAGTGTTGAATTTTTTGTTTACCTTTTCCCTTTTGGTGTCTGTCTATTCTTTCCTTATGTTGTATTAGTGCAGCGGTGGGACCAGTGCCTCATTTGCCAGTTCCCTACATAGGGATAGGAGCAGGGCAAGTGAGGGTTTAGGTATCCTGCTCGGCGACGGGGTGAAGGAATCCGTATAGGGACAATAGTGAGATCAGGGCACTTCCTTAGGTGAGTGCAGGAGGTGCCCATTCCCCCGTTCCCTATTGACAGGGCCTACCGTTGTTAATGTGTCCCTGGTGTTCCCTTGTGTGTTGTGCCGTTTGGGTCATGTCACACTAGGGCAGTCACTTCGTGACACTATGTATACAAACATCCAAACAGAAAACAAGTGTGTATAGGTGCGTACTAAAAGTAGCCATCTCCATAGCTATATATATATATAAAACTAAAAAAGTAGCACACTAGCGCTTTAGCATGGAAACATGAAATATATGGAATTTGAATTCCATTACTGCTCTAGAAAATAGGAAAAAATGAGAATACTTAGCGCATAAATTAGACCAATTCATGTATACCCAGCAGCCGCGATAACGTGATTCCAATTTATGCGCTAAGAATTCTCATTTTTTACTTAAGAGGTTCCATTTTAATAACAAAAGTTTCCATCTTTGATACAGAAAGAGTCTGTAACCTTTCAACATTTAATAAAAACAGTAACATAGGTAACACCACAGTATGTTACTACAAGTTCTAATTTGATGAAGACTTTGATGAGTGTGGAATCTTCGTATATGTGTCTCAATCTGCACTATATATGCAAAATCAGTGACTGAATCCACTAGTTTTGTTGAGGTAAAGTGTGGCCTTATTCTATATTTTTATGGGACGTCTTAGCAACTTCTAGAATGAACTTTGCACTTTGAGCAAAGTACAAACACACAACTAATATATAATAAGGAAGCAGTCATCCTTCAAATCCCTACACAACAAAGTTGGGACAATTAAGAGTAAAATCTAAATCCTTATAATAAAGCATATAGGAAAGATGTGTATCTTCGTACCGTGTTAGCCAGTAGATAGAAAAATATTTAGACTTGAGAGTCCTCAGTGGTTGATACCTTTTAATGGCTAGTTAGCCATTAAAAGGTATCAACCACTGAGGACTCTCAAGTCTAAATATTTTTCTATAATAAAGCAGTAATTCTGAAGTATTAGCAGGCTGGATCTGTAGGTTGAGTTTCCTACAGTATTCTACGATGCACATTTCCAGCAAGGCCACAAAACCTAGTAGCCACTGGAAACTTGCGCTTATATTGGCTTATGTCTGTACTGCATAGCAGAAAAACAGTTGTGCTTTGTAAAAAAGACAACAGGGAAGGTCCGCAGTACTTTGGGTTCTTATGAGTTTTAAAGGGGAATTCTGGAATTTAAAAAAAAAAACTGTAATGTAGATTTTTTTAAAATAATCATTACTTAACCTTTGAATGCCCTGCTACTCCAGCACTGCTAATCAGGGGATCTCAGTACTGGAAACAATGACACCCAGAACATCAGTCACCTGCTCTTTGCAGCCAGTCACTGGCCTCAGAAATCACATACTGTGATGTACTTGTAAGGCCGGCTTCAAACTTAACGTATGGAAAATTGGTCTGATTCTCCCTGCCGAGACTCGCAGTAGTGTCTTGCGAGTGACATGAGAGTACAATCCGATTTCTCACACCTAGCATCCGATTTACATCCGAATGTAGTGCGATTGCTATCCGATCACAATGCGATTTTAACATGAGCTTTTACATACAGCAATTCTCTGTCATTTACACATCATTTTCAAAGGAAATATTCGTCCAAAACCAAACACACACACACATATATACAGCGCTGGCAAAAATTAAGAGACCACTGCACAGTTTTATAAAAATCAGCTTCTCTACATGTCTGACAGCCATTCCATTCCAGTGTCAGTTGAATTCCAACCAGAGTACACCTCATTCTACTTAATGTGCTCCTGACTAGGTGATCACCTGAACCAAATCTTATTTTATGAAGGAAAGTATAACAAACACTGCTGTGGTGTTCACAATCCTCTTGCAATAGGACAAGCTTGATGGCAAAACAAGTGCTAGTAATATCCCAAAAGTAATAGGAATGAATAAATAACTTTTAACCATGCCAAAGGAGTTGAAAAGAAAAGTCTTGAGTGAGGAAACGAAGTTCTCAATTCTTGCTTTACTAGTAGAGGGATACAGTGAGCGTCATGTTGCCTCCATCCTTAAAATTTCTAAGTCGGCAGTCCATTACAACAAGGTCAAGCAGCAGACATTGGGGACAACAAAGCTACAGATCGGCAGGGGGCAAAAACGACTCTCCACTGACCGAGATGACCATCATCTTATTCGAATGTCACTCAGCAACCACAGGATGACAACAAGTGACCTACAAAAGGAATGGCAGCTGGAGTGAAGTGCACGGCAAGAACAGTTCGTAATAGGCTCCTAGAGGCAGGGCTCAAGTCATGTAAAACTAGAAAAAAGCCTTTCATCAATGAGAAGGAAAGGAGAGGCAGCCTGAAGTTTGCCAAAGACCATAAGGATTGGACCATGGAGGACTGGAGTAAGGTAATCTTTTCTGATGAATCTAATTTTCAGCTTTGCCCAACACCTTGTCGTCGAATGGTTAGACTGAGACCTGGAGAGGCGTAAAAGCCACAGTGTCTTGCACCCATTGTGAAATTTGGTGGACGATCAGGTGATGATCTGGGGATGGAATTGGGCAGGTTAATCTTTGCGAAGGATGTATGAATCAAGCAGCATACATGGTTATCCTGGAAAAACAGTTGATTTCTTCTGCTCAAGCAATGTTCCCCAACTCTGAGAACTGGTTTTTCCAGCAGGATAATGCGCCATGCCACACAGCTAGGTCAATCAATGTGTGGATGAAGGACCACCACATCAAATCCCTGTCATGGCCAGCCCAATCCCCAGACCTGAATCCCATTGAAAACCTCTGGAATGTAACCAAGAGGAAGATGGATAGTCACAAGCCATCAAACAAAGAAGAACTGCTTACATTTTTTTTTACCAGGAGTGGCATAAGGTCACCGAAAAGCAATGTGAAAGACTGGTGGAAAGCATGCCAAGACGCATGAAAGCAGTGATTAAAAATCATGGTTACTCCACAAAATAATGATTTCTGCTCTTCCTGAGTTAAACATTAGTATTGTTGTTTCTAAATGATTATGAACTTGCTTTCTTAGCATTATTTGAGGTCTGCAAGCACTGCATTTTTTTGTTATTTTGACTTTCTCAATTTCTGAAAATAAATACAAAATGTATTGCTTGGAAATTCGGAGACATGTCAGTAGTTTATAGAATAAAAGAGCAATTTACATTTTACTCAAAAATATACCTATAAAGAGAAAAATCAGACAAATAGAAAATTTTGCAGTGGTCTCATAATTTTTACCAGAGCTGTAATTATATATATATATATATATATATATAAACACACACCAGTGCAATGTGGCTGCAAGATCTGAGAATGAAACACAGCAACCACCTAGAGAAAGAACCAGTCATGATTACAGAATCAGACTCTTGGTCTTCCTTTCCTGGGGCGGTCCTCATGTGAGCCAGTTTCTTTGTAGCGCTTGATGGTTTTTACAACTGCACTTGGGGACACTTTCAAAGTTTTCCCAATTTTTCAGACTGACTGATCTTCATTTCTTAAAGTAATGATGGCCACTCGTTTTTCTTTACTTAGCTGCTTTTTTCTTGCCATAATACAAATTCTAAGTCTATTCAGTAGGACTATCAGCTGTGTATCCACCAGACTTCTGCACAACACAACTGATGGTCCCAACCCCATTTATAAGGCCAGAAATCCCACTTATTAAACCCGACAGGGCACACCTGTGAAGTGAAAACCATTTCCGGTGACTACCTCTTGAAGCTCATCAAGAGAATGCCAAGAGTGTGCAAAGCAGTCATCAAAGCAAAAGGTGGCTACTTTGAAGAACCTAGAATATAAGATATAATTACAGTTGTTACACACTTTTATGTTAAGTATATAATTCCACATGTGTTAATTCATAGTTTTGATGCCTTCAGTGTGAATGTACAATTTTCATTGTCAAGAAAATACAGAAAATCTTTAAATAAGAAGGTGTGTCCAAACTTTTGGTCTGTACTATATATATATATATATATATATATATATATACAGTAAAGGGAATCTGTCTCCCCATTTTAGTGACATTAGTTAAAGATATCACTGAATTGTACGTCCCATAAGTAATCTATTGGTACCTATCATATCCCCTGACACCCCAGTGTTGATGTCAAAATACCTTTGCAAACTTCATTTCTTAGCATGCAAATACATGAGGTCCGGTCCGATGGGTGGCGTTTATTCTCATTCACTCCCCCACTCCTCGGCTTGTTGCACGTATCTTCATCTGTGAATATCACAGACGGCGTACTGTTTCCGCGCTTGCGCGTTGAAAAGTGCCCTCGCGCGTGCGCAGTGTGCTTTGCCCAACAGTGGGCAAAGTAGAAAATCAGTTCTGCGCATGCGACAGTATTTCCGGCATCCAGGAAATGACTGCTTGCCTTGGATATCTTCCGGGGCAAGGAAAGTCAGGCAAAATGGTGGCGCATGCACAGTAATGATTTTATGCTTTGACCACTGTTGGGCAAAGCACACTGCGCACGCGCGAGGGGCTTTTTCAAAGGGCAAGCGCGGAAACCAGACGTGAACGCACTAAGAAGAAGAAAAGAAGTGCGTAGGGCAAGACAGGAGGCAGTAGGGGAATGAGAATAAACGCCACCCATCGGACCGGGCCGCATGTATTTGCATACTGAGAAACGAAGTTTACAAAGGTATTTTGACATCAAAACTGGGGTGTCAGGAGAATATGATAGGTACCAATAGATTACTTATGGGACACACAATTCAGTGATATCTTTAACTGATATCACAAAAATGGGGTGACAGATTCCCTTTGACCATACTTATGACCTCGCCCATTCCCCCGATGCCCTCGTCATCTGCAAAAGAGGTAAAAAAAACAAACAACAGTATTTCTCACCTTTCCGCAGAGATGCTTTTAATCCTTTAATCCCACGACAAGTCCAGCTCTGCTACATCTAGATGGCAGGCTGCATGGATGCATGATGCGACCATACAGCCTGTCATCCAGTAGACACTGAACACTGCATGCACAGTGTCTCCCTGTGAACTGCTATTCCCTGTCTGAGGGCACCGCGAGAGTGAGAAAGTTCTCATGCTTGTCGCGGTGCCGTCAGACAGGTCCTGCAAGTTCACGGCCAATGAACTCACTTCACCTATGTGACATCAGTGCGAGCGCTGTGGGAAATTTTCCCACGGTGCTTGCACTGACGTCACTGACGTGTGTGTCACTGACATCTATATTTCTATGTATTCTATGTGTATATATCTATTCTATTCTAACCTGTCAGTGTGATTTTACTGTATGCAGCACATGATTTTACTGTATGCCGGCTTTTCAAAGGATACCACTGCGTAAAAATCGGACAGCACTTGCATGGTCCGAGTGCTGCGCAATTTTTTTTCTCGCACCCATAGACTTCCATTGGCGAGTCTCGGCTGAGTATTGGTGACAATCGCAGCATGCTGCGATTTTACCCGCACGCTGAATATGCCCGAGAAAATAAATGGTGATGTGAGCTGCCCCATAGATTAACACTGTGCCGAGTGCTATGCAATGTTTTCTCGAATAGCACTCGTCCATATTATGCAGTAGTCCGGCAACTGAGACTCGATGTCAATCTCTGACGGGGGGGGGCGTCTCTGGCAGCTCAAGGGAGCAGACACATGGAGGAGAGCTCTCCTACAATCCACCGAATATCTGCTCCATCCAACCCTCTAAGAAGACCTGCGGACATCAATTAGCTACAGTAAACCCTCTGACCAATGAGGCAATCGTGTGGAGCTTACCACCGGTGAGAGGCCTGGAAGCATCCCTGCAGACCACGGCCCTCCCAAGCTCATAGAGCAACTCAGGTGCTGCACTTCGGAGGGGCCGCAGCAGCACATACCGGGTGACCACGTGAGGACCGTGAGGAGAATGGGCCGCCAAGACAAGCAGAGCGGTGCCTCTTCCAGAAACCATTTGAATTGTGGGTAAATGCAGGGGACAGTGTTAGGAGGGGGAGAAGCAGTGGCTATCTTCCAGTGCCTGCACCCTCAGTGACATTGCTTGCTCCCTGATGTCATTTTCTGACAGAGGCATTTAACATGCACAAGCCAGGAACGCGTCACAAACCATGCCCATCGGCGCCCCTGTCACATGATCGTGGGGCGCTGATGAGCTGGCATGACAACCCAGGGTCTGCAGGAGACCCCTGTGGTTGTATTAGCCGATCTGCTATGATCGCCGCCTAGTGGCTGGCGTTCATAGCAAATGACCAGTTCTGCTATGGGGTCCCTGCAGCCCAGCTCAGTGTAGCACAAATGATCAGAAGATTGCAGCTTCAAGTCTCCTATGGAGACTATTGAAGACAGTAAAAAGTGAAAAAAAAGGTTTTTAAAAATAGTTTAAAAATTTTAAAAATGCAAACATTCAAATCACCCCCTTTTACCCCATTAAAAAAATATATCAAAAATACACATATTTGGTATCACCATGTTCCCATGGCCATATTGACAAGAAAATTTAAAAAAAGTTATGGCTCTGTGAAGGTGAGCAAAAAACAGAAATGCAAAAACAGAAAATGGCCCAGGGTGAAGGGGTTAAATGTCTACTGTGTTTTGTGTCTCTAGGGCCGTGGTCAGACATGCGAGAAACTTGTACGAGTCTCGCATGTCAATACCCGGCACTGCCGCCGGCACTCGGACCGGAGTGTGCGGCTGTATGTATTTCTATGCAGCTGCACGCTCCTGTCCGAGTGCCGGCGGCAGTGCTGGGTATTGACATGCGAGACTCGTGTGAGTTTCCCCCATGTCTGACCCCGGCCTAAAGGCCCCCATACATATTAGAAGAAAGTTGGCCAAACTCACTAATTTCCACAGGAGGGGCAACCATTTGATGGTTATGGTTTCCTCCTAACTCTCCCCCAACAGATGATGTATTGGATCGTGCCTTTAAAATTTCAAAGGCTGATCCTTTTGTTTGCAGAGGAGATAAGCGGCTGCCAGAGGTATCTAGTAGCAGCTTTCTTCTCTATTTCAACACAAAAACACATGCATGCTCAGCTGAACTGAGCACTTGTGTATGGGAAAGTTGGGAGAGATAGGTGTCGGCTGAACAAAGGTTTAGCAAACAACGGACTCATGTATATGTCCGGATTCATTAGTAGATGGAAGATCATTTACCTATTCTGTTCTGCTTGCCCTTTCAGTTCTGAAACTATCATGGCAAACCTCCTGATGGACCCCATAATAAATTAATTAGGGCCATTGGGCACTGTTTGTATCTTTAGTGTCATGGATCATTGAGGCTTAGGTCAGAAATTAAAGCCACCACACAATTCTGGTCAAGAAAGTAAACCATGCATCCATGGAGTACCTTCCTAGAAGGATATGTCAGATGTAAAGAAACAATGTCCTCCAAGATAAATGCAAAGTGGTAAAACAAAGTAGTAATAACACAAAACATTGAAATCTAGCAAAGGGTCTGCATTGAGAACCTTCAACCTTTTAACACACTGAGGACTATGTGATACATTGGCCAATAATATGGATTGATTAGTATTCAGACTTCAGGACAATCCATACAAACCACTACATTGTCTCCAAAGAAAAAAATCTTCTGCCAAATATAATAAATATCTGTTAGATGTGTCACAGCATAACACATACATATATATATCCTTACCATTCTGCTTTTTCACATTTTCTTTCATATTTCACAATAAAATGTTACAATCCCACTATTTATAGGTTTCTCCCAAAATGACAGTATCGTATTTTCTGAGAGCAACATTTTTTTTCTAGGCGGTCCAAATACTTTAGTGTGTAATATCTTATCGCCAGGGTTTGTGTAGGATTACAGCTATCCCCATAAAATATATTCTGTGTCAATATAAATAAATCTTTGTGATTTCAAGGCATACAAGGACAAATGTCTGATATGACTACAAATCTTTGAATGTAGACCTATCCAAGCTTTACGTGTTCTAGACTCCTTACTGTACACATTCAGTCTTGTGGGTACCACAATGTAAATACATAGCCTATCAACCATAACCGGCTATTTACAAATGCTGCTCATAATGCTAGCACATATAGCAATGCTATGTGAAATGTATATATTTGCGAATCCACCTCACTTTACACTACCTTGTGGTATTATTGCTGCTGAAACACAATAAAAGTCGTTTTGTCAGCATTGATGTGCAACCTACATATTTCACAAGCACGTGTGATAAAGCAATGTATAGTAATTAGAGTAGATTTATCATATGGTTGACGTGTTAGCTAGCAAGATAATGACTGATCATATTGGCTATAGCTCTACTCAGTTTCATTATATTGCTTGATATCAGTGTCCTTTTATGATATGCACGTACAGATCAGCCACCTTCTCTGCATGTGTGTTGTGGGCACTGAAAATACCGTAATTCCTTGGTGCTTATAAGGACTCCTTCAAATGTCAGTTTTTCTCGTATAAGTAGTATGTTTTTCATAAATAGCTCCCGTACTTATGATAGTCTATAGGGCTGTTCACATATCCAGTTTTTTCCTTATAGCGAGTCATTTGCACAAAATCAGAACATGTCCAATATTGATCCAGTGTCGTATCAAACTCGCAAGTTCAAGTCTATGGGTTCATGAATAAATCAGTCAGCACTTTGCGCTGTCTCTTTTTCACAGTCTGTTTAAGTTCACACGTTAGCATTTCATCAAGAAAACATGGACGATTTTTTTCTCACATCATTTGTGTGCAATATTTGTGCAATCCATTTTTTACAGTAGTTATGAATAATTTACAGGTCCATTTACAGTTTCCTATGTTAAAGAACTGCAACGTAACCATTAAAATCAGATGACACATGTATGGAATCTGATGGGTATTTTTTGCGCACCCATAGACTTGAATGTGCAATTTTCATCTAACACACGGAAAAACTGTGACTACGTAAATCGGACTGCAATCTGATGTGCAGTCTGATGTTCTACACACACCCATAGACTTGTATGGGTGCGTGTGATCTGATCGGATGCACTCACAGCATGAGAAAAAAAATCATAGATCTGCACTACCCCATAGTATAACACTGGACCGAGTGCTATCTGATAAAACATCACAGATCTGCACTGCCCCATAGTATAACATTGGGCTGAGTGCTATCTGATAAACATCACAGATCTGCTTTGCCCCATAGTATAACACTGGACAAAGTGCTATCTGATAAAACATCACAGATCTGCACTGCCCCATAGTATAACATTGGGCTGAGTGCTATCTGATAAACATCACAGATCTGCTTTGCCCCATAGTATAACATTGAGCCGAGTGCTAATAGATAAAACATCACAGATCTGTACTGCCCCATAGTAGAACATTGGGCTGAGTGCTAATAGATAAAACATCACAGATCAGCACTGCCCCATAGTATAACACTGGGCCGAGGGCTATCTGATAAACACAGATCTGCACTGCCCCATAATATAACATTGGGTGGAGTGCTATCTGATAAACATCACAGATCTGCATTGCCCCATAATATAACATTGGGCTGAGTGCTATCTGATAAAACATCACAGATCTGCACAGCCCCATAGTATAACATTGGTCTGAGTGCTATCTGATACACATCACAGATCTGCACTGCCCCATAGTAGAACATTGAGCCGAGTGCTATCTGATAAACATCACAGATCTGCTCTGCCCCATAGTAGAACATTGGGCTGAGTGCTAATAGATAAAACATCACAGATCTGCACTGCCCCATAGTATAACACTGGGCCGAGTGCTATCTGATAAACATCACAGATCTGCACTGCCCCATAATATAACATTGGTCTGAGTGCTATCTGATACACATCACAGATCTGCACTGCCCCATAGTAGAACATTGAGCCGAGTGCTATCTGATAAACATCACAGATCTGCTCTGCCCCATAGTAGAACATTGGGCTGAGTGCTAATAGATAAAACATCACAGATCTGCACTGCCCCATAGTAGAACATTGAGCCGAGTGCTATCTGATAAACATCACAGATCTGCTCTGCCCCATAGTATAACATTGGTCTGAGTGCTAATAGATAAAACATCACAGATCTGCACAGCCCCATAGTATAACACTGGGCCGAGTGCTATCTGATAAACATCACAGATCTGCACTGTTCCATAGCATAACATTGGTCTGAGTGCTAATAGATAAAACATCACAGATCTGCACAGCCCCATAGTATAACACTGGGCCGAGTGCTATCTGATAAACATCACAGATCTGCACTGTCCCATAGTATAACATTGGGCTGAGTGCTATCTGATAAAACATCACAGATCTGCACTGCCCATAGTATAACTCTGGGCCGAGTGATAACTGATAAACATCACAGATCTGCACTGCCCCATAGTATAACATTGAGCCGAGTGCTATCTGATAAACATCACAGATCTGCACTGACCCATAGTATAACACTGGGCCGAGTGCTATCTGATAAACATCACAGATCTACACTGCCCATAGTATAACATTGGGCTTACTGCTATTCAATAAAACATCACAGATCTGTGCTGCCCCATAGTATAACACTGGGCAGAGTGCTAATAGATAAACATCACAGATCTGCACTGCCCCATAGTATAACATTGGGCTTACTGCTATTCAATAAAACATCACAGATCTGTACTGCCCCATAGTATAAGGCTAAGTTCACACGTTGCGGAATTGCCGCGGAAATTTCCGCGGCAATCCCGCACTTCTCCCGCAGGAAATACGCACGTTTTTTTATGCTGATTCCCGCCAGAATAATAGCGTTTTGCAAGCGTAATTAGCTTGCAGAATGCTAGCGTTTTCCTAGCGATCTGTAGCATCGCTTGGAAAACTGATTGACAGGTTGGTCACACGAGTCAAACATAGTGTTTGACTCGTGTGACCAACTTTTTACTATTGATGCCGCCTATGTCGCATCAATAGTAAAAAGATCTAATGTAAAAATAATAAAAAAAATAATAAATAATGATATTCTCACCTTCCGGCGGCCCCCGCAGCCTTCCCGCCTTCAGCGACGCTCCCGGCAACTCCGGTCCCAGGAGTGCTTTGCAACAAATCACACCGATGACGTAGCATCTCGCGAGACCGCTACGCCATCTGGGTGATTCTCGCAAAGGACTCTTGGGACCGGAAGTTGCCGGGAGCGTCGCTGAAGGCGGGAAGGCTGCGGGGGCCGCGGGAAGGCTGCGGGGGCCGCCGGAAGGTGAGAATATCATTATTTTTTATTTTAATTATTGTTTTACCAGGGATATGGTACCCAGGGCCTGGAGGAGAGTCTCCTCTGCTCCAGACCCTGGGTACCATCCGCACATGAACCGCTTACATTGCGCATAGTGGGCATAGCCACATGCGGAAAGTAAGCGGTTCAATGCATTCCTATGGCGGCGGAATCACCGCGGTTACGCTAAATTAATGAACATGTTGCTATTTTTTCCGCAAAGCGTTTTTTTTCGCGGAAAAAAACGCAACATGTGGCCAAAACATGCGGAATCAATTAACATGTATAGGATGCTTAATGCTTGCGTTTTTATCGCGTTTTTACCGCGGAAAACCGCGGAAAAACCGCGAAAAAAACGCAATTATTCCTGATCGTGTGCACTTAGCCTAACACTGGGCAGAGTGCTATCTGATAAACATCACAGATCTGTACTGCCCCATAGTATAACATTGGATCGAGTGCTATCTGATAAAACATCGGATAGCACTCGGCCATTTTATACACTTGTGCATGCGAGCCCTACGAAGCACACATTAGACCTCGTGTCGTAGCAGAAAAAATAGCAGTACACGCTAGTCTAGACTGATTTTTTTTAACCAGACCAATGCATGTAAACAGTAGGCAGCTCCTGTGCCCGTCCACTACGTGGAAAAGCTAATGAAGCTGTTCACGGAGCCAGTCAAGTTCTTTAATTCAGAGCTCGTATGAACTTGACCTTACATCCAATTATGTCATGTGGACATCACTGAGTAATTAGATTTACGAACTAGACCCCAAAGAAATAAAACAAGACAATATGAATAATTATGCATATAGCAATTAATAACTTATAACTTCTCTAGGAAATATGCTGAGAATCAAAATTGCCCATAGTTGGCAAGGTGTTTGATTTTATCTCACCCTGGATCTTGAGAAAAGTCCTGAAGAGAAGTCCAGTAAGGTGCTTGGTTAGCAGAATACAAAGTTGTGTGTTGGTTGTGGATAAAATGAAAAGTTTAAAACCTCACAAGGCCTCTATAGCAAGTAAAAGATACTAAGAGCAATGGCATGTTCCTTATGGTTTGCTGTATAGGCTTATCATCATTTGTACTTTTCCCCAGTCTCTTAGGCCAGTTTCACACGTCCGTATATTTCCAGCACCGGAAAAAACAGTGCCGGAGATATCCGTGTCCGTGTGTCCTACGTGCGGCACACGTGTGGCAACCTTGTGCCACCCGTGTACCACATCAGTACCACACGGACGGCCGCCGGGGGAAGTAGCGCTACTGTAAGCCGCTGTCCCCTGGCGGCTGGTGCTGAGAGACACTAACACACATAGACCTATTCAAATGAATGGGTCTATGTACATGTCAGTGTGTTTTCACACGGACACACGCTGTAAGCGATGCCCCCCCGGCGGCTGCTGCTGAAGCCGGCTGTCATTCTCCCTGCTCTGCCTGCAAGCAGAGGAGAACGATGAGCGGTATATTAAAGTTTGAACAACAGCAGGTGTCGGATGATTGGGGTAACAGTCCCAAAAGCCCCCACCTGCTGTTGTTCGGACTTTAACATACCGTTCATCATTCTCCTCTGCTCGCAGGCAGAGCAGGGAGAATGACAGCCGGCTTCAGCAGCAGCCGCCGGGGGGCAGCGCTTACAGCGTGTGTCCGTGTGAACACAGACTGACATGTACATAGACCCATTCATTTGAATAGGTCTACGTGTGTCAGTGTCTCCGGTACGTGAGAAAACTGTCACCACACGTACCGCAGACACTGACGTGTGAAAGGGGCCTTACTCTGTACACAGGAGTCTTTATGTTTTCCAGTATCCTGCATATGAAATTGCATTTTGATAGACAATCATCCAGCCATGTGCCACTAGATGCAATTATATTATTTAGTACGATTCCTATTTCCAGTCATGTTGGAGAGCTACCAGTGCTGTATGTTGATGGACAGTGGCAGTAAATTATATCCGGTGGTATTTAAAGAATGCAGAAAGAAATTGGAAATAAATGTAGGTTACAGACCTAAAGAGACAGATCACAAAAATGTAAAGGTCTGAAACAGTTGCATCCCTATCTCTATAAATCATTCCTTTTATTTCCCCTTAGAAGCCATAACAAAAACCTCATTTAATCATGCTACAACCATGTTATTACACAGAGGAAATTGTGCGCCTTATTTGTCAAGTTGAAATTACAGGTGGAGAAATTTTAAGTAGTGATCAGGACCACAGGATGTGGGGTAAATAGTTTGTGTTAAAAGGTAAAAAATCTGTTAAAACGTCTGTTACTATAAATCATCATAAACCCTTAAAGGGGTTGTCTAGGGTATGAAAATAACTTAATTAATATTCACTCTTACTTGATTCACTGGTAATCATTTTTCCAATGCTTACCAGATTCCTGCTGGTCTTGGCTTCCTGGCCCAGTCTTAACATACAAGAAATGGCTGGAAAAGCCCACTCAGCCAATTACCGGCTGCAGCAGTGACCCAGTGACCCATCATAGTCATTAATTGCCTGAACAAGCATGTTTGGGCCATTTCCCCTCTTCAAAGCCCAGCTTGTCCATTAATTGACACATTCTTCTTTATATGTAAAGACTAAAAACCTGTAAAGGCCTAGTAGTGCTCAAAGCTGTGAGAGTGTTACAGTGTACTAGGGAAGGCATATCTGATAGTCCAGAAAAAGACAGAGTTATGAAGATTGTGAAACATGTTTTATCCATTAGACATGCTGGATTACCATGATGAAAGGGTAGATAAGCTGAACATTTTCAGAACTTTTGGAAGAAAACTTGATTGTGCATATGTCTTCTAGCCATGTACAATGAACGGTAATTTTAACAACTGGCTATGTCACCAGAAACCTAAACAGATAATAATTCTGAAAAACTAAGACAACCAAGATAAAGTATACAGTGACAATGGAATAGTATGAGATCTCTGCTGTGACCTTGTGGCGAAGAAATCGGCTTTATTTGACTTAATCAGCTTACAGCCATCTCCAAGTATATGCAGTCACTTTCTATATGATGCAGTTGTGCTTACACCCAAATTCCCCTTACTGCAAAACAGATGCTACTAAACACAACTATGGGCTGACGATAAATCACAAGAGAATTGCAGTATCACCAATGATTAGGATTACTATTCCAATGCATCACTGCCTGGAATCAGCATTGCTTTGACATATACAGTCATGAGTGAAAGTGTTGGCACCCTTGAAATTGTTCCACAAAATGAAGCATTTCTCCCCAACAATTATTGCAATTACACGTTTTATTATACACATTTATTTCCTTTGTATGTATTGGAACAACACAAAAAAAAATGAGGAAAAAAGGTCAAATTGGACATCATTTCACACAAAACCCAAAAATGGACAGGATAAAATTGTTGGCACCTTTCCAAAACTGTGGGTAAATAACTTTATTTCAAGCATGTGATGCTCATTCAAACTCACCTGTGGCAAGTAACAGATTTGGGCAATATGAAAATCATACCTGAGACCAGATAAAAAGGGGAGAAGTTGACTCAATCTTTGTATTGTGTGTCTGTGTGTGCCACACTAAGCATGGAGAACAGAAAGAGGAGAAGAGACTGTCTGAGGACTTGTTGAAAATATCAACAATCTCAAGGTTACAAGTCCATCTCCAGAAATCTTGATGTGCCTTGTCCACGTGCACAACATGATCAAGACGTTTACAACCCATGGCACTGTAGCTAATCTCCCTGGATGTGGACGGCAGAGAAAAAGTGATGAAAGGTTGCAACGCAGGTTGGTCCAGATGGTGGATACTCAGCACCAATCAAGTACCAAAGAAGTTTAAACTGTCCTGCAGGCTCAGGGTCCATCAGTGTCAGCACAAACTATCCATCCGCATGTGAATGAAACACTATAGCAGGAGACCGAGGAGAACCCCACCAGTTAGACTACAGTTTGCCAAAATGTACGTAAGTGAAAATCTTTCTGCGAAAGCGTCTTATGGACAGATGATCCCAAGATACGGCATTTTTGTAAAGCACATCATTCTACTGTTTACTGAAAACGGAATGAGGCCTACAAAGAAAAGCACACAGTAACTACAGTCAAATATGCTGGAGGTTCAAAGATGTTTTGGGGTTGTTTTGAAATCTGATGATTACTAAAGGATTTTGGGTTTCAACGTAATGCCCAGTGTCAGAGAGCTGGGTTTCCAGCAGGACAATGACCCCAAACATACTTCAAGAAGAACCCAGAAATGGATGGAAACAAAGCGCTGGAGAATTCTCAAGTGGCCAGAAATGAGTATGTATGTAAATCCCATTGAACACCTGTGGAGAGATCTTAACCCCTTTCCAACCTACGTATAGGTACGTCTAAGGCCGCCTCCCCCTGTTTGATGCGGGCTCCGGTAATGAGCCCGCAATTTTTCCGACACGTGAGTTGATTTCCCCTAACAGCCGCGGGTGGAATCGTGAGCCATCCATGGATGTTAACATGTTAAATGCTGCTGTCAATCTTTGACAGCAGCATTTAACATGATCGCGCCTGAAGCACGTCACTAGCCCCGCCCATCTGCACCCGTGTCACGTGACCTCAGGTCACCAATGGGTTGGCATGACAACCCGGGGTCTGCAGGAGACCCCTGTGGTTGTTATTGCCGGATAGCTATGAGTGCCGCCAGTGGCCATTGCTCACAGCAAACGATCATTTTAGCTACACAGATCAGGGCTGCAGCCCTGCTCTGTGTAGCACAGGTGATCGGATGATCGCAGCTTCCAGTCTCCCATGGAGACTATTAAAGTAAGTGAAAAGTTTAAAAAAATGTTTTTATGTTTTTAAAAATATTAAAGTTTAAATAATCCCCTATTCGCCCCATTCAAAATAAAACAATAAAAAAATACACATATTTGGTATCACCATGTTCAGAAATGCATGAGCTATCAATATATAACGAGAATTAATCCGATCGATGAACAGCGAAACAAGAAAAAAAATCAAAACGCCAGAATTATGTTTTTTGGGCCACCACAACATTGCATTAAAATGCAATAATGAGCGATTAAAAGATTGTATCTGCACCAAAATGGTATCAATAAAAATGTCAGCTTGGCACGCAAAAATAAGCCCTCATCCAGCCCCATATCATGAAAATTGGAGACGCTACGGGTCTCGGAAAATTGCAACTTTTTTCCTTTTTTTTAGAAACTTTGTATTTTTTTTCACCACTTACAGTAAATAAAAAAGAACCTAGACATGTTTGGTGTCTATGAACTCATAATGACCTGGATAATCAAAACGGGAGGTCAGTTTTAGCATTTAGTGAATAGGGTAAAAAAAAAAACAATTGTGGAATTGCACTTTTTTTGCAATTTCACTGCACTTTTGAATGACACCATTGGTTTTACCATATAGTGTACTGGCAAATAGGAAAAAAATTCAAAGTACAACTCGTTCCGCAAAAAACAAGCTCTCACATGGTTATATTGAAGAAAAATTAAAAGTTATGGCTCTGGGAAGGATAGCAAAAAATGGAAACTCAAAAACGGAAAAACCCAAGGCGGTGAAGGGGTTAAAATTGTTGTTGGGAGAAGGCACAATTCAAATCAGAGACCTGGGAGCAGTTTGGAAAAGATAAGTGGTCCACAAAATTCCAGTACAGAGGTGTAAGAAGCTTGTTAATTATTATAGGAAGCGATTGATTGTAGTTAATTATACAAAGGGTGTGCAACTAAATATTAAGTTGAGGGCGCCAACAATTTTGTCCGGACCATTTTTGTCCAATTTGCCTTTTTTTCCTCAGTTTTTTTGTGTTGTTCTAATACACACAAAGGGAAATAAATGTGTGTATAACAAAACATGGGTAATTGCAATAATTTCCTTGGATAAATACTTAATTTTCTGGAGAAATTTCAAGGGTGCCAACAATTTCGCCCTTGACTGTATAACTACAAGTCTTGCTTGTTGTTTTATTCTTTAGGATTTTGCTACTATTTTTTTTTCAATGTTTATAGCATTGTCTGACTCTGACTCTATTATTTTCCCTATCCCTTTCATAGCTTGGTAATATACCAATAGAAAAATTAAGACTTGATATAACTAGTCCAATTGCTAGTTACCATTTGGTATCAGTCCTGTCTTACTAGGGTGAAGGGGGAGGGAGTGTTACACATGGATGTAACTATTTTTAAGCACTAACAATTTAATAATTTATTATATTTTAATAACTTCCAATTATGTAACGTCAACATTTTCCAATGTGCTGTCCTGTCTAATACTGGGAAGGAAAACATGCCTGTACACTACAAGAGACCAATCGTCCTAGTATAATACATCGTATTTTACAGAAGATTTGGAATTATTAATTTTTACACATTAGTTATTTATGAAGTTGTTAGTGTGAGGATATAGAAGAGTTGGTGTCAATGCATTGGTTTCCCAACTTCTCAGTCTATACCTATATGAACTGTTCCAATATTTATGTTCATCTCTCTCTCCCATAATGACAATTCTGCTTCACATCACTTGTCTTACCTATTGCATTGTTTCTGTGCTGTGTTGTGTATAAATATGTGATTCTTCAGATTTTGTATTAGTCTTTGCCTGATGAAGAGACCTGAGTAGTCTCGAAAGCTTGCAATTTGTTACCATCTTTTCAGTTAGCCATTAAAAGGTATCAACCACTGAGGACTCTCAACTCTAAATATTTTTCAGTCTATACCTAGACATACTGATGGGGAATGTAGATTGTGAGCCCCTTTGGGGACAGTGATGATAATGTATGTAAAGCGTTGCAAAATAAGATACAGCTATATAAGCAAAGCATAATAAATAAATAAATACATACCTATACATAGATATCGCTAGAGAATAAATCTGTACACATACATATAGATATCACATATGTATAATGTAAATATATTGACAGAAAATAAGATAATTATATTTAGCTCAATAAATTTTAACATATTCCAAAAAACAAAGACAAACTTCCAATTGTTCTACACAGTGAAAATATATATATACATACATTATATTATACACACACATATATATATATATATATAGACATACATTATATACACACACATACTGTACATTATATATATATATATATATTATATAATGTACACACACATAGATATATAATATACACACATACATTATGTATACAGTCATGGCCAAAAGTTTTGAGAATGACACAAATATTATATTTTCACATGATCTGCTGCCCTCTGGTTTTTATGTGTGTTTGACAGATGTTTTTATCACAGACAGAAATATAATAATTGCAAACATATGAGTAACAAAAGCTTATATTGACAGTTAGAATGAGTTAATGCAGCAAGTCAATATTTGCAGTGTTGACACTTCTTCTTCAGGACCTCTGCAATTCTCCCTGGCATGCTCTCAATCAACTTCTGGACCAAATCCTGACTGATAGCAGTCCATTCTTGCACAATCAATGCTTTCATTTTGTCAGAATTTTTAGGTTTTTGTTTGTCCACCCGTCTCTTGATGATTGACCACAAGTTCTCAATGGGATTAAGATCTGGGGAGTTTCCAGGCCATGGACCCAAAATCTCTATGTTTTGTTCCCTGAGCCATTTAGTTATCACCTTTGCTTTATGGCAAGGTGCTCCATCATGCTGGAAAAGGCATTGTTGATCGCCAAACTGCTCTTGGAGGGTTGGGAGAAGTTGCTCTTGGAGGACATTCTGGTACCATTCTTTATTCATGGCTGTGTTTTTAGGCAAGACTGTGAGAGAGCCGATTCCCTTGGCTGAGAAGCAACCCCACACATGAATGGTTTCAGGATGCTTAACAGTTTGCATGACAAAAGACTGGTGTAGCGCTCACCTTGTCTTCTCCGAATGAGGCGTTTTCCTGATGTCCCAAACAATCGAAAAGGGATTCATCAGAGAAAATAACTTTACCCCAGTCCTCAGCAGTCCACTGCCTGTACCTTTTGCAGAATATCAGTCTGTCCATGATGTTTTTTTCTGGAGAGAAGTGGCTTCTTTGCTGCCCTCCTTGAGACCAGGCCTTGCTCCAAGAGTCTCCGCCTCACAGTGCTTGCAGATGCACTCACACCTGCCTGCTGCCATTCCTGAGCAAGCTCTGCACTGCTGGTAGCCCAATCCCGCAGCTGAAACACTTTTAAGAGACGGTCCTGGTGCTTGCTGGTCTTTCTTGGGCGCCCTGGAGCCTTTTTGGCAACAATGGAACCTCTCTCCTTGAAGTTCTTGATGATGCGATAGATTGTTGACTGAGGTGCAATCTTTCTAGCTGCGATACTCTTCCCTGTTAGGCCATTTTTGTGCATTGCAATGATGACTGCACGTGTTTCTTTAGAGATAACCATGGTTAACAGAAGAGAAACAATGATGCCAAGCACCAGCCTCCTTTTAAAGTGTCCAGTGGTGTCATTCTTACTTAATCATGACAGATTGATCTCCAGCCATGTCCTCATCAACACCCACACCTGTGTTAATGGAGCAATCACTGAAAAGAGGTTAGCTGGTCCTTTTAAGGCAGGGCTGCAATGATGTTGAAATGTGTTTTGGGGGATAAAGTTCATTTTCTAGCCAAATATTGACTTTGCAAGTAATTGCTGTTAAGCTGATCACTCTTTATAACATTCTGGAGTATATGCAAATTGCCATTAGAAAAAGTGAAGCTGTAGACTTTGTAAAAATTAATATTTGTGTCATTCTCAAAACTTTGGGCCATGACTGTATATACACACACACATTACATTACATATATACATTAACATACACAAAGACACATACATTATATACACACACACACATATATATATACTGTATGTATGTGTATACACATACATACATTATATATAGACACATATACACACACTTACTGCACATAGTAATATACACACACATTATAATACACACACATATATATATATATATACATACATACATACATTATATATATACACACACATTATAATACACACACATATATATATATACATTAGATATAATAACACATTATAATACACACACATATTATACAACACATTATATATACCACACACATTATAATCACACACATATATATATATATATATATACATACATTATATATAGACACACACACATTATAATACACACACATATATATATACATACATACATTAAATATAGACACACACACACACACTTATAATACACACATATATATATATTATATATATACATACATTATATATAGACACACACATTATAATACACAAATATATATATATATATATATATACATTATATATATATATATATATACACACACATAATACACACACATATATATATACATACATTATATATAGACGCACACACATTATAATAAACACATATATATATATACACACACACATTATAATACACACACATATATATATATATATATACATACATTATATATAGACACACACATTATAATACAGAAATATATATAATATATATATAATATATATACACACATACATTATATAAGACGCACACACATTATAATAATCACATATATATATACACACATTATAATACACACACATATATATATATATAACATACATTATATATAGACACACACACATTATAATAATAATCACATATATATATACACACACATTATAATACACACACATATATATATATATATATATATACATACATTATATATAGACACACACACATTATAATAACACATTATATACTATATATAACACACACACTATAATACAACACATATATATATATATATATATATATACATCATATATATAAGACACACACACATAATACACACAATAATATATATATACATACATTATATATAGACACACACACATAATACACACATATATATATATATAATACATTATATATAGACACACACACATTAAATACACAATATATATATATATTATATACAACACATATAATATATATAACACACACTATATACCACACATATATATATATATAACATACATTATATATAGACACACACACATTAAATACACACATATATATATATATATACATACATTATATATAGACACACACACATATAATAATACATCACATATATATACACACACATATATAAACACACACATAATACACATAATATATATATATATATTATATATACATTATATATAGACCACACACACATTATAATAACACACACATATATATATATATATACATACATTATATATAGACCACACACACACATAATACACACATATATATATATATATACATACATTATATATAGACCACACACACACATAATACACACACATATATATACATACATTATATATAGACGCACACACACATTATAATACACACATACTTGCTGCACATAGATGGCTGTGGATATACAGATGAAGCAGTACCCGGCCATCTCCCTGGCGCTCTCACCTGGCAGTGGCCCCTGGGCGTCCACCTCGCTCTGGGGGCCCCTCTGCTTCGCACTCTGGATGCCATGCTTTGACTCCCACAGCAGTTTGACCATCTCGAAGATTTCGGGCATGTCACAGAGCAGGCTCCCCGAGTGGTAGGCTGGCATAGTCCCCATGCAGGTCAGCACCTCACCTGTCCGCCAGCTCTCCTTATAGCCCCGGTCCAGCACTGGCATCCTGCCCTGCACAGGGGCACACAGCGAGTGCAGGAGGCTGCCGGCTCCTCGGGACGGAATAAGAAGTCTAGGAAATCGGTTTCACGCACATGACACCGTGCAGACAGGAGGCTGAGTGCTCGGGTGACTCTCCCCCTTGCTTCTGCCTTGTGTCATGTCTTCTCCCCCTCAGGAATCGCAGCCAGTAGGTGCTCGGGCAGCTGAGTGCGCGGTGTGAGCCAGCAGTTCAGTCAGGGAGTGAGTGAGAGAGGAGCTCGCGGAGCAGCTGCCTCCTTCCCCTGTGCTGGCAGGGAGCCAGCTCTTCCTTCCGCTGCCTGCATTGTCAGGAGGGCACTGGTGCCATGTAACGACCTCTGTGCGCTGTGTGAGTCAGTCACACACGTGTGTGCGGCCATGTCGTGTAACTCCCTGCATAGCTCTTCCTCCTGGCAGCTTACACTGTGTGGGCCAGGAGCAGAGGGAACTTACACTCAGCAGCTATGGCAGGAACCTCTGCTGTACAGCGCCATTTCCTCACACACTGACTCCCATGGCAATGTAGGAAAGCCAGCATATGGAGAATGTGTGATGGCAGGAGTGACTGACTGCAGCGGTTACGTGTTGTAGATGTGATGTCACCCATGCAGCCATGTAAGGATCACCTCAGCTGTTCCCCCAAAAAATTTGCAGTCAATTGTAATGGCTTCACCCCCAGGGCACATTCACACTTCAGTTTTTTCTCATACAAATTCTATCCGTTTTTTACCTAATGTACGGTAGTCTGTGGAGCCGTTTGCATGTCGGTTCATTCTTGTGGGCCAAACTTTTAAGCCAGAAAACACTCATAAAAAGCTTTAAAAAGTTGATGATGGAGCATGGTAACCCTAGTTTGTCATGAATTTGTTCCTTACATCACAAATTTTACTCTATTTTCTGGCTGGTGGCGCAAACCAGTTTGTTGACTTAGTGAATCGGGCACCTCGCTCTCCAGCTTGCCCCCTCTGCCGGTCTAGATGGATGGCGCCTCAGTGTGCACATACCCGTACTATGTTTCTCTGGCAGGTAAAGGTGTATCAGCTCTCAGCTTTTACTGATCACTAATTTTTAGGCCACATTCACATGTTCAGTATTTGATCGTTTTTTTACCTCAGTATGTGTAAGCCAAAATCAGTAGTGGGACAATTAGGCCAGGGTCACACATGCAGAAACTCGCACGATTCTCGTGCGAGTCTCTCGCATGAACACCTGACACTGCCTTCGACACTCGGACCCAAGCGTGCGGCTGCATATGTGGCGCCCCTGAGGGTTCAGTCACCACAGAGGTATTGCACCTTACCCAGAGGTGTGATACTTCACTCTCAGATAAGGAGGGAACACCACCTAGGACTCTAACACCTGCACCCAACACACACTAGAACAGCTGGACGGACCCTACGGGAGGATGGTCTCATCCCAGGCTGAGATAGGAAATGGTGTATGGGTGGGTGGAGTAGTCAGTAGCAAGGAGGAGGAGTGAAGCTTGAGGAAGCACCAGAGTTTAGGGAGTTCTGAACTGGAAGAGGAAGGAGACAGACGTGTAGTGGAGCAGCTCCCAGTGAAGGGTGAAGGGCTGCAGTGGGAAAGGAAAGGCATCTAGAGAGAGACTCAGAAGGGACTAGAAGCTAGAAGAGCTTAGTCCAGAAGTAGAGAGTGGAGAAAGAAAGAAGCAGAAGGAAAGAGGTCGTTGGTCCGGTCTGTTGGCAGAGGGACCAGGTCGCAGAGGGAACTCGACCCCTTAGCCTAGTGGAGAACTTTATGACTCAGCTAGCAAGTCGACTGCTGTGATACCAGAGGGATCACAGTCATTAACCACCATTATCTTCGCCGGAGAGGTAGCTATATAGAATCAAAGGAACGCAGAAATAAGTCGTTGTCCGATAGGATTCGCAGCTGCTGATCTGGGACACTGTTGGTGAAGGTGCTGGAAGGATAGACGGCGGTAAATCAGCACAGTGAGACGGCCAGTGAAAGGAACACAAATATAGACGGAGTCCTGGAAAGGTGTATCCCAATCTACCTAGGGGTTTGCTGAGCCCCTCACCTGGAGGACACAGTGCCAAGCGGGCATCTGTATTGTACACATCAGAACTGTGAGTAAAGCTTTGGAAACTGCAACTCACTGACTGTTTCTCAGTTTGTTCCTGCGTCACCTATTACACTCAGCTACATCTCTCAGCACCATTACTACCTTTCACTACATCTACCTGCCCTGGGATCCCATAGCCTCACCTGTGGGAGGCTGTACCAACTCTGCTGCATCTCACCATCTATCCCAGAGGATCTGCACTGCAGCGCTGGTCACCATTGACCAGATACCACAGGTGGCGTCACGAATACCTTACTACAGTACAAACTCTAAACATCTCCTGTAAATAATTACCCTTTCATTGGACGCCCAGGGCCACGGACTGGGTCACTGCCGCTGTGACACATCCCTTCGATACACCGGCCCGGTACCAAGTATCCCACTGCCCTGGCGGGCGATCCATTTTGGCGTCACGAACAGGATTACAAAGCCCGGTATCACCGGGTCCTGTGTGCCTACTTTGAACTGTATTTTGTGCAAGGAGAATTGTTGAAAGCGCTAGAAACTTTATTGGAGATTGTGAGAGAATATCACCATATTTGCACCATGAGGCGCGCAAGAAGAAGGGCGTATCGTCGTGGGCGGGAACCCACAAAGTCTAAATGTTACTACACAATAAGAACATGTCCATCAGCCAGAGAGATCTGCCTCCTGATCCCCATTAGCGGGAAAAGAAAGAAGGTCCACCCCCAGAAGAAAAGGCGGGAACTCCCATATGCAGCCACACTAAGGGAGTTAGCTAAGATGGCGGACGGAGGAAACCAGGGGAGCGGAGGAGCTGAGGACAGCTCCCCCGTGGTCGATGAAGAGATGCCCCTGGCTGCAGAAGAAAGCCTGCCTGAAGAAGAGGCAGAGGACGCGGCCCAAGAGCAAGAGGGAGCCGAAGGGACTGAGCGGTCCTGGCAAAGGATCCTGCTCAGGCCGCACCAGCCGCTGGAACCGCCGCGGCCATTAAGGCGCTCCACTACTCCGGACCCAGAGATGGAGGTTACGTCAGGCCCCGGAGCCGTTAGTGAGGCCGAGGACCCGGCCTCCGCGGAAGAAGTCCTAGGCCCCGGAACCACCAGTGAGGCGGGAGACCAGGCCTCGGAAGGAGATGAATCCCTGGTGGGCCCACTACCCACACCACCGGTCTGCCCCCTCAGCCAGTCACGAGGGTCCCTGAACTGGGATAGGCCCTGGGGCCTGGAAGACCGCTTTGGAGCGGTGATGCAACCGTGCCCGCCAGAGGTGCCAGTGCACGCGCCCCGTATGATCTATCGTTGGACCCGGAAGGGCGCCGACCTGATGAGGTTTCCGGATCGGCCGGACCAAGCAGGGTGTTATGTTTCGGTAGCTGAGGAGTGCAGGTAAAAAAGGCAATACACCAGAGCAGTTGGAATCTATGAGATTGCAGTACCCTGACTAACCACCACAACTAGAGGCAGCCATGGAGCGTTCCTACGTTGGTCCTAGACGCCTCGTAACAGCCTGAGAAACTAACTACACCCAAAGACAGAAAGAGGAAAGCTATCTGCCCCGGAGCAGATCCCCAAAGAACATAGAAAGCCGCCAAACATGCAATGGCGGTTAGACAAGAAGAAATACTGACACAGACAGAAAATAGTATGAGCAAACGTTGGGGCCCAAACTACCTAAATAGAAAAGGATAGGAAGGGCACCTACTGCAATCCCAAAAAACCCTGAAAAGCACCAACTCCACTAATTTCAAAAACATCTGAGATCACACGACCTCTACCACCTAAACTAGTTCTCTGGTGTAACAAAATCAAAACAGCAGCCACTGAAAAAAAACTGGAAAAAGCAAATGTACAAACATCAGTGGCTGAACTAAACTGAGAGGGCAAAAGCCCCCGGAGGGGACCCTGAAGGCCCCCACAGAAGCGCAGGAAAAAATGCAAAAATCAAGCACAAAAACAAAAAGAAGAAAACGTCTTATCTGTTAGCAGGAGATGCAGACACGACACAGCAGGCTACAAAGGAAACAGGAATCAAGGATTGAGACCAGAACAATTGATCACCGGCAACCCTGATGGGAAGGCGACTCCCTTATATAAGACCAGTCAGTAACACCTGATTCCCAATCCTCACAATCTTCACTGGACAGTACAGTACCGCTTGTAACCACCAGAGGGAGCCTCTGCTCAGAACTCATTTCAAGCCCATTCACAACAGTACCCCCCCACTTGAGGAGGGTCACCGAACCCTCATTTGAGCAACCAGGTCGGTCAGGATGAGTTCTATGATACGCACGGATGAGTCTCCTAGCATGGATGTCCGAAGCAAACACCCAAGAATTATCTTCCTGACCATAACCTCTCCACTTAACCAAATACTGGAGTTTCCGTCTAGAAAAACGAGAATTCAATATTTTCTCAACCACAAACTCCAGATTGCCCTCAACCAGAACAGGGTCAGGAGGCACAGCAGTAGGAACCACTGGCTCAACAAACCTCTTCAACAAGGACTTGTGGAACACGTTATGGATCTTAAATGTCCCTGGAAGAAGCAAACGAAAAGAAACAGGATTAAGAATCTCCATGATCTTATAAGGTCCAATAAACCTAGGCTTAAATTTAGGAGATGCCACTCTCATAGGAATATTTTTTGAGGACAACCAGACCAAGTCCCCCACTTTAAACCGAGGACCATCAGTCCTATGCCGGTTAGCAAACCGCTGGGCCCTCTCCTGAGAGAGGGACAACCTCTCCACTACCTGGTCCCAAATCTGCTGCATACGCTCCACAACAGAGTCAACACCTGGACAGACAGAAGCCTCCGTCTGTCCTGAAGAAAATCGAGGGTGAAATCCAGAATTACAGAAAAATGGAGACATCAAAGTAGCAGAGCTAGCCCTATTATTAAGAGCAAACTCAGCCAAAGGCAAAAAAGAGACCCAGTCATCCTGATCAGCAGACACAAAGCATCTTAGATAAGTCTCCAATGTCTGGTTTGTTCTCTCAGTTTGACCATTGGTCTGAGGATGAAACGCCGAGGAGAAAGACAATTGAACACCAATTTTAGAACAAAAGGTCCTCCAAAATCTGGAAACAAACTGGACTCCTCTGTCAGACACAATGTTCTCAGGAATGCCGTGTAAACGAACCACGTGCTGAAGGAACAAAGGTACCAATTCAGAGGAGGAAGGCAACTTAGGTAATGGCACAAGATGTATCATCTTGGAAAACCTATCACAAATCACCCAGATGACGGTCATTCTCTGAGAAACAGGGAGGTCGGAAATGAAATCCATAGAGATATGGGTCCATGGTCTCTTGGGCACAGGCAATGGCATCAACAAACCACTAGAGCGAGAGCAAGGCTTGGAGCGAGAGCAACCGCGATGCACAATCCTGACATCACGAGACAAGGTAGGCCACCAAAAGGACCGACTAACCAAGTCTCTGGTACCAAAAATTCCGGGATGACCGGCCAACGCGGAACAATGAATCTCAGACATCACACTCTTTTTCCACTGGTCTGGGACAAACAATTTCCCAACAGGGCAGCGCTCGGGCCTATCCTCCTGACACCCCTCCAGAGCCAGTCTCAAATTGGGCGAGATGGCGGAAAGAACTACACCCTCTTTCAAAATAACAGAAGGATCAGATAACTCAGGAGAGTCCGCAAGGAAACTCCTCGAGAGGGCATCCGCCTTAACATTTTAGTGCCAGGAAGAAAGGAAACCACAAAATTAAAACGTGTGAAAAACAAGGCCCACCTGGCCTGTCTAGGATTAAGTCGCTTGGCAGATTCCAGATAAACCAGATTCTTATGGTCCGTAAGGACCACCACCTGATGTTTGGCTCCCTCCAGCCAATGTCTCCACTCTTCAAAAGCCCACGTCATGGCCAATAACTCCCGATTACCCACGTCATAATTACGTTCAGTAGGAGAAAATTTTCGAGAGAAAAAGGCACAAGGGTTACTTTTAGAGGTCTCTGGATCATTTTGGGACAAAACGGCACCTGCCCCAATTTCAGAGGCATCCACCTCCACCTGAAATGGCAGAGAAACATCAGGCTGCCGTAGAACAGGAGCAGAAGTGAATCTCTGCTTAAGTTCCTGAAATGCAGAGACTGCCTCAGGAGGCCAATTCACCACATCAGAACCCTTTTTGGTCAAATCAGTTAATGGTTTAACAATAACCGAGAAATTACCAATAAATTTACGATAAAAATTGGCAAAACCCAAAAATCTTTGAAGAGCCTTTAATGAAGTAGGTTGGACCCAATCACAGATGGCCTGAACCTTGACCGGGTCCATTTCAATAACAGATGGGGACAAAATGAATCCCAGAAATGAGATCCTCTGTACGCCAAAAAGACACTTTGATCCCTTCACATACAGAGCATTTTCTCTCAAAATCTGGAATACAGTTCGAACATGTTTCACATGAGAGTCCCAGTCATTGGAAAAAATCAAGATATCATCCAAATAAACAATCAGAAATTTATCCACAAAATCCCTGAAAATGTCATTCATGAAGGACTGGAAGACAGAAGGAGCATTAGTGAGCCCAAAGGGCATCACAAGGTACTCAAAATGCCCTCAGGGGTATTAAATGCCGTCTTCATTCATCCCCGTGCTTAATGCGAATAAGGTTATATGCCCCCCTGAGGTCAAGCTTGGTAAACCAAGTAGCGTTTTTCACCCTGGAAAACAGGTCAGAAATCAAGGGTAACGGATATTGATATTTCACAGTAATATTGTTCAAAAGACGATAATCAATACACGGCCTTAATGAACCATCCTTTTTGGCCACAAAGAAAAAACCGGCACCTAAGGGTGAAGAGGATGGTCTGATATGACCCTTCTCCAATGACTCCTTGATATAAGACCGCATAGCGTCATGTTCAGGTACAGACAAGTTAAAAAGGCGACCTTTAGGGAATTTACTACCAGGCACTAATTCAATAGCGCAGTCATAGCTCCTATGGGGAGGCAAGGATGCAGATTTACTTTCGCTAAACACATCAGAAAAATCAATCAAAAAGTCAGGAACATCCTGAGCCTGGGGGGAGGCAGAAAAAACAGGAGTGTTGGTATTAACACATTGGCAGCCCCAACTGGTTACAGACACAGATTTCCAATCCAAAACAGGATTATGAGACTGTAACCAAGGGAAACCCAGTACGATAATGTCATGCAGATTATACAGAACCAAAAATTTGCAGCTCTCCTGATGATCAGGTTCAACCCTCATTATCACCTGAGTAGAGAACTGAGGTTTATTCTCAGCCAAAGGGGTAGAATCGATCCCCAGTAGGGGAATAGAATTCCGTAGGGGTACCAAGGGAAACCCACATCGTTTAGCAAAATCAAAATCCATCAGGTTAATAGCTGCTCCCGAATCAACGAAAGCCTGAGCAGAAAATGAGGACAGAGAACACATCAGGGTAACAGTTAATAAAACTTAGTCTGAACACTACCCAAGACAACTGAGCGTGCAAAACGTCTTCCCCGCTTAGGGCAGACTGAAATAGCATGAGAGACATCACCACAGTAGAAACATAACCCATTGCGCTTTCGAAACTCATGACGCTGTGTCCCAGAAACCACTCTATCATGGATTCAGAAGCAGGTTCACCAGGCAACACTATTCCACGAATACCTCTCCGCTCACGCAAACGTCTGTCAATTTGAATCGCTAATGACATAGAATCATTGAGACCAGAGGGGACAGGGAATCCCACCATAACATCTTTTACTTTATCTGACAGACCCTTCCGAAAAAGGGCTGCCAAAGCGTCGTCATTCCATTTGGTCAGGACTGCCCACCTACGGAATCTCTGACAGTATAACTCAGCATCATCAAGCCCCTGATTTAATGCCAACAAGGCTTTTTCAGCTTGATCAGTAACATTAGGCTCATCGTACAATAACCCCAAAGCCTGAAAAAATGCATCAACATCACTCAAAACAGGATCCCCAGGTGTCAGGGAAAAAGCCCAATCCTGAGGATCGCCGTGCAGGAGAGAGATGACAATTTGAACCTGCTGCGCAGCGTTCCCTGAGGACTTAGATTTTAAGGCAAAAAACAATTTACAGTTATTTTTGAAATTCAAAAACTTAGCTCGATCCCCTAAAAACAAATCTGGCATGAGAATCCTAGGTTCCACAACAGGCAACCCAGCAAGATAGGCAGCAATACTCTGAACCTCAGTGGCAAGCTGATCCACACGGCCAGACAACTGTGCAAACTCCATTGAGAGAAAAAATCCTCCCCAGCACCCAGAGATACAGAGGGAAAAAAAAAATGCAACAAACAGAAAAATATCTCTGACAACTCTGACAACCTTTTTTCTTTCACAATATTTTTCCCTTCTGTGAGTACCATACAATTTTCAATTTTTGGGCCGGTGATACTGTTATGTTTCGGTAGCTGAGGAGTGCAGGTAAAAAAGGCAATACACCAGAGCAGTTGGAATCTATGAGATTGCAGTACCCTGACTAACCACCACAACTAGAGGCAGCCGTGGAGCGTTCCTACGTTGGTCCTAGACGCCTCGTAACAGCCTGAGAAACTAACTACACCCAAAGACAGAAAGAGGAAAGCTATCTGCCCCGGAGCAGATCCCCAAAGAACATAGAAAGCCCCCAAACATTCAATGGCGGTTAGACAAGAAGAAATACTGACACAGACAGAAAATAGTATGAGCAAACGTTGGGGCCCAAACTACCTAAATGGAAAAGGATAGGAAGGGCACCTACTGCAATCCCAAAAAACCCTGAAAAGCACCAACTCCACTAATTTCAAAAACACCTGAGATCACACGACCTCTACCACCTAAACTAGTTCTCTGGTGTAACAAAATCAAAACAGCAGCCACTGAAAAAAAACTGGAAAAAGCAAATGTACAAACATCAGTGGCTGAACTAAACTGAGAGGGCAAAAGTCCCCGGAGGGGACCCTGAAGGCCCCCACAGAAGTGCAGGAAAAAATGCAAAAATCAAGCACAAAAACAAAAGAAGAAAACGTCTTATCTGTTAGCAGGAGATGCAGACACGACACAGCAGGCTACAAAGGAAACAGGAATCAAGGATTGAGACCAGAACAATTGATCACGGCAACCCTGATGGGAAGGCGACTCCCTTATATAAGACCAGTCAGTAACACCTGGTTCCCAATCTTCACAATCTTCACTGGACAGTCCAGTACCGCTTGTAACCACCAGAGGGAGCCTCTGCTCAGAACTCATTTCAAGCCATTCACAACACAGGGGACATCGAGGTCCTGGACTGGGCCGCGTACGATAAAAAGTTTGCTGAGGAGTGGGAACGGCAACGCAAGGAAGAGCAGGCACGGCGCGAGGAGCAGCACCAGTGGGATCTCGCCGACAAACAACGAGCCCGGCAAGGAGCAGGTACTGTGCGGGATCCGCTGCAGAAGGGAGAGGTGGTGGAGTTCTGCCTAAAAGGAGGCTGGGGCTTCATTAAGGAGCCGCATCTCCTGGCGAAAATATTCGTCAACCGGCGAGATGTGGAATTCCACTTGCGAGAGGAACACCAGGACCAGGATCTGTATCCGGGTGACCTGGTCACCTATACCCAGCACTGGGGCTTGAAAGGGTGGTATGCCCTAAATGTACACCACTGCCACCCCACCGCTGCTTCGCAGGGAGCTGCCAGCGGGCCCTCGCCACAGCCAGCCAGGACAGGCCAAGCTGAAGCCCCACCTCCCTCCTCACCCAGGTTGAGGAAAAGTTCCAATGTCCAGGAAATCGGCACACAGACGGATATCGCCGGTCATAATTTGATTGTGTGCATACCCGGAAGCACCAAATGTGCCTGATATCCCAGCACTCCTGGTGGAGTGTCAGGTGGTCCTTGGTACCCTGCAGAGCAATACTAAATGACCAAGATGTTTAACTGTATATAGTTTTAATCACGTTTGGTTGCCAAAAAGTTGACCCGGACGGGTTGTTGCACAGTTGCACTATGTTCACTTTAATCACGTTCCACGTTTGCAGTTATTTAAAAAATAAACATTGGGGCCATGAACTATGCCTGGTCCAGACTGCCTTGTATATAGTTTTGCGCCTCTTTAGGTGCTTTTTCTTGGTTTTAGCTAAAGCCAGTAGGGTGTGCTGATACCCTATACTACTACTGACCTCAGAAGCAAAACCCATTTGGCGTGGCCAAAGAAGTGGTCCACAGAGGAGACCAATTGTTGCCTTGAAGCCCGCCCAAGGCCTACGTGGAGGGTTTGTGACGGGTCCCTCATGTTGCACTTAAGAAAGAAAACGTTTGACTGAACTTGAATGAAGATGTTTTATTGCGCCTGATATAATGTTTAATTGCACTTGAACCTTTAACTCTTTGATGACAGTTGTGATTGTGTATGAATAAAAATGTTACTATATTTGTACGATATGTTTAAAGTAAATTAAGAAGTGTTTTATGCTACAGACTTGTTTTATATTGAAGAGTTATGGAGAGTATTCCTGAATAACGTGTAGACTAGTTTTGACACTGCTTAGTGTACATATGTACAGACAGATGAGAACAGAAGAACTTTTTGTAGACAAGGACAGAGAAGTCCAAGTTCAGTAGCGAACCACCTAGCAACGGTTGCTATGTAGGAAACACCCCGGATGGGGTCTGCACTAGAAGAAACCAAATGTAAATATTATAGAATTTTCACATTTTTGTATTTTTATACTTTTGTAAGAAAAGAATTGTGCTTTACCTCGGTAGCGAACTTGAGAGTTAAGCCCGGTCTCACATAGCGATACACCAGCGATCCCGACAACGATCAGGATCGCTGGTGTGTCGCTACATGATCGCTGCTGAGCTGCCAAACAGGCAGCTCAGGCAGCGATCAGCACAGTGACACTGCGGGTAACATCGCTTAGTTACCCGCAGTGTACGTTGGATACCAGCGCCCTGCATCAGGGCGCTGGTATCCAAGGTACACAGCGGGTTTCCAGGCACAGCCCCACGTCTGGAAACCCGCTGTGTACCTTGGTTACCAGCGGATCGCTGGTCTCCCACCTGTCACACGCAGCGATGCGTGCTGGCCAGCGGGAGACCAGCGATCAAAAAAATGTCCAGGACATTCAGCGACGATCAGCGATACCCAGCAGGGGGCTGATCGTCGCTGAATGTCACACACAGCGATATCGCTGGGGAGATCGCTGTTGAGTCACAAAACTAGTGACTCAGCAGTGATCTCGCTAGCAAGATCGCTGTGTGAGACGGGGGCTTTAGCGGTTGCTACCAAAATCACTGTTCAACTAGGTTAATGTTATTATGCAACGTTAAAGAAGAAATGCCTCCCATCCTGGGAAGTTGAGTTTGAGATTATGTTGATAATGCGCATTACATAAAAATTTTGTATGTTTCTTGTAACATCTGTTTACTTTATTCCAGCCCACGGACGTGCTGTGTTTAACGGGGGGTATGTGGCACCCGTGAGGGTTCAGTCGCCACAGAGGTATTGCAACCACCCAGAGGTGTGATACTGTCATGTGTGCATCGCCACGAAGATCGTCGCGGTTGCACATTCTGACTTCTCACAGCTGAGTTGCTGTTTCTTTGTGTTTGGCAGTTAGGGAGTTAATTCTGTCTGTGCTCAGTTCTGGGACTGGGTGCAGTTTCTTCCGGCTGCAATTAATTATTTGTTGATTGGTTTCCTTTAAATCTCTGGTTGTCTGTGTTGGGAGTTGCCAGTGAAATTCTTCATGCAGACCACAGATAGGATTGTATCTGTATAGACTTAAGTTAAAGAGCTCCTTAGTTGTTTTAAGCTCACCTTGCTTAGAGTTTAATATCCCAGATCATTTATGTTCCTTCTGTGTTTGAGTGTGTATGCAAGTCTGTGTTTTCTCCAGTCTGTCTTATATTTCTAATCTGTGTATTTAGCAGAGATCAGCCCATATCCCTTTGGTGGTAATCAGAATCCTTCTTAGGACTGATTACAGGGTTCAGGGACTGATAGGAGACAGGGTTAGGCTGGAGACTTGGACCTCTGAACCATTATCAGTACCTCCAAGGTGAGGGATTAGTTAGGACCCCAGTTTAGGGTCAGGTTAGACCCCCGGTCCTCCTCTTTCCTGTGACAGTGTATCAAGTCCTCAAGATTAACCCTGAGTTCAACGGATATCGTGTCAGGTAAATCTATTCTATATTTACATGCTGATGTTGCTAATCTATATGTTGTATAGAGTGTTGTTCTTTTAAGAATAGTTTACTGACATCGTACACATATCATAAGACCGCGTGACAGATACTTCACTCTCATGTAAGGAGGGAACACCAACTAGGACTCTAACACCTACACCCAACACACACTAGAACAGCTGGGCACCCTGGACGGACCCTACGGGAGGATGGACTCATCCAGGCTGAGATAGGAAAGGGTGTATGGGTGGGTGGAGTAGTCAGTAACAAGGAGGAGGAGTGAAGCTTGAGGAAGCACGAGGCAGAGTTTAGGGAGTTCTGAACTGGAAGAGGAAGGAGACAAACGTGTAGTGGAGCAGCTCCCAGTGAAGGGAGGCTGCAGTGGGAAAGGAAAGGAGTCTAGAGAGAGACTCAGAAGGGACTAGAGGCTAGAAGAGCTTAGTCCAGACGTAGAGAGTGGAGAAAGAAGCAGAAGGAAAGAGAAGCTTCTGGAGTGAGAGAAGAGGTCCTAGGGATATGGAGAGAGCAGGAGCCATCCGTTGGTCCCGGTCTGTTGGCAGAGGGACCAGGTCGCAGAGGGAACTTGATCTCTTAGCCTAGTGGAGAACTTTATGACTCAGCTAGCAAGTCGACTGCTGTGATAACATAGAGATCACAGTCATTAACCACCATTATCTTCGCCAGAGAGGTAGCTATATAGAATCAAAGGAACGCAGAAATAAGTCGTTGTCCGATAGGATTCGCAGCGGCTGATCTGGGACACTTGGTGAAGGTGCTGGAAGGATAGACGGCGGTAAATCAGCACAGTGAGACGGACAGTGAAAGGAACACAAATATAGACAGAGTCCTGGAAAGGTGTATCCCAATCTACCTGGGGGTTTGCTGAGCCCCTCACCTGGAAGACACAGTGCCAAGCGGGCATCTGTATTGTACACATCAGAACTGTGAGTAAAGCTTTGGAAACCAACTCGCTGTTTCTCAGTTTCTTCCTGCGTCACCTATTACACTCAGCTACATCTCTCAGCACCATTACTACCTTTCACTACATCTACCTGCCATGGGATCCCATAGCCTCACCTGTGGGAGGCTGTACCAACTCTGCTGCATCTCACCATCTATCCCAGAGGATCTGCACCGCAGCGCTGGTCACCATTGACCAGATACCACAGGTGACTGTTGTGAATACTCTGGAGGCGACTTCTGAGCTGGGGCTCCCTCCGGTGGTTGCTGAGGGTAATGAACCAATTGCTGAATGGCCTTCAGCTGGGTCTGAATGGTCTGATATAAGTGACATGAACTCCCAGCAGCCTTGCCGGTAACCAATTGTTCTTCCAGGTCTTGCTTGGAGCTCAGCTTGCATTCCTGCTCTCATTCAGATAAGTGATTTGCTGTTTTTTTTCCTCTGGTTGGATTTTCCTTGCTGGGTTGCTGCTTAGCAGTAGACTTCAGCCTGGTCACCTTTTGGGGCCTGGCGCTGTAATTGTGCTCAGTTTGTGTTTGCACTTTTGCTCTGTTCCTGTGGCACTTTTATTTGCTGAATTGCTGTGTGTTACACCAGAGATCTGATTTAGGTGGTAGAGATCATGTGATCTCAGGTTTTTTGTTAATCAGAAGTGTTGGTATTTTTGTCAGGGTTTGTTTGGGTTGCAGTCAGAATTCTTTCCTATACTTTTCGATCTAGACAGTATTGGGCCCCAGCGTTTGCTCATTCTATTTTCTGTCTGTGTTCGTATTTTCTTCTTGTCTAACCGCCATTACATGTTTGGGGGCTTCATATTTCTTTGGGGGTTCTGCTACGGGGCAGTTAGTTTTCATCTTTCTGCCTTTAGGTGTAGCTATCTCTCCGGCTGTGACGAGGCGTCTAGGATCACCGTAGGTACGCTCCACGGCTACTTCTAGTGTTGCGGTTAGTTTAGGGTCCTGCAACCCAATAGTTTCCAGCCTCTCTGGTGTATTGCTACTTTGCTATTTTTGCTATTTCTCCTCAGCTACCGAAACATAACAGTATTACCGGCCAAACTGAAAATTATATTGTACTCAACAGAAGGGAAAAAAAGTAAAAAAGGAAAAAAAAAAAGGGAGTTGTCAGAAATTTTTTTTTCTGTTTGTTGCATTTTTTCCCTCTTTTTCTCTGGGTACTGAGGAGGATTTTTTTTCCTCAATGGAGTTTGCACAGTTGTCTGGCCGTGTGGAGCGGCTTGCCGCTGAGGTTCAGAGTATTGCTACCTATCTTGATAGGTTGCCGCTTGTGGAACCTAGGTTCCCCATACCAGATTTATTTTTGGGGGATCGGTCTAAATTTCTGAATTTCAAAAATAACTGAGTTAAGTTGTTTTTTGCCTTGAAGCCTAAGTCCTCAGGGAGCGCAGCACAGCAGATTCAAATTGTCATCTCTCTGCTGCGCAGCGACCCTCAGGATTGGGCTTTTTCCCTGACACCTGGGGATCCTGTTTTGAGTGATGTTGATGTATTTTTTCAGGCTCTGGGGTTATTGTACGATGAACCTAATGTCACTGATCAAGCTGAAAAGACCTTGTTGGCATTAAATCAGAGTCGTGAAGACGCTGAGCTATACTGTCAGAAATTCCGAAAGTGGGCAGTCCTGACCAAATGGAATGATTATGCTTTGGCAGCCCTTTTTCGGAAGGGTCTGTCAGAAAATGTAAAGGACGTTATTGTGGGATTCCCTGTTCCCTCTGGTCTCAATGATTCTATGTCTTTGGCTATTCAAATTGATAGACGTTTGTGTGAGCGCAGAGGTATGCGTGAGATAGTGTTGCCTTGTGAGCCAGCAGTGTGATGGGTGACTTCTGGGGCTCAGCGTCATGAGTTTCGAAAGCGCAATGGGTTATGTTTCTACTGTGGTGACGCCTCTCATGCTATTTCCGTCTGCCCTAAGCGGGGAAGACGTTTTGCGCGCTCAGTTGTCTTGGGTAGCGTTCAGACTAAATTTCTGTTGACTGTTACCTGATTTGCTCCCTGCCCACATTTTCGGCTCAGGCTTTTGTTGATTCAGAAGCAGCTATTAACCTGACGGATTTTGACTTTGCCAAACGTTGTGGGTTTCCCATGATACCCCTGCGGAAGTCTATTCCTTTACTGGGCATTGATTCTACCCTTTGGCGGAGAATAAACCCCAGTTTTCTACTCAGTTGATAGTGAGGGTTGAACCAGATCATCAGGAGAGTTGCAAATTTCTGGTGTTGCATAATCTGCATGACATTATTGTACTGGGTTTCCCTTGGTTACAGACTCATAATCCTGTTTTGGATTGGAAATCTGTGTCTGTGACCAGTTGGGGCTGCCAATGTGTTAATACTGACACTCCTGTTTTTTCTGCCTCTCCCCAGTCTCAGAATGTCCCTGACTTTTTGACTGATTTTTCTGATGTGTTTAGTGAGAGTAAATCTGCGTCCTTACCTCCTCACAGGAGCTATGATTGCGCTATTGAGTTAGTGCCTGGTGGTAAATTTCCTAAAGGTCGCCTTTTTAATTTGTCTGTACCTGAACACGATGCTATGCAATCCTATATCAAGGAGTCATTGGAGAAGGGTCATATCAGACCATCCTCTTCACCCTTGGGCGCCGTTTTTTCTTTGTGGCCAAAAAGGATGGTTCATTGAGGCCGTGTATTGATTATCGCCTCCTGAATAAGATCACTGTTAAATATCAATATCCGTTACCTTTGATTTCTGACCTATTTTCCAGAGTGAAAAGTGCTAGTTGATTTACCAAGCTTAACCTCAGGGGGGCGTATAACCTTATTCGCATTAAGCATGGGGATGAATGGAAGATGGCGTTTAATACCCCAGAGGGGCATTTTGAGTACCTAGTGATGCCTTTTGGGCTTACTAATGCCCCTTCCGTATTCCAATCCTTCATGAATGATATTTTCAGGGATTTTGTGGATAAATTTCTGATCGTTTATTTGGATGATATCTTGATTTTTTCCAATGACTGGGACTCTCATGTGAAACATGTTCGGACTGTGTTCCAGATTTTGAGAGAAAATACACTGTATGTGAAGGGATCAAAGTGTCTTTTTGGCGTACAGAAGGTCTCATTTTTGGGATTCATTTTGTCTCTGTCTGTTATTGAAATGGACCCGGTCAAGGTTCAGGCCATCTGTGATTGGGTTCAACCTACTTCATTGAAGGCTCTTCAGAGATTTTTGGGTTTTGCCAATTTTTATCGTAAATTTATTGGTAATTTCTCTGGTATTGTTAAACCAATGACTGATTTGACCAAAAAGGGTTCCGATGTGGTGAATTGGCCTCCTGAGGCAGTTTGTGCGTTTCAGAAACTTAAGCAGAGATTCATTTCTGCTCCTGTTCTACAGCAGCCTGATGTTTCTGTGCCGTTTCAGGTGGAGGTTGATGCCTCTGAGATTGGGGCAGGTGCTGTTTTGTCCCAAAGGGATCCAGAGACCTCTAGGAGTAACCCTTGTGCCTTTTTCTCTCGAAAATTTTCTTCAACTGAACGTAATTATGATGTGGGTAATCGGGAGTTATTGGCCATGAAGTGGGCCTTTGAAGAGTGGAGACATTGGCTGGAAGGAGCCAAACATCAGGTGGTGGTCCTCACGGACCATAAGAACCTTGTTTATCTCGAATCAGCCAAGCAACTTAATCCTAGACAGGCCAGGTGGGCCTTGTTTTTCACACGTTTTAATTTTGTGGTTTCTTTTCTTCGGGCACTAAGATTGTTAAGGCGGATGCCCTCTCGAGGAGTTTCTTTGCGGATTCTCCTGAGTTATCTGGTCCTGCTGTTATTTTGAAAGAGGGTGTAGTTCTTTCCACCATCTCGCCCAATTTAAGACTGGCTCTGGAGGGGTGTCAGTAGGATAAACCTGAGCGCTGCCCTGTTGGGAAATTGTTTGTCCCAGACCAGTGGAAGGAGAGTGTGATGTCTGAGATTCATTGTTCCGCGTTGGCTAGTCATCCAGGTATTTTTGGTACCAGAGACTTGGTGAGTCGGTCCTTTTGGTGGCCTACTTTGTCTCGTGACGTCAGGGACTTTGTGCAGTCCTGTGGGACTTGCTCTCATTCCAAGCCTTGCTCTCGAGAGTTCTAGTGGTTTGTTGATGCCATTACCTGTACTCAAGAGGCCATGGACCCATATTTCTATGGATTCTATTTCCGACCTCCCTGTCTCTCAGAGAATGACCGTTATCTGGGTAATCTGTGATAGGTTTTTCAAGATGATACATCTTGTGCCATTACCTAAGTTGCCTTCCTCCTCCGAATTGGTGCCTTTGTTCTTTCAGCACGTGGTTCAGTTACATGGCATTCCGGAGAACATTGTGTTGACAGAGAAGTCCAGTTTGTTTCCAGATTTTGGAGGACATTTTGTTCTAAACTTGGTGTTCAGTTATCTTTCTCCTCTGCATTTCACCCTCAGACCAATGGACAAATCAAGAGAACAAACCAGACCTTGGAGACTTATTTGAGATGTTTTGTTTCTCCTGATCAAGATGACTGGGTCTCTTTTTTGCCTTTGGCTGAGTTTGCTCTTAATAATAGGGCTAGCTCTGCCACCTTGATGTCTCCATTTTTCTGCAATTCTGGGTTTCACCCTCAATTTTCTTCAGGACAGGCGGAGGCTTCTGTCTGTCCATTGGGGTTGACTCTATTGTGGAGCGTATGCAGCAGATTTGGGACCAGGTAGTGGAGAGGTTGTCTCTCTCTCAAGAGAAAGCCCAGCGGTTTGCCAACCGGCTTAGGACTGATGGTCCTCGTTTTAAAGTGGGGGATTTGGTTTGGTTGTCCTCAAGAAATATCCCTATGAAGGTTGCATCTCCAAAATTTAAGCCAAGGTTCATTGGACCTTATAAGATCATGGAAATTATTAATCCGGTTTCCTTCCTTTTGCTTCTTCCAGGGACATTTAAGATCCATAACGTGTTCCACAAGTCCTTATTGAAGAGGTTTGTCAAGCCAGTGGTTCCTATAGCTGCGCCTCCCGACCCTGTTTTGGTTGAGGGCAATTTGGAGTATGTGGTTGAGAAAATATTGGATTCTCGTTTTGCTCAACGGAAACTCCAATATTTGGTTAAGTGGAGAGTTTATGGTCAGGAGGACAATTCTTGGGTGTTTGCTTCGGACATCCATGCTGGGAGACTGATCCATACCTATCATCGAGCTCATCCTGATCGGCCTGGTTGCGCAGGTGAGGGTTCGGTGACCCCTCCTCAAGGGGGGGTACTGTTGTGAATACTCTGGAGGCGACTTCTGAGCTGGGGCTCCCTCCGGTGGTTGCTGAGGGTAATGAACCAATTGCTGAATGGCCTTCAGCTGGGTCCGAATGGTCTGATATAAGTGACCTGAACTCCCAGCAGCCTTGCCGGTAACCAATTTTTCTTCCAGGTCTTGCTTGGAGCTCAGCTTGCATTCCTGCTCTCATTCAGATAAGTGATTTGCTGTTTTTTTTCCTCTGGTTGGATTTTCCTTGCTGGGTTGCTGCTTAGCAGTAGACTTCAGCCTGGTCACCTTTTGGGGCCTGGCACTGCAATTGTGCTCAGTTTGTGTTTGCACTTTTGCTCTGTTCCTGTGGCACTTTTATTTGCTGAATTGCTGTGTGTTACACCAGAGATCTGATTTAGGTGGTAGAGATCGTGTGATCTCAGGTTTTTTGTTAATCAGAAGTGTTGGTATTTTTGTCAGGGTTTGTTTGGGTTGCAGTCAGAATTCTTTCCTATACTTTTCTATCTAGACAGTATTGGGCCCCAGCGTTTGCTCATTCTATTTTCTGTCTGTGTTCATATTTTCTTCTTGTCTAACCGCCATTACATGTTTGGGGGCTTCATATTTCTTTGGGGGTTCTGCTACGGGGCAGTTAGTTTTCATCTTTCTGCCTTTAGGTGTAGCTATCTCTCCGGCTGTGACGAGGCGTCTAGGATCACCGTAGGTACGCTCCACGGCTGCTTCTAGTGTTGCGGTTAGTTTAGGGTCCTGCAACCCAATAGTTTCCAGCCTCTCTGGTGTATTGCTACTTTGCTATTTTTGCTATTTCTCCTCAGCTACCGAAACATAACAGGTGGTGTCACGAATACCTTACTACAAACTCTAAACATCCCTGTAAATAATTCCCCTTTCATTGGACGCCCAGGGCCATGGACCGGGTCACTGCCGCTGTGACACATCCCTTCGATACACCGGCCCGGTACCGAGTGTCCCACTGCCCTGGCAGGCGATCCACATAGAAATACATAAAGCCACACACTCCTGTCCAAGTGCCGGCAGCAGTGCAGAGTGTTCATGCGAGAGACACACACGAGAATCGTGCGAGTTTCTCACATGTGTGACCCGGTCTTAGAGGAAAAGTATAATAGAAACAAGTCACCACTTCTGTTTTTATCACCCACTCCTGGTTTTGGCATACAAATACTGAGGTAAAAAAATCACTAAATAAATGTAGCCTTAGAAAAGGGTTTATCATTAGGGAGCAACCTTTTTAACACTGCCCAATCTTGTACCTCAGCATTTTTTCCCCACTATGGCTATAATCTCAAATACTGAAATATTATTCACATAGATTTTTCAAGACTACAGAATTGATTACATATACTCAAAGGGGCATTCCCATCTCCAATATCCTATCCCAATATGTAGTAGGTGTAATAATAATAATAGCAGATACCTCCAAATAGAAATGTAGTATAGTTCTTCTGATTCTCTATGTTGCTGATCACATGTGCAGGGTATTGCAGTAGCTTAGGTATCCATGGTTACAACTACTTACATAGTGTATTAGTTAGTTGTTACTGATTGTAACCATGGATATGGGTTTTAGGTTTCTTCTTTACTTCAAAATTGGGGTTCTGGTTTTTAAACTGACCTCTGGTTTTCAATGAAGGGTGAAAAAAAAAAATGCTATTAACCCCTTAATGACTGCCAATACGATTTTTAACGTCGGCAGTTAAGGGTACTTATTCCTCATCTCCGCTTTTTAACGACGCTGAGAAATAAGTGTATAGCGCCCCCCAGCGTCGGAAATTCTGCCGGGTCTCAGCTATCAGGGGTAGCCGAGACCCTGGAGAACATGATTCGGGTCAGCTTTTACCGACCCCAGTGTTGCGATCACTGTTATTCACGGAATAACAGCAACTGCAAAAAAAAAATCAGATTTCCCATTTAATTTCTCTGTCCTCTGATGTGATCTAGTACATCAGAGGAGGGAGAAATGGAGTCTCCGGAGCCCCCCAGTATCTCTGATGTCCCTGGACCCTCCTGCATCCCCCTGTGATGTCCCCCGGTTGTCGGCGTCTTCTTCCTGGAAGAAAATTAGCCAATGCGCAGTGCTCCCGCTGAGATCTGTGGCCAGCACCCGGCAACAATAGGAAATTTTTCCTATTGGTTCATTTTGATCACTGTGATAGACCCTATCACATTGATCAAAATAAAAAAATAGTAAAGCAAACCCCCCTTTATCACCCCTTAGTTAGGTAAAAATAATAAAATGAAAAAAAAATGTGTTTTTTTTTCATTAGGGATAGGGTTATGGTTGGGGTTATAGCTAGGGTTAGTGTTGGGGCTAGGGTTAGGGTTATGGTTGGAGTTATAGTTGGGGTTATAGTTGGGGCTATAGCTAGGGTTAGGGTCAGGGTTGGGACTAGGGTTAGAGCTAGAATTAGGTTAGGGTTGGGGCTAAGGGTTAGGGTTCGGCCATGAGTTAGGGTAGGGATAGGGGTTAGGGTTGGGGCTAGAGTTAGGGATAGGGTTGTGTTGGGGTTAGGGTTGAGGTGTTGAGGTCTGGGTTGTGGTTAGCATTATGGTTAGGGTTAGGGGTGTGTTGGAGTTAGGGCTGTGTTAGGGTAGGAGTTAGAATTGGGGGTCTCCACTGTTTAGGTACATCAGTGGGTCTCCAAACGCGATATGGCACCTACCATTGATTCCAGCCAATTTTGCGTTCTAAAAGTCAAACAGTGCTCCCTCCCTTCTGAGCCCTGCCATGCACGCAAACAGTGGCATTCCCCCACATACGGGGTATCGGTGTCCTCAGGAGAAATTGCACAAATTTTTTGGTCCATTTTCTCCTGATACCCTTGTAAAAAAAGTTTGATTCCAAAGTAAATTTTTTGTGAAAAAAGTAAAATGTTCATTTTTTCCTTCCTCGTTGCTTTAGTTCTCATGAAGCACCTGAAGGGTTAATACATTTCTTCAATGTGGTTTTGCACACCTTGAGGGTGCAGTTTGTAGATTGGTGTCACTTTTGGGTATTTTCTGTTATATTGACCCCCCCAACTCACTTCAAATGTGAGATGGTCCCTAAAAAAAAATTATTTTGTAAATTTTGTTGGAAAAATGAGAAATTGTTGGTCAACTTTTAACCCTTACAACGTCCTAACAAAAAAAAAAGTATGTTTCCAAAACTGTGCTGATGTAAAGTAGACATGTGGAAAATGTTACTTATTAACTATTTTGTGCAATATGATTCTCTGATTTCAGTGCACAAAAATTAAAAGTTTGAAAATTGCAAAATTTTCAACATTTTTTGCCAAATTTCCATTTTTTTCATAAATAAACGCAAGTCATATCAAAGAAATTTTACCACTAACATGAAGTACAATATGTCACGAAAAAACACTCAGAATCAGTGGGATCCGTTGAAGTGTTCCAGAGGTGTAACCTCATAAACTGACAGTGGTCAGAATTGTAAAAATTGGCTTGGTCATTAAGTACCAAATTGGCTCTGTCATTAAGCGGCTAAGGAGCTGTGCTGTTCCTCACAGTCAGATTAGCTATAACAGAACAGTGACTCCTTATCTCACATGACTCTTTGAATCATTATTCACAGACTGACTACCTCTACCATTTTCAATCTGCTCCACCAGTGCAGTAGATAAACACATTCCAATTGTGGCCTTTTTCTGTGCCTATGTAGAATGGGCTGTGTTCTCTGGCCTCCTATCCCAAAACATAAAATGGTGCTGCTTGGTCTGCCCTCATTTTATATACTGGCTGTGATAATTTGTCCTGATTGGCTTCGCTAAACGATGTAATGTGATAACTGCAGAGCATTATTGGGAAGTCTGCCTAGCTCGCTCTGTGATTCTTCACAATGCACGAAATGACGCTGGGCATTTTTTTTATGTCCGATCTGCCCATTTCGAATCTCAAACTATTCAAATTCTCAGGGACCTGCAAGTTTCAGAAAATGTGACTTGAAATAGATTTTCCACAGATCAGTTCTCATTCATTAAAATGCCATTTTTTTGGCATGTAAAATAGAAAGAAGAATCATTTCAAAACTTTTTCCACCTTAAATGTCACCAATTGTCTGCACAATTCTATTGAAAAATAAAATATTTTTCTATGGAAAATTAAAAAGAAATAAAATAATGTCATTGCATAAATATGCACACCCTTAAACTAATACTTTGTTAAGTACTGTGAAGAACCCGCACCTCGCTGCCCTGCCTGACGTCACTATTACGTCAAAAGAATCACGTGGTACAGTTTCCCCACTTGCACCAATGTGACGTTCCGCACCTCCTGGGAACACGTAAGGTCAGCTAGGCACCGTTTTTCACAAACACCACCTGTCTACATGGGCCCGGGGAGTGTGAGAATTTGGCCCACTTGATAGCACCAGTGAAACAGAGCCTTATCAGCCTAGTAAGACTGCCAAGTGTTCCTCGTTAGATATATGCCCGGTCGGTTAATGGGATTATATCAGACCAGAAACCAGCTCCAGTAGCATACGTAGTTAAAACCGAAAACACAGACTCGAACTTATGGATTTGTGGATTGAGCAGCCCAGGAATAAATTATATATTTAATTGACTTAAGGGCACGCTAGACAAAACACTATTTACACAATGGGTATACATATACAATGGTCAGATATCCAAATACAGGTGAATTACAATAGATCTAAGCAGATGAATCAGGTCAGTTACCGATTTGATGTTTGACCCTGTGTGCTGGGCCGCATGGTGGCAAGGGGCTGCCAGCTGGTTCCAGTTCCTTCCAGCATGTTACTCGACGTGGCCCCCCCTTTATCCTTTAGAAGTGAACAGCAAGCATAACAAAGCGAGAGAGCACATTGCCTTGCACGAGCATTTAACCCCTTGGTCGGTTACCTGTTCCCCCTCCCCTGGGAGTTAGTAATTAAAACTCCCAAAATCTATGAAAGATCATAACTTCTAAATGGAAGGTCATAAGGTGGCGTTTGCCATTGGATCCAGCCAGGCCCCCATTACACTTGGAGACCCGACACAGCTTTTCTACCTGGCTTCTACTAGCCGTTCTGCGTTTGTCCCCACTCTGGGGTTGCCAAAATTGATCGAGACCCTGGAAGGTGTTTGGACCATTCCGGAGATCTCGAAAATGTATCTAGTGTGTGGCTAGAACATAAAATACCTCCATATTCTCCTTGAATTTCTTTATGAAATTCCCACCTGACTGAATGAAGCTGTAATGTATGTGATACAGTTCATATAGCGTCTTGTGCTTGGGTGCGATGAAAATACTTGAGACACAGGTTGAAAAAGAAAGTCTTGTATTGCTTCATACAAATTGGCAAAAATAAACATACAGGTTGCAAACACAGAAGCAGGAGACACAGCAGGCCAAAGTAATCTAAGTTCATCAATAACTCTCCACAACAGATTCAGATCTTCTTCTATGTTACCGCAAGTCCATGCAACCGTGAGGCTTTCAAGAGCAGAGTTCAGAGTCCACAAGAGCTCCAGAGTTTCTCAGTAGAAATGGCTGGAGTACAAAGTCCAAGGCTTCAGGAGTCAGAACACAGGTTCACTGCAGGCCAGATTCTGAAGCACTGATTGCTCAGGTGTGGCTGTTTAAGAAGCAAACGGAGAGAATCAGGGCGGGAACATGCAAGCTGGAAAACTCCATTTTAACTGAGGGCAAGATAGCTGCAGCAAAACAGAAAGCAAAATGGCCGACGAACAAACTGAGTTTCAGAAACAGATATACAGAACCTTACATTACTCCCCCCTTAGGGGCAACCTCCGGATGACCTCAGACCAGGCTTGTGTGGGTACCTCTGATGAAACTGACGGAGCAAGCGAGGAGCATTAACGTTATTGACTGGCTCCCATGAGTTGTCCTCCACTGGGTAGCCCTGCCATTTGATCAGATATTGTAACTGATTTCTATACAACCTGGAATCTAAAATCCTTTCCACCACAAATTCTTCCTGACCATCGACTAGCACTGGGTCAGGGCAAGGAGAAGAACGTCCAGGAAACGTATTGGGTGTTGCAGCCTTTAGTAGGGATACATGAAAGACAGGGTGGATTCTCATAGTTCTGGGCAATTGAAGACGACAAGCAACGGCACTTATAATCTTACTGATTTTATAGGGTCCAATGTACTTATGTCCCAACTTAGATGATGGAATCCTTAACTTAAGATTTCTGGTTGACAGCCAGACCAGGTCTCCTACCTTAAAAACTGGTGCAGGTTTACGAAATTTATCTGCTGCCTTCTTGTACCTTTCCTGAGCCGATTCCAGATTCTCCTTTAGAAGATCCATATTCTTCTGTAAAGTCGTGACTCTTTCAGCCACTGCTGGCAAAGGCGTCTCTATGGGAAATCGTGGTAGAATATTAGGATGATAACCTAAATTAGAGAAAAAAGGAGACTGTTTAGTGGAGGCACTCTGAGAGTTGTTGTAAGAGAACTCAGCCAATGGAAGTAGATCCACCCAATCATCCTGTAGGTGGCAGATAAAACAGCGGAGATACTGCTCCAGGGTTTGATTGGTTCGTTCGGTTTGTCCATTAGTCTGGGGATGAAAAGCAGAAGAAAGGTTTACTTTAATGTCCAATGCTGCACAGAAATTTTGCCAAAACCTAGAAGTGAATTGCACCCCTCGATCCGAAATAACCTCATCCGGTACTCCATGTAAACGAAACACATCTTTAATCATCAAATCTGATGTCTGTTTTGCAGTGGGTAAGCCGACACAAGGGATAAAATGAGCTGCCTTTGTTAAACGATCAACCACCACTAGAATAGTGTTCTTCCCTTGAGAGGTTGGTAATTCGACAATGAAGTCCATAGAAATGGATCCCCACGGGCGGGACGGGGTGGGAAGAGGCTGTAACAGACCAGTTGGTGAAGAGCGAGGTGTTTTGCATCTTGCACAAACCTCACATGAAGTGACATAATCCAAAACATCCTTCCTACAAGTGGGCCACCAAAAGAAACGAGAAAGAAATTCCTGTGTCTTTAGAATTCCTCTATGCCCGGCTATTTTGGAATCATGAATGAGTTGCAATACTCTCAATCTGACTGTTTCAGGTATATACAGACGTTGTCCCAGAATCCACACACCATTCTTAAAGACAAGACTTACGTCCCTTGGGGTTGAGCCAAAAAAGAATCCGCATGGTATGCTTCCTTGATGTCTTTAATTAGGTCTTGATGATGAATCACTCCTAGGAATCTAGAGTCAGGAAGAATAGTCTTAGGAGGAGTAATTGGACGTGTCTCTGCTGAGTAAATCCTAGAGAGTGCATCAGCCTTTCCATTGCGCGATCCTGGTCTATAAGAAATAATAAAATTAAATTGGTTTAAGAAAAGATTCCAGCGAGCCTGGCGAGGAGTCAGGCACTTAGCCGACCTGATAAACTCAAGATTACGATGATCTGTCAGAACGACTATTTGCTGTGCAGCTCCTTGCAGAAGGTGTCTCCATTCTTTGAAGGCGGCAATAATGGCCAACAACTCTCTATTGCCCACATCGTAGTTCTTCTCAGCCGAAGATAACTGCTGGGAAAAGAAGGCACAGGGATGCAAGACATTCTTCTCACCTGTTCTCTGAGAGAGTATAGCTCCCACGGCACAGTCTGAAGCATCCACCTCTATTATGAAGGCAAGCTCTGGGTTGGGATGTACTAGAATAGGTGCAGTGGTAAATTTATCTTTTAGACGGGAAAATGCTTCCTGGGCTTGGGGAGTCCAGGAGAACTTAGACTCTTTCCGGGTAAGTTGGGTGATAGGTGACACTACCTCAGAGAAATTTCTAATGAAACGTCTATAGAAGTTTGCAAACCCGATGAAGCGCTGTACCTCCTTCACATTTCTAGGACTTGGCCAATCATTGATGGCTTGGGTTTTACTTCCATCCATACTAATTCCTTGTGTAGACAGTACATACCCCAGAAATTGAATTTCGGTCTTATGGAATTCACACTTTTCAAGCTTGATGTAAAGATGATTTTGTCTTAGACGTTCCAAGACCATTCTCACATGTCCATGATGTTCCTCTGTGGAGTTAGAAAAAATTAAAATATCATCCAAATAAATTACCACAAATGTATCTAGGAGATCCCTGAAGATGTCATTCACCAAGTGTTGGAAAGTGGCTGGGGCGGTACTCAGACCAAAAGGCATAACCAGATATTCAAAGTGTCCATAGCGTGACCTGAATGCAGTCTTCCATTCATCCCCAGGTCTAATACGGACTAAGTTATAGGCCCCACGAAGATCTAGTTTAGAAAAAATTTTAGCATGTCGCACTCTCTCCAATAACTCAGGGATTAAAGGCAATGGATAACGGTTTCTAATAGTAACCTTATTAAGTTCCCTATAGTCTACGCATGGTCTCAGGGATCCATCTTTCTTCTTTACAAAGAATATGGGTGCCCCTGCAGGAGATGAAGAGGGGCGTATGAAGCCCTTGGCTAGATTTTCGTCTATGTACTCTTTTAAAGCCTTCAGCTCGGGCCCCGCCAGGGGGTAGATCTTACCAAAAGGTATCTCTGCTCCAGGCAATAATTCAATTGGACAATCATATGGACGATGAGGAGGAAGCTGGTCAGCGTTCTTCTTGTCACATAAATCCACATAGTCCTGGTATACAGCTGGTAATTCAGGGACCGACATGGTTCCTTTAGGAACAGAGCAAGCTGAAATTTTTTGACTCATCTGTTTCTCTGGGAAGTGTAATTCCTTGGTCTCCCAGTTAATGGTAGGATTCTGAGCCTGCAGCCATGGTAGCCCTAGAATAATGGGAAAGTGAGGAGAAGAGATAAGCATAAAGGACAGTTTCTCTTGATGATCTTTACCCATAAGAACCTTTAAAGGCTCTGTTTCCTGATCCACTGGTCCAGAGGTCAGCAGGGAGCCATCCACAGTTTCCATCTGTACGGGAGCAGCCTTCTTCACTGAACGTATTCCCTGTTTTAGAGCAAAGGAGACATCCATAAAATTTCCACTTGCACCTGAGTCGATCATGGCAGAGCTAGACACCCAGGCTGAGTCAACCCAGAGTTTGATGGAAAGAAAACAGTGAGAATTGTTTTTCTTACAACTCAGCTGGGACACCGCTGAGGAAACTTGAAAGATGGCAGCATTTACACAGTCAACGTCCTCAGAGGTAACGGAGTTTAAGTCCGAGAAATCAAGATCTGTTGCTGCAGCTCTCTCTGGAGCCTGAGGCTCGGACCTGACAGATCCCCTCTCGCAACACTCACAATGAATGAGTGCTGCAGTAGTCTTGCGAGAACGGCTGGGACAGTTAATAATAAAGTGCCCTGACTTACCACAATAAAAACATAGATTTTCCTTAAAACGATGTTCCTTGCGTGCATCACTAACCCGTCGTAGTAAAGAGTCTACCTGCATAGGTTCAGGTTCAGGTTCCCGTGTAATCCTATTCAGAGGTTCCTTAGCTGGAGAGGAAGGTAGGAAAAGATTAGTACGATTGCTTTCGAACCATCTCTCTTGCCTGCGTTCAGTTAAACGAATATCAATACGGATGCAGTAGTTAATAAAGTCACCTAACGCAGTGGGAGGGTCGGCACGAGCAAGTTCATCCTTAATCAGTGGGGATAACCCCTTTCGAAAAATAGATTTTTTGGCGGAATTGTCCCATGTGGTATCAAGGGCCCATTTCCTGAAATCCAAGGCATATTCAGCTACCGAGTGCTTACCTTGGCGCAAAGCTAATATGGCTGCTTCAGCTGTTGCACCTCGATTGGGGTCATCAAACACCTGCCCCATGGCTGAAATAAAATCATCAAGGTGATCCAAACAATCATCCTCAGTCTCAATCAGAGGGTTTGCCCATATCAAAGCCTTGTTGGTAAGCAACATAATTATAGTAAGCACCTTAGATCGTTCAGTAGGAAATTGTGAAGCATGTGCAGAAAAAAAAAGATTACATTGATTAACAAATCCCCTGAATTTTTCACGTTCACCACCAAAACGAAAAGGAGGCAACTTGGGAATCCCAGAACTCGGGGCCACGGCAGGAGCCTGGACTCGCCCCCCCAGA
>JARQOD010000005.1:334864636-334885491 GCA_033576555.1 Oophaga sylvatica
CCCACGCAAACGGTAAAAAAACGCCCCCCAAAAAAATTTGTGAATTGCGATTTTGTTCATTCTAACCCCCCAAAAAAACAAATAAAAAGCAATAAAAATGTCACTGCTAAAAAAGGGTCCAAAAAAAAGCACCTCGTCCCGCAAAAAATAAGCCTCACATGATCTGTGGAAAAAAATGCAAAAATTAAGCCCAAATGTGGGATGCAAAAAAACTTTTTGCAATAAAAAGCGATTTTCGTACACGCCAACAAAAAACCCCTTAAATAGTAAATAAAAACCCCCCTTAATCACCCCCTTAGTTAGGGAAAAATAATAAAAAAAAAAAAATGTTTTTATTTCCATTTTCCCATTAGGGTTGGGTAGGGTTTCGGCTAAAGGGGGTTTGGGGTTGGCCTAAAGTTGGGTTAGGGTTAGAGTTAGGATTGGGGTAGGGGGGTTTAGGGTTGGGACAGGTTAGGGGTTTTGTTGGGTTGGGAATTGGAGTTAGAATTGGGGGGGTTTCCGCTGTTTAAGGCACACAGGGGCTCCCAAATGTGACATGGCGCTGATCTCCTTTCCACCCAAATTTCTGCGTTGAAAAAAAAAACAAACGGTGTTCCTTCACTTCTACTCTGCCATGCTCCAAACAGTAGTTTATCCCCACATAGGGGTATCACGTACTCTGGCCCAAGATTATTGGGGAAAATTTTTCCATTTTTTCGTTCCCATATTGGGATCACGTACTAGGACAAAATTGACAAAAAACTTTTGGGGGCCAATTTTTTCCGTTACCCTTGTAAAATAAAATTTGGGGGGGAAAAAAAACATTTTTTTAAAAAAAAAAAAGATTTTTTTTTTTTTCGGCTGTGCTTTTTAAACTTTTGTGAACACTTCGGGGTTCAAAGTGCTCACCACACATTTGATAATCCCTTTTGGGGCCCATTTTTTCCAAAAAGGGGTCAAATTTTTGGGGAATTTTCCCCTGTTTTAGGCGATCAGGGGCTCTCCAAAAGCGACATGACGCCCCCCGACCCTTCCATCAAAATCTGAATCCAAAACGTCACTACTTTCCCCTTTCCGAGCCTGACATGCCCCAACAGTGTTTCTCCACATATTGGGTAAGCGTACCGGACAAATTGGACAACAAATTTTTGGGGCCAATTTCTCCTGTTACCCTTTTGAAAAAAAATATTGGGGGCGAAAAAAAACATTTTTGAAAAAAAAAAAAAGGGTTTTTTTTTTTTACGGCTGGCGTTAAAACTTCTGGAAGCATTTGGGGTTTTTAAAATCCACCACACATCTAATAAATTCCCTTTTGGGGGCTATTTCCAAAATGGGGGCCTTTTGGGGGGTTTCCACTGTTTAGGCGCATCAGGGGCTCTCCAAATGCGAATACGTCCCCCCAACCATTCCCCAAATCGAATCCAAAGGTCCTATTCCCTCCGAGCCCTGAGTGCACCCTACAGTATTTTCTCCTACATTTGGGTACCGTACTCGGACAAATTGGACAACAACTTTTGGTTCCCAATTTTTTTCTGTTACCCTTTGGAAAAAAAAAATTTGGGGGGGAAAAAAAACTTTTTGTAAAAAAAAAAAAAAAATTTTTTATTTTAAAGGGTGTAGTTATAAACTTTAGTGAAAAACCTGGGGGGTTTAAAGTTCTCACCACACATCAATAATTCCTTTAGGGGGCTTTTTCCCAAATGGTGTCATTTTTGGGGGGGTTTCCACTGTTTAGCAATCGGACTCTCCAAACACGACTGGCGCCAGCCAATTCGCGTTGAAAAAGTGAGACGCGCTCCTTCCCTTCCAAACTCTCCAGCACCCAAAACAGGGGTATACCCCCCACATTGGGGTATCAGTGTCTCAGACAAATTGCACAATAATTTTTGGGGTTTTTTACCCTTGGAAAAATAAAATTCGGTGAAAGATCATTTTTTTGGAAAAAATATGTTTTTTAAATTTTTCCTCTACGTTTTAAACTTTTGTAACACTTGGGTTTTAAATTGCTCAACAAAAAATCAGATAAATTCCTTGGGGTCTAGTTTCCCAAAAAGGGGGATTTGTGGGGGTTCCACTGTTTGGCACATCAGGGGTCTCCAAATGCAACTGGGATCCAATCTCATTCAGCCAATTTATTTTGGGAAAAAAAATGGTGTCCTTCCCTTCGAGCTCTGCCGGCGCCCAAAAAGTGGTTTTCCCCCCCCACATATGGGGGGATCAGCGTACTCAGGCAAATTTGGGCAACCTTATTGGTCCAAATTTTTCCCAAATTTTCCCGTTTCCCCCGGGGAAAAAAAAAAATTAGTGACTAAAAAATTTTTTTTTTGTGGGAAAAAAAAAAGGGTTTTTATTTTTATGCCCGGGCATTATAAACTTGGTGAAGCACTTGGGGTTCAAAATGCTCACCAAAGATCTGAAAGTTCCTTAGGGGGTCTAGTTTCCAAAATGGGGTCACTTGTGGGGGATTTCCACTTTTGGCTCATTGGGGCACTGCAAAAGGGAAAAAGACCCCCCTCAACCTGCATTTCCAAAAAAGTTTACACTTCCTTTCCCAAACCCTGCCGTGCGCCCAAACAGTTTTCCACCCCCCCAATGGGGGACACGTACTAGACAAATTGGCAACAACTTTTTGGGGGCCAATTTCCTTGGGAAAAAATTTAAAAATTTAGGACAAAAAATCTTTTTGTGGAATTTTTTTTTTTTTTTCACACCCACATTAAAACTTTTGTGAAACACTTGGGGGTTAAAAGTGCTCACAACAGTCTAGAAAGTATTTTGGGGGGTCTTTTCCAAAATAGTTATTTGGGGGGGGGGTTTCCACTGTTTGGCGATCAGGGGTTCTCCAAGCGGACATTGCTCCAATCTCAACTCCGCCATTTTTTTTAAAAAAGTCAAACGGCGCCCTTTCCCTTACCTCTCCCGTGGCCCAAACAGGTTTTTTTCCCCCACTTATGGGGTTTTTGGGACTCGGAGAAATTGCAAAAACAATTAAATTTCCATTTCCCCCTTTTACCCTTGTGAAAATAAAAAAAAAATTTGTAAAGATATTTTTTTGGGAAAAAGTTTAAAAACATTTTTTCCTTCCCTTGCTTTAGTTCCCGGAACACCCGAAAGGTTAATAAACTTCTTGAATATGGTTTTTAGTACCTTGAGGGGGGGGCAGTTTTTTTAAATGGGGTCACTTTTGGGTATTTTCGCATGTAGACCCCTCAAAGTGACTTCAAATGTGAGGTGGTCCCCAAAAAAAAGGCTTTTAATTTTGTTGTAAAATGAGAAACGCTGTCAACTTTTTTAAACCCTTTTAAAATTCCCAAAAAAAAAAAATTTTTGATTCCAAATTTGCTATGTAAGTAACATTTTGGGGAAAAGTTTTTTCTTTAATTTTTGTGTTACTATTTCTCTTTTTTTAAAGGGGGTAAAAATTCAAAGTTTGAAAATTGCTAAAAATTTTTAAAATTTTCGCCATTTTGCGTTTTTTTCAAAATAAACGCAAGTTATATGGAAAAATTTTACCACTAACGTAATAAAAATGTCACGAAAAACAGTCTCAGAATCGGAAGATCCGTTGAAGCTTCCCGGATTTTAAAACCTTTCATAAAGAGACAGGGGTTTAATTGTAAAAATTGTTGGGCATTAAGTCAAAAACCCTTGGGGGGGGAAGGGTTAAGGCAAAATAGGCGGGGGTCAAAAGGGGGTTAAAAAAAACTTTTGCCCTTACGGATAACCCCTTTTCTTAAATGCTGTAGTCTCCCAAGTAAAATACAAAAATTTATACCCCCCAACTCTGGTGAATACATACAGCAATGCATTGCGGGGTCCTTGGCAACCACTGACATTAAAGCATAGATGGGCCCCTAATGAAGTGCAGACCACACCTCCCCAAAAATTCCAAGTTTGCTGTTTATTTGGGGCAGACTCACATACATAAAAAGATGTATGGGGAAAATGTTTCCTGTCCAAAAAATTGCGTAGCGACACCCCGGGTTGAATAAAGGTTTTTTTTTTTAAATTTCCAAAATGAATAAACCCCAAATTTGACAAACCCGTCTTGGGACATCCATTCTCTTAAAAACCTTGATTCTCTTCTTTGGCCCGCTCTATTACTAGACCCTTAGCCCCCGAAGACCAAAATTGGCACAAAAATTTTAATGTGGTGCTCTAAAACTTCATAGAGCCAAAACCCCATGTGCCCGTCATGACATTATGTTTCTTTTTAAACCCCACACAACCCAATAAATTTTGTTTTTGGGTTTTTTTCTCCTTCTTTCAAATAATATACATATTACAGTACATATTACTTCTATAAAAATAGGTAGATAGATTTAGAAAGGGGGAAGCATTTATAAATAGATTATAATGGGTTGGGAAGTATTCAGACCCTTTAAATTTTTTCACTTTTTGCTTTTGAGCCATTTGGTAAATGCAAAATAGTTCTTTTTTTTTCATTAATTACACTAGATCCATCTTGAAAAAAACCGAAAGTGAAATTTTTAAAAAATTTATTAAAAAAAGAACCAAATTTTCTATGGCCAAAAGTATTCAGACCCTTTGCTCAACATCATATTTAAGTCACACGCTGTCTATATTTTTGGATCCCCTTAAAATGGTTTACCCATATTTGGAGCCCCAGCTGTGTTTAATTCAGCTGATGGGACTTGATTTGAAAGGGCACACACCTGTCTATTAGACCTCCATTCCAGGCATGCCAGACCAAATGAGAACATGAGGTCAAAGGAACGGCCAAGGAGCCAGAGACAGAATTGTGGGAAGGGACACATCTGGCCAAGTTAAAAAAAGAATTTCTGCGTACCAAAAATTCCAAGAGCACGTGGCCTCTATAACCTTAAATTGAAAACTTTTGGGACCCCCCAAAGTCTTCCAGACCTGGCCCTCCAACCAAACTGATCAATCGTGGAAAGAGCCCTTTTGGGGAGAGGGAAAGAAAACCCCCAAAATCACTGGGGTTGAGCTCCACAAAAACAGTAGGGAGATGGGAAAAGTTTCCCCAAATCAACTACACTGCAACCCCCCACCAATTTGGGCCTTTAGGGCAGAGTGGCCCCGGAAGCCTCCCCTTAATGCAAGACATATGAAACCCACTAAATTTTGCAAAAAAAAACCTGAAGGACTCCTAGTAGAAAATAAGTTTCTCTGGTCTGAAAAAATGAAGAAGAATTTTTTGGTGATAATTCTAACGGTATGTGTGGAAAAAATCAGCACTGCTCTCCCCCCCAATACAATCCCACATGAACAGGGTGGGGGCACATCAAAATTTTGGGGTGTTTTCAGCGCGGGACGGACGACTGGTTGAAATTGAATGAAACAAAAAATGCTGCCAATACAGAGATATTTTGGGATAAAACCGCTTCCAGATGCTCTGGCCCTCAGATTTGGGCCGAACGTTCCCTTGCAACAAGACAATGACCCTAACACACAGCAAAATAAAAAAGGGACCCTGGACCTAACCCCCATGGAAAAAGTACTCAGGGGACAGCTCGCCCCCCCGGGGGAGGTGCTATGCCCTGGTGTCACTGTATATCACAGCTGACACCCAGCACTATGGTAGGCGGTCAGGGACCGCTCCCCGGCACATTAACCCCGGGCACACCACCCAACAAACATGATCGGGGGTGTAGGGGGCACAGGGGGAGGATCAGTGGGGTGGGGGCTCCCTCCGTCCCCTTGTGCCCCTCAGAGCACGCATGTGTCGCCTGTTCCGGGGGTCCGTCCTCCCTCCGGGCCCCCGGATCCAAGATGGCCCGGGGTCCCGCGGGGAGGGGTTTCCCCTCAGTCCCTGCTGAGAGCGGCGTGGGGAAAAGCCTGCAGCGATGCCAAGCGACCCCCTGGTGTGACAGAGTGTGTGCACACTGCAAAACCGGATCTGATAAAATACTTGATGTCCCACCCTGGGACAAAGTAAACAAAAAAAAAAAAAAAAAAAAGTGTAAAGTGGTAAAAAATTCATAAAAAAAAAAAATATTCCCCAAAAAATTCTTTTTTTTCCTGAAAAAAAAGAGAAAAAACAAAAAAATACCCTATTTGGATCCCCCGCATCCGAAACGACCCCCCTATAAAACTGTCCCACTATTAAACCCTTTAGTAAACCCCTTAAAAAAAAAAAAAAACTAAGCAAAAAATCAATGCTTTTCATCATACCGCCGACAAAAAGTGGAAAACACGCAAAAAAAAGCGGAAATAAAAAAACGGTACCGTTGAAAACGACATCTTGCCCCGAAAAAAGGGGGGGCCATCATACAGCATACACAAAAAAAATAAAATTTATAGCCGCAGATAAAGCGATGCAAAAATAATTTTTTTTATATAAAATTGTTTTTTTCTATAAAAGCCCCAAAACATAAAAAAATGAAAAAAAGGGGGTATCGCCAAAAACGTACTGCCCGAAGAAAAAAAACGCTTTATAATTTTACCACACGGGGAAACGGTATAAACGCCTCCCCCAAAAAAAATTTTGTGAATTGCGTTTTTTTTTCATTCTAACCCCCCCAAAAACGAAATAAAAAGCAATCAAAAAATGTCACTGCTCAAAAATGGTACCCAAAAAAACGTCACCTCCCGCAAAAATAAGCCCCTACTCTTGGGCCAAAATATGCAAAAATTTAAAACTCTCAAAATGTGGTGAGCCAAAAAAAATAATTTTTGCAAAAAAAAAAGCGTTTTAGGTGACACTTCCAATCAAAAAACCCCTAAAAATATAAAACAAACCCCCCCTTTATCACCCCCTTAGTTTGGAAAAATAATAAAATAAAAAAAATGTATTTATTTCATTTTCCCCTTTGGGGTTTGGGTTTGGGTTTCGGCAAAATTTGGGGGAGGGTTGGCGCTAAAGTTGGTTTTGGGTTAAGTTAGGGTTTGGGTTAGGGGTTGGGGTTAGGGTTGGGGTAGGGGTTTGGGGGTGTTGGGGTTGGGGTTTGGGGTTGAATTGGGGGGTTCCGCTGTTAGGCACATCGGGGGGCTCCCAAAAATTTACTGGGGATCCCATTCCCGCCAATCGGTTAAAAAGTCAAACGGGGTTCCTTCATTCTGACCTGCCATGCTCCAAACGTAGTTTATCCCCAAATAGGGGTTCGCGACTCTGGAAACCCCAAGAGTTATTGAAATTTTTCCTATTTTTCTGTTAACCCCCTTGGGAAATAAAAAACTGGGGGAAAAATATTATTTTTGTAAAAAAAAAATTTTGTTTTTTTTTTTTTTAAAAACGGCGTACTTTATAAACTTCTGTAACCTTTGGGGCTTCTAGCGCTCACCACACACTAAATAATTTTCCGGGGGGTTATTTTAAAAAAGGGGTCACTTTTTGGGGGATTCCACTGTTTAAGGCGCTCGGGGGCCTCCAAATGCGCTTTGACGCCCCAACCTTCCTCAAAGTCTGCAATCCAAAACGTCACATTTTCCCTTTCCACCCCTGACTTTCGCCCATACAGTATTTTTCTCCCATTTTTGGGGTATCACGTACTCAAAAAATTGGACAAAATTTTGGGGTCCAATTTCCCTGTTCCCCTTTGTGAAAAAAAAAATATTGGGGCGAAAAAAAAAATTTTTGAAAAAAAAAAAAAAAGGATTTTTTTTTTTTACGGCTGTTTTATAAACTTTGTGAAGCATTGGGGGTTTCAAAGGCTCACCACCCATCAGAAAAATTTCCCTTGGGGGGTTTTTTTTTCCCAAATGGGGTCACTTGTTGGGATTTCCCTGTTTTAGGGCATCAGGCTCCCAAATGCACATACCCCCCAACCTTCCATCAAAGTCTGCTCCAAAACGTCCATTTCCCCTTTTCCCGAGCCCTGAAATGCCCCATAAAGTAGTTTTCTCCCACAAATTGGGTTTCACGCTCAGGAAAAATTGGACAAAAAATTTTGGGGCCAAATTTTCTCCTTTTACCCTTGTGAAAAAAAAAAAGGGGGGCGAAAAAACCCTTTTTGAAAAAAAAAAAAAAAGGTTTTTTTTTTTAAGGGCTGTACGTTATAAACTTTAGGAAACACCTGGGGTTCAAAGTTCTCACCACACACTAGAAATTTTTGAGGGTCTATTTTCCAAAAGGGTCTTTTTGGGGGGGTTTCCACTGTTTAGGCAGATCAGGGCTCCCAAACACGACTGGCGTCCACCCAATTCTCTTGAAAAAGTAACGGCGCCCCTTTCCCCTTCCAAACTCTCCCCCTGCCCCCAAACAGGGATCCCCCAAAATATGAGGTACAGTTACTGGGACAAATTGCACAAAAAACTTTTTTGGAGTTTTGTTACCCTTGGAAAAAAAAAATTGGGTAAAAAGATCTTTTTTTGGGGAAAAAAAAAATGTTTTTTAAATTTTAGGGCTCTACTTATAAACTGGGGAAGCCATGAGGGTTAAAAATTGCTAAACAAAGTTTAGATAAGTTCCTTAGGGGGGTCTTTTTCCCCAAAATGGGGTCTTTTTGTGGGGGGTTTCCATGTTAGGCACATCGGGGCCCCAAATGCAACATGGCATCCAATCTCTTTCCCACCAATTTGGTTGGGAAAAAGTCAAATGGTGCCCTTCCCTTCCGAGCTCTGCCGGCCCCCAAAACGTGGTTCCCCCCCCACATATGGGCTCGGGAAAACCAGGAAAAATTTGGACAACAACTTATGGGGTCCAATTCTCCTGTACCCTTGGGAAAAATAAAAAATTAGTAAAAAATAATTTTTTGGGAAAAAAAATAGGAATTTTTTATTTTCATGCCCGGGCATTATAAACTTGTGTAAACACGGGGGGTTCAAAGTGCTCCCCAAAAGATCTAGAAAGTTCCCTTGGGGGGCTTTTTTCCCCAAAATGGGGTCACTTTTGGGTTTTCCCCACTTTTTTAAGGTATCTGGGGCACTGCAAACAACATCCCCCCCATCAACGTCGCATTAAAAAACGTTACTACTTCCTTTCCAAGCCCTCCCTGCCCCAAACAGTTTTTCCCCCCCCAAAAATGGGGAAAGCGACTCAGGAAAAAATTTGGACAAAATTTGGGGGTCCTTTTCCCTTTGGGGAAAATTAAAAATTTTAAGGACAAAAAAATCTTTTTGGGGAAATTTTTTTTTTTTTTTTTTTTCACCCCCAGGCATTTAAAAATTTTTGTGAACACTTGGGGGTTCAAAGTGTCAAAACGATCAATAATATTTGGGGGTCTATTTTCCCAAAAATGGGTCACTTGGGGGGGGGTTTCCCACTTTTGGCGATCGAGGTTCTCCAAGCGCGACATGGCGCCTCTCAACTCCCCAATTTTTTAGTTTGAAAAAATAAAAGGGCGCCCTTCCCTACAGCCTGCCGTGTGCCCAAACAGTGTTTTCCCCCACATAGGGGTAGGGCGTACTCAAGAAATTGATAACAACCTTATCTGTCCATTTTTCTCCTTTTAAAACCCTTGTGAAAAAAAAAAAAAAGTTGTAAAGATATTTTGTGGTAAAAAAGTTAAATTTTTCATTTTTTCCTTCCACTCGCTTTATTTTCCTGTGAAGCACCTAAAGGGTTAATAAACTTTTTGAATGGTTTTGGTACCTTGAGGGGTGCAGTTTTTAGAAGGGTGTCACTTTTGGGTATTTTTGTCTGTAACCCCTAAAAGTGACTTCAAAAGTGAGGGGTCCCTAAAAAAAATGGCTTTGAAATTTTGTTTAAAAATAAAAGCTGGTCAATTTTTTAACCTTATAATTTCCTAACAAAAAAAATTTTTTATTCCAAAATTGGCGATTTAAAATAGACATGGGGAAATGTTATTTCTTTAAAATTTGTTACATATTTCTCTGTTTTAAGGGGAAAAAAAATTCAAAGTTTGAAAATTTCTAAATTTCAAATTTTTCGCCTATTTGCTTTTTTTTTAAAATAAACGCAAGTTATATGGAAGAAATTTTCCACTACTGAATACAAAATTTCACGAGAAAAAAGTTTAGAATCCGAAGATCCTTGAGCTTCCGGGGTTATAACCTATAAAGAACAGTGGGCGTTTTGGAAAAATTTTTCCGGGATTAACGGCAAACCACCCTGGGGGTGAAGGGGGTTTAAGGGCAAATAGGCTGGGTCATGAAGGGGGGTTAAAAACGTTGTCCAGTCATGGGAAAAACCTTTTTAAATGCTGTATCCCCAAGTAAAATACAAAAAACTTATACTCACCTCCAACTCTGGGGGCATACAGTACCAGAATGTCATTTTGGGTCCTTGGGAACCACGGACATTAAGCATAGATGGGGGGCCGCTAATGAATGCAGCCCACCCTCCCCACGAATGTCCAAATTTTTGTGTTTAATTTTTCTGCAGTACTCACGACAAAAAAGTCTGTGATGGCAAGTTTTCCTGCACAAACATTTCTTAGCGACACCAAGGTTGAAATTAAGGTTTTTTATATTCCAAACTGATAACCCAAATTTTACAAACCCGTCTTTGGGACACCATTCTCTTTAAAAACCTTGTTTTCTCTTCTTTTCCCTGCCTTTCACATGACCTTCTTAGCACCAAGACCAAAATTGTGCACAAATTTCAAGGTGGCTGCTCAAAAACTTGCATGAGCCAAAACATGCCTGTCAGGATCTATGTTCTTTTAACCCTTACACAACCATAAAATTTTTGTTTTTTTCTTTTTTTTTCTCCTTTTTTCAAGTCAAAATACATATAACAAAAATATATCTATTATTATAGCTGGAAATTTGATATTGATAGGGTAGACATTATAAAATAATTTTTTAAAAGGGGGTTTGGAAAAATTCAGCCCCTTAAATTTTTTTCCCTTTTTGCTTCATGCAGCCATTTGGTAAGCAAAAAATTCATTTTTTTCTCAAATGTACACTATGACCCTTGACTGATAAAAACCAAAAAAGTAAAATTTTTTCAAATTTTTTAAAAAAAAAAACCTGAAATTCAATGGTCTAAGTATTAACCCTTTTCTGGGGGGGCACCTTAATTAAGTCCACGCGCTATATTTTTGGGGATCCTCCTTTAGATGGTTCTACTCCATATTGGAAAATCCACTGTGTTTAATTCAGCTGAAGGACTTGATTTGTAAAGGCCCCACCTTCTATATAAACCACAGTTCACAGTGATGCCCGACCAAATGAGAACAGAGGTAAAGGGAAATGGCCAAGGACTCAGAACAGAAATTTTGGAACACAATCTGGCCCAAAGGTTTCAAAAAATTTCTGCAGTACCAAGGGCCTAAGAGCACAGTGGCCTCTATAATCCTTAAAATTTAAACTTTTTTGGGCCCCCAGAAGTCTTCCTAACCTGGCCGTCCAAAACCAATTTATCAAACGGGGAGAAACCCGATGGAAAAGGTAAAGAAGAACCCAAGATCACTGCGGTTGAGCTCCACAATGCAGTAGGGAGTGGGAAAAGTTCCACAAATCAACATCACGCAGCCCTCCCCCAAGGGGCCTTTTTGGGCAGAGGGGCCCGACGGAAGCCTCTCTTAATGAAGACATATGAAACCCACAAAAATTTTGCTAAAAAAACCATGAAGGACTCCTGACATGAAAATAAATTTTTCTGGCTGATAAAATGAAGAAAACTTTTTGGTGATAATTCTAAGCGGTAGTGTGGGGGAAAAAACGGCACTGCTATCCCTCCCAAAACAATCCCCGCAGTGAAGAAGGGGGTGGCAGCATAACTATTGGGGGGTTTTTCAGCTGCAGGGCAGACGACTGGTTTTAATTAAAGAAAAATAAAAGCTGCCCAATACAGAGAATTTGGATGAAAACCCTTCCAGAGTGTCGGACCCAACTTGGGCCCAAATTTTACCCGAACAAGAAATGACCCAAGCACACAGCAAAATAACAAAGGCCCGGACCTAATTCCCCTGGACGGGAAAAGTTTCATGGGCGATCACTGCCTCCCGGGGGGAGCGTAGCTGATCGCATCCGGGTGTCAGCTTATATCACAGCTACCCCGCACTTGTTCAGGACGGGCCGGACCGCTCCCGGGGACATTAAAACCCCGGGCCACCACGATCAAACATGTCGCGGTGTACCCGGCACAGGGGGGGATCACGTAGGGGGGGGCTCCCTCGGCTTCCCTTTAGTAAAACCCCTTAAAAAAAAAAAAAAAAAAAAAAGAAAAAAAATAATGCTTTACTAAACCCCCCAAACAAAAAGGGGAATAACACGCGATCAAAAAGAGGTATAAAAACAGGTCCGTTAAAAACGACATCTTGTCCCGCAAAAAGCGGCCATCATACACCAATCCGAAAAAATAGAAAATTTTTGCTCAAGAAAAAAAGCATAAAAAAAAATGATTTTTTTATATAAAATTTGTTTTTATTTTTTAAAAAAGCCCAAAACATAAAAAAGATATAAAGAGGTACCCCAAAAAAATTGTCTGCCCAAAATAAAATCTTTATAAATTTTAAAGGGGGAAAGGTATAAACGCCCCCCCCAAAAAAAATTTTTAAAAGCTGATTTTTTTTCATTCTAACCCCCAAAAATCGAAAAAAAAGCGTAAAAAAAATTTCCGTGCTCAAAAAGGTCAATAAAAACCCACCTCGCCCCGCAAAAAAAAGACCCAATGACCTTGGCCAAAATATGAAAAAATTTAGCTTCAAAATGGGGTGATAAAAAAACTACTTTTGCAAAAAAAGGGTTTTTTTTAGCGGACAGCTAAACCAAAAAAACCCCATGAATAGAAATAAAACCCCCCTTTTACCCCCCCCTTATTAGGGAAAAAAAATAAATTTTAAAAAAAATTTTATTTTTTCCATTTTCCCTTGGTTTTGGGTTGGGGCAAAGTTGGGTTAATTTGGGCGCTAACGTTAGGTGGGTTTGGGGTTGGGGTTAGGGGTGTTTTGGGTTATTTGGGTTGGGGTTGGGGACGGGGTTGGGGTTTGGGGTTGGGTTGGGTTAAAATTGGGGGGTTTCTGCTTTTTGAAAATCGGGGCTCCCCCAAAGTGACAGGGTTATCTAAATTTCCACCCAATTCTGCTTGAAAAAGTCAAAGGGTCCCCTTCACTTTTGAGCTCCCTGCCCCCAAAAAATAGTTTACCCCCGCAATGGGGGGATCCGGACTCTGGCCAAAGATTATTTTGCAATTTTCCATTTTTTTTTCCCTTGGGAAAAAAAAAAAATGGGGGGGGCAAAAACATTTTTTAAAAAAAAAAATGATTTTTTTTTTTTTTTTCGGCTGCATGTTTTAAAATTTTTGTGAACATTGGGGTTCATGCGCTCACCACACTTTAATAATTCCTTTTGGGGCTATTTTCCAAAATGGGGCACTTTTTTGGGGGTTTCCCGTTTAGGGGGCTCAGGGCCTCCAAATGCGACTCGCCCCCGACCATTCCTAAAATCTGCAATCAAAACGTCACTCTTCCCTTCCGGCCCGACAACACCCAAACGTCTTTTTTCCACATGTTGGTATCAGGGCTCAGGGCAAATTGGAAACTTTTTTGGTCCATTTTTCCCCCCTTACCCTTTGAAAAAAAAAATTGGGGGGGAAAAAAAACTTTTTGTAAAAAAAAAAATTTTTTATTTTTACGCGTCTTAAAACTTTTGTGAAAAATTCGGGGGTTTAAAAAGGCTAACTACTTTTTGAAAATTTTTTTTTGGGGGGTTTTTTCCAAAGGGGGGACTTTGGGGGGGTTTCCCCTGTTTGGACATAGGGGGGCTCCAAATCGCATGACCCCCCCCCATTCCCTAAAAAATTTCAATCCAAAAGTCACTACTTCCCTTCCCCGGCCCCCCCTGGGCCCTACGAGTTTATCCCACATATTGGGTAAGCGTACCGGACAAATTGGGCACAACTTTTGGGGTCCCCCAATTTTCCTGTTTTCCCCTTTGAAAATAAATTTTGGGGGGGAAAAAAAAAAATTTTTGTAAAAAAAAAAAAAAAATTTTTTTTTTTACGGCGTACGTTATAAAATTTGTGAAGCCTTTTGGGGTTCAAATGCTCACCACACATTTTAAAAATTCCTTGGGGGGAGTTTCCAAAAGGTGCATTTTTGGGGGGTTTTCCCTGTTTAGGAAAAGGGGCTCTCCAAAACGACATGGCTCCACCCAACTGCGTTAAAAAATCAAAGGCGCTCCTTTCCCTTAAAATCTGCCTGCACCCAAACGGGTTTACCCCCCATAGGGGATCGCGTACTCAGGCAAATTGCACAAAAAAATTTTTTGGGTCTTTTTTCCTTGGGAAAATAAAAATTGGGGTAAAAGATAAAATTTTGGGGAAAAAATATTTTTTTTAATTTTGGGTCACTTTAGAAACTTGGGGAAGCACTTGGGGTTAAATTTGCCCCAAAAATTTAGAAAGTTCTTGGGGGGTTAGTTTCCCAAAGGGGGTCACTTGGGGGGGTTTTCCCGTTTGGGCACATCAGGATCTCCAAAAGCAAATGGCTCCAACTCAATTCCCCCAAATTTTTGGTTGGAAAAAGTCAAATGGGCCCCTTCCTTCCCCTCTCCCCTGCGCCCAAACAGTGGTTCCCCCCCCAAGGGGTTTTCACGTACTCAGGAAAATTGGAAACCCTTTTGGGGGTTTTCCCTTTTCCTATGGAAAAAAAAAAAAAAAAAAAAAAAAAAAAAAAATAATAAAAAAGGGGAAAAATTTTTTTGGGGGGAAAAAAAGGATTTTTATTTTCATCCCGGCTTATAAATTGTGAAGCATGGGGGTTTCAAAGTGCTCCCAAAACTAGATAATTCCTTTGGGGGCTAGTTTCCAAATGGGGCCTTGGGGGGGTTCCCCATTTTTAGGCTCATCGGGTAAAAAAAAAAAAACGGAACAGACCCCCACAATGTTTGTTTTCCAAAAAAGTTACGCCCCTTTCCAAGTCCCCCGGGGCGCCCAAACACCCCCCCCCCCAAAATAGGGGGTATCACGACTCAAAAAAGGAAAAAAATTTTGGGCCAATTTCCTTGGGAAAAATCAAAAAGTTGGGACAAAAAAATCTTTTTTTGGGGGGAAAATTGTTTTTTTTTTTTCACCCCGGGCATTAAAACTTTTGCGAACATTTGGGGGTTTTAAAAGTGCTCACAACAGATCTAGAAATTCCCCCTTTGGGGGGTCATTTCCAAAAAATTTTTGTCATTTGGGGGGGGGTTTTTCCATTTTGGGGGCCCATAGGGGCTCTCCAAACAAAGGCGTCCAATTAAACTCCACCCAAATTTTTTGTTTAAAAATCAAACGGGGCCCCCTTTCCCTTTCGAGCTCTCCCGGTTTCCCAAAAGGGGTTTTTTCCCCCACAATGGGGGATTGGGGTACCGGAAAAATTCAAAAACAACTTTATCTCCCCTTTTCTCCTTTAAAAACCCTTTCAAATAAAAAAAGTTTGTAAAACATTTTTGGGGGTAAAAAGTTAAAAAATTAATTTTTTTTCCTTCCTGTTGCTTTACCCGTGAAACCCTAAGGGTTTTAAATTCTTAAGTATTTTTTAGTACCTTTAGGGGGGAGTTTTTTTTAAAGGTGTCACTTTTTGGATTTTCTGCTATAAGCCCTAAGTGACTTCAAAATTTGGGGGGTCCCCAAAAAAAGGGGTTTGTAAATTTTGTTGTAAAATGAAAATATGGAACTTTTTAAACCCTTTAATTTTCCCAAAAAAAAAAAATTGTTTCCAAAATTGTGTGATTTAAAATAACTGGGGGAAATGCTATTTTTTAATTTTTGTGTGACAATTCTCGTTTTAAAGGGAAAAAAAATTCAAAGTTTGAAAATTGCAAAATTTTTAAAAATTTTTGCCAATTTTGGGTTTTTTTTTAAAAAAAACGCAATTAACGAAAATTTTTCCCCAAAAATGAAAAAATGTCCGAGAAAAAATCTCAATCGCGAAGATCCTTTAAGCATTCCAAGTTTAACCAAAAGGACAGGGTAGAATTTAAAATTGGCCGGCATTAAGGCAAAAACCCCCTTGGGGGGGGGGGGTTAAACATTTGCAAAAATGTTGCATTTTGCTTTTTTTCAGAAAGGGGGGGGGGTAGAGTTACATTAATAAAAAAAAAAATAACTTTTTTGAATTTTTAAAAAGGGGGCAATGAAAAGAGTAAAAAAATTAAAGGGGTCGAAAATTTTAGAACCCCCGTATTAGAAAAAAAAAAAATATTGGGATAAAAAGAAAAGATAGATAGAAGATAATAAAGATAGAAAGGGATAGATAGAAGATAGATATAGAAGATAGATAAAAATAGTAGATAAAAAAGATAAAAAATGGGAAAAAAAATGAAAAAAAGTAGAATTAATAAGAAAAAAATAGAAATAGAAGATAGAAGATATGAGATAGAAAAATATAGATAGAAATAGATGATAAAATAATAGATAATAATAATAATAAAAAATAGGGTAGAAAAAAGAAGATAGTATTTTTAATAAGATAAAGATAGATAGATAGATAGAAGATTGAAGATAGAAGATAATGGGGGAAGATGGAGTTAAAAGTTTTTTTTATTTTTATTTTTTCTGCATTCGTTTATTTGGGAAAAAAACCAAATTTATTTCAGGTCAGGGTTTTTTCATCAAAATTTGGACTTTTAATTTTTTTTAATTTTTGTTAAAAAAAAAAATTTTAAAAAAAAAAAAATTTTATTGTATTTCCTTTTTTTTTCCCCCTCCTTTTTTTTGTAATTAAAGGAGTGTAGATAGCTTATTTTTGTGTACGCCTGTATTTTTATTTTTAAACCTTTTGGGGTTTTGCCTTTTTATTGGGGGATGTGCCAAAAAAAAAAAAATAATTGTATTTTGTTTTTTTTTTTGGTTTTATCATCTTTTAAAAAATTTTTGATTTTTAACTCGACTTTTAAAAAACCCCAAAAATTTTTTTTTCTTAAATTTATAATTCTTTTAACTTTTCAATGTGGTGATTTAAACTTTTTTTTTTCTTGTATATTTCGCAACTTTTTTTTCTTTCATTTTTACTTTAATTTTTGTCTTTGGCGACTTGGACCTGCATTTGCTCATCAGTATACCTTGATTGCTCACACTACATACATAATACTAAAGTCTCCTGTTAATCCCAGCCCGAGGCTGGCTTCGGCTTCATAGGATGACTAAGATGCAGGCATATAGGCCTTCGCAGGCATAGTAACCCATCAGCTGCCAACGAAGGCGTCAGGGATTGGCAGCGTGATTTAAAAGGTTAAATAGCAGTGATCGGAGTCTAACGCTGGTCGCTACTGTTACAGGTAGATGCTGCCTGTATGTACCATTCTCAGCTCTCCATACACGGTCTATGACGAAAATGTACATCAAAGTTCGTTAAAGTGGTAAATCATCCCATGATTTTATTTGCCGCAGCAGCAGCTTCCTGCACTGGTGTCTAATGTTGTTTACTGTATTCCAAGAAGTTCAAGTAATTTCAGTTTTCCCCAGTGATTTACTATTTAGAGCTCTAGGATTTGGTAATTGTAAATTTTATTTCCTCAGCCTAAGTGGTTAACCTTACATTTATCTAGTTTAATTTTATTTTGCCAGTTCTCAGCCCAAGCCTCCACCTGACCCATATCCCACTGTAAAAAATAAATTCTCCTCCTCTGTGTTAATCACCTTAAAGAGCTTGTATCAACAGCAAATATACAATTATACTCTGTAACCACTTTAAGAGTTTGTCCACCACTGGACAACCCCAACTTTTCGACGCAGTTCGGAGCAGCGTCAAAACGACGCATGCAGACGCATCCCACACATCCGCATGGCCTGTGTACCCAATGTTAAAGATAGGGTACGCAGGACGCATGCAGACGTAGGCGGAGCTGAACGGAAGAGTTGCGGCAGTGGGCGGGGCTTAACGGGGAAGTATGCAGCCCTCCGCAGCTGCCCAATGCTAGTGTGAAACCAGCCTTATTCAATAAGTCAGTGCTCATCTGCAAGTTTTAACTCAGCTCTAATCAGACTGAGGAGAAAAATTGCACATGCTGTGATTGGACTGCATTATATCGGACGAGACTCTGTAATGCAAGTCAATGGGTAACGAGAAAAAAATGAATGGCAGACGCACACATCTCAAAGGAACCACGAGATTTCAGAATCATCAGCCAAAAAAATAGTAAATTCACAGCCAATACCCTGAGAATATGATAGATAAATATATAGATAGAATAGATATTGTGTAGATATATAATTTTCACAAGTCCCCTACATATAAATAATTTGATAAAAATTACGTGGGGTCCCCCCTATTTTAGATAACCAGCAAAGGTAAAGCAGACAGCTGTGAGGTGGTATTATTCAGGCTGGGAAAGTGCATGGTTATTGGGGGCCTTTCCCCGCCTAAAAATACCAGCCCGCACGCCGCCCCAGAATTGGCGCATCTTTTGTATACTCACCCTTTGCAGCGAAGCAATGCCAGCTCAGCTTCTCTGCTGGCTGGCAGGCTGAACGCTCGCATCATGCAATGATGATCACTGCAATCATAGTTGCTGGGGGGAATCACCATCCCCCAGGACGAAGACTCCAGGTGCCCTGCTGTGAAAATCAGCAGGCACCTTAACCCTGCATCAAGCACAATACGTCTGACGGGCACAGCGCACACATTTTTTTTTTCCCCCTCCTCTCCAAGACAACAGGGGATCCCACCGCCCCAGTACCTTCTTTTAACATTGAATCTGAGTGAATATGACTCCAGTAGCATTTAAGTGCCTTACAAATAAGTTTTTTTTTCCTAATTTTTACTAATTAGTAATAGTTATATCTGAAAAACTAGTGGTTTATTTGGCGGTAGTTGTGAAATTTGGGTACTTTTTGTTTTATTACGTTTATGGTTATTTAAAAAAAAAAATTGTGCACACTTTTTTCATATGCCAATAATGAAGATCATGGATTACTTTTAGAGCCCAGAAATTGAGATAATTAGATATCATAGGTGGTTTTTGAACCTATGCCTATCAGGAGCCCTGCGCCTGAACTCAGGGTGCCAGGGATGTGCCTGAGCCATGTATCCACACGTCCAAGGTCGGTAAGTACCTACCAACCTGGATGTATGGATACGTCAAAAGTCATAAAGGGTTAAGTAGCAAAGAAACACGAGTCCAAGGAAAAATCTTCATGTGTTACAGGTGGATTTGCTGCAGATTAGCAAATGATTTCAACCTTTTCATTGCTCAGTATTGGTTTCATTGAAGAGAAATGAAAAAGGGATATGACCCCTGACAACCAGTGCCATACTCTGTACAAATCAGGGCAATAACCTTGAAATAGCCACATGTTCTTCTTCATAGAGAGTCTGAATTAGCTGATATAAGGGTATGTACACACATTTTCCTTGGCACAGCCACTTAAACAATGATTGTGTCACTTCTTTTAACAGCCTTAGGGTTTTGACATTGCTGTGCAAGATGGCCATTTTATGGGGCATTTATGCATTGCTTTTAGAGACAGATTCCAAATAGAATGTGCCTGAAAAAGATGTCATTTCTACATAACCTAAGACAGTTTTAATCTTTTTGGAGCTGCATGCCTTCAGTTATTGAAAATATCTAAATCTACAATGAAAATCTATAAATCTGTGACATGAGAACATAGCCAGAATCAGGGAAAGATATAGACATGTTTTTGATAAGAGATACTCTCCATGGATCATGAGTAGTATATAAAGGACATGTGGGAGCTCACATGCCTAAGAAAGAGTCAATCAAATGTGTGTACGTCAGGTCACAAATTAAGTCATAACCCTGCTTATATCAAAGTGCAAAAAATCCTTTATTTAAATACACAAGATCAGGGCATATAAACATACATATAAGTTGCCCACAGATATAGTGAAAAAAATATTAAAAACAGACGGACAGCAATACAACCATGGTGCGACCATGCAGGCATAGAGTAATTAAACTAAGAGAGCAACATAGCATAACAATAACATAATGTAAGTATAAACATATGTGAAGCTCCTTTAGTCACTATAAGATAGGAAGAAAGTTATTAAAATAGGGCAAAACTTCCGCAAATGTAAAGTTTACATCTAGTCTGAGACAAACACAGGAGTCAATGTAAATAGCAATTTTTGCCCAAATGGCAAATATACCGTATATACTTGCGTATAAACCGAGATTTTCAGCCCATTTTTTAAGGCTGAAAGTCCCCCTCTCGGCTTCTACGCGGGTCATATACCAGGAGGTTGGCGGGGGAGGGGGAGCAGGGATGTCAGATCATACTTACACCCCCGCCGGTGTGTCTCTGCAGCCCCCCTGCTTTTTCCATGATCTCAGGCTCCTTCCTGCAGCGGTCACGTGGTACCGCTCATTAAAGTCATGAATATGCACATATTCATGACTTTAATGAGTGGTACCACGTGACCGCTGTAGGAAGGAAGAGCTGCCAGAGACCGCGGGAGAAGAACAGGGGCTGCAGAGACGCGCCAGGAGGGGGTGAGTATATGCGATATTCATCTGTCACCGGTCCACCGCTGCGCGCCGCTCTGACCTCCTCATCCTCTGGCTGTGATGTTCAGGCAGAGGGCGCGATGACGTAGTTAGTGCACGCCGCGCCCTCTGCCTGAGCACTCACTGACAGAGGACCCAGAAGATGGAGCAGAGCGCAGTGGAGTACCGGGGACAGTGGAATATCTCAGGTGCCGGGGCCCTGAGCGAGCGGTGACACCGGCACCTGTCCCTCATAGCGCGCCGGTGTCCCCGCCTGCTCAGGACACCAGCACCTGGCCCCCAGCGACGAGAGGTGAGTATGTCATTTTTTTTTTTTTAGTCGCAGAAGCAGCGGCAGCATATGGGGCCTATACTATGGAGCATATGGGGCATAATCTATGGAGCATATGGGGCATATTATTCTATGGAGCATCTTATGGGGCCATTATTAACCTTTATGGAGCATTATATGAAGAGTATTTTGTATGGAGCATCTTTTGGGGCCCATCATTAACTGTATGAGCATTATATGGGGCTCCTGATTCAATATGGATATTCAAAAACATTTTAACCACTGATGTCTCAATTAATTTTGCTTTATTGGTATC
>JARQOD010000005.1:334885591-334927436 GCA_033576555.1 Oophaga sylvatica
GCTGGTGTGACAGTGTGCACAGCACTCTGTCACACCAGCGATCGCTCTGGCATCGCTGCAGGCTTCCTCAGCGCCTGCTCTCAGCAGGCACTGAGGAAGCCGCCTCCCTGCAGGACCCCGGCGCCATCTTGGATCCGGGGACCTGGAGGGAGGACGGACCCTTGGAACAGCGCGACACATCGCGCTGCTCTGAGGGTCACAGGGGAGCGCGCAGGGAGCCCCCACCCTACGTGATCCTCCCCTGTGCCCCGGGTACACCGCGATCATGTTTGATCGTGGTGTGCCAGGGGTTAATGTGCCGGGAGCGGTCCGTGACCACTCCTGACACATAGTGCTGGGTGTCAGCTGTGATATACAGCTGACACCCGGATGCGATCAGCTACGCTCCCCCCGGGAGCGCAGCTGATCGCCCATGACGTACTATTCCGTCCATGGGAATTAGGTCCAGGGTCCTTTGTTATTTTAGCTGTGTGCTTAGGGTCATTGTCTTGTTGCAAGGTGAACGTTCGGCCAAGTCTGAGGTCCAGAGCACTCTGGAAGAGGTTTTCATCCAAGATATCTCTGTACTTGGCAGCATTTATGTTTCATTCAATGGCAACCAGTCGTCCTGTCCCTGCAGCTGAAAAACACCCCAATAGTATGATGCTGCCACCACCATGCTTCACTGCTGGGATTGTATTGGGCAGGTGATGAGCAGTGCCTGATTTTCTCCACACATACCGCTTAGAATTATTACCAAAAAGTTCTATCTTCATCTTATCAGACCAGAGAATCTTATTTCTCATAGTCTAGGAGTCCTTCATGTGTTTTTTTAGCAAACTTTATGTGGGCTTTCATATGTCTTGCATTAAGGAGAGGCTTCCGTCGGGCCACTCTGCCATAAAGGCCCAATTGGTGGAGGGCTGCAGTGATAGTTGACTTTGTGGAACTTTCTCCCATCTCCCTACTGCATCTGTGGAGCTCAACCGCAGTGATCTTGGGGTTCTTCTTTACCTCTCTCATCAAGGCTCTTCTCCCACGATTGATCAGATTGGTTGGACGGCCAGGTCTAGGAAGACTTCTGGTGGTCCCAAAAGTCTTCAATTTAAGGATTATAGAGGCCACTGTGCTCTTAGGAACCTTGAGTACTGCAGAAATTCTTTTGTAACCTTGGCCAGATGTGTGCCTTGCCACAATTCTGTCTCTGAGCTCCTTGGCCAGTTCCTTTGACCTCATGATTCTCATTTGGTCTGGCATGCACTGTGAACTGTGAGGTCTTATATAGACAGGTGTGTACCTTTACAAATCAAGTCCTATCAGCTGAATTAAACACAGCTGGACTCCAATATAGGAGTAGAACCATCTCAAGGAGGATCACAAAAATATAGACAGCGTGTGACTTAAATATGAGTGTCTGAGCAAAGGGTCTGAATACTTATGACCATATGATATTTCAGGTTCTTTTTTTAATAAATTTGCAAAAATTTCTACATTTCTAGTTTTTATCAGTCAAGATGGAGTGCATAGTGTACATTAATGAGAAAAAAATGAACTATTTTGCATTTACCAAATGGCTGCAATGAAGCAAAAAGTGAAAAATTTAAAGGAGTCTGAATACTTTCCGAACCCACTGTATATATCTATTTATATAATGTCTATCCCATATCTAATATCTATCTACCTAGCTATATATAGATAGATATATATGTACTGTATATATGTATATTGATCTTGAAAGAAGGAGAAGAAAAAAGCCAAAAAACAAAAATTTATTGGGTTGTGTAAGGGTTAAAAGAAACATAGATGCTCATGACAGGCACATAGTTTTGGCTCTATGCAAGTTATTAGAGCAGCCACACTTGAAATTCTGTGCACAATTTTGGTCTTCGGTGCATAAGAAGGTCATAGCTGAACTAGAGCAGGCGCAAAGAAGAGCAATCAAGGTTTTTAAGAGAATGGATGTGCCAAGACAGGTTGTCAAACTTTGGGTTATTCAATTTGGTAATATAAAAAAACCTTATATTCAACCTCTGGTGTCGCTACAGCAATGTTTGTGACAGGAAACACTTGCCACTCACATGACATTTTTATGTCATGTGAGTACTGCAGCCAATAAACAGCAAAACTTGGACATTCGTGGGGAGGTGTGAGTGCTGCACTTCATTAGCGGCCCCATCTATGCTATAATGTCACGTGGTTGCCAAGAGACCCAGCAATGACATTGCTGGTACTGTATGTCACCAGAGTTGGAGGTGAGTATAAGATTTTTGTATTTTACTTGGGAGACTACAGCATTTAAGAAGGTGTTATCCATGTACTGGACAACGTTTTTAAGGACAACACAGCTACAATGTTCAGAGATATTAGTTGATTATAGGTTGGACTTGATGAACCTGTGTCCTTTTTCAACTATATCAGCTATATTACATAACATTGCATTAAAAATTATTATAATTAGTGCGAAATACCCTGTCGTTTTCAGGCAGCAGAAAATATTAGGTTTCTTTTGCCTGGAGGTGGGGATGGTTTTCTAAAGAAAACAAAATAATTAGTACTGGTCTACTAACTGATGAGATTATGTTGCTACTATCATTAGGTCTACTCTCTAGGTCATTTAATGTCACAAAGTTCCTGATGATTTTCTAACATATTATACAAAGTAAAAAGATATAGAGGCCAAGTCATCAAAGCTTTTATGTCACAAAACTGGCATAAAAGATTTGAAAAGCAGCAGAGAAAAATTTTCCGTTTTTGGCGAGCACTCCTGTGTATGGTTGAGATGGTCAACATAGTTGCCGGCCGAACCATCAGTCAGCTGACAGCCATCTAAGGTGTATTGGAGGCTTTAGATGCCTGGCTGATGCAAATTTTAGTTATTAGAGCATGGGCTTGTAAAAAAAACATCTGTTATGCATGTAACAAACTCATACACTTTCCGGAAGTTAATAGGTCAGTTTATTGATTGCCTCATAGTCTGTCAGATTTTCAAGCTGTCTGTGTTTTATTTTTTGTGTCTTATTATAGAGCTGAATATAGGATTGAGTTTCTTTCTATACACTATAATACTATTACTGTCATGTTATTAATGTGTGTTGACTCCACTTCTTCCTTTCATGATTTAATACAATTTATGAAATGTGCTAAATGGAAATCTACTCCTTACTGATTTCATCAAAATTAAACATTTGGTGTGGTAGGATAAAGTGGGGTTTACATAATAAAGCAGTAAGTAAAGTATAACTTATAAGGAAGTAGAATATTTTTCAACAAATGCATTGGAAATTGTATGTAGGACCAAGTAAAGTTAACTTGGTGTCTTAGGCTGGACTCACAAGATGTTTTAGCCACACGTCAAAGGCTACGTTGGGACTTCCGTTTGGAGCCCTGAAAAATGGGATTCAGGTGTGCAGGTGTATCCGCTGATGGAGCCATTGACATCAAAGAAACAAAGTCACTTTGTTCTCTGTCTTACCTCATTTTCTGCGGTGCCTCCCTTTTTGATGTGGGTACAAAAACGTGGTCAAGTGCGCTTTCATGCCCACCTTAAAAAAGACAGATAATGCTGAAAATGAGATCAGACAGAGCACAAAATGACTCCGACTGCATAAAGCCAATTGCTCCATTGGCAGATATGCCTGAATCCTGTTTTTCAAGGTTTCAAACCAAAACCCCAACCTACCCACTAATGTCTGGCAAAAACGTCATGGAAACATATTGATAGGCTGGTTTCTTTGTGTCTTTACAATACAACTATAGGAATACTAATGGATAGGTGTGTTAACTATAGGAATAGTAATGGATAGGTGTGTTATAGACGCTTCTCTTATTACTAAGCCGTGGCCTTGATGTCACCAAAAAATACAAAGTTGACATCAACTCCACAGATATGAACCCCACTTGCCACCGCTACAGAGCCAGTGGGAAGAGCTGGGCAAAGCGCCAGAATTGGTGCATCTAATAGTGCCTTTTCTGGGTGGCTGTGGGCTGCTATTTTTAGGCTGGGGGTCAATATCCATTGCCCCTTACCTGCCTGAGAATACCAGCCCCAAGCTGTCTGCTTTAGCAAGGCTGGTTTTCAAAAATGGGGGGACCCCATGTCAGTTTTTTTAATAATTTAAATAATTTGAAAAGAAACAACGCAAGGACCCCTCTATTCTTGATAACTAGCCTTGCTGAAGCTGACAGCTGAGGGTTGCAACCCCCAGCTGTGAGTTTTGCCTGGCTGGAACCCATGCTGTTTTTTTTTATAAATTATTTATTTAGAGCGCAGGAGCCAGCTGATAAATACTCCCATCCGCCACTCCTGCTCTCACTGTTATCAGCTGAATATAAATCTCATCATTCTCCCCTGCTCGCTCTGATTGATGGCAAAGCAGGGGAGAATGATGCGAGTGGTCTTCAGCACCCGGCGCCGGGGAACAGCACTTACTGTAACACTGCTTCTCAGGAGACGATTCGTGTCACATGGATGACATCCATGTGTGTCATTCATGTGTGTTCTATTTCTTGTTTATGCCTCTGACACGATTGTGGTAACGGGTTACTTTTATTGTGTGCACGTTCTCTCAGCCACATTACATGAATGCTTCCTGTCTCATGCTCTTACCAACGAGTCCCTCCTCTCTATCCTCTGAATACATCCAGGTAGTGAGACCCCTAGAGGCGGCTCAGCATATAACATATTGCTACATCCTTTGTCTTTTAACTGAAGAAATAACTAAGCTAATATAACTAACATACATGTGAACATTTCAATATTCAAGATATTGTGACATAAACATAACTGGCAAGCATCATGCTATTAAGATACTTTAAAATACTTGGTTGTATATAGTCCTTGAGGTGTGCTGGCTTTGTGATCATTCTGCCCGATCTAGTAACATACGATGCGCTACTGCCACTATTCGGTGGTTCTCTCGATTCGGGCGTTACCGCATCTGGTATTGCCTGTCTCCGACCGGAATCTCCACTCTGAACCTGGGCCATCCCTGTAGCCTCTCTGCTTAGACTTGCTGTTTCCTCATCTTGGATATGAGGATACTGTTCATATGACCATGTATCAGATCCTTCTTGCGTTTTCCTCAGATGTCTCCGATTTCTCCTTAGTTTTCTTCCCTCCTCTGTCACAATCTCGTAGGATCTGGGTCCTAGTTTCTGGAGCACCTTTGCTTTTCTCCATTGTTTGTCATATTTGCTCGGCTGCATCCTGATGTTGTCATTTTGTCTCAGTTCTGGTAGAGCTTTTGCCGACTGATTATAATAGAATGCTTGTCTATCCTGATTTTCCTTTAGTTTTGACCTCATTCCCCTCACCAGATTTGGCTTCAGAAGACGACTAGCTGTTGGTATGAGTGTCCTTGTCCGTTTACTCAGAAGCCTCTGTGCTGGGCTGCTGTCTAGACCTTGGGAAGGTGTGTTTCTGTGGTCCAGTATAGATAGATATACATCTGTCCCTGCCTGTTTCGCTCTCTTAATCAACTTCTTTGCTGTTTTCACTGCTGATTCCGCTTTGCCATTGCTTTGAGGATATCCAGGAGATGATGTACTGTGTTCAAATTCCCATAACTTGCTGAACTCCTTGAACTCTTCTGACCTAAATTGAGCGGCATTATCAGTAAAAACAATCTCTGGAATCCCATATCTGGCAAAATGAGCCTTGAGTTTTTTAATAACTGTTCTTGCTCTTGTATCCTTCAAATAGTCCACTTCCCAAAAATTAGAAAAATAGTCCACAGTTACCAGGTATTCTCTTTCCTCCAATGTGAACAAATCTATTCCTATTTTTGACCATGGTCTATTTGGAACGGCATGCGGTTGCAATGGCTCTTTCGGTTGTTTATCCCACATTGTGCTATGTAACTTTTTATGTGATCATTCATACCCGGCCAATAAACTGATTCTCTTGCTCGCCGCAAACATCCTTCTATGCCCAAGTGGGACGAGTGTAATTTCTGTAGTATGTCTCTTCTCAGAGTCTCCGGTATCACTGCCCTTTCTCCTTTATGATGATTCCTTGGTGTACTGACAGTTCATCTCGTATATGGAAGAATGGAGCAACTTCCTTTGGAGCATGCTGCTTATATTTTGGCCAGCCCTGCAGGATCACAGTTTTTAATATCTGTAGTGTTTTATCTTTTTCTGTGAAGGTCTGTATTTGTTTCAGTTTATCTTTAGATACTGCAAGATAATCACACATATTGATGTTGTCCATTTCTTGTCCTTTATCCTCTGAGTTGGGTAAGTACGCTCTGCTTAGAGTATCTGCAATCAACAAGTCTTTTCCTAGACAATATCCAATTTCATAATCATATTTTTGAAGTCGCAGAAGCATGCGCTGCAGTCTCTTTGGTGCATTTAGTAGTGGTTTTTTTTGTAATGCTCTCCAACGGTTTGTGATCTGACTGTACTGTTACCTGTCGACCGTATGTGTACTGATGAAACCTTTCCATTCCAAACACCACAGCTAGTAACTCCTTTTTGATTTGGGCATATCCCTGCTCTGTCGGTGTTAGCGCTTTGCTTGCAAATGTGATTGGTTGCCGCTCTTGCATTAATGTGGCACCTAGGCCTTTTTCTGACGCATCACATTGGACTACCACCTCTAACTGTGGATCAAAATATTTTAAGGTTGCTGTGTCTGCAATGGCTGTCTTTACTGATTGGAAAGCCGTCTCCTGTGCTTCTGTCCATTCCCACAACACATCTTTGTGAGTTAGCTGTCTCATTGGCTCACACATGTCTGATAGATTCTTGCAAAACTTGGACAGATAATTCACCATGCCCAAAAATCGTTGTACTCCACACACATCTGTTGGGGTAGGCATCTCTTGTATCGCCTTCACCTTTTCTGGATCCACTTTCACTCCATTTGAGGTTAGAAGATGTCCTATATATGGCACTTCCGTCATTTTCAGTTTCAACTTTTCCAAGTTCAACTTTATCCTTTTTTCTCTACACCTATCTAAAAATCGTAGCATCCTTGTATCGTGATTCTTTATTGCAGATTGCATATCGTCACCTTCTCCCACTATTAATATATCATCTGCTATCATCTTTACCCCTGGGAGTCCTTCCAAAGCTTGCATCAACTTCTGCTGAAATATTTCTGGAGCTGGTGTCAGTCCCATGGGCATTCTCAGCCATTTACGGCGACCAAATGGAGAAGAAAACGTTGTCAATAAACTGGATTCTTCATCCAGTTCCACATGCCAAAATCCATTTTTTACGTCACAAACTGAAAATATTTTTGCCTTTGATAAATCTGGTAGCACATCCTCTATTGTAGGCATCGGATAGTGATTCCTTTTGAGAGCTTTGTTGAGTGGTTTGGGATCGATACAAATTCTTAGTTTTCCTGATGGTTTCTGCACTATGACCAAACTACTTATCCAGTCTGTGCTCTGATGGACGACTTCTATCATGCCTCGCTTTTCTAAATCCTGTAGTTCTTCTTTCAATGGCTGAAGTAGCGCTACAGGCACTTTTCTTGTCGGTAATCTGGTAGGTTGTACTGTGTTATCAATTTCCAGTTTGTGTTTTCCATCAAAACATCCATCACCCTCAAATACATCCGCATACTGTGTTTTTATAATCTGTAAATCTAGATTGCTGTCTGCTTTTGGGATATCCTTCATACTCTCTTTGACTTCCACAGACATAATGTTATGGAATTGTACCTTTATTAAGTCCATTGCCTGAACTGCTTTTATACCTAGTAACGGTATGTGGTCACCACCCTGCAGCACTGTAAATTGGGCTCTATAACTCTTTCTGTTGCATGGGTTACTAACCTTCAGTTTGCATGTCCCAAGAGGTTTCAGTATCGTTTTGTTGTACATCATAAGTACCTTATCAGTAGGTTCAATGCACACCTGTTCATTTAGTAGATCCTCTGGTATGACATTGCAACTTGCTCCACAGTCCAACTGAAATCTAATGGGTTTGTCATTTAATAAAAGAGTTGCAAACAGTTGTCTTGTATCTTTAGGTTCTGGCTGTCTGACTGTATTGACATTCTCTGTTGCAGACTGTAGCTGTATCCATGTAATATCTTCTGCACTGTCATTGTCCTGTGTCACACTGTGAATTTCTCTGTGCTTTTTAAAGGGCTTAAGTCTGCAGAGAGCTGTGAAATGATTCATCTTACCACAGGTCCTGCAGCTTTGTCCATATGCTGGACACTTCTCTTTGTCTCTCTCATGTCTTCTGCCACAGTATCTGCATTGGACTGTTCTCGCTTGGTGCTCTGCTTTTCCTCTCATGGTTACTGCATGTACTGGCTCCTCAGTGGTGTCTGCCATCATCTTCAGGCTGTCTCTTGTTAGCTCTGCAGCTCTGCTTATTTGCATGCATTTCTCTAGGGTTAACTCCCCTCTCTCAGCAGTCTCTCTCTTAGCGTGGTCTCTGATGCCGCATACTATTCTATCTCTGATAAGAGAATCTCTGATCTCTCCAAAGCTGCATGTTGCGGCCAGTCTTTTCAGCTCAGTCACATATGCATCTATATTCTCTCCCATCTCCTGATTTCTGGTGAAAAACTTAAATCTTTCCACTGTCTCATTCTTCTTGGGGTCACAGTGCTTATCAAATGCCTGTACAATGTCTGCCAGACTGTCCGTACTGTCCTGGATCAGGGTCTGAGCAAGTTCTCTGCCTTTTTCTCCAATCAGATAGTAGAAGAGCTTCACCTTACGCTTCTGATCATTGGTGTCTACTGTAAGATCCATATACAGAGTAAACTCCTCCTTCCAATGTCTCCAGGTCTGCGATAGATTTGAGGACATGATGTCTAGTCTCTGAGGAGGTTTTAATGCGTCTCCATAATGGTGTACTGTGGGCACTGTACTTACAGTTGAGCTTTGTACCACAAGCTGCCTGGATTGTCTGTCCACTTGTTCTTTATAGGTTCAGCCCTGCTGCCACCATGTTCTATTTCTTGTTTATGCCTCTGACACGATTGTGGTAACGGGTTACTTTTATTGTGTGCACGTTCTCTCAGCCACATTACATGAATGCTTCCTGTCTCGTGCTCTTACCGACGAGTCCCTCCTTTCTATCCTCTGAATACATCCAGGTAGTGAGACCCCTAGAGGCGGCTCAGCATATAACATATTGCTACAATGTGCACGTGTGCGGAACGTTCTGTGGCCCATGCTTATGTAAGCATATTTTGCACATGGACACACAGTCCTTGGAAACACACTGACATGTACACAGACCCTTTCACTTGAATGGGTCTGAATGTGTGTTTCCGGTACGTGTGAAAACTGTCACCACACATCCTGGACACACTGACATCTGAAAGAGGCCTAAAGCAGATAAAGTAAATTGTGTCCCTGACCTGTCTGCATGTGATAGAAGTGATTGGCTTTAGAATCACAAATAGCCTCCCACAACTGCTCAATCAGCTCACATTCACTGATGACAGATTAACCCCTTCTTGGCGGGTCCTTTTCCTGTGTTTGTGCTTTTGTTTTTTTTTACTTACCTGCATAAAAAAGCCATAACTTTTTTTCATTTTGCATCAACATAGCTGTGTAAACAGGCTTGTTTATTGCATAAGGAGTTATTTTTTTCTTGTTAATGATACCATTCACTTTACCATTAAGTTTGTAATTAGCAAATATGGCAGTCATTGTGCAGTAAAAATGACCTGGCAACATGATTCTTCAGTTCACTAAAATTACTGTGACACCAAACTTGCTTTTTAGTCCCTTTAATCCCCCTAGTGGATTTGGCTTGTTTTGTATGCTGCAATACTCACTATAATAGGATACTGGAGTATACTATTATACTGTAGTATAATAGTAGAAATAATGATCTTCTGTGAATCCTATTTCAAGCCCGGCCTGTACAAATCAAGTACAAAAATACTGAAGATAGGGGCTGGGGATGGATGCGGAAATGGTCACACTACCAGATGGTGTCAGCTAAAAGCTACCGTCAACATACCGTACATAAAGATTTGTATTTTTTAAATGTTTATTAGTTAAATGTTTATATATTAAAAGTCTGCAAAATTGCAAGATTTGCATGCAAAACAGTACCGCTACAGACATTGCACATGTACAGCCTGTTTAGCTGCAGAGAGTATCAGTAGGCAAAGAGGACAATAGCTAGATGACCTGGCATCTCTTATTACATGTCTGTTTTAGTAATACTTGTATTCCATAAACAATAACATATTTTCTCGTAGCTTTGCACTGTGCTAGTCTTTTATTTTCCTTCTAGAGATATATGAATAATTTCACAACTCAGCATAACCATTCCTGTTAACAGTAGGAAGTCCTAAGAAAAGATAATACGGGACCCTTATTTGATGTAATTGCAATTATCCATTAAAACAGAAACGTCTCCCTGAACAAAATTTTTAATGTTATTAACTACTTTAATCCATGTAGCACAATGGTTGGCATTGTTGTTTGCAGTGATGGTGAGTGGGTTCAAATTCCATTAAGAACAACATCTGTATGGAGTTTGTATGGTCATCCTTTCTTTGTGTGGGTTTCTTCCACTTACTGGAAAGCAGGAATAGGGGACCTTTTTTGTGTCAAGGGCTATTTGGATATTTATAACATTATTTGCCATACATAATTATCAGCTTAAAAAATATCCTGCTATTTACGGTGAAACATTTAATTAACTCACACCTAATGTGATTACTAGAACTTCTTCTCTTTTGTGAAGCCTGTGATGTTAGGTGGTATTGATGATATTTCTATTTGCAAATGATTTTCCAGGTCAGTCCAGTCTGTTTTGATGGTAAGTCTTGAAAAGAACTGCTCAGTAAGTTGTTCTGAACGTGGATGCATATTTCAATGCATGTCTCCTCATCAAGGGAAATTCATCAAAGCTCATGTAACATTTATAGCACTAAGGCAGTATGCATCACATAGGATACACCGATACACTGAGACTGCTGTACATACATCACATAGGATACACTGAGATTGTTGTACTGTATATACATCTCAAAGGATACACTGTGACTGTCAAATACATTGTATGAGACGCAGCGACTACTGTACATACATCACATAAAATACACTGAAACTGCTGTTTATTTGTCACATAGGACACCCTGAGACTGCTGTACACAACACAAAGGATATACTGAGACTGCTATTTACTTCACATAGGATACACTGAGACTGCTATATACATCTCATAGGATACACTGAGACTGCTGTAGATATATCTCATAGAATTCACTGAAAATGCTTATATACATCACACAGGAAACAATGAGCCTGTTGTATACATCACATAAGAGACACCAAGACTTCTGTATACATTACATAGGAGATACTTTAATTGCTGCATATATATCACATATGATACACTGAGACTGCTGTTTATATCACATAGGAAACACTAAGATTGTTGTATATACTGTACATTACACTGGATACACTGAAACTCTGCTGTACATACTGTATATCACATAGATTACTCTAAGACTGCTTTATATAAATAACCTAGGAGACATTGTGACTGTGATATACATCAAATAGGATACTCTAAGACACTGCTGTATACAACAAATTGAATACTATAAAACAGGGGTAGGGAACCTCAGGCCCTCGATGACCTTTTATCCGGCCCCTGGGTAGATTCTCGGGGACCACAGTGCTTGGGCAGGGAGCTGTACTTTGATTGCCACCATCTCATTAATTTCTTCTTGCTCTGTGAGCACACACACGCAGTGTTCACTACTGAACACTGAAGGGCATGCAATGAAAGATTACGTCCTGACACCAGTGCCAGAGTCAGGATGTACTTTATGGGCGGAGTTTGTACATCCCCCGAAGGATGGTATAAATCAGTGTTTCCCAAACTCCAGTCCTCACGGACCCCACGGGTCATGTTTTCAGGATTTCCATAGTGTTGCACAGGTGAGAGAATTCCTGATGCCTTGATGATACTTGTGTGTGGCCCAGCTGCGCTTGGTACACATGTTCCCAGGAGTATGCACAAAAAGGTAATTACAAAAACCTGATATTCATTCACACTTCACATTTCCCAGGAGCCACCAGAGGGAGCCCTTTAGATTCAGGTATAAAGGGGTGTGGAGAAACGCAGCAGTAGGCATTCTAGCCAGACAGTTATTCTAGTTGTTGGTTGTACCTCAGACAGATGAGATCTCCTCAGGACACCAGAGTGAGAGGATTCCTGTCAGAGACGTTCTAGTCAGACAGACGGAGAAAGATTGCAAGCTGTTATCTCAGAACATCTTGACTGTTAGTTCCCAATGAATGTGGAAAGTGACTCTCGGAGTGAGCATGAAATCAGTCTGACGGAAGGTCCTGATAGCCGCTCTGGACAGAGTTTATGAAGGAACAGAAGGAAGGGGACTACAGTTATCAGAACATCGAGTTAACTGAGAAACGGTTAGTGAGCTGTGGAAGGAAGGAAGCTGACGACTATACCTACTGCTACCCGTGATTATGTTAAGGTTGAGAGTAGGGCGACGGGCGAGTGGTAAAAAAGAAGAAAAGAGTGACTTAGTGGACATATCACCTTCACCCTGCTTAACCGGACGCCAGGTCCGAAGCCTTGCTAGAACCTTCACGGCTAGTAGGAGAAAACCGGAATCCCTGCTGGACTTCAAGTCACAGAAAGTAGCCCTATAGTGCTGATACGTAACCGGGGTCAGGGAGAACAGGAGTCTAGCGGGACGCTGCATATAAAGACTTAGTTCTTGCCAAAAGAAGGCTCCACCACAATGTCGGCCGGGCATAGCTGTTCTATTCAGAGTTAAACTTGACTTCACGCAAGTTAGGACTCACACACATTAAAGAGAAAGGAGGCCTTAAACCTACTCAGTGATTACCTGGATGTGCATCCTCCACCCTGAGCAGCTTCCCGGGACATACCTGCGAATACCACCAGTAAAGGTATGGAAAGAGACTGATTTGTGTGTGACTGCCTTATTACTTGCACCCCTGCACCGCCATATACTTAGAGGGACTAGTCTTACCTGTGGAAGACTTAACATCTTGCTGCCCATTAACATCCCTCAGAAGATTCACCCTGCAGCGCTGGTCATACTGATCAGAAACCACAGGAGGCGTCACGAACAATTACTACAATCCCCTGTAAATATTCCCCTTTGTATGAGCGCCCAGGGCAACGGACCGAGCTGTGCTACCTGTGACCTATACCCCATTGAAGTTAACGGGCTCGGTGCCGAGTACCCCATAACCCTGGTGTTGTGCGACTCACTTGCACCATATGCGCAATACAAAGGAAATCCTGAAAACATGACCCGTGGGGTCCGTGAGGACTGGAGTTTGGGAAACACTGGTATAAATATCCAAATGGGCCTTGGCAGAAAAAAGATTCTCCACCCCTGCTGTTAAGTGAGATACACTGAGACTGTATACATCACATAGGAGACACTACCACTGATTTACTCATCATAGGCACGAGTGGGACAGGTACACAGAGCTCACTAGCAAAGAATGCTCTAATGCTGGCACTGGCCAGCTTTCGATGTAACGCGGCATTGTTGACCTGTGGTGGAATTTAGTAGTGAATGCTGTGTGCATGCACTCTACAGAGGAATTAAATGTCCGGCAGTCGAAAAATATGGTGCCAGCGGTTCACCTGGAATCTGTCCTTGTGCCAGATCAAGTTATCTAGGCCTGCAGACCAAAGGTTACTCACCCCTACTCTAAAGACATACTGATTGTCAATATCGATTGTGAGCCCCATTGGAGATAGTGATGGATGACAATGTCTGTAAAACACAGTGGAATTTGTAGGTGCTAAATAAGCAATGACTATAATTATTAATTCCCAATTGGGTTTCTTATCACTCATGAAGACTGATTTACCTTAACATTTAGGAAGATTTTCCCATTGCATTGCAAGCAGTAATATCTGCCACATACTGTATCTTTGGTCCGAACAATGAAAGCAAATGTTACCATCTACCTTTCGTGTCTCCCCTTCTTCCTCATAGATTGTAAGCTTGTGAGCAGGGCCCTCATTCCTCTTGGTATCTACTTTGATCTGTGTTTATCGTTATGCTGTAATGTTTATTGTCTGTACAAGTCCCCTCTATAATGTAAAGCGCTGCGGAATATGTTGGCGCTATAGAAATAAAATTATTATTATTATTATCTTTGCCATATGGAAAATGCACTGGACTACACTGGATGTGAATAGGGTTTTTGATGTATGTGGTACAAAAAATGGTAACTAACGTTCACAAATGATGAATCAGGGCCTTAATATTTCCATAACCATGAAATCAGATATAGAAATTACCATTTCATAACAGACCGTATCAGGCAAAATTAAAATATGTGAGAAAATATGTATAATATTGTATTGTAATAACAATATTTGACTTTTGATGTCATGCTTTCCAAAGATCCATCTGACTAGTTATGTGTGTAAGGAGGAGGACTGGGCCGTGGGTACCTGTTCTGTACCGGGTTCGTAACTGTCGGGGCTGTCTCCTCTGTTGTCCGGGGGAAAGAATAAGAGATAAACCTTTGAACCAGGAAGCAGGGGGCGTGGCTAAGTGGCAGCAGCCACAGCGCGTGCGGAAGCAGTCAGTTTGGCAGGAGCAGGCAGCGCGCAGCAGGAAGAAAGGAGTGCTCCATCCCTCGAGCACCGACACTGTCGCAGGCCTGCGTCTGTTTACCCCTGCCGCCACCAGCGGGACTTGAGAGAGAGAAGTGCAGTGTACCTGGTGACTACCAGAGAGCAAGGTGCCATACGCTCCGTGTCCGTAAGTACAGCATATGCGCCGCCTAAGAGAAACCGGGTACGGAACAGACGTTTACACCCTGAGTTGACATTATATACTTTCCGGTCTACATTGGGCACGTATAGTGCTGTGTCCTCTGTCTCAGCTGCATTAAACTATGGACTAAAGGCACTGCCACACTTAGCGATCGCACCAGCGATCACGACAACGACACAACCTGGCGAGATCGCTAGTGCGATCGCTAGTGCGATCGCTAGTTAGATTCCAAACACAACTCATCAGCGATCTGTGATTCCAAACACAACTCATCAGCGATCTGTATAACGACCTCTGTGGTCGTTGGGAAAACCTAGTCCCACCTGCGATGCTGGTGAAGTCGTTCATAAAGGGTGTCACACTCAGCGATTCAGGCTCACCAGCGGGACACCAACGACCAAAAAACAGCTCAGAACATTCATAAGCGATCAGCGACATCTCAGCAGGGGCCACATCGCTGCTACATGTCACACACAGCTAAGTCGCTAACGAGATCGCTACTGCGTCATAAATGGTGATGCAGTAGCGATCTCGCTAGCGATCTCGCTTAGTGTGGCATACCCTTAAGGGCTCAGCGGAAGGGACCCGGTAAACCGACCGCTGCCGCCAGAAGATGGATTGTTGTTGCTCACAGGACCTCCTTGGACCAGCACCAACCACGCCTGCCGTCGTGGCACCATTGATTTCCCTGCAGCTCCCACAGCCTGAGGAACTACTGAAGTTACCCCAAAGAACTGCAGTTACCTTATCCATTGTTACTTGACCCTGCATTTCCTTTTCAATTGAACTGTTTATTCCTCCATGTAACTGTTTACTCCCTCATTTAACTGCTTATCTCCCTGCCTGGAGTATCCCATTGTTAAAGTAAAGTTGTTAACCCTTGCTCTGCCTCTTGTGTCTCCCTGCATCTCGCAACCTGCTCACATGTGCATAGATAGTAAGTATTTCACCCCTTCTTTATTTCAACTGTGAAAATTTGAATTACTGGAAGAAACTGAAGGAAGAATCGATCAATCATGGCTACTACAAAACTTACGGTAACAGATTAGATTCGCACGGATGTTTACATGTTCACTAAATGATAGCTAATCATTATGTTGTAAATGATTACACATATAGTTGAGCAGACATCTGACTGCTCAATAACGTAACTCCAACATTTCCTATAGCACTTTCTGTAACAATTCAGGAATTTATACACCCTTACCTTAAAAGAGGTCAACTACATCTATGACTTCTCAACTACAAAACCTGTGACATTCCTAGCTAGCTGATCATCACTTCTTAGAAAATACGCATATTACAGACTACATCAGTGATTTAAAAGACAATTAATCATTGGCATTTATTTAAGTCACTTTTCTTTTTTGGTCTTCTGGCTTATGTTGACTTTTTTGGGTTAAATTCTTCACAGTGGCACATACGGTTCATGAATTTTTCACAAAAAGAAAAAAAAGCTTACTCTCTGGGCTTGCAGAACTAAGTGGTTTGTGAACAAAGTGTGAGATAAAAAACATGCTTCTCAGTGAGCAAGTAATTAATAGAGTTAACATGGCAGGTGTAAAGTGGGCTAGGAGGAGCAGGCAAGTGGTTGGTTTAATGTAGTGAGGGAGACTATAAGAAAAAAATGACAGCTCCTGTATTTGTACTTCCAAGCAAAATTTCCAAATTGAGTGATGATGCAAGGTTGTAAGTCTTTGAAATGGCAACCCTTATGGAAACTGTACTTCCTAAAAGCTGTATGAACATCCTAGCTAGTAGTCGAGGGATAGTAGAGTAGGTAGAGTAAAGGGACTGCCACACTTAGCGATCTCGTTAGCGATCACGATAACGACGCAATCATTGGTGTGATCTCTTTTAGGTCGCTAGTAGCTGCCAAACAGGAGATCTCATAAACGACACATCAGCGGTCAGCGATCTCTTTAACGACTTTGGCGGTCGTTAGGATGTCATTAGCATGTACTGAGCGCTTCTGATTCATAGGAATTTCCAGCATCGCTCCTGCTCTCTGCGTCCTGCTAGCCTGCTTTGCAACTTCTGCGATCCTCTCTGTGATGCAAAAGAGAACTTACAGATATTGCGATCCACTCCGTGATGCAAAACAGTCATATGCGTCACAAACGAGGTCGCTCGTCGTTCGCAAAAGGTGCCAAACACAGCGATTCAGGCTCACCAGCGGGACACCAACGATCAAAAAACGGTCCAGAACTCTAGTGAACGATCAGCGACATCACAGCAGGGGCCACATCGTTGCTACATGCCACACACAACGAGGTCGCTAACGAGATCGCAAAATAGTGACGTTTTAGTGATCTCGTTAGCGATCTCCTTTGCGATCTCGTTTAGTGTGGCATACCCTTAAGGCAGTTGGTGGTTACAGAGGAATGTATCCTTAGAAAGATGGATAATTTGTCACTCAGACCACTTCAAACCGAAAGGTTTGCTTTCTCCCTGCCTAAGTTTCACATGTGATGGAAAGAATTGATAAAATATTGTGGGAGACTAGTGATGATCCAGCTACTGAGATCCACATGAGAACCAATTACAGAATAACTGGTAGGAGGAAGATCCTTAAGAACATTTTAAAGAATTAGGCTCCAATCTGAAGGGAAGGCCTTCCAAGGGGAAGGAATTCTAGCAGGGGGGTGGTGGTCCTTTAAAAGTAGGAATGAGACAGGGGACAAGGCAGAAAATAAAGGGCTAGGTTGGTTAGAGACCTTGTAGGTGAAATTACAAAGAGAGGTAAATACTGAAAAGTAATTTTTGATGTAATCTATAGACCCCCAAACACCACTGAGAATTTGGAGGGTGAGCTGCATAATCAGATGGTAAGTTTTGCACAAAGTGGTTGTTATGTCCCATGAATGAGACATTTTACAGACTGTCCTGTGTATTTTACATGCTGTATTGCAGTCTCTCATATTGTTTACTGTTGCTATGTGTCCCTGTGTTTGCATAGCTGAAATCCTCCCTTTACATCAAGTTTGTCCCTTCTGTCTCTCTGTCTCCCTCTTCTGGTGTGATGTCATTTCCTTCTTCTTTCTCCTGTGTTTCATTCTCCATCTTGATTTTATCAGAATCACATGTGTTTTCAGTCTGTCTGAAGAAAGTCTTTTTTACCTGCTGCTGTTTGTATGCATTCAACAAGAATTCTTAAAGAAATCAAAGTCTCTTCTGGATTCTTCATAACATGTGTGCCGGCAGCTGAGTTAAGCTATCTGCGATCGTCGCCAATTGTGAGTAAGATGAAAGAGATCCAGCATCTCACAGAGCCATATTTACAGCCACAGGCCCCGGGGATAGAATAGTAAAAAAGACTCTTCAGATTCATCTGTAAAACCCACAGCTTCTATAAAGCTACAGAACTTCCTGCAGAGCATCTGCTCTCAACATATAAGAGTCTATACAGCTCCCCTTCTCCCTGTGAATCAGGATGGCTGAAGGAATGACTACACGGTCTCTGCCAGACCCATTGTCAGAGGAAGAGTGCATAGACCCTGATCCACCATTTAGTGAGAAGGCTAGACGTGTCACAAAGCCGACATGGAAAATAAGGGAGAATCTAGAATCCAGTAAACATGATCTTCTCCGTGCAACAGCAGAGCTATGACAAAAACTCTTATGCCACATAAATAGCCTATCTCAGCCTGCTTCTCTCCAACGACCACTGGAGGGAGCTCTCGCACAACTGTGTTCAGATTATCAATGTTATGCAGAAATAACAGACCAGTATATCGCAGTGTTAAAAAGACTTAACCCATCAGTTACCTGCAAAGAGCTGCAAGCTTTCCAAAAACTTAACTCTGAGAGAGAAAGCATGGTGCGCGATATAAAAGCCAAAACAGAGGCAAGAATCGCACTAATAGCCGAGATGTCATCTTGCATTTCTGGCTCTGCCAGACAGTCAAAGCGACCATCTAAGTCACGCTCTTCAAAATCCTCAACCCTCAGCGAACAGCTCATAAAAGCACGTGCGGAAGCTGAGGCCACTAAAATACAAGCTGCCTTTGCTCAAAAGGAAACTGAAATGAAAACTGAGGCAACTAAAATACAAGCTGCCCTAGAGGCCACTAAAATACAAGCTGCCCTAGAGGCCCTAGAGAAGGAAACTGAGGCCACTAAAATACAAGCTGCCCTAGAGGCCCTAGAGAAGGAAACTGAGATGAAAACTGAGGCCACTAAAATACAAGCTGCCCTAGAGGCCCTAGAGAAGGAACGCCAACACGCCATAGCCATGGCAAAGTTAAAGGTCCTGGAACAAGCCATCAGTGGGAGCCAAAGAGACAGCATCAGTTTAAGTGTTTTTGATACTGAAGACCCTCTTAAGCGTACTAGAGACTATGTACAAAGCCAACACAGTGCTATCCCTGCTCCTGCAATCCTTCCTGACCACACTGATGCTCCCCTGAGACAACAGGACACAGAGCGTTTATTCCCATCCTGCACCCAAGGTCAGTACAATTACAATACGCTGCCAATCTTGTATCCTGATCCACCTCTGTGCACCGAAATGTACCAGAAACCTGCAAATCACCAAATCTTATACTCAGAATCCTACGTACAGGCCAATATGCAGGCCAGTCACCACACTCCGGTCAATCACACAATTCCAGTCCCATGTGTAGCAGAAACTAAGCTCATTAAGCCAGTTAATGGACTGAACACCTACGCTGCCCCATACGTACCTGCATTCCCAGGTCAAATCACAGACTGTATGAACAAAGCTTTCCAGCCAGCATCGGTCCTTCCAAAATCGGAGAATGCTGATATGACTGGCCTCGCAAGGTACATGATTCGGCGCGATCTAACTAAGACCGGTCTTACAGAGTTTGACGATAAACCTGAGAACTACAGGGGTTGGAAGTGTACCTTTGGAACCACTATCAGTGATCTCGGCATCACCGCCGCTGAAGAGCTAGACCTGCTAATCAGGTGGCTTGGGCCACAATCCACGGATCGGGTCAAGAGACTTAAATCTGTCCACATCAGTAATCCCATTGCTGGTCTCACTGCTGCATGAAAGAGGCTAGAAAGAAGCTATGGCAGTCCTGAGGTCATAGAAAGGGCCCTGTTCAAACGACTAGAGGATTTTCCAAGGGTATCTAATAAGGACAGTACAAGGTTCCAAGAGCTCAGCGACCTCCTGTTAGAGCTTCAGCTGGCCAAAGCAGACCCGTACCTTCCTGGCCTCAGCTACCTGGACACTGCTCATGGGATAACCCCAATAGTTTCCAAGCTGCCGCCCAATATCCAAAATAAGTGGGCTATGCTTGGATCAAAATACAAAAGGGAAAACCAAGTCTCCTTCCCTCCATTTTCCTACTTCTGCGAGTTCATCGAAAATATCGCAGAGTGTAAGACCGATCCAAGTTTTTCCTATGGAGAACACAGCGACCCTGCTTCATCTCCTAAACACGACAGTCCACGTCTTAACTACAGGAACCACCAAGCTCCAATGTCCATCAAGAAGACTGATGTTCTTCCGGCACCTTCAGTATCACAAGATAAGAGCGACAAAGGTGAGAAGGTTGAGAATCCTAATCGCCAGTGTCCAATTCACAAACTGCCACATCCCTGAAGAAGTGCATCGGCTTCAGGAAGAAGCCCCTTCAAGAACGAAAGGAGCTCTTGAAGAAGTTTGGAGTATGCTTCAGGTGCTGCGCCTCTACCAAACATCTTGCTAAGGACTGTGTCATCCCCATCAAGTGTCTAGAGTGCGACAGCGAAGACCACGTACAGGCGCTCCATCCATCACAGCCTGACTCTGCGTCTTCACCTTCTCCCACCACAAGCCATGGCGGGGAGAGTACAGACCAAGTGACAAGCCATGTTGCGGTATCTTCCTCATGCACCGATGTCTGTGGAGAAGGTCTTCGAGACAAGTCCTGTGCGAAGATTTGCCTGTCATGGGTGTATCCCAAGGGCCATCCAGAGAAGGCAGTCAAGGTGTATGTTAGCCTGGATGACCAGAGCAACAAATCATTAGCCAGGTCAGAACTCTTTGACTGTTTGACTTAAAAGGAGACGTCTATCCCTACACCTTGGGCACCTGCAGCGGCGTTTTACAAACCTCTGGAAGAAGGGCCAGTGGCCTCATAATAACTTCTCTTGAGAAAGGCGCCACGGAGATACCACTACCCACGCTTGTAGAGTGTAACCAAATACCGTTCAATAGGGAAGAAATCCCAACACCAGAAGTCGCTCTTCAGCATCCTCATCTCAGAATGATAGCCAAAGAGATGCCACCCCTGGATGATAAGGCAGACATCCTAATTCTCCTCGGCAGAGACATTATACGACTGCACAAGATGCGTCAACAAATCCACGGACTACTCAATGAACCATATGCCCAGCGCCTCGAGCTGGGCTGGCTCATCATTGGCAATGTCTGTAGTGACCAGACAAAGAATCAGAACGACATCTCCTCTTACAAAACCGTTATCACATCAGATGACAATGACTTGTCCTCCCTGTCATACTCACGTCACCAATGGATGAAGGAGAAGTCAAACGACACTACGTGTCAACGGCAACCATCCGATATTTCAAGTCCACTTTATCCTCGAGACTACAACCTCGAGATAACAGCATTCGATCCTTCAACCAAGGACAACAACTTACTACCTACAGAGGGAGACAAAGTGATCATCAGGGTCATGAGTGTCAAACCCACCGAAGACAACTATAACAGCTGGGTAGCTCCCTCACCTTCTCTTCCAGCAAAGACTAAGTTGCCAAGGGATCCACAGCAAGTAACTGCTAAGTTCCCAACCTTTGATACCCATCTCCATCACAAGCCTGGTCAAACCGAAGCCGTGCTAGACTTCAGTGCTCAGAGTGAGAGCCCCTCTCTCAACAGCCTACCTCTGACCGATGGTGCCAGCGTTTTCCCCACGCAATTCAGCCTCAGCTCACTGGCGGATGTTGAACAAGACACATTCACTTCTCAAGCATCACCCTGTAAGGAACTTGCTATCAAACGAGGAGCCTCGCCTGTTGAAAACAGCATCGACGGTCCTCTCGGGTTTAAGACACCCATCGCAGTTCTAGGCAGGGTACCACTGAGACAGCTTGCTACTCCGGATATCAACGGGAACACTATGCTACCATCTCAGATACAGCAAAGATGGGAGACGGCGAAGAAGTCTCTAAAGGCCTTACAACAAGTCCTGCCCCGTAGTTCTGTAAAGACTCTTTCAACCGTCATCAAGAGACAAGTCTACCTTTCCTACGACGTGTCTAAGAAGAGTACAGCTGCAGGAGCCTCTCCCAGCGCTTCAGAAACCGGCAAAAAGGTACAGAAGCTGAGCTCTCTTTACCCTGGACATCCTTTCAGCTGGTCAGCCATCCTATCTGCTGACATACATTTCAGGCAAATCATCTGCTGGCTCCTTCGAGCAGGAGTCACATGATCTTAGCTTCGTCTCTGAACTCAGCTCACGGCGGGGAGCCTACCGCCATATACTCCTCCAGCTGTGTTGGAACATTGTAATATTTTAACTTTCTCCAGCGGATTATTGGTTGGTGGAAGTGTTTGCACGTTGCGGCTTCCCCAATCCGAAGATGGGTTTTCGTTTGGACTTGGATTATTCCGCTGTTGAGGACTTCATGCCTCCAACTGAACATTGGACCATGCCAATTGGACTTCAACTGTTGTTGTTATTACCTGCATGCTTGTTTTTTCCTTTTGTCTTTCAGGTCTACAGTGACATCTCCAGTGGACATCATAAAATTATGAAATCTATAGATTTCAGACGGGGAGTGTTATGTCCCATGAATGAGACATTTTACAGACTGTCCTGTGTATTTTACATGCTGTATTGCAGTCTCTCATATTGTTTACTGTTGCTATGTGTCCCTGTGTTTGCATAGCTGAAATCCTCCCTTTACATCAAGTTTGTCCCTTCTGTCTCTCTGTCTCCCTCTTCTGGTGTGATGTCATTTCCTTCTTCTTTCTCCTGTGTTTCATTCTCCATCTTGATTTTATCAGAATCACATGTGTTTTCAGTCTGTCTGAAGAAAGTCTTTTTTACCTGCTGCTGTTTGTATGCATTCAACAAGAATTCTTAAAGAAATCAAAGTCTCTTCTGGATTCTTCATAACATGTGTGCCTGCAGCTGAGTTAAGCTATCTGCGATCGTCGTCAATTGTAAGTAGGGTGAAAGAGATCCGGCATCTCACAGAGCCATATTTACAGCCACAGGCCCCGGGGACAGAATAGTGGTAGAGTAGTGATTATAGGAGATTTTACTTACCCATTGACTGGATATTGACTGGAGTCATGGTTATGCTTCAACTGCAAAGGGGATCTGATCATTTCTAACAATGCATTTTTTTTATAATTCTTTATTTAAAGACTCATAACGAAATCCAGGTTAACATAATAATTGGAATCAGACAAGTAGACGAATGCAAACAGTACAACTTAACACCCAACCAAGGCGATCGTCCACGAGTCATTATCATCTGGAAACCCGGAAGTAGAGGTCAATGACCTGACCCGAAGGGTCTTCCATTTTTTAACTTTTAACAAACAGTATAACAAAGAGGAGAAAGAGAGGAGAAGAAGAAGAGAAAAAAAAAATTAAAGGGAGAAACGAGGGGGTAAGGGGAAGGAGTGCCCACCAGGCCAAGCCCACCACTCAGCCTATAGTTTCAGTTAACTACAGAGGAGGGGTTTGCCTCAACCATTAGATCACAATACTCACTAGAACTTCGAAAGTCCATCCATCCAAGCCAAGTAGCCCAAAACTTTGGATATGAGTCATATATGGATGAGGTGAGGTCCTCCATATACATAATTTCATTGACTTTTGCAATCCACTGAGATATGGTGGGAGGAGTGGGAGTCTTCCATCTCTCCGGGATGCAAGCCCTCGCTGCCATGATCAAAAATTTCAATAGAGAAGATTTATAGTTTCGGAGAGGGATTTCATTATGCTGGAGTAGTATCAGAGCTGGAGTCAATTCTTCGGAACAGCCCGTAACCCGACAAATAATTTCCCACACCCTTGTCCAAAATGATTGCAATACATCACATTGCCAGAAAATATGAAAAATTGTGCCCTCTGCTCTTCCACACCTCCAGCAATTGGGGTCAGTCTCCGGAAATATGGTGTGCAGCCTCGAGGGCACTCTGTACCACCTGGACAGAATCTTATAGCCAGCCTCCTGGAACCTAGAGCTAATCGACACACAGTGTACAAGGGAAAAAATTCTAGTTCTCTGATCTTCCGTAAAAGTAATATTTAAATCTCTCTCCCACTGCTCAAGGAAAGAAGGGGCGACCGGCTTCGGCGGTCCATCAACATAGAGTAGGTTTTAGCTAAGGTGTGTCTGATTGGGCCCGGGCTATTACATAAAAGCTCAAATTGGGTTTTGTGTTGTCTAAATGAGATTTTAGCGGGAAGGCTGCTGAAAAAGTGGATGAGTTGCAAACACCTCCAACGGCCCAGGGTTTTGGATCCGTTTTGGCGGTAAGGTCATTCAGAGAAGGCCAGGAGGCTCCCTCACCCCAGTTTTCTACTCTGTCCATCCCTGAGTCCATCCACAGACGAAAAATGGGTCCGAGCGGCTAGGGACAAATTTAGGATGACTCAACACCGGAGTAAGCGGAGAAGCCTCTGGGGGTAAATGTAGACGGACCAGTGCTGTATTGCAGTATTTTAAAGTGGTCCAATTGTCGGATGGGATTTGATTTGTTCTGGGGCCGAGAGTAAAACCCATGGAAGGGTCTTCAATGGGGTCGGCAAAAACTTTGTTCTATTTGAACCCAGGCCTTATTGTATCCGTTTCTGCACCAGTCTATCATTCTTGCTAGGTGACCTGCCAAATGATACATTTTTAGGTCCGGAAGCCCCACTTCCCCCAACCTCTTGGGTCTGCAGAGAACCTCCCTCTTTAGTCTAGCAGGTTTTCTTCCCCATATAAACGAGACCTGAATAGACCCTAATTTTCTAAAAAAGTTAGCAGGGATATTGATGGGGAGAGTCTGTAGAAAATATAGGACTTCTAACAATGCATTGCTGGCTGAAAACATCACTGTTTGTGAAAACCTTGGTTAAAGCTTTGCTTAAACAGTAAAAATGATAATTAAGAATGGAGGGACATAAAAAAAATTAATAAGGGCCAATTTTCCTATGTTCAAGACTGCAATTAAAGATATTGTTCTGAAATGAATAGTGATAGAAATGATAAATGGGATCGCAATAAGTCTATATTGGTTAATTTAGAACATATAAATATGAGGGGTCAGCTCTAGCAATTAAAACTAAAAAATTAATAAAATGTGAAAATAAAATAATCAAATCAATAGAAGTACAAAATGAATGACAGTAGGCCAAGGAAAGCAAAGCAATTCCCAAGAAATTCTTAAAATACAGTACTTGGCAAAAGTTATAGGCAAGGGTAGAATAATGCTGTAAAGTAAGAATGCTTTGAAAAATAGAAATGTTAATAGTTTTATTTCTATCAATTAACAAAATGGGTGACAAAAGAGAAATCTAAAACAAAACAATATTTTGACCACCCGATTAAAACATAATCATTGCAATTAACTCTCGTTAATACACTTGCACACAGTTTTTTTAAGGAACTTGACAGAGAAGTTGTTCCAAACATCTTGGAGAACTAACCACGGATATTCTGTGGATGAAGGCTTGTACAAATCTTTCTGTATCCTCATAAAATTACAGACAGACTTGAAGATGTTGAGATCAAGGTTCTATGAGGGTTTGCATCATCACTTACAGAACTGTTGCGAATGTGCTAGAGATGGTTTCTGAGCAGAGGCTCCCTCTGGTGGTTACAGACAGTACTGAACCTTTCAGCGAGGAATGGCAATCTGGGATTACGGACTGGACTGATATAAGGGAGGTTCCCTCCCATGATGGTCGCCGGTGATCAATTGTTCTTGTCTCAATTGTGGTTCCTTGTTCATTTGGAAGTTGCTGGAGTCTTGCCTGCACTGCTGCTTTCAGATAAGATATTTTCTGCTTTTCTTTTTGTGCTTGCTTTTTCATAGTTTTTTGCACTTTTGTGGAGGTCAGCCGGGTCCCCTCCTGGGGCCTGTGCTCCTCTCAATTTATCTGTAGCCACTGTTATTTGTTCATTTGCTTTTTCCTGTTTTTTCAGTGGCTGCGGCTTTGTTTTGTTACACCAGAGATCTGATTTAGGTGGTAGAGATCGTGTGATCTCAGGTTTTTGGCAATCAGAGGTGCTGGTATTTTTTTTAGGGTTTTTGTTGGATTGCAGTCAGAATTCTTTCCTGTACTTTTCTGTCTAGACAGACTGGGCCCCAACATTTGCTCATTCTATTTTCTGTCTGTGTCCGTGCTATCTTCTTGTCTAACCGCCATTATATGTTTGGGGGCTTCCTGTTTTCTTTGGGGATCTGCTCCGGGGCAGATAGCTTTCATCTTTCTGCCTTTAAGTGTAGTTATCTCTCAGGCTGTGTTGAGGCGTCTAGGATCAACGTAGGAACGCTCCACGGCTACCTCTAGTTGTGTGGTTAGTTCAGGTTACTGCAATCCAATAGGTTCCAGCCTCTCTGGTGTATTACCGTTTTTGCTTTTTCTCCTCAGCTACCTAAACATAACAGTATCACCGGCCAAAAACTAAAATTATATGGTACTCACAGAAGGGAAAAATAGTGTGGAAAGAAAAAAGTTGTCACAGTTATCAGAGATTTTTTTATTTTTTTTCTGTTTGTTGCATTTTTTCCCTCTTTCTCTCTGGGTGCTGAGGAGGATTTTTTTTTTCTCTCAAAGGAGTTTGCACAGTTGTCTGGCCGTGTGGATCAGCTTGCCACTGAGGTTCAGAGTATTGCTTCCTATCTTGCTGGGTTGCCGGTTGTGGAACCTAGGATCCCCATGCCAGATTTGTTTTTGGGGGATCGGGCTAAATTTCTGAATTTCAAAAATAACTGTAAGTTGTTTTTTGCCTTGAAGCCTAAGTCCTCAGGGAACGCAGCACAGCAGGTTCAAATTGTCATCTCTCTCCGGCGCGGCGACCCTCAGGATTGGGCTTTTTCCCTGACACCTGGGGATCCTGTTTTGAATGATGTTGATGTATTTTTTCAGGCTCTGGGGTTGTTGTACAATGAACCTAATGTCACTGATCAGGCTGAGAAGACCTTGTTGGCATTAAGTCAGGGCTGTGAAGCCGCTGAACTGTACTGTCAGAAATTTCGAAAGTGGGCAGTCCTGACCAAATGGAATGATGATGCATTGGCAGCCCTTTTTCGGAAGGGTCTGTCAGAGAATGTAAAGGACGTTATGGTGGGATTCCCTGTACCCTCTGGTCTCAATGATTCTATGTCTTTGGCTATTCAAATTGACAGACGTTTGTGTGAGCGCAGAGGTATGCGTGAGATGGTGTTGCCTTGTGGGCCAGCTCCTGAGCCCATGCAGTGTGATGGAGTGACTTCTGGGGTACAGCGTCATGAATTTCGAAAGCGCAATGGGTTATGTTTCTACTGTGGTGACGCCTCTCATGCTATTTCCATCTGCCCTAAGCGGGGAAGACGTTTTGCGCGCTCAGTTGTCTTGGGTAGTGTTCAGACTAAATTTCTGTTGACTGTTACCCTGATTTGCTCCATGTCCACATCTTCGGCTCAGGATTTTGTTGATTCAGGAGCAGCTATTAACCTGATGGATTTCGACTTTGCCAAACGTTGTGGCTTTCCCATGATACCCCTGCGGAAGTCTATTCCCCTACTGGGCATTGATTCTACCCCTTTGGCGGAGAATAAACCCCAATTTTCTACTCAGGTGATAATGAGGGTTGAACCAGATCATCAGGAGAGTTGCAAATTTCTGGTGTTGCATAATCTGCATGACATTATTGTTCTGGGTTTCCCTTGGTTGCAGATTCATAATCCTGTTTTGGATTGTAAATCTGTGTCTGTGACCAGTTGGGGCTGCCAATGTGTGAATGCTGGCACTCCTGTTTTTTCTGCCTCTCCCCAGTCTCAGGATGTTCCTGACTTTTTGACTGATTTTTCTGATGTGTTTAGTGAAAGTAAGTCTGTGTCCTTACCTCCTCACAGAAACTACGATTGCGCTATTGAGTTAGTGCCTGGTGGTAAATTTCTTAAGGGTCGCCTTTTTAACTTATCTGTACCTGAACACGATGCCATGCGATCTTATATCAACGAGTCATTGGAGAAGGGTCATATCAGACCATCCTCTTCACCCTTGGGTGCCGGTTTTTTCTTTGTGGCCAAAAAGGATGGTTCATTGAAGCCGTGTATTGATTATCGCCTCCTGAATAAGATCACTGTGAAATATCAAAATCCGTTACCCTTGATTTCTGACCTGTTTTCCAGAGTGAAAAGTGCTAGTTGGTTTACCAAGCTTGACCTCAGGGGGGCGTATAACCTTATTCGTATTAAGCATGGGGATGAATGGAAGACAGCGTTTAATACCCCAGAGGGGCATTTTGAGTACCTAGTGATGCCCTTTGGGCTCACTAATGTTCCGTCCATTTTCCAATCATTCATGAATGATATTTTCAGGGATTTTGTGGATAAATTTCTGATTGTTTATTTGGATGATATCTTGATTTTTTCCAATGACTGGGACTCTCATGTGAAACATGTTCGGACTGTTTTCCAGATTTTGAGAGAGAATGCACTGTATGTGAAGGTATCAAAGTGTCTTTTTTGGCGTACAGAAGGTCTCATTTCTGGGATTCATATTGTCTCCGTCTGTTATTGAAATGGACCCGGTCAAGGTTCAGGCCATCTGTGATTGGGTTCAACCTACTTCATTGAAGGCTCTTCAGAGATTTTTGGGTTTTGCCAATTTTTATCGTAAGTTTATTGGTAATTTCTCTGGTATTGTTAAACCATTGACTGATCTGACCAAAAAGGGTTCCGATGTGGTGAATTGGCCTCCTGAGGCAGTTTCTGCATTTCAGGAACTTAAGCAGAGATTCATTTCTGCTCCTGTTCTACGGCAGCCTGATGTTTCTCTGCCGTTTCAGGTGGAGGTTGATGTCTCTGAGATTGGGGCAGGTGCCGTTTTGTCCGAAAGGGATCCAGAGACCTCTAAGAGTAACCCTTGTGCCTTTTTCTCTCGAAAGTTTTCTCCAACTGAACGTAATTATGACGTGGGCAATCGGGAGTTATTGGCCATGAAGTGGGCCTTTGAAGAGTGGAGACATTGGCTGGAAGGAGCCAAACATCAGGTGGTGGTCCTCACGGACCATAAGAACCTGGTTTATCTCGAATCAGCCAAGCGACTTAATCCTAGACAGGCCAGGTGGGCCTTGTTTTTCACACGTTTTAATTTTGTGGTTTCTTTTCTTCCGGGCACTAAGAATGTTAAGGCGGATGCCCTCTCAAGGAGTTTCTTTGCGGATTCTCCTGAGTTATCTGATCCTGCTGTTATTTTGAAAGAGGGTGTGTACTTTCCGCCATCTCGCCCAATTTGAGACTGGCTCTGGAGGGGTGTCAGTAGGATAAACCTGAGCGCTGCCCTGTTGGGAAATTGTTTGTCCCAGACCAGTGGAAGAAGAGTGTGATGTCTGAGATTCATTGTTCCGCGTTGGCTGGTCATCCCGGGATTTTTGGTACCAGAGACTTGGTGAGTCGGTCCTTTCGGTGGCCTACTTTGTCTCGTGACGTCAGGGACTTTGTGAGTCCTGTGGGACTTGCTCTCGTTCCAAGCCTTGCTCTCGCTCTAGTGGTTTGTTGATGCCATTACCTGTGCCCAAGAGGCCATGGACCCATATCTCTATGGATTTTATTTCCGACCTCCCTGTCTCTCAGAGAATGACCGTTATCTGGGTAATCTGTGATAGGTTTTCCAAGATGACACATCTTGTGCCATTACCTAAGTTGCCTTCCTCCTCCGAGTTGGTGCCTTTGTTCCTTCAGCACATGGTTCGGTTGCACGGCATTCCGGAGAACATTGTGTCTGACAGAGGAGTACAGTTTGTTTCCAGATTTTGGAGGATATTTTGTTCTAAACTTGGTGTTCAATTATCTTTCTCCTCTGCATTTCATCCTCAGACCAATGGACAAACCGAGAGAACAAACCAGACCTTTGGGGACTTATTTGAGATGTTTTGTGTCTGCTGATCAAGATGACTGGGTCTCTTTTTTGCCTTTGGCTGAGTTTGCTCTTAATAATAGGGCTAGCTCTGCCACCTTGATGTTTCCATTTTTCTGCAATTCTGGGTTTCACCCTCGATTTTCTTCGGGACAGGCGGAGGCTTCTGTCTGTCCGGGTGTTGACTCTGTTGTGGAGCGTATGCAGCAGATTTGGGACCAGGTAGTGGAGAGGTTGTCTTCTCTCAAGAGAGGGCCCAGCGGTTTGCCAACCGGCATAGGACTGATGGTCCTCGGTTTAAAGTGGGGGACTTGGTTTGGTTGTCCTCAAGAAATATCCCTATGAGGGTTGCATCTCCAAAGTTTAAGCCTAGGTTCATTGGACCTTATAAGATCATGGAGATTCTTAATCCGGTTTCCTTCCGTTTGCTTCTTCCAGGGACATTTAAGATCCATAACGTGTTCCACAAGTCCTTATTGAAGAGGTTTGTCGAGCCAGTGGTTCCTATGGCTGCGCCTCCTGACCCTGTTTTGGTTGAGGGCAATCTGGAGTATGTGGTCGAGAAAATATGGGATTCTCGTTTTTCTAGACGGAAACTCCAGTGTTTGGTTAAGTGGAGAGGTTATGGTCAGGAGGACAATTCTTGGGTGTTTGCTTCAGACATCCATGCTAGAAGACTGATCCGTGCCTATCACCGAGCTCATCCTGATCGGCCTGGTTGCACAAGTGAGGGTTCGGTGACCCCTCCTCAAGGGGGGGTACTGTTGTGAATGTGCTAGAGATGGTTTCTGAGCAGAGGCTCCCTCTGGTGGTTACAGACAGTACTGAACCTTTCAGCGAGGAATGGCAATCTGGGATCACGGACTGGACTGATATAAAGGAGGTTCCCTCCCATGATGGTCGCCGGTGATCAATTGTTCTTGTCTCAATTGTGGTTCCTGGTTCATTTGGAAGTTGCTGGAGTCTTGCCTGCACCTGCTGCTTTTAGATAAGATATTTTCTGCTTTTCTTTTTGTGCTTGCTTTTTTCATAGTTTTTTGCACTTTTGTGGAGGTCAGCCGGGTCCCCTCCTGGGGCCTGTTCTCCTCTCAATTTATCTGTAGCCACTGTTATTTGTTCATTTGCTTTTTTGTGTTTTTTCAGTGGCTGCGGCTTTGTTTTGTTACACCAGAGATCTGATTTAGGTGGTAGAGATCGTGTGATCTCAGGTTTTTGGCAATCAGAGGTGCTGGTATTTTTTTTAGGGTTTTTGTTGGATTGCAGTCAGAATTCTTTCCTGTACTTTTCTGTCTAGACAGATTGGACCCCAACGTTTGCTCATTCTATTTTCTGTCTGTGTCCGTGCTATCTTCTTGTCTAACCGCCATTATATGTTTGGGGGCTTCCTATTTTCTTTGGGGATCTGCTCCTGGGCAGATAGCTTTCATCTTTCTACCTTTAGGTGTAGTTATCTCTCAGGCTGTGACGAGGTGTCTAGGATCAACGTAGGAACACTCCACGGCTACCTCTAGTTGTGTGGTTAGTTCAGGTTACTGCAATCCAATAGGTTCCAGCCTCTCTGGTGTAGTACCGTTTTTACTTTTTCTCCTCAGCTAACTAAACATAACAGAACTCCTAGTTTTTACTGACATTGGCTACATGCTAGAGGTCCTTTTCCTAGAATACACTTGAAGCAATCAGATGCCTCCCTCCCCCTGATTGTGTTGGGTGATAGGTTAGTATCTACCTGTATTTCTCAGCACTGAGAAAAATAGTACTGTATGTAATTACAAAAAAAGCAAGGTCCGCACAGGTTAGTTCTTTAAATAATGGTAAAAGGGAGTTGCTTACTAAGGATAAAAAAGGCATAATTACTAAGTGGATTCTTTAGCTCTGTACAGTCATGGCCAAAAGTTTTGAGAATGACACAAATATTAATTTTTACAAAGTCTACTGCTTCACTTTTTCTAATGGCAATTTGCATATACTCCAGAATGTTATAAAGAGTGATCAGCTTAACAGCAATTACTTGCAAAGTCAATATTTGGCTAGAAAATGAACTTTATCCCCCAAAACACATTTCAACATCATTGCAGCCCTACCTTAAAAGGACCAGTTAACCTCTTTTCAGTGATTGCTCCATTAACACAGGTGTGGGTGTTGATGAGGACATGGCTGGAGATCAATCTGTCATGATTAAGTAAGAATGACAACACTGGACACTTTAAAAGGAGGCTGGTGCTTGGCATCATTGTTTCTCTTCTGTTTACCATGGTTATCTCTAAAGAAACACGTGCAGTCATCATTCCAATGCACAAAAATGGCCTAACAGGGAAGAGTATCGCAGCTAGAAAGATTGCACCTTAGTCAACAATCTATCGCATCATCAAGAACTTCAAGGAGAGAGGTTCCATTGTTGCCAAAAAGACTTCAGGGCGCCCAAGAAAGACCAGCAAGTGCCAGGACCGTCTCTTAAAAGTGTTTCAGCTGCGGGATCGGGCTACCAGCAGTGCAGAGCTTGCTCAGGAATGGCAGCAGGCAGGTGTGAGTGCATCTGCACGCACTGTGAGGCAGAGACTCTTGGAGCAAGGCCTGGTCTCAAGGAGGGCAGCAAAGAAGCCACTTCTCTCCAGAAAAAACATCATGGACAGACTGATATTCTGCAAAAGGTACAGGCAGTGGACTGCTGAGGACTGGGGTAAAGTTATTTTCTCTGATGAATCCCCTTTTCGATTGTTTGGGACATCAGGAAAACACCTCATTTGGAGAAGACAAGGTGAGTGCTACCACCAGTCTTGTCTCATGCCAACTGTTAAGCATCCTGAAACCATTCATGTGTGGGGTTGCTTCTCAGCCAAGGGAATCGGCTCTCTCACAGTCTTGCCTAAAAACACAGCCATGAATAAAGAATGGTACCAGAATGTCCTCCAAGAGCAACTTCTCCCAACCCTCCAAGAGCAGTTTGGCGATCAACAATGCCTTTTCCAGCATGATGGAGCACCTTGCCATAAAGCAAAGGTGATAACTAAATGGCTCAGGGAACAAAACATAGAGATTTTGGGTCCATGGCCTGGAAACTCCCCAGATCTTAATCCCATTGAGAACTTGTGGTCAATCATCAAGAAACGGGTGGACAAACAAAAACCTAAAAATTCTGACAAAATGAAAGCATTGATTGTGCAAGAATGGACTGCTATCAGTCAGGATTTGGTCCAGAAGTTGATTGAGAGCATGCCAGGAAGAATTGCAGAGGTCCTGAAGAAGAAGGGTCAACACTGCAAATATTGACTTGCTGCATTAACTCATTCTAACTGTCAATATAAGCTTTTGTTACTCATATGTTTGCAATTATTATATTTCTGTCTGTGATAAAAACATCTGTCAAACACACATAAAAACCAGAGGGCAGCAGATCATGTGAAAATATAATATTTGTGTCATTCTCAAAACTTTTGGCCATGACTGTATATACCAAAGAGAAAGTAACTGATCCAAGTGCTCGTTATACGTCAAATAGTGTATTCAGTTAAATGTAGATATGATCCAATCTTAGTTACATAAAATAAATATAAACAAGGCTCTGTGTCCAGGTATGATGTAGCAAAGAGTTCTGAAGGAATCTACCATATTTTTCAGACTATAAGACGTACTTTTTCCACAAAAAAATTGGGGTGAAAATGGGGGGTGCGTCTTATAGTCTAAATGTAACTTACCGGGGTGTTGCAGTGGTGGTGGAGTGGGATAACAGGAGGCAGGTCCTTTCCTCAGGACGCCGGTTGCAGCAGAAGCCGTGCGATGCTGCAGGTGCAGTACCGGTGGAGTGCATTTCCCAGCGACCATTTTCCTGAAGTCATGCGCACACTGGGATCTCGGCTCACGGCTTCAGAAAGATGGCCTCCAGAGGCGGTGCTTGTGTGTTTTGAGTTCTCAGCAAGGACAAGATACCAGTCTGCGCATGCGCACCTCCGGCAGCCCAAAGCTTCAGGATTATGGTGGCCGGGAAAGCAATTCAACCCTTTCTGTCTCACTGCCGACACTGGGCTTGCAGCATCGCACCGCTGGGGCTCCCCCTTCTCCCACCCAGGGCCAGTAGCAAAGTATTAATGGTTTAATTATATATATAATTATTTGTTTTTAATGGAGTAAAATATGAAAAATAATTTAAAAAGCTTTGTAATTTTCCACTTTTAAACACAATAGGGATCAATTTGCCATGAAAACCATAAATTACAACTGCAGTAAATTGGCACGGGGTCAACTCACATGTGTGTAACATCACTCCTCCTGTCTCCATCTGGGCATTTGAAAAAGGATAAGAGAGGATGAAGTTTAGGATCCACACTGCGGAGCCATTTGGTTGGTGACTGAAAAGCGATATTGAGATGTGGACAGTATCACCAAGGACAGTCAGCAGCTCCGATACGGTTAGCTAGTGCTGCTGACTGCATCATATGCTGGGGCTAATTACCCAGAGTGTATCACGTGCTGCGATAAATCCCACAATGTGTTACACTCCACATATCTAATCGCAGCATGTGATACATTCCGAGTATGTAGATACAAGGCTCAGTGTAAAGTATCACACATGATGGCAATACATATACAGATCTGGGGTGTATCACACATGATGATGACGTGGTGCTCTGTGTCCGCAGATGTTGGACTGCACTTGGATGTCTTCTGAGTACAGTCCAATGTTTCACATGTTTCAGATCCAAATTTCAGATCTACCTGCAGCATGCTGAGATTGTTTTCCCATGCCAAATTGTCATGAGAAAATAATAAAATAATCTCATAGATTGTAAGCTTGCGAGCAGGGCCCTCATTCCTCTTGGTATCTACTTTGATCTGTGTTTATTGTTATGCTGTAATGTCTATTGTCTGTTCAAGTCCCCTCTATAATGTAAAGTGCTGCAGAATATGTTGGTGCTATAGAAATAAAATTATTATTACTATTAATCACAGATCTGTACTGCCCCATAGTAGAACATTGGGCCGAGTGCTCTCTGATAAAACATCTGAGAGCACTTGATGACCGTATTATACACTACTGTGAGCGAATCCCAACATGAGTATTTGTGAGTTTTTGATTCTGAGTATTTTTGCTGTACAAGTTCCAGCAAAGAGAAAGGATTTATAGAAGTCTTACGCCAACTGTGCTCTTTTTTTACACAGCATAAACTGACACGCAGTACATTTTTAAATCCCCAATATGTCAATTCCTTTCGCTATAAATATGTGTTCAACAGAACAAACAGTAGTTTAGAGAACATCACAAAAATGGTACTGTATTTATCTGTTTTTCTCAAAGTTGCAATCATATGGCTTTCCTCAATGTAAGATTCCACTTTTGTTTAACATTGGCTGCAAAGTCACTAAATTTAGAGTCTTAAGGCCGGTGTCACACTCAACGTATAAAAATACGGGCCGTATTGTACAGCCGTAACACGCCGAAATGTTCCCGGCACAGTTATCCGTATTTCATCCGTTGTCAAGGTGTGGCTGCATATTTTGCGCATGTAAGCATCCGTATGTCATCCGTATGTCATCCGTATGGCATCCGTCCGGCGAGATTTTCTCGCCGGCTTGCAAAACCGACATATAATGGATCCCAATGACAGTTTTTACATCACAAAAGAAAGAATAGATATATACACATAGAATACATATACAGTACAGACCAAAAGTTTGGACACACCTTCTCATTCAAAGATTTTTCTGTATTTTCATGGCTATGAAAATTGTAGAATCACACTGAAGGCATCAAAACTATGAATTAACACATGTGGAATTATACATTACACTTTACAAAAAAGTGTGAAACAACTGAAAATATGTCTTATATTCTAGGTTCTTCAAAGTAGCCACCTTTTGCTTTGATGACTGCTTTGCACACTCTTGGTATTCTCTTGATGAGCTTCAAGAGGTAGTCACCGGAATTGGTCTTCCAACAATCTTGAGTTCCCAGAGATGCTTAGCACTTGTTGGCCCTTTTGCCTTCACTCTGCGGTCCAGCTCACCCCATTCCCTTTAAGGCTACTTTCACACTTGCGTTTTTTAGCGCTGCGCATCGTGCGCACATGAAACGCATGAAAAATCCGCGTACAAACGCGTGTAATCGCTGCGATTTTTTGCAGTCGAATAGTGCGCATTGCTTTTAAAAAACGCAGCGTTTGTAAGCGATTGTATGCGATTTAAAGCGTTTTTGTATGCGTTTGCATTTTTTCTGTGCAAAACACATGATGAAAATCCTTGAAAAATTCTTGCAACAGAACCCACCAATGGGACACCAGTGGGTGTGTCTTATTTAAAATCTTTATATAGAGCCTGTTCACAGCCCTTTTTACATTTGCTTGCATTTGCCTTGGGGAACATGGATCAGCTTATGCAGAATTTCTTCTTCAACCTGGATGTGGACATGGCTATGGCACAGTCTTATGCCGTTGCTTGCCATGAACAAAGGAAGAGAGATAGACAGCGTAGACGGCAGCGGCGGCGTTTGTGGGTACATCCCATTGTTGAACTCCGGGAGAGCGTGGAGCGTACACACCCTCTACAGTGAGCTGCAGTCAAACCCGGAGAAATTTAACGACTACACCCAGATGTCACAACAATCCTTCATGGATTTACTTGCTCGGGTACAACAATTAATAAGGAGACAGGACACCCAGCTGCGTCGGGCGATTCCTCCAGAGGAAAGACTCCTGGTGACATTAAGGTACGTATTATTGAGAAACCAATGCCTGCATCATTGTATTACTTATGCCATGTACTATTACAAAGATGACAGAATTATTGTTCTGACAGCTAGTAAACAAAGACCTGCAGAATTATTTTGATGCCATTTTTTGGTTTATTAATGTTTTACAAAAACATATACAATAATAATTTTTTTGTTCTTTCTATAGATTCCTGGCTACTGGAGAGAGCCTGTCTTCACTTCACTTCCAGTACCGGATTGGTATCTCCACGTTGTCAGGAATTGTTGTTGACACCTGCCGGGCATTGTGGACTGTTCTCTGTCCGGAATTTATGCCCCTGCCCAGAAAAAGTGGCTAGAAATAGCAGAAAAATTCTGGACAACATGAAATTTCCCCAACTGTTTGGGAGCAGTTGATGGGAAACACATCCGCATCATCAAACCTAAAAGAACAGGCTCGGAGTACTACAATTACAAGAAGTACTATTCTACAGTTCTTATGGCCATTGCGGATGCAGACTGTATGTTTGTTGCAGTGGACATTGGGGCATTTGGCCGTGGGAATGATTCACAGGCGTTTAAGAACTCGGACATGGGACGGAGGTTGTATGGAAACCAGTTTAATTTCCCCATGCCACGGCCTCTTCCCCACACCGAAGGTCCAGCAATGCCATTTGTAATGGTTGGGGATGAGGCATTCCAGATGAGCCAACACCTACTTAAACCCTACTCCAGCCGGGACTTGGACCACAACAAAAAAATTTTCAATTACAGGCTGACCAGGGCAAGGAGAACTGTAGAGTGTGCCTTCGGTATACTGGTTTCCAGGTGGCGCATTCTGGGCACAGCCATTCATCTGAAAGTGCAAACAGTGGATGAAGTTGTGAAGGCCTGTGTGGTGCTACATAACTTTGTCATGGCGAAAGAGCACCCAAACTTTGAACTTGATGATGCAGCTCCTAACCCATTGCCCGAGTTCACTCAGCACCCTCTCAGGTCTTCTGTTGAAGTCAGCCAAATGAGAGACCAATTTGCGGCCTACTTCATCTCAGATGTAGGACGGGTGGATTGGCAAGAACAAATGGTGTAAAAGAATGTTCTTGTCTGTATGTAAATAAAATTTTTTTTTTTAATTTCAATAAAATACCTCTGTTTATACCTGTACCACGTGCAGTCTGTTTTTAAATTAAAAAACAATTATGAAATGGCCAGTGAATTCATGATGCATATTTTTGTGTGCATCATGAATTTATTTTTAATCCTGACTATGTAGTTAAATATACATGCACACAAGTTGTATGACCTTTATTTAACACATAAATTATTTGTGTCACTGTGACTTGATTTGGAACACAGAGATAATAAAGATTATACATCTTGTTCTATACCAATGCCTGGTGGCATGCTGAAGTGGTGATGCCCCAAATAACGCATCGTCACTTCAGAATGTATCAGGCCTGGGCAGGTGAGTACACATGAGTTATAAACAGCAGCATCGCTACAGTATGCTTCAAATTAATGCAGACTGAAGCAACGCTGCTGGTTAAAACTCATGTCTATTCACCTGCCCAGGTGTGATAGTAATGATACAAGGCTGGGCAGGTGAGTACACATGAGTTATAAACAGCAGCATCACTACAGTACGCTTCAAATTAATGCAGACTGAGCAACGCTGCTGGTTAAAATCATGTCTATTCACCTGCCCAGGTGTGAAGTAATGATACAAGGCTGGGCAGGTGAGTACACATGAGTTTAAACAGCAGCATCACTACAGTACGCTTCAAATATATGCATAATGAAGCAACATGATGGTTAAAACTCATGTCTATTCACCTGGCCAGGTGCGATAGTAATGATACAAGGTCAGGGTATTGTACATATAAAGTGTATTTTCACCATCATCTCCTCTGTTTCTTCAAGACACACTGAATAGAGGATGTGCTCAATTACAAGCTATATCTAGACTCCCTGGCCTTGTATCACAAAGTGAAATAATGTCAAAAACACACCTACTCATTTCATTTTTTAGTATATCTGGCAAGGTTAAATAGATATGCCTTGCACTCAACACCATCCTCTATTCAGTCTGTGTAATATTATCAGACAGACAGACTGTTGGTGCAAAAAAAGTCATATATTTGTGTTTTGGACTAAACATATCTCCATGAAGTACACAAACATGTGTCATTCCTGTAGTTATGTGTAGTCAAAAACGCAAAGTGTACATCGCAGTGTGTGTACGTCGCAGTGTGTAGGTGGCGAAATAAACACAAAGCAAACCAAAATTACTAAAAGAAGATTGGCACATTTATTTTGTACAACAGGAAAACAACATTTGAATTGCCAATGATTTTTTTGATTACATTTGTATAGATCACATTATAATTTCTTTTTATTAACAAAAAAAAGTAAATATTTCTATTCACACAAAGGTTTTTGATAGATCAGATTAGTACAATTTGTGTCCAACATGAGCATGGTATTGTCAGTGGCCCAGAAGTTATAGAAAAATCAGATTAGTACAATGTTTGTACAAGATTCCATTGGTAGTCACTGCCCCAGTAGTCATAGAAAAATCAGATTAGTACAATTTGTGTCCAACATGAGCATGGTATTGTCACTGCCCCAGTAGTCATAGAAAAATCAGATTAGTACAATGTTTGTACAACATGCAATTGGTAGTCACTGCCCCAGTAGTCATAGAAAAATCAGATTAGTACAATGTTTGTACAACATGCAATTGGTAGTCACTGCCCCACTAGTAATAGAAAAATCAGATTAGTACAATGTTTGTACAAGATGCCATTGGTAGTCACTGCCCCAGTAGTCATAGAAAAATCAGATTAGTACAATGTTTGTACAACATGCAATTGGTAGTCACTGCCCCAGTAGTCATAGAAAAATCAGATTAGTACAATGTTTGTACAAGATGCCATTGGTAGTCACTGCCCCAGTAGTCATAGAAAAATAAGATTAGTACAATGTTTGTACAACATGCAATTGGTAGTCACTGCCCCAGTAGTCATAGAAAAATCAGATTAGTACAATGTTTGTACAACATGCAATTGGTAGTCACTGCCCCAGTAGTCATAGAAAAATCAGATTAGTACAATGATTGTACAACATGCAATTGGTAGTCACTGCCCCAGTAGTCATAGAAAAATCAGATTAGTACAATGTTTGTACAACATGCAATTGGTAGTCACTGCCCCACTAGTAATAGAAAAATCAGATTAGTACAATGTTTGTACAAGATGCCATTGGTAGTCACTGCCCCAGTAGTCATAGAAAAATCAGATTAGTACAATGTTTGTACAACATGCAATTGGTAGTCACTGCCCCAGTAGTCATAGAAAAATCAGATTAGTACAATGTTTGTACAACATGCAATTGGTAGTCACTGCCCAGTAGTCATAGAAAAATCAGATTAGTACAATGTTTGTACAAGATGCCATTGGTAGTCACTGCCCCAGTAGTCATAGAAAAATCAGATTATTACAATGTTTGTACAACATGCAATTGGTAGTCACTGCCCCAGTAGTCATAGAAAAATCAGATTAGTACAATGTTTGTACAACATGCAATTGGTAGTCACTGCCCCAGTAGTCATAGAAAAATCAGATTAGTACAATGTTTGTACAAGATGCTATATGTATCGTCACTGCCCCAGTAGTCATAGAAAAATCAGATTAGTACAATGATTGTACAACATGCAATTGGTAGTCACTGCCCCAGTAGTCATAGAAAAATCAGATTAGTACAATGTTTGTACAAGATGCCATTGGTAGTCACTGCCCCAGTAGTCATAGAAAAATCAGATTATTACAATGTTTGTACAACATGCAATTGGTAGTCACTGCCCCAGTAGTAATAGAAAAATCAGATTAGTACAATGTTTGTACAAGATGCTATATGTATCGTCACTGCCACAGAAGTTGTATAGAAATCTGCTTTTTTATTACAAATTTTTTATTGCTACTGGCGTTTTGGTGGTGATTTCGATACTTTGGGGGTGTGCAGAGATGAAGAGCGGCTGGAAACCGATGAAGGGGTTCGAGGGGAAGGGGAAACAAAAGTAGTGGGTGAAGGAAGATCACACATCAAATGAGAGTCACTTTGAGACACATTAGGAGGAGAGGGTGGATGGACATACAAAGATTTTTTATTTTTCTTCTTGGGGACAGGAGTATGCATGGACCGACTTCTCTCTGTCCGCCTTGAGCTAGTTGACCTTGGCCTTGAAACAAAAAAGACTGAATGTGGGTCACCGCTCTCATGCTCGGTGGTGGCAGTGGCGGTGGAAGTGTTGGCAGTGCTCGGAGTAACCAAAGGGTTGGCGGTTGTCATGGGTGTATCGCCACAAGGATCGTCGCGATTACACACTCTGACTTCTCACAGCTGAGTTGCTGTTTCTTTGTGTTTGGTAATGAGGGAGTTAATTTTACCTAGCTCTTTGCTAAGACTAGGTCCAGCCTCGCCCGGCTGCTTTTGATTATGTTCTAATTAGATTCCTTCATATACCTGCCAGTCTGCTTGTTAGATGCCGGTGAAAGCCTTTATGTAGTCTAGCAGACTGGATCGGTTCTGAGAATACTTAAGCTAAGAGCTCCTTAGTTGTTTTTACTCTTATAGCTTATAGTTTATCTCTGAGACCTTAGGTGTTCCTACTGTGTGTGAGTGTTGTATGTAAGACTTTATTTACTTTATTTCTTGTCTTTCTTGTATGTCTTTCTGTTCATTAACCGTTACCTGTTCATTCCCTTTGGTGGTAATCAGGGTCCTTCTTAGGACTAGATTACAGTTGGCAGGGATTGATAGGAGACAGGGTTTACGCTGGTGGCCTGGACCTCTGTACCTTTAACAGTACCTCCAGGTAGAGGGATTAGTTAGGACCCCAGTTTAGGGTCAGCATAGACCCCGGTCACCCTCTAGCTGGAGACAGCGTATAACGGATTCCGTATTGACCCACTGGACTTTCTGTCAGGTAATTCTATGTTATCATATATCTATGCGCATGTTATATTGTATGTTGCCCTTTTGATATAGATTACTGTCATCACATATATATATATCTGCTATACAGCGTGACATTTTCACCGGCCATACTAAAGATTCTCTCCAGCTGTCATGGATCCAGTAGCCCAGCTGGCCCGGCAGTTGCAGGGGTTGTCCATGGAGTTTGCAGACATTAAGTCCAAGGTTTTGTTCCCCCCGGAGCAAACCAGATCTGAACCTAAGGTTGCTCTCCCGGACAGGTTCACTGGTGGGCGGGACAAATTTTTTACTTTCCGGGAGGCATGTAAATTGTACTTTCGGCTGCGGCCTCGGTCATCTGGGAGTGAAGAGCAGAGGGTGGGAATTGTTATCTCGCTC
>JARQOD010000005.1:334927536-334965728 GCA_033576555.1 Oophaga sylvatica
TTGCAGTCTCCTTTAACCCCCAAACTCCATCATGTGCAGCCCCACTTACCCCCCACTCCATCATGTGCAGTCTACTTTAAGCCCCAAACTCAATCATGTGCAGCCCCACACCCCTATCATCATGTGCAGCTCCACTTACCCCCACTCCATCATGTGCAGCCCACTTACCTCCTCACTCCATCATGTGCAGTCTCCTTTAACCCCCAAAGTCCATCATGTGCAGCCCCAGTTACCCCCCACTCCATCATGTTCAGTCTCCTTTAACCCCAAAACTCCATCATGTGCAGCCCCACTTCCTCTTCATTTGCAGCCCCACTTACCCCTCCACTTCATCATTTGCAGTCTCTTTTAACCCCCAAACTCTATCATGTGCAGCCCCACTTACACCCCTACTCCATCTTGTGCAGTCTCCTTTAACCCCCACACTCCATCATGTGCAGCCCCACTCCCCCATCATGTGCAGCCCCACTTACCCCCTACTCCATCATGTTCAGTCTCCTTTAACCCCCAAACTCCATCATGTGCTTCCCCAATCCCCCTTCATCATGTGCAGCCTCACTTACCCCTACTCCATCATTTGCAGTCCTCCTTTAACCCCCAAACTCCATCATGTGCAGTCCTCCTTTAACCTCCAAACTCCATCATGTGCAGTCCTCCTTTAACCCGCAAACTCCATCATGTGCAGCCCCACTGACCCCCCACTCCATCATGTGCAGCCTTCTTTAACCCCTAAATTCCATCATGTGCAGCCCCACTAACCCCACACTCCTTCATGTGCAGCCTCCTTTAACTCCCAAACTCCATCATGTGAAGCCCCACTGACCCCCCAATCCATCATGTGCAGTCTCCTGTAATCCTAAAACTCCATCATGTGCAGCCCACTGACCCTCCACCCCATCATGTGCAGCCTCCTTTAACCCCTAAACTCCATCATGTGCAGCCCCACTGACCCCCCACTCCATCATGTGCAGCCTCCTTTAACCCCCAATGTTATGTTTCGGTAGCTGAGGAGGACAGGAACAACAGCAGGGCAGCCGAACACCTGAGATGTTGGTAACTGATGGGTTGCAGATTCCTAAACTAACGACACAACTAGAGGTAGCCGTGGAGCGTTCCTACGTTGATCCTAGACGCCTCGTCACAGCCTGAGAGATAACTACACCTAAAGGCAGAAAGATGAAAGCTATCTGCCTGGGAGCAGATCCCCAAAGAAAATAGGAAGCCCCCAAACATATAATGGCGGTTAGACAAGATGAAAATACAAACATAGGCAGAAAATAGACTGAGCAAACGCTGGGGCCAGAAGCTGAATAAATAGGATAAGACAGGAGAGATCACTTTCTGCAACCCAGAAAACCCTACAAAAATCCAACAATTCTGATTACAAAAATACTGAGATCACACGATCTCGCCACCCACTAAATTAGATCTCAGTGTGAACAAAAACCAAGCCGCAGCCGCTGAAAAAACAGGAAAAAGCAAATGAGCAAATAAGAGTGGCTGCAGATAAACTGTGAGGAGCTCAGGCCCCAGGAGGGGACCTGGCTGACCTCCACAAAAGTGCAGAAAACAATGCAAAAAGCAAGCACAAAAAGAAAAGCAAAAATTATCTTATCTGAAAGCAGGAGATGCAGGCAAGACTCCAGCTAACTTCCAAATGAACCAGGAACCACAATTGAGACAAGAACAATTGATCACCGGCAACCATCATGGGAGGGAACCTCCCTTATATCAGACCAGTCCGTGAACCCAGATTGCCACTCCTCGCTGAAAGTACTGTCTGTAACCACCAGAGGGAGCCTCTGCTCAGAAACCATCTCTAGCACATTCATAACACCCCAAACTCCATCATGTGCAGCCCTCGATCATGTGCAGTCCTCCTTTAACCCCAAACTCCATCATGTGTAGTCCTCCTTTAACCCCCAAATTCCATCATGTGCAGTTCTCCTTTAACCCCTAGACTCCATTATGTGCAGCCCCACTGACCCCCACTCCATCATGTGCAGCATCCTTTAACCCCCCACTTCACCACTTGCAGTTACCCTCACCCCCTCACCCATTGAATTAATTTTATATAGAAAACAAAGAAGTTTTTCATACTTACCTCACAGTCGCTCCCCTGCAGCGCCTCTCTGCTTCCAGTATCCGGGACATGTCGGCGCATGCGCGATGACGTCCATCACAAAAGCTGAAGACGGAGGGATCACTCATTCGCTGCCAGCCAGGGGTGAAGAACCAACCACATGTGTATCGCTGCTCATTCAGCTTAGTCAGGGAAAGTGATGTAGCTCAATAACGTATCTTCTGATGGTTTATATAGACACTGTTTGACGCATTAGGCTTGGTATGTGATGTCCAGTTTCACTTGCAACAGAGGATGCATCAATTTTAAATTAGTGGTATGGTATTTTCTCCAAAGAGTCCAGAAACAACAACACCAGGGCCGATATTTTTCTGGTGTTACTGTGACCAGCCCGCATGGCCTTAAACATGCCATCATGGCCTAAATGTTCTATCATAGCGTCTCATAGCAGAGTCTCAGAAATTGTCTCCTATTGATCACATCAGAGACATCATTGGTCAACAATTGCAAAGGGAGCTGTCAGAAGTGGATCTTGATGATTTACGTGCCCAAGTGCATTCAGCGTGGCAGAACATTAATCAGACAACCATTAATAAACTCATTGATAACAGCCAAGGCAGGTGTGGGTATTTCTTTGTGTGGCTATCATACTTGAATAAATACAGATGTTTAGAAAATATTGTTTCCATTTTTCATCTTTTGCATATTATTAACATGTCTATCGATCCTGTGATTTCCATAATTCCATGATTTTTTCCTTCCTTGTGTTAAAATTTCATTGTTAAGAAATGTGTAAAAAAAACAAAAGCTTGCATTTTATTTCTAATCATCTATATATGAGCAGTCTGTTCAGTTTATTTTTTTCTGTCTCAATAGGATTGAGTAGAAAAGACCAAACATCAAGTGGCATGAATTATTGCCTTAAAAAAATTGCAATTAGCTTGCGATGCCAATTATGAATCATGAGTGCACAATTTTTTGCTTTGATTTATTATGCTGATATGCTATAAACAGTACAACTTTTGACTAGTGAATAGCTTTAAAATATAGAGCTGTAAAAATATAACAGCATGATTGTTTCAGTTAATTTGTGTGAATATCATTTACTTTGTGAAAACTGAAATTTCCCAAGCACAGTTTATGCCAAAAATAAATGAATGGAGACTACTGGATGTATTAAATAGTTGGCATCTGTCTCTAATTGTAGCCAGAGCTAAGCTACATCTGAGGCTGTTAACCATTTAAATGCCATTGTCAATCTCTGACAGCGGCGTTTAAATGGAATGCACATCGATGCTTATGTGTACTGGCTCCCATTGGTATCCCATGATGCAATCATGAGTGACAATATGTTACCATGGCAGCCCGGGGCCTTATGAAGACTCTTTTTGCTGATATTTTTTTTCTCTTGAAAATAAAGATATAAAACACATGAAAAAAATATAAAATATAAAACTACAAAGCAATCAAAACTGCAGAATTTAGTTTTTTTCAGTTACTATTCTGTTATGTTTAGGTAGCTGAGGAGAAAAAGCAAAAATGGCAATACACCAGAGAGGCTGGAACCTATTGGATTGCAGTAACCTGAACTAACCACACAACTAGAGGTAGCCGTGGAGCGTTCCTAGGTTGATCCTAGACGCCTCGTCACAGTCTGAGAGATAACTACACCTAAAAGCAGAAAGAGGAAAGCTATCTGCCCCGGAGAAGATCCCCAAAGAAAATAGGAAGCCCCCAAACATGTAATGGCGGTTAGACAAGAAGAAAGCACGGACACAGACAGAAAATAGAATGAGCAAACGCTGGGGCCTAATTTGTCTAGACAGAAAAGTACAGTAAAGAATTCTGACTGCATTCCAACAAAAAAACCCTAAAAAATACCAACTCTTCTGATTGCAAAAACACCTGTTGATCACCGGCGACCATCATGGGAGGGAACCTCCCTTATATCAGTCCAGTCAGTGATCCCAGATTGCCATTCCTCGCTGGAAGGTTCAGTACTGTCTGTAACCACCAGAGGGAGCCTCTGCTCAGAAACCATCTCTAGCACATTCATAACACAATTCCTCCCTAAAAAATTAAATAGAAACAGATCAAATATTATATCTAATCCAAACTGGTATATATAAAACCATGAGCTCACCACGCAAAAAACAACCCTCACTCAGCTCAATCAATGGACAAATAAAAATGTTACAGGTCTCGGAAACAAACAAGAATGAAATAATTTTACAAATTAGTGCAAAAAGTTCAACTCGTCCCGCAAAAAACAAGCCCTTACATGGCCATATTGACCAAAAAATAAAAAAGTTATGGCTCTGGGAAGAAGGGGAGCAAAAAATGAACACTCAAAAATGGAAAAACCCAAAGTGGTGAAGGGGTTAAACTGCAGAAACAATTGTCTTATAAGGTGGAGGGCAGTGGTTGCAGAATTACAGCTGAATTTTTATCATATTAAATGGATAAAGGAATGTTTATTACAAGCTGTGAAACTACCATATATGTGTGTTTGGTTTGCTGAAATTAACAATTGTGCGTAGCTTACATGTCAGCTTATTCTTTATACAAAGGGCTAGATTTACAGGCTAGCAATGATATATCTTACATGTTCTTTTACATAAGATTCTAAAAATGAAAGTTATCTGAATTTAATTAAAGTTGGGACAAGAATGTCTGTTTTCACACATTTGCCCTTTGTTGAAAAGGTACTTTAAGAACATATTCCCTTATTTACAAAGCGAATCCCTTAAAACCTCTTAAAACCAAATTAGAATTTTCTACAGCAAAATGAAATAAATAATATTCTTAGGCCAAGAAACATAAAATAAGAACCATAAAAAAATTAAATATAGTGTACAATTTTTATTGTTTTTAATGTTTGTAGGTTTAAAATCTATTATTTATTTAATTCCATTGTAAAAAATATACATCTATAGCTGTAATTGTAGAGAAAAGTATTAAAATATCTCAGTGCTCAGTGACATTATCCTTAGTTGTACCTAAAGAACTTAAGTCAATCCTATTCCAAGGTATGTTGATACTTTCTAGTTGTTATCTTGACCTGAATACTTGTAATCTTGATAAATCAGTTCAATTCAAATACATTAATAATCTGAATTAAAGAGTTTTTCCACTGCAAAGAAAAATTTTGGTAAGAAATGCAACTTGCCGAATACTAAAAATGTGTCTGATCGGAAACTGACTGCAAGTATGCAAAGTCATTAAAGTTCATTAAATTCAGATCACTTTCATACTTCCGGTTACGTGGCAATTGCTCGAACCAGCTAGAAGAGCTAAATTCTAAAAGTGCATCCATTACACATTAGTATTTGGTAAGCTGTACTGCTTGCCAAAAGTTCTCATTGGAGTGAAAAAGCACAAAAAATGATTTATAGATTTTTCATCTGAACACAGTAGAATTTATAAGAAAGCATTTCTACTTTTATAGGCAAAATAGATATCAGAGAATATACATAGAAAAAGCAAAATTGTTAGAGGGGTTGTCCAGGATTAATATATTTTTAAATCAAATCATTTTTATTGAAAAACTCCAAATAAAAATTTTCCATCTTTCAAGTAACATAAATTACATAATTCCGTAGTATAAAACATAAGCAAAGTAACTCAACTTCAACTCACCCTAAACACAAATCTCAACATTCCAGAGAGGACCGTTTTCATTTTCAGAGCAGTTCTAGAATAATGGAGTATAATATTCGTAGAAGGGGAAGAAGAAGGAAAAAAGAGGACTAACAATTAACAGATAGCATTGTAAATATTCTATCTCCAATTTGAAGATTTGTGGGCAACCCTGGAGTATCCAACCAAGGACTCCATATCATTTCAAATTTACAAATAGAGTTATGTTTATGATAGACTCCTCTTTCCAACCAGATTATATTATTTATCTTTCGTTGTAGTTCTCCCATAGATGGAGATTGTGTCTAACAAATGAAATGCAAGACGTTTACGTGCTTGAAATAAGATGCAAGAGATACCTATGAATAGGGGCAAGTCAGGATTCACTCCATCTTCAAATAATCCCAATATACAGGTGCTTCTCATAAAATTAGAATATCATCAAAAAGTTAATTTATTTCAGTTCTTCAATACAAAATGGGACTGTCTACAGTCCCACATCATATGCATCAAATGTGCCTTATCAATCCCACACCTAGGACATTTTACATCATGGCGATATTGTTACGCTGTATAGCAGATATATATATGTGATGTCAGTAATCTATATCAAAAGGGCAACATACTATATAACATGCACATAGATATATGATAACATAGATTTACCTGACAGAATGTCCAGTGGGTCAAAACGGAATCCGTTATACGCTGTCTCCGGCTAGAGGGTGACCGGGGTCTAAGCTGACCCTAAACTGGGGTCCTAACTAATCCCTCAACCTGGAGGTACTGTTAAAGGTACAGAGGTCCAGGCCACCAGCGTAAACCCTGTCTCCTATCAATCCCTGCCAACTGTATTCTAGTCCTAAGAAGGACCCTGAATACCACCAAAGGGAATGAACAGGTAACGGTTAATGAACAGAAAGACATACAAGAAAGACAAGAAATAAAGTAAATAAAGTCTTACATACAACACTCACACACAGTAGGAACACCTAAGGTCTCAGAGATAAACTATAAGCTATAAGAGTAAAAACAACTAAGGAGCTCTTAGCTTAAGTATTCTCAGAACCGCTTCAGTCTGCTAGACTACATGAATGCTTTCACCGGCGTCTAACACCCAGACTGGCAGGAATATAAAGGAAACTAATTAGAACATAATCAAAAGCAGCCGGGCGAGGCTGGACCTAGTCTTAGCAAAGAGCTAGGTAAAATTAACTCTCTCATTACCAAAACACAAAGAAACAGCAGCTCAGCTGTGAGAAGTCAGAATGTGCAATCGCGACGATCTTCGTGGCGATGCACCCATGACAGTACCCCCCCTTCTACGAGGGGCCTCCGGACCCTCATGACCAGGTCTGTCCGGGTAAGTTGTGTGAAAGGTCCGAACCAATCGATCTGCGTTAGCATCAGACGCAGGGACCCACGTCCTCTCCTCAGGACCATACCCCCTCCAAAGAACTAAGTACTGAGGGGATCGGCGACTGAGACGTGAGTCAATGATTTTCGACCCATGAAATTCCACGTTATCATTGACTACCACTGAAGGAGGAGGTAGAGGTGACGGTATGACTGGTGCCACATACTTTTTAAGTAATGACTTGTGAAACACATTATGATTTTTAAACGTAGGAGGGAGGTCCAGACGAAATGCCACAGGATTAATTCTGGAACTGATCCTGTACGGCCCAATGAATCTGGGACCCAACCTCCAGGAGGGAACTTTAAGTTTTATATTCCTGGTAGACAACCACACCAGATCGTTCACCTTCAGATCTCGACCAGAAACTCTCCCCCTATCAGCCATCCCTTTGCAATGGTTCTCCGTAACCTTCAGTCTTAACCGATCTGGAACTATCAGTCTCCCTGGAAGTCCCACAGGGGCGTCCCCCTGAGCCCTCAATACCTCCCCCTCAAGCTCAGGGCAAACAGCTGACACTACAACTCCCTCCTGAGGAATAGGAACCGGATCATCCATCCTCCCGGTCCCTGGGAAAGTACGAGATAAGGCATCAGGAAGCAACTTTATTGAGCAGTCATATGCGCGATGAGGAGGTAACTCCTTACCCCCCTCCTCTGAGAACATCTCCCCAAAGTCCTCCAGAAAAGGAGGCAAAGTCCTAGGCACAACCGCACCGATGACCGTGCTCATGCAGTTATTCTTGCAAAATTCACCCCACTGGCTTATCTTTCTGAATTGCCAATCAATCACTGGGTTATGTTTAGCCAACCAAGGAAGTCCCAACACAATAGGAGTAGGTATACCCTCCAACACATAATAAGACAATTGCTCTTTATGTATTGCCCCTACTCGAAGATCTATGTTATGAACAGCTTGTACCAAGCTACCTTGACCAAAAGGTCTAGAATCAATAGAGAGTATAGGGACCGGTTTGGCCAATACACTCAGTTGCATACCATGCACCTGGGCAAACCGAGCGTCCACCAGATTAGCCCCAGACCCACTATCAAGAAAAACAGAAATCCTCTCAGTTCTAGTACCAATCACCACCTCCGCAGGCACGAGAAACTGAGAGGGATTTGGGGACGAAATACACACACCCAGGTTAACTCCTTGGCTCAAAGAGGTCCGGGATGGACACCCCCCAACAAAATGTCCCTCTCTCCCGCAAAAGAAACACCTTCTAGTCTTGCGGTGCACCGCCGATTCCCTCCTACAAAATGATGTCCCTCCCAACTGCATGGGTTCCTCAGAACAGACCAGGGGAACCTCAGTAAAAGGGACTTTAGTAGTAGGTGGAGTCATCACGGGGGGCGGAGTTACCTCGCGTCTTCCCCGAAGTCGTCTATCAATGCGAATAGCGAGGGCCATAGCAGCCTCCAGTGATGGAGGAGAATCATACTGAGCCAACACATCTTTTAATTTGTCAGACAACCCTTGACAAAACTGGCTCCTAAGAGCTGGGTCATTCCACTGAGTATCTGTTGCCCATCTACGGAACTCAGAAGAATATTCCTCCGCTGGACGATTTCCTTGCCGTATTTTACGTAACCTTGTTTCAGCAAGGGAGACTCGATCCGGATCATCATATACCAGACCCAGGGCAGTAAAAAATCGATCCACTGACTGGAGATCTGGGGAGCCTGGAGGAATAGAGAACGCCCAAGATTGAGGGTCCCCTTGTAAGAGCGATATAACAATTCCCACCCTCTGCTCTTCACTCCCAGATGACCGAGGCCGCAGCCGAAAGTACAATTTACATGCCTCCCGGAAAGTAAAAAATTTGTCCCGCCCACCAGTGAACCTATCCGGGAGAGCAACCTTAGGTTCAGATCTGGTTTGCTCCGGGGGGGACAAAACCTTGGACTTAATGTCTGCAAATTCCATGGACAACCCCTGCAACTGCCGGGCCAGCTGGGCTACTGGATCCATGACAGCTGGGGAGAATCTTTAGTTGGGCCGGTGAAAATGTCACGCTGTATAGCAGATATATATATGTGATGTCAGTAATCTATATCAAAAGGGCAACATACTATATAACATGCGCATAGATATATGATAACATAGATTTACCTGACAGAATGTCCAGTGGGTCAAAACGGAATCCGTTATACGCTGTCTCCGGCTAGAGGGTGACCGGGGTCTAAGCTGACCCTAAACTGGGGTCCTAACTAATCCCTCAACCTGGAGGTACTGTTAAAGGTACAGAGGTCCAGGCCACCAGCGTAAACCCTGTCTCCTATCAATCCCTGCCAACTGTATTCTAGTCCTAAGAAGGACCCTGAATACCACCAAAGGGAATGAACAGGTAACGGTTAATGAACAGAAAGACATACAAGAAAGACAAGAAATAAAGTAAATAAAGTCTTACATACAACACTCACACACAGTAGGAACACCTAAGGTCTCAGAGATAAACTATAAGCTATAAGAGTAAAAACAACTAAGGAGCTCTTAGCTTAAGTATTCTCAGAACCGCTTCAGTCTGCTAGACTACATGAATGCTTTCACCGGCGTCTAACACCCAGACTGGCAGGAATATAAAGGAAACTAATTAGAACATAATCAAAATCAGCCGGGCGAGGCTGGACCTAGTCTTAGCAAAGAGCTAGGTAAAATTAACTCTCTCATTACCAAAACACAAAGAAACAGCAGCTCAGCTGTGAGAAGTCAGAATGTGCAATCGCGACGATCTTCGTGGCGATGCACCCATGACAGATATCCTCTCATGTGTAGAAAGCTTGGAATTTGGTATAATCTGTGAATTACATAGTGAAAGAGCCTTTGGCCACACAGCACAGGGAGATAATGTGGGAACAGTTTCTAGAATCTCTTTCCATTGCTCCATCGATATAGGGCCTACATTCGCCTCCCATTTAGCTTTAACTGTCAGGGTGATTATCCAGTTGGATCACAAAAGGCATTTATATATAATAGAAATTAAACCTTTTGTATGACCTGTAGAAACAATAGCATATATTAAGGGGATGATATTGTATTCTAAGATCCATCAGACCAGACTGAGCTGAAAGAGCATGTCTGATTTGTAGGTATTGGTAAAAAGTGTTACGTGATAAATTGAATTTCTCTTGGAGCTGTTGAAAACTTTTAAGGACAGAGTTTGTGAATAATTGTTCTATCAAACAGATCCCGTTCTGCTCCGATTCAGAAAACCCTTCACCTTAGATACTTCACCCAAATTGGGTTTACGCCATAGTGGTGTGTATTTCGTGAATCCCTTAATATTCACAAGTTTATTTCCTGTGTTCCACACTTTATACACTAATGCCAATGGGGAGTAACAGGATTCCCTCCGGGAGAAATCCCAGACTCCAGAGGACACAGAGGTGAGGCCCATTTCATATTCTGTAAAACAAGAGCACCCAACTTGCCCATGTCATTCCTAGTTCCCCATCAATGGAGGTGTTGTAATTATTACACTGGACAGTTTGTAATTTTATTCATGCATGCTAATTCCCTACACCATATTAATCCCCAAACATGGCAGGATTAACCTTTCCAGGTTAGTGTTAGGGTGTTAAGGAGGTTGTTTTGTTTTTATTAAAATGGAATACTCTTGGTAAATTTTTCTTTCATGTTTTTCTCCATAAACTTTAAAGTTTCATGCACAAAACAGCCCAAAGTAAAAAAAAATGGTAAAACTAAATACATAAAGATGGTTCAAACTAAAAGTGCTTTATTTTTATTAAATAGATAAAGCAAGGGAGACACAAAGCGCAATAGGGTCTTATCCGATAATAAGTTAGCACTTTTTAAATAGGAAGCTGCTCACCTGGTGTTAGGTGGTTAAAACACATGTAGGAGAGGCTGCCACAGATCCACAGGTCGGTCGACGACCCGACAATACAATATACTGCAGAAAAGATGTGGATTCCAGTCCGCGCTGCCCAAATAATAAATTTCCAAGACGTAGTAGCAGTTAAGAAGTGGTTTAATCTACGCGTTTCACTGCTACTACATCTTGGAAATTTATTTTTTGGGCAGCGTGGACTGGAATCCACATCTTTTCTGCAGTATATATTATTTTTATTAAAGAAATAATTATTTTGTGCATGGGTGATAAATTTTAGATTACTAAAGCCCCTGTCTCACACAGCGATCTCGCTAGCGAGATCGCTGCTGAGTCACTAGTTTTGTGACGCAGCAGCGATCTCTCCAGCGATATCGCTGTGTGTGACATTCAGCGACGATCAGCCCCCCTGCTAGGTATCGCTGATCGTCGCTGAATGTCCTGGACATTTTTTTGATCGCTGGTCTCCCGCTGGCAGGCACGCATCGCTGCGTGTGACAGGCGGGAGACCAGCGATCTGCTGGTAACCAAGGTACACAGCGGGTTTCCAGGCGCGGGGCTGTGCCTAGAAACCCGCTGTGTACCTTGGATACCAGCGCCCTGATGCAGGGAAGCTGGTAACCAAGGTACACAGCGGGTTTCCAGGCACCGCGCAGCACCTGGAAACCCAATGTGCACCTTGGTTACCAGCTCCCTGCATCAGGGCGCTGGTATCCAAGGTACACTGCGGGTAACTAAGCGATGTTACCCGCAGTGTCGCTGTCCTGATCGCTGCCCTGAGCTGCCTGTTTGGCAGCTCAGCAGCGATCATGTAGCGATACACCAGCGATCCTGACAAGTGCATATCGTTGTCGGGATCGCTGGTGTATCGTTATGTGAGACCCAGGCTTAAGGCTCTATTAACACAAACCTATCAGCAGGAATGTGCTCAGTAAACAACAGACAGTGTCAGGTTGGCACTGTTATACTCATTAAAATGATACCTGGGTTGATTAAATCCGTCTTGTGGTTGTTGTGTAATCAGTATAATCAGTGTTTGCAGAAGTTTGCAGCTTCTAACAAAGACAAAGGAAAGACCTTTTTTTTTCAGGTTTCAGTTACCGAGATTCTCATGCTCCGGGGCGGGCCTGTGTGTGTCTTTATGTGGTGCTCTGCTTTGCTTACATATGCATCTGATCCTTCATTGACCTGCCCCTATTTTCCATACTGCATAGAATGTTGTGTGTGATAAAAAAAATCATCCAAATACGCCAACACCTGCGCAGTAGCATCTATCGCATTCTGATAGATGCTACTGCGCAGTTGCTGCTGTCGCCATCTTGGTGGAGCCAAATTATTTTTTCCTCTAGCAAAATGGCGACAGCGCCTGCACATTAGCATCTATTGGAATGCAAGAGATGTTACTGCGCAGGTGCCGCCGCCAGTGCCATTTTGATGAAGATATACAGTACAAACCAAAAGTTTGGACACACCTTCTTATTTAAAGATTTTTCTGTATTTTCATGACTATGAAAATTGTACATTCACACTGAAGGCATCAAAACTATGAATTAACACATGTGGAATTATAGACTTAACAAAAAGTGTGTAACAACTGAAATTATGTCTTATATTCTAGGTTCTTCAAAGTAGCCACCTTTTGCTTTGATGACTGCTTTGCACACTCTTGGCATTCTCTTGATGAGCTTCAAGAGGTAGTCACCGGATATGGTCTTCCAACAGTCTTGAAGGAGTTCCCAGAGATGCTTAGCACTTGTTGGCCCTTTCGCCTTCACTCTGCGGTCCAGCTCACCCCAAACCATCTCGATTGGGTTCAGGTCTGTTGACTGTGGAGGCTAGGTCATCTGGCGTAGCACCCCATCACTCTCCCTCTTGGTCAAATAGCCCTTACACAGCCTGGAGGTGTGTTTGGGGTCATTGTCCTGTTGAAAAATAAATGATGGTCCAACTAAACGCAAACCGGATGGAATAGCATGCATGTTGTGAACACGTTGGAGGCGACTTCGGAGCTGGGGCTCCCTCCGGTGGTTGCTGAGGGTAATGAACCAATTGCTGAATGGCTTTCAGCTGGGTCCGAATGGTCTGATATAAGTGACCTGAACTCCCATCAGCCTTGCCGGTAATCAATTGTTCTTCCAGGTCTTGGTTGGAGCTCAGCTTGCATTCCTGCTTCCATTCAGTTAAGTGACTTGCTGTTCTTTTCCTCTGGTTGGATTTTCCTTGCTGGTTTGCTGCCTTGCAGTGGACTTCAGCCTTGTCCCCTTTTGGGGCCTGGCACTGCATTTGTGCTCAGTTTGTGTTTGCACTTTTGCTCTGTTCCTGTGTCACTTTTTATTTGCTGAATTGCTATGTTACACCAGAGATCTGATTTAGGTGGTAGAGATCGTGTGATCTCAGGTTTTTTTTTGTTAATCAGAAGTGTTGGTATTTTTGTCAGGGTTTTTTGGGTTGCAGTCAGAATTCTTTCCTATACTTTTCTATCTAGACAGAATTGGGCCCCAGCGTTTGCTCATTCTATTTTCTGTCTGTGTTGGTATTTTCTTCTTGTCTAACCGCCATTACATGTTTGGGGGCTTCCTATTTCTTTGGGGGTTCTGCTACAGGGAAGATAGCTTTCATCTTTCTGTCTTTAGGTGTAGCTATCTCTCCGGCTGTGACGAGGCGTCTAGGATCACCGTAGGTACGCTCCACGGCTACTTCTAGTGTTGCGGTTAGTTTAGGGTTCTGCAACCAAGTAGTTTCCAGCCTCTCTGGTGTATTGCTACTTTGGCTATTTTTGCTATTTCTCCTCAGCTACCGAAACATAACACATGCCGCTGCAAGATGCTGTGGTAGCCAGGCTGGTTCAGTATGCCTTCAATTTTGAATAAATTCCCAACAGTGTCACCAGCAAAGCACCCCCACACCATTACACCTCCTCTTCCATGCTTCACGGTGGGAACCAGGCATGTAGAGTCCATCCGTTCACCTTTTCTGCGTCGCACAAAGACACATTGATTGGAACCAAAGATCTCAAATTTGGACTCATCAGACCAAAGCACAGATTTCCACTGGTCTAATGTCCATTCCTTGTGTTCTTTAGCCCAAACAAGTCTCTTCTGCTTGTTGCCTGTCCTTAGCAGTGGTTTCCTAGCAGCTATTTTACCATGAAGGCCTGCTGCACAAAGTCTCCTCTTAACAGTTGTTGTAGAGATGTGTCTGCTGCTAGAACTCTGTGTGGCATTGACCTGGTCTCTAATCTGAGCTGCTGTAAACCTGCGATTTCTGAGGCTGGTGACTCAGATAAACTTATCCTCAGAAGCAGAGGTGACTCTTGGTCTTCCTTTCCTGGGGTGGTCCTCATGTGAGCCAATTTCTTTGTAGCACTTGATGGTTTTTGCAAATGCACCTGGGGACACTTTCAAAGTTTTCCAATTTTTCAGACTGACTGACCTTCATTTCTTAAAGTAATGATGGCCACTCGTTTTTCTTTACTTAGCAGATTTTTTCTTGCCATAATACAAATTCTAACAGTCTATTCAGTAGGACTATCAGCTGTGCATCCACCAGACTTCTGCACAACACAACTGATGGTCCCAACCCCATTTATAAGGCCAGAAATTGCACTTATTAAACCTGACAGGGCACACCTGTGAAGTGAAAACCATTTCCGGTGACTACCTCTGGAAGGTCATCAAGAGTGTGCAAAGCAGTCATCAAAGCAAAAGGTGGCTCCTTTGAAGAACCTAGAATGTAAGACATAATTTCAGTTGTTACACACATTTTTGTTAAGGATATAATTCCACATGTGTTAATTCATAGTTTTGATGCCTTCAGTGTGAATGTACAATTTTCATAGTCATGAAAATACAGAAAAATCTTTAACCCCTTCCCGACCTTTGACACAGCGTATGCGTCATGAAAGTCGGTGCCATTCCGACCTATGACGCATACCCTGCGTCATGAAAGGATCTCGTCCCTGCGGGCCGGGAGACCGGGGTCACTCAAAGGTCACCCGACCCGCAGTTACAGGACCCTTTGTGCTTCACCACAGGGGGGTTGGCTTAACCCCCCCGTGGCCACGATCGCTCTGATTGGCTGTTAAAAGTGAAACAGCCAATCAGAGCAATCTGTAATATTTCACCAATTTAATTGGTGAAATATTACAATCCAGCCATGGCCGATGCTGCAATAGCATCTGCCATGGCTGGACACCGAGACCTGACCCCCCCACACCGAGTCACGGCGGCAATCTGCCGCCGCCACCGAAAGATGGCAGTGATCGGTCACCGCCGTCACTAACAGCTCCCCTCCTCCTTTGCTCCGGTGCCCCCACCTTCCGATCCCCCCCCCTAACCTTCCGACCACCCTACTCACCTCTCCCGATCCACCGATGTCCCTGGATCGGTCCCGGCGTCCGCCCGGGCCTCTTCATGGGCGCCGCCATCTTGGAAAATGGCGGGCGCATGCGCAGTGCGCCGCCGGCCGGCGCATGCGCAGTGCGCCCCCCAGTGTCCAAAAATTTATTTTGATCACTGTGATAAACTGTCACAGTGATCAAAATAAAAAAAAGTAAATGAACCCCCCCTTTATCATAGGTAGGGACAAATAAAAAAAAATAAAGATTTTTTATTTTTTTTTTTTTCCTATTAGGGCCTGTGCACACGTTGCGGATTTTGCTGCGGATCCGCGGCGTATTTTGCTGCGGATCTGCAGCGGATTTCGCTGCTGATCCGCGGCGGATCAGCAGCGAAATCAGCCGCGGATGCGCAGCGATATCCGCCGCAGATCAGCAGCGAAATCCGCCGCGGATCCGCAGCAAAATACGCCGCGGATCCGCAGCAAAATCCGCAACGTGTGGCGGATTTCGCTGCGGATCCGCGGCGGATTTCGCTGCAGATCCGCGGCTGATTTCGCTGCTAATCCACGACTGATTTCGCTGCGAATCCACAGCGGATTTTGCTGCTGATCCGCGGCGGATTTCGCTGCTGATCCGCGGCTGATTTCGCTGCTGAATCGCGGCGGATTTCGCTGCTGATCCGCGGCGGATTTCGCTGCTGATCCGCGGCGGATTTCGCTGCTGATCCGCTGCGGATTTCGCTGCGGATCCGCGGCGGATTTCGTTGCTGATCCACGACTGATTTTGCTGCTGATTCGCTGCGGATCCGCAGCGGATTTCGCTGCTGATTTCGCTGCTGATTCGCTGCGGATCCGCGGCTGATTTTGCTGCTGATTCGCTGCAGATCCGCAGCGGATTTCGCTGCTGATCCGCGGCTGATTTCGCTGCAGATCCGCGGCTGATTTCGCTACTGATCCGCGGCTGATTTCGCTGCTGATCCGGCTGATTTCGCTGCTGATCCGCGGCTGATTTCGCTGCTGATCCGCGGCGGATTTCGCTGCTGATCCGCGGCGGATTTCGCTGCGGATTCACGGCGGATTTCGCTGCTGATCCGCGGCGGATCCGCGGCTGATTTCGCTGCTGATTTGCGGCGGATGTCGCTGCTGATTCGCGGCGGATTTCGCTGCTGATCCCCGACTGATTTTGCTGCTGATTCGCTGCGAATCCGCAGCGGATTTCGCTGCTGATCCGCGGCTGATTTCGCTGCTGATTCGCTGCGGATCCGCGGCTGATTTTGCTGCTGATTCGCTGCAGATCCGCAGCGGATTTCGCAGCTGATCCGCGGCTGATTTCGCTGCAGATCCGCGGCTGATTTCGCTACTGATCCGCGGCTGATTTCGCTGCTGATCCGCGGCTGATTTCGCTGCTGATCCGCGGCTGATTTCGCTGCTGATCCGCGGCGGATTTCGCTGCTGATCCGCGGCGGATTTCGCTGCGGATTCACGGCGGATTTCGCTGCTGATCCGCGGCGGATCCGCGGCTGATTTCGCTGCTGATTTGCGGCGGATGTTCGCTGCTGATTCGCGGCGGATTTCGCTGCTGATCCCGACTGATTTTGCTGCTGATTCGCTGCGAATCCGCAGCGGATTTCGCTGCTGATCCGCGGCTGATTTCGCTGCTGATCCGCGGCTGATTTCGCTGCTGATCCGCGGCTAATTTCGCTGCTGATCCGCGGCTCATTTCGCTGCTGATCCGCGGCGGATTTCGCTGCTGATCCGCGGCGGATTTCGCTGCTGATTCGCTGCGGATCCGCGGCTGATTTTGCTGCTGATCCACGGCGGATTTCGCTGCTGATCCGCGACTGATTTTGCTGCTGATTCGCTGCGGATCCGCGCAGATTTCGCTGCTGATCCGCGGCTGATTTCGCTACTGATCCGCGGCTGATTTCGCTGCTGATCCGCGGCTGATTTCGCTGCTGATCCGCGGCTGATTTCGCTGCTGATCCGCGGCGGATTTCGCTGCTGATTCGCTGCAGATCCGCGGCGGATTTTGCTGCGGATCCGCGGCTGATTATCTGCTGATTCATCTGCGCTAGCGGGTATAGCATAACGCGATCGCGTTATGCTATACCGTTACCAGCCGGTCACCGCTACGTGTTGAACGGGCTGGTAAAACGCAATATGAACCCAGCCTTAGGGTTAGAACTAGGGTTAGCATTAGGTTAAGGTTAGAATTACGGTTAGGGTTGGAATTTGGGTTAGGGTTGGAATTAGGGTTAGGGTTGGAATTAGGGTTGGAATTAGGGTTAGGCTTGTAGTTAGGTTTATGGTTAGAGTTGGGATTAGGGTTAGGGGTGTGTTGGGGTTAGGGTTATGATTAGGGTTTGTATTAGGGTTAGGTGTGTGTAGGGGTTAGGGTTGGGGTTAGGGGTGTGTTGGGGTTAGGGTTGGAGTTAGAATTGAGGGGTTTCCACTATTTAGGCACATCAGGGGGTCTCCATACGCGACATGGAGCCACCATTGATTCCTGCAAATTTTGCGTTCAAAAAGTCAAACAGTGCTCCCTTTATTCCAAGCCCCGACGTATGCCCAAACAGTGGTTTATCCCCACATATGGGGTATCAGCGTACTCGGGAAAAATTGCACAACAACTTTGGGGGTTCTAATTTCTCCTGTTAACATTGGGAAAAAAAATTGGGGACTAAAAATTATTTTTGTGGAAAAAAAATGATTTTATATTTTCACGGCTCTGCGTTATAAACTTCTGTGAAGGACTTGGAGATTCAAAGTGCTTATCACACATCTATAGGAGTTCCTTGGGGGATCTAGTTTCCAAAATGGGGTCACTTGTGGGGAGTTTCTACTGTTTAGGCACATCAGGGACTCTGCAAACGTAACATGACGCCCGAAGACCATTCCATCAAATGGGCATTTCAAAACGTCGCTACTTCCCATCCGACCCCGACGTGTGCCCATACAGTAGTTTTCTCCCACATATGGGATATCAGCATACTCAGGACAAATTGGACAACAACTTTTGGGTCTAATTTCTCATGTTACCCTTGGGAAAATAAAAAAATTGGGGACTAAAAGATCCTGATTGTGGAAAAAATATGATTTTTTTATTTTCATGCCCGGGCGTTATAAACTTCTGTGTAGCCCTTGGGGGTTCAAAGTGCTCACCACACATCTAGATAAGTTCTTTGCCGGGTCTAGTTTCCAAAATGGGGTCACTTGTGGGGAGTTTCTACTGTTTAGGCACATCAGGGGCTCTGCAAACGTAACAAGATGCCCGCAGACCATTCCATCAAGTCGGCATTTCAAAGCGTCACTACATCCCTTCCGAGCCCTGACGTGTGCCCAAACAGTGGTTCCCCCTCACATATGGGGTACTAGCGTACTCAGGAGAAACTGGACAACAACTTTTGAAGTCCAATTTCTCCTGTAACCATTGTGAAAATAAAAAACAGTGGGCTAAAAAATCATTTTTTGAGAAAAAAAAATGATTTTTTATTTTCGCGGCTCTGCGTTATAAACTTCTGTGAAGCACCTGGGGGTTCAAAGTGCTCACTATGCATCTAGATAAGTTCCTTAGGGCGTCTAGTTTCCAAAATGGGGTCACTTGTGGGGGAGCTCCAATGTTTAGGCACACAGGAACTCTCCAAATGCGACATGGCAACCGCTAAATATTCCAGCATATTTTCCATTCAAAAAGTCAAATGGCGCTCCTTCCCTTCTGAGCCCTGCAGTGCGCCCAAACAGTGGTTTATGACCACATATGAGGTATCTGTGTACTCAGGAGAAATTGCCCAACAAATTTTAGGATCCAATTTATACTGTTGCCCATGTGAAAATGAAAAAAACTGAGGCTAAAAGAAAATTTTTGTGAAAAAAAAGTACTTTCTTTTTTTTACGGATCAATTTGTGAAGCACCTGGGGTTCAAAGTGCTCACTATGCATCTAGATAAGTTCCTTAGGGGGTCTAGTTTCCAAAATGGGGTCACTTGTGGGGGAGCTCCAATGTTTAGGCACACAGGGACTCTCCAAATGCGACATAGCAACCGCTAAATATTCCAGCATATTTTCCATTCAAAAAGTCAAATGGCGCTCCTTCCCTTCTGAGCCCTGCCGTGCGCCCAAACAGTGGTTTATGACCACATATGAGGTATCTGTGTACTCAGGAGAAATTGCCCAACAAATTTTAGGATCCAATTTATACTGTTGCCCATGTGAAAATGAAAATAACTGAGGCTAAAAGAAAATTTTTGTGAAAAAAAAGTATTTTCTTTTTTTAGGTTCATTTGTGAAGCACCTGGGAGTTCAAATGCTCACTATGCATTAGATAAGTTCTTAGGGGTCAGTTTTCCATAATGGGTCACTTTGTGGGGAGCTCCAATGTTAGGCACACAGGACTCTCCAAATGCGACATGGAACCGCTAAAATTCCGCATATTTTCTATTCAAAAAGTCAAATGGCGCTCCTTCCCTTCTGAGCCTTTCCGTAGGCCCAAAAAAGTGGTTATGACCATATGAGGTATCTGTGTACTCAGAGAAATTGCCCAACAAATTTTAGATCCAATTATACTGTGTGCCCATGTTGAAATGAAAAAAACTGAGGCTAAAAGAAAATTTTGTTTGAAAAAGTACTTTCTTTTTTTACGGATCAATTTGTAAGCACTGGGGGTTCAAAGTGCTCATATGCATCTAGATAAGTCCTTAGGGGTCTAGTTTCCAAAATGGGTCACTTGTGGAAGCTCCAATGTTTTAGGGCACACAGGGACTCTCCAAATGCGACATGGCAACCGCTAAATATTCCAGCATATTTTCCATTCAAAAAGTCAAATGGCGCTCCTTCCCTTCTGAGCCCTGCCGTGCGCCCAAACAGTAGTTTATGACCACATATGAGGTATCTGTGTACTCAGGAGAAATTGCCCAACAAATTTTAGGATCCAATTTATACTGTTGCCCATGTGAAAATGAAAAAACTGAGGCTAAAAGAAAATTTTTGTGAAAAAAAAGTACTTTCTTTTTTTTACAGATCAATTTGTGAAGCACCTGGGGTTCAAAGTGATCACTATGCATCTAGATAAGTTCCTTAGGGGGTCTAGTTTCCAAAATGGGGTCACTTGTGGGGGAGTTCCAATGTTTAGGCACACAGGAACTCTCCAAATGCGACATGGCAACCGCTAAATATTCCAGCATATTTTCCATTCAAAAAGTCAAATGGCGCTCCTTCCCTTCTGAGCCCTGCCGTGCGCCCAAACAGTGGTTTATGACCACATATGAGGTATCTGTGTACTCAAGAGAAATTGCCCAACAAATTTTAGGATCCAATTTATACTGTTGCCCATGTGAAAATGAAAAAACTGAGGCTAAAAGAAAATTTTTGTGAAAAAAAAGTACTTTCTTTTTTTTACAGATCAATTTGTGAAGCACCTGGGGGTTCAAAGTGATCACTATGCATCTAGATAAGTTCCTTAGGGCGTCTAGTTTCCAAAATGGGGTCACTTGTGGGGGAGCTCCAATGTTTAGGCACACAGGAACTCTCCAAATGCGACATGGCAACCACTAAATATTCCAGCATATTTTCCATTCAAAAAGTCAAATGGCGCTCCTTCCCTTCTGAGCCTGCCGTGCGCCCATACAGTGGTTTATGACCACATATGAGGTATCTGTGTACTCAGGAGAAATTGCCCAACAAATTTTAGGATCCATTTTATCCTGATGCCCATGTAAAAATGAAAAAATTGATGCTAAAAGAAAATTTTTGTTGGAAAAATTAAAATGTCCATTTTTTCCTTCCACGTTGCTTTAGTTCCTGTGTCGCACTTGAAGGGTTAATAATCTTCTTGAATGTAGTTTTGAGTAGCTTGAGGGGTGCAGATTTTATAAAGGTGTCACTTTTGGGTATTTTCTGCCATATAGACCTCTCAAAGTGACTTCAAATGTGAGGTGGTCCCTAAAAAAAATGGTTTTGTAAATTTTGCTGTAAAAATGAGAAATCGCTGGTCAACTTTTAACCCTTATAACTTCCTAACAAAAAAAAATGTTGTTCCCAAAATTGTGCTGATGTAAAGTAGACATGTGGGAAATGTTATTTATTAACTATTTTGTGCCACATAACTCTCTGGTTTAACAGAATAAAAATTAAAAATTTGAAAATTACAAAATTTTCAGAATTTTCGCCAAATTTCCATTTTTTTCACAAATAAACGCAAAAATTATCGACCTAAATTTACCACTAACATGAAGCCCAATATGTCACGAAAAAACAATCTCAGAATCGCTAGGATCCGTTGAAGCGTTCCTGAGTTATTACCTCATAAAGGGACACTGGTCAGAATTGCAAAAAATGGCAAGGTCTTTGAGGTCAAAATAGGCTGGGTCTTGAAGGGGTTAAATGAGAAGGTGTGTCCAAACTTTTGGTCTGTACTGTATATATATTTTTTCCCAACATACTATATGACTAAATCATAAATTAATATATGAATATTAGCTATTGTATCATGCTACACTGTGGCAGTGTGTGATGAATGTTAATTTTTTTTCTATTTACACAATATTGTATGCAGTATGTAAAATAGGGGACAGGTCACTGAGGGATAAGTAACCTGTCAGAAGCCATCAGCATGAATGCCTAATCAGAGCATCACATGAAGACCCCCCACAGGCCGCCCCGAAGCACGAGCATATCTTTAACTCAAAACTGAAAATAAAGATTACACAACAACAAGACGGATTTCATCAACCAAGTATCATTTTAATCAGTATAACATGCCAATCTGACAGTGTCTGTAGTTTACTGTGCACAATCCTGCTGACAGGTTCCCTTTAAATTCACATGTGCATAATTAAGATGAAAGTTTATAATAGCATGTAAAATAGTAAAAAGAGTCTAGCATAAACTGTTAGTTGGTCACAGTTCTACAGACAATATCCCCTTAGTGACAGAGCCATTTTGCAGCTTAATGACAGGGCCAATTTGTACAATTCTGACCACTGTCACTTTATGAGGTTATAACTCTGGAACGCTTTAACGAATCCCGCTGATTCTGAGACTGTTTTTTCGTGACATATTGTACTTCACGTTAGTGGTAAAATTTCTTTGATATGACTTGTGTTTATTTATGAAAAAAAACGGAAATATGGCGAAAATTTTGAAAATTTAACAATTTTCAAACTTTAAATTTTTATGCCCTTAAATCAGAGAGATATGTCACACAAATTTCTTAATAAATAACATTTCCCACATGTCTACTTTACATCAGCACAATTTTGGGACCAAAATTTTTTTTTGTTACGAAGTTATAAGGGTTAAAAGTTGACCAGCGATTTCTCATTTTTACAACACCATTTTTATTTTAGGGACCACCTCACATTTGAAGTCACTTTGAGGGGTCTATAAGATAGAAAATAGCCAAAAGTGACACCATTCTAAAAACTGCACCCCTCAAGGTGCTCAAAACCACATTCAAGAAGTCTATTAACCCTTTACGTGCTTCACAGGAACTGAAGCAATGTGGAAGGAAAAAATTAACATTTAACTTTTTTTGCAAAAACTTTACTTCGGAACCTATTTTTTTTATTTTCACAACTGTTAAAAGAAAAAATGAACCACAAAATTTGTTGTGCAATTTCTTCTGATTAAGCCGATACCCCATATGTGGGGGTAAACCACTTTTTGGGCGCACGGCAGAGATTGCAAGGGAAGGAGCAACATTTGACTTTTTCAACGCAGAATTGGATGGACGCCATGTCGCGTTTGTAGAGGCCCTGATGTGTCTAAACAGTGGAAACCCATCACAAGTGACCCCATTTTGGAAACTAGACCCCCTAAGGAACTTATCTAGATGTGTGGTGAGCACTTTGAACCTCCAAATGCTTCACAGAAGTTTATAACATAGAACAGTGAAAATAAAAAATCATATTTTTTCCACAAAAACAATCTTTTCACCCCAATTTTTATTTTCCCAAGGGTAACAAGACCCAAAAGTTTTTGTGCAATTTGTCCTGAGCATGCTGATACCCCATATGTGGGGGTAAACCACTGTTTGGGTGCAAGGCAGAGCTTGGAAGGGAAGGAGCGCCGTTTGACTTTTTCAGCGCAGAATTGGCTGGACGTCATGTCGTGTTTGTAGAGGTCCTGATGTGTCTAAACAGTGGAAACCCCCCACAAGTGACCCCATTTTGGAAATTAGACCCCCTAAGGAACTTATCTAGATGTGTGGTGAGCAGGGCCGGCTCCAGGTTTTTATGGGCCCCGGGCGAAAGAGTCTCAGTGGGCCCCTTTAATACCGAACCTAACCCCACATTTAGCCTTCTCACCATACAACCTCATATAGGCGACCACCATATGTATTGCCTGCCACCCATTTAGCCTTCCCCTTATCCCCACATATTTTCTCCCCCACATATATATATGCATGGTAGGTATATATATGCCTACCACACTACCTAGGGATATGTGTATCTCCATCATCATTGCCTCCCCATCATCATCGCCTCCCCATCATCATCATCATTGTCTCCCCATCATCATCGCCTCCCCATCATCATCATCACTGCCTCCCCCCACCACCATCACACATACAGCACCACAGCACTCTCTCACATAAACACACACAAAGCACCGCACTACATACACACACATCTCACCTGTCCGGCGTCCGCGCTCTCTCTGCCACAACCGGCCGCTGAATGATGACATCATTCAGCGGCGCTGCTGTGAGAGGAAGCACAGGCGCCCCCTGGAGCCCGGAGCTGCGGCAGCAGAGGCACAGGGAGAGGTAAGTATTGCGCCGGCTGCTGCCGGGGCCCTGAGCAAGCGGGGGGGCCCAGTGGCGGCGCTGGCACCGCTCTCCTCCGCTGATGGGGGCAAGGGTGCCCGACGGTGAGTGGGCCCCCCCGCCTGCTCAGGGCCCCGGCACTTGCCCGGGTATGCCGGGTGCTGACGCCGGCCCTGGTGGTGAGCACTTTGAACCTCCAAGTGCTTCACAGAAGTTTATAACATAGAACCGTGAAAATAAAAATCATATTTTTTCCACAAAAACGATCTGTTCACCCTAATTTTTATTTTCCCAAGGGTACATAGACCCCAAAAGTTTTTGTGCAACTTGTCCTGAGCATGCCGATACCCCATATGTGGGGGTAAACCACTGTTTGGGCGCACGGCAGGGCTTGGAAGTGAAGGAGCGCCGTTTGACTGTTTCAAACCAAAATTGGCTGGAATTGAAATTGGACACCATGTCGCGTTTGGAGAGCCCCTGATACGCCTAAACAGTCGAAACCCCCCACAAATCACACCATTTTGGAAACTAGACCCCTTAAGGAACTTATCTAGATGTGTGGTGAGCACTTTGAACCCCCAAGTGCTTCACAGAAATTAATAAACGTAGAGCCGTGAAAATAAAAAATCATTTTTTTCCTCAAAAATGATTCTTTAGCCCGCTATTTTTTTTATTTTCCCAAGGGTAACAGGAGAAATTGGACCCAAAAAGTTGTTGTGCAATTTTTCCTGAGTACGCTGATACCCCATATGTGGGGTGAAACCACTGTTTGGGCGCATGGGAGTGCTTGGAAGGGAAGGAGCGCCATTTTGTAATGCAGACTTTGATGGAATGTTCTGCGGGCGTCATGTTGTGTTTGCAGAGTCCCTTGATGTACCTAAACAGTAGAAACTCCCTGCAAGTGACACCATTTTGGAAACTAGACCCCCAAAGGAGCTTATCTAGATGTGTGGTGGCACTTTGAACCCCCAATGCTTCACAGAAATTTATAAACGCAGAGCCGTGAAAATGAAAAATCATTTTTTTTCTCAAAAATGTTTTTTTTAGTCAGCTATTTTTTATTTTCCCAAGGGTAACAGGAGAAATTAGAACCCCAAAATTGGTGTGCAATTTGTCCTGAGTACGCTGATACCCGATATGTTGGGGTAAACCACTGTTTGGGCGCACGGCAGGTCTCGGAAAGGAGGGAGTGACATTTGACTTTTTGAAAGCCACGTCGTGTTTGGAGACCCCCTGATGTGTCTAAACAGTGGAAACCCCCCACAAGTGACCCCATTTTGGAAACTAGACCCCTTAAGGAACTTATCTAGATGTGTGGTGAGCACTTTGAACCCCCAAGTGTTTCACAGAAATTTATAAACGCAGAGCCGTGAAAATGAAAAATCATTTTTTTTCTCAAAAATGTTTTTCTTAGTCAGCTATTTTTTATTTTCCCAAGGGTAACAGGAGAAATTAGAACCCCAAAATTGGTGTGCAATTTGTCCTGAGTACGCTGATACCCCATATGTTGGGGTAAACCACTGTTTGGGCGCACGGCTGTAAGGTTCTTTGTCTCTGTTGACATGTTCCTTGAAACTCAGTTTTCCGTCGGCCATTTTGCTTTCTGTCTTTCTGCAGCTCTTGCCCTCAGTTAATATGGAGTTTCCAGTTTTCATGTTCCCGCCCTGATTCTTCCCTCTTCCTTCTTAAGCAACCTCAGCTGAACAATCAGTGCTCCTGAATCAAGCCTCAGTCAGTCTGTGACCTGACTCCTGGAAGCCTTGGACTTGTACTCCAGCTATTCCCTACTGAGGAACCTTGGAACACTTTTGGACTCTGGAAACCTGCTGTTTGGTGAATCCATGTTTGCAGAGGAATTACGGTACAGAGAAGAGATCCTGAACCTGCTTTGGAGATTTATTGTAGTGCTTGAAGTTACTCTGGCCTGCTGTGTCTCCTGTCGCTGTTCCTGCAAACTGTGTGAACTTTTCAGCATGCTTGTATGAAGTAATACAAGTCATTTCATTTCAACCTATGTGTTTTCCTCGCACCCAAGCACAAGACGCTATAGGAACTGTACACTATACATGACAAGATTCAGGAGCCAATGTTTAGTGTCTGCTGGGTCTGGGAAAGCCGAGTCTGCTGTGACTGTGGATATCAGATGTCCGTTTAATACCTTATGTGATGACAGTGGTTGTGACTTCTCACAACCATTCCAGGTGAGCGCATTCCCTTAAAATTTTACTCTGGAGTGTTACCACAGGTAAATACTATTGTTTTTTTTTTTTTTCCTTTCCTCTTCTCCTTCCAGCACCTCTGCCTTAAAAGATCTGGAAGATGGAGGCCCGCATAAAGGAACTTTGCGGAGTGACTGATACAATCCTTTCAGATGTACAGACTTTAAAAACCCGTTTTGCAAGCCTACAGGACCTCACTAATCATAATTTGCAAGTGTTTGGACAGACTACCCAGGAATTGCGAGCCAGGATTGAGGCTCTAGAGGAACGAGCCAAGGCTCCTGCCATAACCCCAAGTTCTGGGATCCCCAAATTACCTCCTTTTCGTTTTGGCGGTGAACGTGAGAAATTCAGGGGATTTATTAATCAATGCAATTTATTTTTCTCTGAACATGCTTCACAATTTCCCACTGAACGATCCAAAGTGCTTACTATAATCATGTTGCTTACCAATAAGGCTTTGATGTGGGCAAACCCTCTGATTGAGACTGAGGATGATTGTTTGAATCACCTTGATGCTTTTATTTCAGCCATGGGGCAGGTGTTTGATGACCCCAATCGAGGTGCAACAGCTGAAGCAGCCATGTTAACTTTGCGCCAAGGTAAGCGTTCAGTAGCCGAATATGCCCTGGATTTCAGGAGATGGGCTCTTGATACCACTTGGGACACTTCCGCTAAAAAATCTATTTTTCGGAAAGGGTTGTCTCCACTGATTAAGGATGAACTTGCTCGTGCCGACCCTCCCACTGCGTTAGGTGACTTTATTAACTATTGTATCCGTATTGATGCTCGTCTGACTGAACGCAGACAAGAGAGATGGTTCGAAAATAATCGCACTAACCTTTTACTACCTCCCTCCTCAGCTAAGAAACCTTTGAGTAGGATCACAAGGGAACCAGAACCTGAACCCATGCAGGTGGACTCTTTACAAAGACGGGTTAGTGATGCACGCAAAGAACATCGTATAAAGGAAAATCTGTTTCTACTGTGGTAAGTCAGGGCACTTCATTATAAACTGCCCCAGCCGTTCTCGTAAGACTACTGCAGCAGTCATTCACTGTGAGTGTTGCGAGAGGAGCTCTGTCATGTCCGAGCCTCAGGCTCCAGAGAGATCTGCTGCAAGAGATCTTGATTTCTCGGACTTAAACTCTGTTAGTTCTGGGGACGATGACGGTATAAACGCTGCAATTTTTCAAGTTTCCTCAGCGGTGTCCCAGCTGAGTTGTAAAAGAAACAATTCTCATTGCTTCCTTTCCATCAAACTCTGGGTTGACTCAGTCTGGGTGTCTAGCTCTGCTATGATCGACTCAGGAGCAAGTGGAAATTTTATGGATATCTCCTTTGCTCTGAAACAGGGGATACGTTCAGTGAAGAAGGCTACTCCAGTACAGATGGAGACTGTGGATGGCTCTCTACTGACTTCTGGACCAGTGGATCAAGAAACAGAGCCTTTGAGGGTCCTTATGGGTAAAGATCATCAGGAGAAAATGTCTTTTTTGCTTATCTCTTCTCCCCACTTTCCCATCATTCTAGGGCTACCATGGCTGCAGGCGCAGAATCCTACGATTAACTGGGAGACCAAGGAATTACACTTTCCGGAGAAACAGATGAGTCAAGGAGTTTCAGCTTGCTCTGTTCCTAAAGGAACCATGTCAGTCCCTGAACTACCAGCTGTATACCAGGACTATGACGATTTATGTGACAAGAAGAACGCTGATCAGCTTCCTCCTCACCGTCCATATGATTGTCCAATTGAATTATTACCCGGAGCCGAGATACCTTTTGGTAAGATCTACCCCCTAGCGGGGCCCGAGCTAAAAGCTTTGAAGGATTATATAGACGAAAATTTAGCCAAGGGCTTCATACGCCCCTCTTCATCTCCCGCAGGTGCACCCATCTTCTTTGTGAAGAAGAAAGATGGATCTCTGAGACCCTGCATAGACTATAGGGAACTCAATAAGGTTACTATTAGAAACCGTTATCCATTGCCTTTAATCCCTGAGTTGTTGGAGAGAGTGCGGCATGCCAAAATTTTCTCTAAACTGGATCTCCGTGGGGCCTATAACTTGGTCCGTATCAGACCTGGGGATGAATGGAAGACTGCTTTCAGGTCACGCTATGGACACTTTGAATATCTAGTTATGCCTTTTGGTCTGAGTACCGCCCCAGCCACTTTCCAACACTTCGTGAATGATATCTTCAGGGATCTCCTAGATACATTTGTGGTGATTTATCTGGATGATATTCTAATTTTTTCTAACTCCACAGAGGAACATCATGGACATGTGAGAATGGTCTTAGAACGCCTAAGACAAAACCATCTCTACATCAAACTTGAAAAATGTGAATTCCATAGGACCGAAATTCAATTTCTGGGGTATGTACTATCTACGCAAGGGATTAGTATGGATGGAAGCAAGACCCAAGCCATCAAGGATTGGCCAATTCCTAGAAATGTGAAGGAGGTGCAGCGTTTCATCGGGTTTGCCAACTTCTATAGACGTTTCATTAAGAATTTTTCTGAGGTAGTGTCACCTATCACCCAACTTACCCGGAAACAGTCTAGGTTCTCCTGGACCCCGCAAGCTCAGGAAGCATTTTCCTGTTTAAAGGATAAATTTACCACCGCACCTATCTTAGTACATCCCAAACCCGAGCTTGCCTTCATAATAGAGGTGGATGCTTCAGACTGTGCCGTTGGAGCTATACTCTCTCAGAGAACAGGTGAGAAGAATGTCTTGCATCCCTGTGCCTTCTTTTCCCAGCAGTTGTCTTCGGCTGAGAGGAACTACGATGTGGGCAATAGAGAATTGTTGGCCATTATTGCAGCTTCAAGGAATGGAGACACATTCTTCAGGGAGCTGCACAGCAAATAATCGTCCTGACAGACCATCGTAACTTGAATTTATCAGGTCGGCTAAGTGCCTGACTCCTCGCCAGGCTCGCTGGAATCTTTTCCTAAACCAATGTAATTTTGTCATTTCTTATAGACCAGGATCGCGCAATGGAAAGGCTGATGCACTCTCTAGGATTCATTCAGCAGAGACACGTCCACTTACTCCTCCTAAGACTATTCTTCCTGACTCTAGATTCCTGGGAGTGATTCATAATCAAGACCTACTTAAGGACATCAAGGAAGCATACCATGCGGATTCTTTGTTGGCTCAACCCCCAAGGGACGTAAGTCTTGTCTTTAAGAATGGTGTGTGGATTCAGGGACAACGTCTGTATATACCTGAAACAGTCAGATTGAGAGTATTGCAACTCATCCACGATTCCAAGATAGCCGGGCATAGGGGAATTCTAAAGACACAAGAATTTCTTTCTCGTTTCTTTTGGTGGCCCACTTACAGGAAAGATGTCTTAAACTATGTCACTTCATGTGAAGTCTGTGCAAGATGCAAAACACCTCGCTCCTCACCAACTGGTCTGTTGCAACCTCTTCCCACCCCGTCCCGCCCGTGGGGATCCATTTCTATGGACTTCATTGTGGAGTTACCAACCTCTCAAGGGAAGAACACCATTCTAGTGGTGATTGACCGTCTAACAAAGGCAGCTCATTTTATCCCTTGTGTCGGCTTACCCACTGCAAAACAGACATCAGACTTGATGATTAAGAATGTGTTTCGCTTACATGGAGTACCGGATGAGGTCATTTCGGATCGAGGGGTGCAATTCACTTCAAGGTTTTGGCAAAATTTCTGTGCAGCATTGGACATTAAAGTAAACCTTTCTTCTGCTTTTCATCCCCAGACTAATGGACAGACTGAACGAACCAATCAGACCCTGGAGCAGTATCTCCGCTGTTTTATCTGCCACCTACAGGATGATTGGGTGGATCTACTTCCACTGGCTGAGTTCTCTTATAACAACTCTCAGAGCGCCTCCACTAAGCAGTCTCCTTTTTACTCCAATCTAGGTTATCATCCTAACATTCTTTCTCGATTTCCCATAGATACGCCCTTGCCGGCAGTGGCTGAAAGAATCACTTCTTTACAAAAGAATATGGATCTTCTAAAGGAAAATCTAGAATTGGCTCAGGAAAGGTACAAGAAAGCAGCAGATAAATTTCGTAAACCTGCACCAGCTTTCAAGGTAGGAGATTTGGTCTGTCTGTCAACCAGAAATCTTAAATTAAAGATTCCATCGTCTAAATTGGGACATAAGTACATTGGACCTTATAAGATCAATAAGATTATAAGTGCTGTTGCTTGTCGTCTTCAACTACCCAGAACTATGAGAATCCACCCTGTCTTTCATGTATCCCTACTAAAGGCTGCAACACCCAATACGTTTCCTGGACATTCTTCTCCTTGCCCTGACCCAGTGCTGGTCGATGGTCAGGAAGAATTTATGGTGGAAAGGATTCTAGATTCCAGGTTGTACAGAAATCAGTTGCAATATTTGATTAAATGGCAGGGCTACCCAGTGGAGGACAACTCATGGGAACCAGTCAATAATGTAAATGCTCCTCGTCTGCTCCGCCAGTTTCATCAGAGGTACCCTGACAAGCCTGGTCTGAGGTCATCTGGAGGTTGTCCCTAAGGGGGAGTAATGTAAGGTTCTTTGTTTCTGTTGACATGTTCCTTGAAACTCAGTTTTCCGTCGGCCATTTTGCTTTCTGTCTTTCTGCAGCTCTTGCCCTCAGTTAATATGGAGTTTCCAGTTTTCATGTTCCCGCCCTGATTCTTCCCTCTTCCTTCTTAAGCAGCCTCAGCTGAACAATCAGTGCTCCTGAATCAAGCCTCAGTCAGTCTGTGACCTGACTCCTGGAAGCCTTGGACTTGTACTCCAGCTATTCCCTACTGAGGAACCTTGGAACACTTTTGGACTCTGGAAACCTGCTGTTTGGTGAATCCATGTTTGCAGAGGAATTACGGTACAGAGAAGAGATCCTGAACCTGCTTTGGAGATTTATTGTAGTGCTTGAAGTTACTCTGGCCTGCTGTGTCTCCTGTCGCTGTTCCTGCAAACTGTGTGAACTTTTCAGCATGCTTGTATGAAGTAATACAAGTCATTTCATTTCAACCTATGAAAAAATACCGTGTGCACAACCAAGAAGGTGCCAGAGTAGTTCCCAAACCGTATCTAATGCAGAGACCTATCCTCACTACCGGACTCCTTCACAACAGTTACTAGTGCATAGAGGCATTGTCTCTCCTCATCTCACCCCACCAACACAGCTATATCCAGCCTTCTTCTTCCCTATGTGGATCAACCCCCTTCCCAGTAGTATCTGTGACTGATGAGGTCCATGATATAGGACCGAAACGTTTCGTGTTACTACTGTGAATAAAATCTTTATTCTCACTATACTAAAGTTGAGTGCCGAGTCATTTTCTATTCATTTAACTATGTCCCTGTGTTTCCTCGCACCCAAGCACAAGACGCTATAGGAACTGTACCTATACATGACAACGCAGGCTCGAAGGGAGGGAGCGCCATTTGACTTTTTGAACGCCACGTCGTGTTTGGAGACCCCTGATTGCCTAAATAGTGAAATCCCTCAATTCACTCCAACCCTAACCCCAACACACCCTAACCCTAATCCCAACCCTAATCCTAACCTAAATCCCAACCCTAATTCCAACCCTAATTGTAACCCTAACCTTATTGTAACCCTAACTCTATTGTAACCCTAACCCTAATTTTAACCCTAACCCTAATTGTAACCCTAACCCTAATTCTAACCCTAATTATAACCCTAACCCTAAGGCTAGGTTCATTTTGCGTTTTACCAGCCCGTTCAACACATAGCGTTGACGGGCTGGTAACGGTATAGCATAACACGATCGCGTTATGCTATACCCACTAGCGCAGAGGAATCAGCAGATGATTCATCTGCGCTAGCGGTGACGGAGCCCAGACGCTGCAGCCCGCGTCCGAGGCTCCGTCACTGAATGACGGCACGCCGCAAACGCATGCCGCTTTACGGCATGCGTCGCGATGCGCCCTCAAATGGGGTGAATGGCAGCGTTAACGGACTGCGTTACACCGCGTTATACCGCGGTGTAACGCAGTCCGTCTAACGGACTGCCATAACGCAGTATGAACCCAGCTTAACCCTAACCCTAATTATAACCCTAACCCTAATGCTAACCCTAACCCTAATCCTAACCCTAACCCTAATTATAACCCTAACCCTAATTATAACCCTAACCCTAATTATAACCCTAACCCTAACAGAAAAATGAAAATAAATATAATTTCTATTTTTTATTATATGTCCCTAACTAAGGGGGTGATAAATGGGGGGGGTATGTACTGTTTTTTTTATTTTGATCACTGTGATAGTTTATCACAGTGATCAAAATGCACTTTCTGGAGAATGAATGAAACTTTTTTTGAATCTGCCGCCAAGCAGATCGGCGGGCGCACTGCGCATGCGCCCGCCATTTTTTTTTTGCAGGAAGAAGACGCCGGGATCCTGGGGCCTGCGGGAGGACGGAGGACACCGGTAAGTATACGGGGGGGCGATCGGGGGACCGGGGGACCCTCATTTTCTCCCCTCTGATGTGCGATCACATCAGAGGGGAGAGAAATCATTTTTTTTTTTGCGATCGCATCTATGCTTGCATAGACGCGATCGCAACACCGGGATCGGTGAATACCGACCCGGATCATGTTCTCTGGGGTCTCGGCTACCCCCGGTAGCCGAGACCCCAGAGAATATTTGCCCATCCCCCCACCAGCACAGCGGCACTTAGCGGCGGGCGCACTGAGCATGCGCCCGCCATGTTCTTCATCGCGCCGGCCCCGAGGGACACCGGAGGGCCCTGGGGCCACATACAGGACATCGGGGGCCACATGGGGGTCCCGGGGACCCTTTTTCTCTGTCCTCTGATGTCCGATGACATCAGAGGACAGAGAAATTAAATGGCACAACTTTTTTTTTTTTTTAAAAACCGACCCGATTCATGTTCTCTGGGGTCTCGGCTACCCCCGGTAGCCGAGACCCGGAGAAAATGCGCCTCTGGGGGGCGCTATTCACTTTTTCCACAGCGCCGTTAATTAACGGCGCTGTGGTTTAAGTACCCTTAATGACCGCCGTTAAAAGGCGTATCGGCGGTCATTAAGGGGATATGGAGTTCAGATGATAAGGGACTCCGTCTAAGGATTGATTTATGAAATAAAAATTAAAACAACGGTTACTTTTTAAAGGCTGGTAACAGTCAGAATTTAAACTTGATTTCTTGTACAGGAACACACATACTTGGAAATACCTTATTCTATACTTTGAATGTGTCTTCTATGTTGTATAAGCTAAAGCCTAGAGGTAGTAATATAAGTGAATTGAAGATAGGAGGCTGGTTAGACAGCAATTTAGCAACCATTAAGGTTTTTATTTTGAGCTTCTCTTAATATATGGGATCATTATGTAAAGCATTTCTACAATTCTGTATATTTTCTTCTGGGCTGTTTACCATGTTCTCCCCTGAAAAACTAGTAAGACAACATTAGCATTGTCAGATGATTAATTATAACATATAAGTATGCTGTCCCCTATAGTAGCTGCATTCCCTGCTACTTATATAGATATCAAAATATATTGTAATTACTTACAACTTTCTTTGCATTAAGTTGATTGATCATGTATTTTTTTCCTACCAACTGTTGAATGAAAGTTGTAAAGTTGAAAGTGTACAATATGTTCCAATTCTGCTTAAAGAGAACCGGTCAGCAGGATTGTGCTCAGTAAACTACAGACACTGTCAGGTTAGCGCCGTTATCCTGATTAAAATGATACTTTGGTTGATGAAATCTGTCTTGTGGTTGTTGTGTAATCTTTATTTTCAGTTTTGAGTTAATGATATGCTCGTGCTCCGGGGCGGCCTGTGGGGATCTTCATGTGGTGCACTGATTAGGTATTTATCAGTATGGCTTCTGACAGGTCACTGATGCCTCAGTGACCTACCCCCTAGTTTACATAATGAATATAAATATAAAATATATATATATATATATATATATATATACGTACACACATATATATCTTTAAAAAAAATCCCCTTCTGCAGGCAGGCTCCTGCGGTGGCAACTGCACTGCAGTATTAGTTAGAAAATGGTGTCGGCTGCGCCATCTTGCTAGCGAAAAAAAAAATCATTCCTTTTCCAAGATGGCGCCTCCTGCGCAGTAGCAGCTATAGGCGATCGCCAATAGCTGCTTCTGTGCAAGTGCCGACAGCACTGGTGATGACAAGATGGCGCTGGTGACGCCTGCACAATAGCAGCTATCGGCAATTGCTGCTAGCTGCTACTGTGCAGGTGCTGGTGGCACCATCTTGGAGGAGGATTTTTTAATTTTTTAAGATGGCGCCGACGGTGCCTGCACAGTAGCAGTTATGCAGGCACGGATGACGCCATTTTCAGACTGATTGTTTTTTTTAGGAACTTAAGGATAACATCAAAGAAATGAGTAACATACACATTATATATGCAGTAACGTTGCAGTGCAGGCGCCACCACCAAGCCTGCCTGCAGAGGGGGATTTTTTTTAAGATCTACAGTTGTGCTCAAAAGTTTACATATCCCAGAAGAAATTTTGCTTTCTTGGCGTTTTTTCAGAGATTTTTTCTCCACTCATAGTTAGTGGTTGGGTGAAGCCATTTATTGTCAAACTACTGTGTTTTCTCTTTTAAATCATAATGACAACCCAATACATCCAAATGACCCTGATCAGAAGTTCACATACCCCATTTCTTAATACCGTGCATTGCCCCCTCTAACATCAATGACAGCTTGAAGTATTTTGTGATAGTTGTGGATGTGGTGGTGGTTATTTTCTCAGATGGTAAAGCTGCCCAGTCTTCTTGGTAAAAAAGCCTCCAGTTCCTGTAAATTCCTTGGCTGTCTAGCATGAACTGCGCGCTTGTGATCTTCCCAGAGTGGCTCAATGATATTGTGGTCAGGAGACTGATATGGCCACTCCAGAACCTTCACTTTGCTCTGCTGTAGCCAATGACAGATCGACTTTACCTTGTGCTTTGGATCGTTGTCATGTTGGAACGTACAAGTACGTCCCATGCTCAGCTTCCGGGCTGATGATTGCAAATTTGCCTCCAGTATTTGCTGATAATGTGCAGCATTCATCTTTACTTCAACTTTGACCAAGTTTCCTGTGCCTTTGTATCTCACACATCCCCAAAACATCGGCGATCCACTTCTGTGCTTTACAGTAGGAATGGTGTTCCTTTCATCATAGGCCTTGTTGACATCTCTCCAAATGTAACGTTTATGGTTGTGGCCAAAAAAATCAATTTTGGTCTCATCATTCCAAATTACCTTGTTCCAGAAGTTTTGAGGTTTGTCTTTATGCTGTTTTGTGTATTGTAGGTTGTCGACCCGCCACCACAATTGTGGGTTACCAGGGCAATGGGGTACTCAGAGCCGAGCCCGTAGAAGTCTATGGGGATTGTCACAGGTAGCTGTGGCTCGGTCTGTGGCCCTGGCGGTCTGGCGTATGTTGGGGGAATATTTACAGGGGATAGATTTATATACAGTTCGTGACGCCACCTGTAGTATTCTGGTAATTTGTACCAGCGCTGCTATAGACCTCTGAGGGGATGGTGATGCAGCTAGATGTCGGGTCCCCTACAGGTGGGACTGGTCCCTCAAAGTCTATGAAGTTAGTGAAGTCGGGTGCAGATAAATAACACAGTCTCACACGGTCAGCGTCTTTCCATACCTTTACTTGTAAGATGTTCAGGCAGGTCCCAGGGAGGCTGATCCAAGGAGAGTGTATTTTGAGACAGCAGCTGGACAAGTTAGGGGCCTCCTTTACTTCCAATACAATGAGTACAACCAGCCTGAAGCGTAGTTCCCTCAATAACTCCAGCTAATCCATAGCTGTACTGCCCAGTCAGTTTTGTGTTAGGAGCCTTCCTGCGAGAGAGCTGAATTCTTATTTTGTCTGCGCCTGACTCAAAGTCTTCACTCCCCTGACCCCAGTTACGTACTGACTATAAGGGGCTTGTTTGCCGCGACCTAAGGTCCGGTAAATTCCTGGTTTTCTTATCACTATGCTTGAAGCTAATAGTGATCCTTCGGTCCCCAGTGACCGGTTGCAATGTGCAGGACTTCTTCAATCCCAAACGCACCTTTCCAATAATCCACTGTGCCTTTCGCCTTGTCCTCGCTGGTAGCATAAGCACTCACACTAGCATAAAGTCGGGTAGTCACTTCCTTCATTCACTTTCTTCAAAGTTAGTTACAGATGCTCAGTTATCAATAGGCAGGAGCACGTCTCTGAACCTTTCACTGTCCTTTAGACAGGTGACTGAAGTCTTTCTGCACTAATCTCCTTCTCCTCAGTCCAGGCTAGACCTTCCTCTCTGAAGTCCAGGCACTGACTGACTGACCATGTATTCTGTTGAGGTACAGCTCTGACTAGACTAAGGTGAATTAGACCACCTGTACCAGCCTCCACGTTCTGAACTGATGATAGAGCAGGCTGGACTGCTTCCTCCCTCCAGCTAAACTCCAGACGTCTGCTCCGTCCGAAGACAGGAAACACACTCCCTAAAATCACTCCACAAACATACACCCTGACCACTCCCTCAATAGTAAACTACACTACCCTAAGGGTGTGTCTAGTGTATGTTGAGTGAATGGGTATTTAGCATTAAACTGCTGTCTCGCCACACACTCTCCAGGGTACTGCGTGTGCCTAACACCAGGGCTACACATTCCCCCATGGTAAAAGACAGCACTCCCGGGCTGTAAAATACAAAAGAGACATTTTGTTTATGCATGAAAACATTAACAATAACATTAATTCGTCCCATCCGGGAGGTGAGGATATCTTGAACGTTGCAAACATTATAGAAAAATACAAATATTAAATAGCATTCAATAAATATACAGTATTCTTGTGAAGGACCCGCACCAAACCTTCAACGTAGGTCCTGGGTGGGCTGCAGGACATCCGAATGCAGACCTCACTCAGTGCCACACCACACGGGTTTTTGTATTCAGAGGTAGTTGTGCTGGTTTATGTAAAACCAAGATAAGGCACCGAAGCGCAACTATGTACAAATAAGTTCTGGGTTGGCACAGTCCTCAACCTCAAAGTCCATTGTAAAACCAAAGACATAGATATAATATCACATTATAATACTAAAGTGCAAACTTTTTCTGGTTACCCAGCCGGGCATTCTACGGTTAGCAAAATATATATGCATCATACTCTTCAACTTATGCAAAATTTTGTAAAACATTCTCAAACTTTTTACTTATGGTAGACCCGATATGGATCTCACCGATTCTTCTTTACTATTTATTCATTTTCAAATACACTTTCCACCCCGGGGGCTGGAACAATGCAATGGGCCCTAGATCCCAGGACTAACAAATCATGCGCTGCGATTAGGGTCTGGGTCGCCACAGTTCTCGTGCGAACCTCTAGGGGCGCAACGGGTACATTCTCCTCACGTGACACCGATTGCGTTTCAATCACAGTTAACGATATGGACCGTGTCATGGATTGCGATTGAGACTGGGTCGCATGTTGCGATGTAGAGGTGGCTTTCCTTTGCGATGAAATCTGGGTCGCTAGTTGCGATGAATTTGCAGGGGGCGATGCTGGGGCACGGCCGGATACTGCTTGAGCTGGAGACGGGGACGCTGCGGTAGTGGTGACGTTACCTGCGTCGGGGACGGGGTCACGGACGATGGTGACGTTAAGGGCATACCATCCCTTCATTCCCCAGTGCCGTGTGTACGTGACAATGTCTCCATTTACTAAGTCCCTCCCGGGATGGCCCTGCGGCAGGTGGGATTCTACGTCACGCCTGCTGACAAAGACCCCTGGGTAGAGGCCCGGTTCACGGATGAAGCCCCAGCCCTTCCGGAGCTGGAACTCAGTCACACACCCCTGCCGC
>JARQOD010000005.1:334965828-335141514 GCA_033576555.1 Oophaga sylvatica
TTTTGTCTCTGAGAGACTTACAAACGTGGGCATATTCCTTCCTCTTAGCCAACGTTGCTGCAGAAAGGTCTGGAAAAACTTAGAGGTTTTGCAAATCCTCTGGCAGGCTTGGGTTCTTCCTTAATTTCTGCAGAAATGTTTCTTTAGTGGTGAAAAATGCAGTCTGGCTAATGTGTCCTCTAGGGAGATCAGCATGTATCTGCCATGGTTTAGGGGTTTATGAACTCTATCCACCATCAGATCTCTAGGGGTTAAATCATGGAGAACTGCTTGCAGAAATCATTGCAGGGAAGCATGTAGGTGTTATAGGGCAATCCCCTCGGGATATCTCTTATGCGAACATTATTCCTTCTAGATCTGTCCCCTAGATCATTACTTTGTCACTAAGCTGGGCTAATTCTTCTTTCAAAGCTTCATTCTCATCAATCAGGGTATTATATGATATGGTGAATTCTGCCATCTTATTTTCCAATGGGAAGTGCGTTCTCCCAGGCTGGAGATCTCTCTCTTCATTTCCACCATCATGGATTTCAAGTCTTCTCTTAATGAGGCTCTTAAGGAAGAGAGGAGACGCTCCATATCTCCTTTTGTGAGAGGTACATTATGCTCCTGCTCCCCTGTGTCCATTGCACCTCCGCCCATGCCATGTGAGGAGTGAGAAGATCCAGAGTGAGATGCAGGCACCATTTAACCTGTACTCCCAGCAGCTTCATCTGGAAAAGAAGTCCTCCAATCTTGATGGAGATCCACAATTCTGGGTTCTCCCTCTGGTCATCATGCGCCCGGAACCTTCAGACACCTGCAGCCTGTGTTATGGAGTTAAGGATTCTGGCTGGAAGCTGCTGTGTGCGGGTATTAGGTCCACAGTCTCAGGAGCCCTGGAGTTATGCGACTGCTGCATCTGCTTGCAGGCCACGACCCTCAAAACCGCTAGTTTTCAGAGAGTCCAGTATTTCAGCTGATGATATTTGTGGGTTTTTCTTTGCACCCAAACAATTTTCCTGGCAGTTGTGGACAAAATGTTTGTTGGTCTACCTGACCGTGGTTTTGTTTTTCAGAGCCTCTGAATTTCCATTTGTTTAATCACAGTTTAAACGCTGCAGACTAACATTATCAATTTCTTGGATATCTTTTTGTATCCCTTTCCTGTTTTATACAGTTCAACTACCTTTTCCATAGATCCACTGACAATTCTTTTGCTTTCCCAATGACTCACATTCCAGAAACATCAGTGGCTGGATGAAAGATGCAAGAGTCACTTTGTCTGATATAACCAATGACAGGTCAACTTTGCCTTGTGTTTTGGATCGTTGTCATGTTGGAACGCCCAAGTACGCCCCATGTGCAGCTTCTGGGTGATGATTGCAAATTTGCCTCCAGTATTTGCTGATATTGTGCTGCATTCATCTTTCCTTAAACTTTGACCAAGTTTCCTTTGCCTTTGTAGCTCACACATTCCCAAAACATTAGTGATCCCCTCCATGCTTTACGTAGGAATGGAGTTTCTTTCATCATAGGCCTTGTTGACCTCTCTACAAATGTAACATTTATGGTTGTGGCCAAAAAGTTAAATTTTAGTCTCATCACTCCAAATTACCTTGTACTAGAAGTTTTGAGGCTTGTCTCTGTGCTGTTTTGCATATTGTAGGTGAGATACTCTGTGGCATTTGCGCAGTAATGGCTTTCTTCTGGTGATTCGACCATGCAGTCCATTTTCTTCAAGTGCTCCTTATTGTGCATCTTGAAACAGCCACACCGCAAGTTTTCAGAGAGTGCAGTATTTCAGCTGATGTTATTTGTGGGTTTTCTTTGCATCCAAACAATTTTCCTGGCAGTTGTGGAGGAAATTATGTTGGTCTACCTGACCATGGTTTTGTTTTTTACAGAGTCCCTGATTTTCCATTTGTTAATCACAGTTTGAACGCTGCTGACTGGCATTATCAATTCTTGGATATCTTTTTGTATCCCATTCCTGTTTTATACAGTTCAACTACCTTTTCCGTAGATCCGTTAACAATTCTTTTGCTTTCCTCATGACTCACAATCAAGAAATGTCAGTGGCTGGATAAAAGATACAAGAGTCTGTCTGGATCCCAGAAACTCACTCATCTTTTATGCACACACACTGATTACAAGCAAACAGGTCACAGGTGAGGATGTTACCTTTAGTAGCCATTCAAACCCATTTGTATCAACTTCTGTGCATGTTATCAGGCCCAAATCACCAGAGTATGTAAACTTTTGATCAGGGTTATTTGGATGTTTTGGGTTATGATTATGATTTAAAAAGAGAAAACACAGTAGTGTGACAATAAATGGCTTCACTCAACCACTAACCATGAGTGGAGAAAAAGTTTTGGTGTTATCATTCATATTCTCTGAAAAAAGGCCAAGAAAGCAAAAATTTTCAGAGGTATGTAAACTTTTGAACACAACTATATTATATATATATATATATATCACATTTATTCATGTCTAGGCCTTTTTTTAGAACAAAAATTTACTTATTAAATGTTTGTCAATTAATCATCAAGAAGATCCGAGGACTTGTCAGCTTTGCAGTATTTTTACTAACTTTGTAAAGTTGTGAACCATCTAGATATAAGTATAGAATATGCTAACATCGCTGTTTTGGATACCATGAATATAGCACATATACAATTCAAGCCTTTACAGGGCAATCCTATACATTTTTATACTTCTTATTCCAGATTTATGACAAGTAATGATTTTGCACAACTTTTATCTCTTAGCATTTGAATGACATTTTATTACATGACCTAAAGTTATATATTTCTTGATTCATGTATCACACTAGCTCATCAAGTCCATAAAATGTATATTTACCAGTTTATTATTGCAAAGTACAATGAATGCAAAGGAAGGTTGGAATTTATGGTGCCTGGCTATTAATCACTGTCATACAGTGATTTGTTAAATACAGGGTGAGTCGGGGTTGTACTTCTCTTATACTGTTGTGCTGTTTTCTAGATTCCGTAGCCAATTTATTTTCCTGGAATCTCTTTGTATCATTAAAGCTCATTAAAATATTTTCAATGTGCAGTAGGCATGTCCATTGTTTATCAGCCATGGCACAACAAACAGAAAACTTGGTTTCCAAATAATTAACTTGTTATTTAACTTGTTATTTACCACTAGACAATTCAGCAATTCTTCACTTGTGCATTAAGAAGATTATGAGTAGGAAGGGTGTACAGAATGATGATTTCAGGTCATTGAAATTTCGACACTGCCTTTAATGGGATTGTCCACTACTGGACAACCCAGCCTAATCAATTCAGGACCCCAATAAAATTTAAGACACTGGATAAGCGCCATTGCTGCTATGTCGGTGGCACTATTCCCTGCTGGTGACGTCACATTTATCATCCAATTAATGGTCACTGTTTGACTGCAGCTTATCAATATTTTATCAAGGTGGATGTCCACTCTGATGGAAAAATACTTAGATTTGAGAGTCCTCAGTGGTTGATACCTTGTAATGGCTAACTGAAAAGATGATAACAAATTGCAAGCTTTCGAGACTACGCAGGTCTTCTATGCCTGATGAAGAGACCTGAGTAGTCTGGAAAGCTTGCAATTTGTTACCATCTTTTCAGTTAGCCATTACAAGGTATCAACCACTGAGGACTCTCAAATTTGATATTTTTCTATCTACTGGCTAACACAGTACAAAGTTATATATCACTCTGATGGAATAATAAGGGCTGCAGCCAACCAATGGCTGCAGCCTGAAGGAATGTTGTGCCATATATTTCCAATTAATATTTAATAGCATGTATCCAACTACCCTCATGGAAGTGCAAGGACTTCATTGTAGAAGTGGAATGTTCCCTTTACACTTTGCATGAGACCTAGAGTTGTATAAACTATATTATTTACTTTTGCCATAAAAGTTTAACCCCTTTACTTCCAAGGGTGGTTTGCATGTTAATGACCAGGCCAATTTTTACAATTCTGACCACTGTTCCTTTATGATGTAATAACTCTGGAATGCTTCAATGGATTCCTGATGTGTTTTTGTGTATAAATATGTGATTCTTCAGATTTTGTATTAGTCCTTGCCTGATAAAGAGACCTGACTAGTCTCGAAAGCTTGCAATTTGTTACCATCTTTTCAGTTAGCCATTAAAAGGTATCAACCACTGAGGACTCTCAACTCTAAATATTTTTCAATGGATTCCTGTGATTCTGACATTGTTTTCTTTTGACATAATGTACTTCATGATAGTGGTAAAATTTCTTTGATATCACTTGTGTTTATTTGTGAAAAAAACGTAAGTTTGACAAAAATTTTAAAAATTTTGCAATTTTCCAACTTTGAATTTTCATGCAAAGATATGTAACACAAAATGCTTAATAAGTAACAGTTCCCATGTGTCTACTTTACATCAGCACAATTTTGGAACCAAACTTTTTTTGTTAGGAAGTTAAGGGTTAAAAGTTAAACAGCGATTTCTCATTTTTACAACACCATTTTTTTTAGGCACCACATCACATTTGAAGTCACTTTGAGTAGTCTATATGACAGAAAATACCCAAAAGTGACACAATTCTAAAAAACTGCACCCCTCAAGGTGCTCAAAAATCACATTCAAGAAGTTTATTAACCCTTCAGGTGTTTACAGGAACTTTTGGAATGTTTAAAAAAAAATGGAAAAATATTTAGACTTGAGAGTCCTCAGTGGTTGATACCTTTTAATGGCTAACTGAAAAGATGGTAACAAATTGCAAGCTTTCGAGACTACTCCGGTCTCTTCATCAGGCAAAGACTAAAACAAAAACTGAAGAATCACATATATATATACACAAGAGGACACAGGAATAGTGCAATAGGTAAGACAAGTGACGTGAAGCAGAACTGTCATTATGGCAGAGGAATGAACATAAATATTGGAACAGATCATAGATAAGGAGAGAGACATCCCTGTATCAGAAGCCAATCGACCGTCCAACATATCTTAAATGGGACAGTTTCCATCCAAAACACATAAAAAACTCTATAGTCTACAGCCAAGCCATCAGATACAACCGTATATGTTCCAACCCCATGGATAGAGATGAACACCTTGGTCGCCTCAGAAAGACTTTTTTGAACCAGGGCTACCATCCAAGAACAATTGAAAACCAAATTACAAGAGCCACCAGAATATCAAGGAATCACCTGCTACATTACAAAACTAAAGAAGAAAATAACCGGGTGCCTCTAGTGGTCACCTACAATCCAAATCTGGAGATGCTAAGGGGAGCTGCACGGAAACTACAACCATTACTACAAAAAGATGCCCGGTTACAATCCATATTTCCAGACCCCCCACTACTATGTTTTAGGCAGCCCCCAAATCTAAGAAGCATCATTGTCAGAAGCTCCCTGTCCTCCCCAACAGCTGCAGGAACCTTTCCTTGCAAACAGAAGAAGTGTAAAACATGTGCATCTATAATGACCACGGACAAGATAAAGATACCCAACTCCCATCAGGACTACAAGATCCCAGGTACTTTCAGCTGCATCACATCTAATGTGGTGTACCTAATTATATGTACTAAATGTCCAACTGGGGGTCTGTATGTGGGGGAGACCGGGCAAAAACTGAGAACAAGGATGAATTCTCATCGCCACACGATAAGAGAAAAAAGAATGGATTTACCTGTGGCAAAACACTTTTGTATGCCCGGTCATAGCATAATGGATATGGAATTACTGGTATTAAAATCTAACTTCAAATCTGAGAAAGATAGAAAGGTTTGGGAATACAAACTTATGATGACCTTTGACACTCTTAGTGCTGGAATGAACGTGTCACATGGATTCATGTCATTCTATATCAATTAAGGAATCTGCATCTCTGACCTTCTAGGGGTATCAAAACACAACACCAGACCCCAATCAGAGGGTAATAAAACTCTCTCCTTATCTATGATCTGTTCCAATATTTATGTTCATTCCTCTGCCATAATGACAGTTCTGCTTCACGTCACTTGTCTTGCCTATTGCACTATTCCTGTGTCCTCTTGTGTATATATATATATGTGATTCTTCAGTTTTTGTTTTAGTCTTTGCCTGATGAAGAGACCGGAGTAGTCTCGAAAGCTTGCAATTTGTTACCATCTTTTCAGTTAGCCATTAAAAGGTATCAACCACTGAGGACTCTCAAGTCTAAATATTTTTCTATCTACTGGCTAACACGGTACGAAGATACACATCTTTCCTATATAAAAAAAAATGAACATTTAACTTTTTTTCACAAAAAAATTACTTCAGATCCAATTTGTTTTATTTTACCAAGGGTAACAGGAGAAATTGGACCCCAAAAGTTGTTGTGCAATTTGTCCTAAGTACGCTGATGCCCCATATAAGCAGGTAAACCACTGTTTGGGTGCATGGCAGAGCTTGGAAGGGAAGGAGCACCGTTTGACTTTTCAATGCAAAATTAGCTGGAATTGAGATCAGACGCCATGTCACGTTTGGAGAGCCCCTGATGTGCCTAAACAGTGGAAACCCCCGCAAGTGATGCCATTTTTGAAAGTAGACCCCATAAGGAACTTATCTAGATGTGTGGTCAGCACTTTGAACCCACAAGTGTTTCACAGAAGTTTATAACGAAGAGCCATAATAATAAAAAATCATATTTTTTTCCCCAAAAATGATCTTTTCACCCCCAATTTTTTATTTTCCCAAGGGTAACAGGAAACATTGGACCCCAAAAGTTGTTGTGAAATTTGTCCTGAGTACGCTGACACCCCATATGTGGGGATAAACCACTGTTTTGGCGCATGGCAGACGCTTTTTGTTGCAAAAATAGTTTTTGCATCACCACATTTTGAGAGCTATAATTTTTCCATATTTTGGTGCACAGAGTCAAGTGAGGTCTTGTTTTTTGTGGGACGAGTTGATGTTTTTATAGATACCATTTTCGCGCACATGCCATTTTTTGTTCGCTATTTATTCCGATTTTTGAGAGGCAGAATGAACAAAAAAACCAATTCATGAATTTCGTTTGGAGGGGGCATTTACACCATTCCGCGTGTGGTAAAATTGATAAAGCAGTTTTATTCTTCGGGTCAGTACGATTACAGCGATACCTCATTTATATCATTGTTTTATGTTTTGGCGCTTTTATAGAATAAAAACAATTTTATATAAAAATAATTATTTTTGCATCGCTTTATTCTGAGAGCTATAACTTTTTTATTTTTTTGCTGATGATGCTGTATGGGGGCTTGTGTTTTGCGGGACAAGATGACATTTTCAGCGGTACCATGTTTATTTATATCTGTCTTTTTGATCGCGTGTTATTCCACTTTTTGTTCGGCGGTATGATGACAAAGCATTGTTTTTTGCCTTGTTTTTTTTTATGGTGTTCACTAAAGGGATTAACTAGTGGGACAGTTTTATAGGTCGGGTCGTTACGGATGTGGCGATACCAAATATGTGTACTGTTATTGTTCAGATTTTTTTTTCATTCAAATATTTATTTATTAATAGAATAAATATTGATTTATTATTATTATTTTTTAAAATATTTTTACAATTATTAAAAAAATTTTTTTAATTCAATTCTATATTTTACACTTTGTCCCACTATGGGACAATCATTTTGTGCAGGCTGATTGCTTCTATAGCATGCGGATGAGGTGAGAACCCCGCTGCCTCCTCAGCACTACCGGAGATATCGCCTCAACCAACACCGGAACTGCTGCACTCCCCCAACCTGCTGTCTCCGTCCCCCATCCTGTAGAATGTAAGCCCGAAAGGGCAGGGTCCTCTCCGATCTGTACCAGTCTGTGATTGATTGTTAGTTTGTTTACTGCAAGTGATATCTGTAATTTGTATGTAACCCCTTCTCATGTACAGCACCATGGAATCAATAGTGATACAGTTATATGAAAAAGTTTGGCCACCCCTATTAATCTTAAGCTTAATGTTTGATAAAAATTGGTGTTTTTGCAACAGCTATTTCAGCTTGATATATCTAATAACTATTGGACACAGTAATGTTTCTGCCTTGAAATGAGGTTTATTGTACTAGCAGAACATGTGCAATCTGCATCCAAACAAAATTTGACAGGTGCATAAGTATGGGCACCCTTATCATTTTCTTGTTTTAAATATTCCTACTTACTTTTTACTGACTTACTAAAGCACTTTTTTTGGTTTTGTAACCTCATTGAGCTTTGAACTTCATAGCCAGGTGTATGCAATCATGAGAAAAGCTACTTAAAGTGGCCACTTGCAAGTTGTTCTCCAACATCGTTGTTCAGGGGAAGGATACAAAAAGCTGTCTCAGAGATTTAACCTGTCAGTTTCCACTGTGAGGAACATAGTAAGGAAATGGAAGAACACAGGGACAGTTCTTGTTAAGGCCAGAAGTGGCAGGCCAAGAAAAACATCAGAAAGGCAGAGAAGAATGGTGAGATCAGTCAAGGACAATCCTCAGACCACCTCCAGAGAGCTGCAGCATCAACTTGCTGCAGATGGTATCACTGTGCATCGGTCAACTATACAACGCACTTTGCACAAGGAGAAGCTGTATGGGAGAGTGATGCGAAAGAAGCCGTTTCTGCAAGCACGCCACAAACAGAGTCGGCTGAGGTATGCAAAAGCACATTTGGAGAAGCCAATTTCTTTTTGGAAGAAGATCCTGTGGACTGATGAAACCAAGATTGAGTTGTTTGGTCATACAAAAAGGCGTTATGCATGGCGTCAAAAAAACACAGCATTCCAAGAAAAACACTTGCTACCCACAGTAAAATTTGGTGGAGTTTCCATCATGCTTTGGGGCTGTGTGGCCAATGCCGGCACTGGGAATCTTGTAAAGTTGAGGGACGCATGGATTCCACTCAGTATCAGCAGATTCTTGACAATAATGTTCAAGAATCAGTGACAAAGTTGAAGTTACGCAGGGGATGGATCTTTCAGCAAGACAATGATCCAAAACACCGCTCCAAATCTACTCAGGTATTCATGCAGAGGAACAATTACAATGTTCTGGAATGGCCACCCCAGTCCCCAGACCTAAATTCATTGAACATCTGTGGGATCATTTGAAGAGGGCTGTCCATGCTCGGCGACCATCAAACTTAACTGAACTGGAATTGTTTTGTAAAGAGGAATGGTCAAAAATACCTTCATCCAGGATCCAGGAACTCATTAAAAGCTACAGGAAGCGACTAGAAGCTGTTATTTTTGCAAAAGGAGGATCTACTAAATATTAATGTCACTTTTCTGGTGAGGTGCCCATACTTATGCACCTGTCAAATTTTGTTTGGATGCAGATTGCACATTTTCTGTTAGTACAATAAACCTCATTTCAAGGCAGAAACATTACTGTGTCCAATAGTTATTAGATATATCAAACTGAAATAGCTGTTGCAAAAACACCAATTTTTATCAAACATTAAGCTTAAGATTAATAGGGGTGCCCAAACTTTTTCATATAACTGTATATAAATAAATAGTAATAATAATAATCTGCATGGTATAGAAGCTGTCAGCACTGTAGTTTCTGTGCACACTGACCTGAGAGACTTCCTGACATGCACTGCGCATGACAGTAAGTTTCTCAGCTCTGGTAACCCGGATGTCATCATGACGACATCGGCCCTCTGCTGGCTCCTGGAATGCTGCGATCTTGTTTGATCGCAGTGTTCCGGGGGTTAAAGTGCCAGGAGCGGTCTGTGACAGCTCCTGGCACTTAGTGCTGGGTGTCAGCTGTGAGAATCAGCTGACACCCAACTGCGATCAGCTGCGCTTCCACCGTGAGCGCGGCCGATTGCCGATGACGTACTATCCCGTCCATGGGAAGTAAGGCCCAGGTCACATGGATGGGATAGTATGACAGATGGCAGAGAGGGGTTAAAGGGAACCTCCCATGTTGTACATGCAGTCCAATCTGTGGACACCAGGGTGTAGAGAAGCAGAATTACATATAGGTTTGTTGTAAAACATGCAGCTTAACTTGTATCTTTTGTATTAAAATCCCTGATGTATATGAGTCCAGTGGGTGGTCCTAGTCAATAATTGACAGCTATCTCTGCTTGTACACTAATACAGTGAAGACAGTCAGTCACTGAATGCCATTGGCCACTGAACTCAGATGCTCTATAACATCCTGGTGGCAGATCAAATACCATTTCCAATATGACAGGTTCACTTTCATTTAGAACTTTAATATACTACTTATTGAATTCACTTTGAAGCTCATGTAGCCTTTTCATTTAAAATCTCATTAATCTTTGCTAATCCTGGTTTTCCTGCAGTGCTAATAGACGATAAGAGCAATTTTTCTTTTATACAGAAGTATGTGTGACTGTACATCTTACACATGGCAGCATTGTATGATTAAATTATGTCAGTTGAAGGGGCATCATACTAGTGGATATTAGAGCAGATTAACACCTGTCTAATAGTGTGATTTAGTCTTGACTGGTTAGATTCAGCTACTAAACCCAAGTAAAATGTCATGTAATAATTACATTTTCCAAATTAACAGAATTACCAAAATCAATAATTCATCTTACATTTATTTAATTGTGTATTTTGTTGCAATAATCAGATTAATGGAGCTTTTTGTGGATTTACTGCGCTGCTAGACATGACACAAATTCATTCGTTCATAAAAGAATTGCAGATTTATTCATATTTCCAACGCGTTTCGAAGTTAAAAACACTTCTTCCTCAGGGGATGATATCTTTTCTAATAGTGTGATTTAGTCTTAGACTGGTTAGATTCAGCTGTGAGGTCGGGACCGCCACCATCTTAGATAGGGCCTATACCAGCCTCCATTTTGTCGGTTCACAGAGCCACAGACTGCTAACTACACAGGGCCTGTTAGCATATCCAGTACGACCGGTTTTGATGTCCACTATGAATCAAAAGGGCTTTAACATGCTAATTAGTTTAGGCCAGTGTCTGACTAAGATGGTCAGTCGTATGCTAAATAGCTCAAACTCAAGCCAGTATTTCCTGCTCCATATGAATTGCAGGCCAGTTAATATGCGTGCTTCAAAGCAAAGGGGAAGGGCCTAGCAGGTTTAAGAACTGTAGCCATGAACAGGCTGCTGGCAATCCATTTTCTCACAGCAGCAATAAGCACAAGACACAGATTTGATTTGCCTTGCCAATGGAGCAGCAGCACATGCTTTGGGGACTGTCCAGCAACTGAAGACTGTTACCTGGGGACGGCAGAGCTCCTGCCTTCCCATGACCATACTACCCGGTAATATTGATCTATAACTTATACCTTTAAGCCTTGTACATTATCGTTGTATTTTTACTCTGACTGCCATTCCATTGTAATTACGTTGTATAGCTTTACTGTATATTTCTGTAATTATCTAGTGCGCCCTTAAGGCAATTAAACGATAAAATTAATCTTGGGCTGATGCTTTTACTCTGATCACGAATCTTAGAATACCCAGTGGGTAACAGGACACCCTCCCGGCGGCCATTTGCTCTAGGTGCAGTTCCCTTACTGACCTGAGAGACAAAGGGGGCGCCGGAGAGCTGTACCTGTGGAGTTGCGTCCCATTGGTGATGTGGGAGGAAGGGGGTCGTCCTTCACAGTAACATATGTGAACAGTCCCAAATTTTATCAAAGCAGATATAAAACTTAGGATGTTACTAGACAAACCTCATATTATTTAGTAGGACAACCACATATGATCCTTAAACCCAAAAAACTTATTGAATAAAAATCACTATATCTCCACAACTAGAAACTGACCACGAATCATACTCTTATTACTTGTAACGATAGGGCACAGCATTTCAAATGATGATTTCAGAAACAGAATGATGACAGCAACGATTTCAGTGGAAGAAGACACTTTGAGAAGAGAAATAATAATTGCCACATTCACCAGGTGAAAAGTTTCTTCTTCATTTAGGCATAATCAGGACGGTATTAAAACAAACAGCAAGCAACGCTGTTTATTTTATTTAAAATGTCCTGCGCTGTTTAGGCCTCTTTCACACATCCGGCGGGCACCTAAACGGCGCCCCCGGCATTTAGCCGCAGCGCCGCATGCGGTATTTTCTCTGAACACCGGATGTGCCGCATCTTGTTTTTCGCCGCATCCGGTTCACGAATGCGGCAAAAAAAACCGCATACGTCTCATCCGGTGTATCCGGTTGGCATACGTTGACGCCGTATTGCGCCGGATCCGGCTTTTAAGCACGCCCATTTTGGGGCCCTTTTTGGGGTTCCAAATATGATTGGCTACTGTAATCCTATATATACACTGCTCCTACATCCCTTCTTTGACAGGTTGTAGAGGAGAAAGTGCAGTTTGGAGAGAAGAGCAAGTAGCAAGTGATTGGCGAACATGGAACCCATTATCGGCAATATCTTCAGGAATCTTGTTGATTTTACTGCGGAGATGAATCGATTGAGGTTTATCGTTCTGGAGAAGGAGCGAAAGTTTGAGGAGCAGCGGCGTCAGCGCCTGCGAAGACGACGTATGTGGATCCACCCCATCACGTCACAGAGATTAACTCGTGGTGTCTATTCCACACTGAACATGGAGCTGCGACAAAATCCAGAGAAGTTTTTTGCCTATCTGCGGATGAATATAGAAAACTTTGATGATTTGCTGGAGACAAAATTAAAAAATCGGACACCTACTGTCGGTTCTCGATATCTCCGGCGGAGCGTCTCATGGTGACTATAAGGTAAGCTATATGTATTGGTTCTGTTTGCTTGAGCGCACTTGTAATTTTATCATTAATTGAACATCACAGGCCAACTAGGAAACCACATGAGTATCCCCAAATCTAGTTATAAAACAGTCTTTCTCCTAGATATTATTATTTTTGGTATCTCCAATAGTCGTAGCTGAGTTCTGGTATGTAATGCTGCGTTTCTGAAATTATTTGTATTTTCTAATTTGTTTTCAGATTTCTGGCAACTGGCGAAACTCTATCATCGCTCCATTTTCAGTATCGGATTGGAATCTCCACACTATCCGGCATAATAAAGTATACTTGTCGTGCTCTGTGGGATACTTTGGTTGGAGAATTTATTCCAGAGCCAACAACAGAGCGGTGGCTTGAAATAGCGGACCAGTTTCTACTCATCTGCCAGTTCCCCAATTGCCTGGGGGCCGTTGATGGAAAGCACATCCGCATTCAAAAGCCAAAAGGAACTGGATCTGAATTCTTTAACTATAAGAAATATTTCTCTATCGTCCTGATGGCTATTGCAGATGCGCACTACAAGTTTATCGCGGTGGACATTGGGTCTTATGGACGGTCTAATGACTCCCAAGTGTTTAAAATATCTGCTATGGGACGTAAATTGTATGGAAACAGTTTTCAGTTTCCCCCCCCTAGACCACTGCCTCAAACCTCAGGCCCACCAATGCCATTCGTTTGTGTAGGTGATGAGGCATTCCAGCTGTCCCAACACCTATTGAAGCCGTATGGCAGCAGAGAATTGACACATACAAAGTCTCACAAGAGCCAGACGGATGGTGGAGTGTGCCTTTGGCATTATGACAGCAAAATGGCGTGTCCTTTTGACTGCAATAAACTTGAAGACCGAGACTGTTGATGATGTAGTGAAAGCGTGCGTGGTCCTCCATAATTTTGTCCTAACCAAGGAACCAATTTCTCTGGAGGACCACAATCAAGAAACAACTTTGCACAACTACACCAACATTACCACTCGCAGTACAGTTGCAGTTTCTAGAATGAGGGACCAGTTTGCTCAATACTTTGTGTCACCGGAAGGTAGTGTTGACTGGCAGGATGACAGAGTGTGATAAATGTATTGTTTATTTTAATAATTTTCTTTACCCACAATAAACCTTTAATAGTTTACTTGTCTACCTTCTTGTGTGTTTTCTACTATAACCTTCTTGCCATTGTTGTGTCCATGGCTGTCACCTTTTGTCCAAAAAAGTGTACATTGTAGGCCATGTTTCCCCAACTGCAGTCCTCAAGGCCCACCAACAGGTCAATTTTTCAGTCTTTACTTTGCATTGCTCAGGTGATAATTGCCTCACCTGTGCAATACAAAGGAAATACTGCAAACAATACCTGTTGTTATGCCTTGATGACTGGATTTGGTGACACATGGCCTACAATGTACCCTTTTTAGGACAAAAGGTGAAATTGTATTAACAAAAGTATTTCACCATTTGTCCTACAAAAAGTGTACATTATGTTTCCCCTACTCCAGTCCTCAAGGTCCACCAACATGTCAAGTTTTCTGTCTTTCCTTTGTATTGCTCAGGTGATAATTGCCTCACCTGTGCAATACAAAGGAAATACTGAAAACATGATATGTTTTTGGTGGGCCTGGAGTAGGGGAAAACTGGGGTGTACACATTTTTATTAAAAAAAGAATACACTTTGCATACTACACAACCGGGACATAACTTTGCCAAAAAGGTTACATTTATGAACCTTTTAGCCAAAGTTAGGTGTACCTGTATACCAAATTTAAAACTTAACATCCTATAAATAAAAGACAGACAACAATGTTAAACCAATGAACATTTTATTTAAAAATATATTTTTTAATATAATTGTTATTAAAAAAGGCCTTGTGGCCCAATTCTTCAGATTTAAATAACCTTTATATTTTATTCAACTTTAGTTTTTTTTTTAGTAAACTTTATTTTTTTAAATACATTTTTTTGGTTTTCAACTTTATTTTTTTAAATAAATTTATGAAAAAAAATTGTAACATTAACTACAAGTCAGTGTAGTGTGGGGTGGAAATACTGCTGGAGGGGCTGCGGGACACTTCGACCGTGGGAGTGTGGAGAGTGTGGAGGGACGAACGGGATGGTGGTGGGGAAGGAACAGGAAGAGGTGAAGGGGTGGAAAGACCAAAAGAATGGGAAGACAAGGCAGAACAGGTGGGTGGTGGTGGAGTGGAGGGTTGTGCATGAGGAACAGGTGACATAGTAGGTATTTGGAAGGGGGAAGTAGATTGGTAGGTAGAAGTGTGGTAGGGGGTAGGTGGCTGGTAGTGGGTAGGTTGTTGGTACTGGGGAGGTGGTTGGACCTGGGGAGGTGGTTGGTACTGGGTAGTTGGTTGGACCTGGGGAGGTGGTTGGTACTGGGGAGGTGGTTGGTACTGGGGATTTGGTTGGTATTGAATAGGAGGGGGAGGAGGTATGGCAGGTGGAGGGGGGGGAAGATGTACGGCGGCTGTAGGGGGGGGAGGTGGTGGAATGACTGGGGTGGATTGAGGATGGGAGACAACCTGCACTACAGCAGCGTGGCACGTGTGCATCACATACATCTGCTGGTCATAAGATAGCGGATCTATGCGCTCCGCAACCGACCTAAAAAAGCTGTAGTTCGGGGGTGCTCTTATCTCAGAACGCACAGTTTCCAGAAGTGTCTTGACCTCACCAAGTAGTGTGGTTATCTGATGAAGGCCTGCGGAAACTTGTTCAGATAGCAACTTAAGGCAGTTCTGGAAAGATGCGTTCATGTGTAAGAACTCGGGCGCATAGTTCTTTTCCTGACCCTTCTGACGCTGCCGCCCAGTACCGCAGCTGTACTAGAGGTGGCAGGGTCAGAAGGGTGGGGTAAAGGGAAGGCTATATCCTGACCAGCAGATTCATGCATTGCAGGCGGCCACGCTGCTCCAGCGCTGGTGGAAGGGACAGCGGGATCGTGTGTGTGTGAAGTGTGGGAAGGGTCAGATGTGGAGGGTTGGTCAAAGTGTCCCTCGGTGTCGGTCTCCTGAGGGATCGCTCTAGAAGGCTCCAACTCTGCGGGCGCCCGAGTGCTGCTCACCGTGCTGTGGAAGAAACAAAAACATAAAATTAATATACAGATGTGGAATGGCCCTGGGTGAAAACCAAAAAAAATATTACATTTGATGTTAATATTTACCTTCTGGTGACCATGGTTTCACGCAGGAACGCCAGAGCTTGTGCATATTTGTACTTACTCTGGCGTCCTGAAGATCCACTCGGGGCCCGCATTTCCTTATTGAATTCTTTCTTAAAGCGATCCCTCACAGACCGCCACCGCTTCATAATTCTCTCCCCTGAAACGAGAAAGCACACATTGGTTACTATACAACAACCACACTTTAGTCCTCGTGTCCCCCAGAGTTCATGTTTTCATTGTTTCCATAGTGTTTCACAAAAGGAAATCATGAAAACATGAAGCGTTGGTTACACAAGGACAGAATTTTTTTAAAAACACCTTTACAGTCAGCAACATGAACTATACTTACGGTATTTATTCTGGGACCTAGGATTGAGGTCCTCCCAGCGGTGCATCATTGCTGCTGCCACTTCCGTCCAGAGCCGTCGTGTCACAATTTGATCCGCATGCTGGCGGTCCGCCATGTTCCACAGCGGCTCCCTTTCTCGGACCAGGTCGATCATCAACTCCACGTCCAATCCCTCCTCCGTGTCCGAGTCGGGAGCACGCTGTGAAGCCTGTGAAATGAACAATGAAGAAAAAAAAAAAATATATATATATCAGATACATGGTTTTAGTTTGTAAAAATTATACATGTTACAATGGGAATATTAATGCACAAAACATTTGTAGATAACACGTTTTTTAAAAAGCATAAATTATATAACATGGCAAAAAAAAAATAATACTTACACGTTGAGAACCGCCAACAGTCTCACGACGACTCTGGGAGGCGCTGGGAGAAACCCTCTGGCTCCCAGATGCGAGAGACTAAAAAAATGAAAATAAAAATTAGGATATTGGCACGTGTTGGTCGCTGTGTGAAGTATGCACTAAATGTTTTTCTATGTGTTGTGTGTACTGTGATGTTGTGTTTATGAGATTGATGCAGGATACTTACGAATTGTGAGCCCACTCCGGGTATCTCTCCACCCCGTCCTTCTTCCTCTGGGAGCTCCTCGTCATCTTCAGATTCCTGTTATTAAAATAACACAATCAAGACATATAGCCCACAGATGGATTGTGGATAGAAAAATTAAAAATACATATTTTTACCGCCAATTCCTGACGATGGGTAGGAGGGCTCCCAGAAGAAGATGTGTCCTGCTGTGGCGGCTCTGGCTGGGAGGGAGGAGATGGCGATGCCGGTGGTGCTGCCGCCGCCGCTTCAGCCGCTGCTTCCTCCGCCAACAACGCCATTGCTGCAGCTGCAGCAGCTGTTTGATGTTCTCTGCTGTGGAAGAAACAAAAAGGGACAGTCAATATATTTGTATATTTCTTGGCCCTGTCTGAAAGAAAACCAAGCATGTATTTTTATTGAAATGGGGGGGGGTGTAATGTTTACCTTCTTCTGGCTTCCCTCCTTGCCCGCCTCTCCTCCTGTTCTCTTCTATCTACAAGCGCCGCCTCCCCCTCTTGTTGACGTCTTCTACTGTTAAAGTAAAAAGGTACTGTAAATTTGAGAATCCTTGTCCATGGCTGAAATAAAAAACAAACATGTAATTTATAGCAAAATGTGTGCTGTAATACTTACTTTCTCATTGCTATCCTCCTAGCTTGGAGCTCCTCTGCTCCCCTCTGCTGAACTTGGGCTTCAGCCGCTGCCGCCGGTGAAGTCTTCGGCTGTTGAATAAGGACACAAAAACGGACAGTGAATATATGGGTATTCCTTTGCCCTGGCTGAAACACAAAAAACAAACATGTAAATTAGAGCAAAATGTGTGCTGTAATACTTACTTTCTGCTTGCTAGCCTCCTAGCTTGGAGGTCCTCTCCTCCCCTCTGCTCAACTTGCGCTTCAGCCGCTGCCGCCGCCGCTCGTTGAATTCTTCTGCTGTTAGGACACAAAAAGGGACAGTGAATATATGTGGATTCCTTGTCCCTGGCTGAAAGAGAAAAACAAACATTAAATTTTTAGGGACATGGGGGATGACATTTACTTTCTGCTGGCTTGCCTCCTTGCATCCAGGATGTCCTGCGCCCTTTCATCGCCAGCATCAATTCTTCTGCTGTGAAATTAACAGACCAAAAAAAATTTGTTGATATATTTTGATTGTCCCTGTTTTAAAATATAACATTCAAACAACGACATTATTCCGACCACATGCAATCATTTTTTATAGCCATCAACAGTACCAGGGTAAACCGTATCCCTGGCCAAAAAAAAAAAATATATATGATAATAAAAACATGGAAATTTCACATAAGAGCATAATTAGCTAAGGTCAGAGGCAGCCAAAAAAATAACATTGCAACAAAAAGAAAAGTACATCAACATTTGTATACTAAACACAGGAAAATAATAGCAGCATGAGTAGATAAAACCGTGACAAGCCACAAAGAACAAAGATTGCAAACAAAAAACATTAGCATAGTCAAACAATTCAACAGACCATGAGTAGATAAAACCATGACAGGCCACAAAGAACAAATATTGCAAACAAAAAAACATTAGCATAGTCAAACAATTCAACAGACCATGAGTAGATAAAACCATGACAGGCCACAAAGAAAAAATATTGCAAACAAAAAAACATTAGCATAGTCAAACAATTCAACAGACCATGAGTAGATAAAACCATGACAGGCCACAAAGAAAAAATATTGCAAACAAAAAAACATTAGCATAGTCAAACAATTAAACAGACCATGAGTAGATAAAAACATGACAAGCCAAAAAAAAAAAAAAAAACCATTTGCAAAAAAAAAAATGGAGAGAAACATTACCATAGTAAACACATGCACATTTCCGATAGTAGCATAAAAAACAACGACATAACTGGCCAAAAAAATTAATACTTTTTAAAAAAAAACAAAAACATTTTGATACACAAATACATCCACATTTCAGATTGGCGCAGGGAGACAAAGCACATCACTGCTAAAAAACAGTACCAGTAGATCTACATTATCAACATTCACAACAATAGCAGTGAATACACAATAAAGTTCCCAAACAAATGCATTTTAAACTCGGGGACCCACCCCATCATCGGCAATTTAATTTCATTAAATACCTGGGGAACCAATCCCCATCACAGAAAAAAAATTACATATATAATGTACCAGGCCACAAAAAATAAACATCAGCTCACACAACATTGGTGACATATGTATTTTAAATTTTTGAATTTGGGGGTGGGTGGTTCATATTTACCGTCTGTTTTCCTGGCGCTCCATGGTACGGATCCTGGCTGCGAGTCCGGTGGCTGCGTCGGTGGCTGCGTCGGTGGCTGCGTCGGTGGCTGCGTCGGTGGCTGCGTCGGTGGCTCTCTGTGGCTCTCTGTGGCTGTGTCTGATGTCCCACCCAATTTTTTTTATATGTTTGCTGAGGGGTGGTACTTCCTTGTATCTGTTTGCTGTGGGCTGGTATATCAATTAACAAACCGGATGCAGCTACCGGATGCGGCGGACGCCGCGATGCGGCGCATTGCGGCGTCCATAGACTTTCATTGTAAAAAAGAACCGCATGCGCCGCATCCGGCGCATGCGGCTTTTTCGCCGCAGACAAAAAACTTTACATGCAACGTTTTTTCCAGACACCGTACGGTGACCAGACACCGCATCCGGCACCAACCGGACGCGCCGCAGTGACATGCGGCGCCATGCGGCACTAATACAAGTCAATGGAAAAAAAACCGCATGCGGCGCATACGGTTTTGTGATGCGGCGCTGCTAAAAAATGCCGGGGGCGCAGCAAGGGGAAAAACGGATGTGTGAAACCAGCCTTAAATGTTTTGTTTATGCCTGATTTCTTTACTTCACCTTCCATTTTGATTTGTAGATCTCATCCTGCTTTTTTTTCCCTCTATTCCTGCTATAAATCTTATGATACATCAAGATAGCAAAACATGACCTGCTAGAGACAGTAGCATCTCTGTTTCCTGGTATGACACTGATTATCCAACTTCTTCATATTCTTCTAAATAAACTAATCTAATATAATTACACAGTCAGGAAGTTGAATTATCATCTCTCAAGTTAGAATGGTGGGACAGGAGCTGAGCAGTCATCATCAATATCTGATATAGGAGTTTTTGTCTCCCCACTGTGGAAAGCTGCATTGATTCAGTCCATGCTATTTCATCATACAGAAAGTTCTGTTGACTGAGATGGTAAACATAAAGATATGCAATTTCCTGGGGGTTATTGTGATCTAATCACATGACCTAACTTAAGTATATAAGGTATTGGAATATAACTTTTAAGTTTCATATTAAAATTAACAATTAATGTCAAATAAACACATACCACCACCAAAGTACCATACAGACACTTATAAAGGATTCTTAGGAATGTGCCTATCCCTACAATACACTGAGATTACCCAACCTACCAGCGGAGGTTGGCACCCTAAATACTGCTCATTGACGGCTCACTCTGCTGGCCCTGTCTGCCCTGTTTTGGAGCAGGGGAGAAAGGCAAAAAGACAGCATAGAAATGGATAGATGTGTCAGAATGTTAGAATATATACATGGCACTTATACATTTTTTGGGGGGTTAATTTGTTAAATTGCTGAATGAGAATTCTCTGTGTGAAAAATATTATTTATCTACTTGCCCTGTGTTTTTCAAATCTGCCTACCAGCGGGGGTTGGCACCCTAGATGCAACGAGAGTGGCGCCTCGGCTCGTCGGCGGCTGTCCCTTCTATCCCTTACTGAATTTAAATGCCAGATGGTATAGGTTAAAGGGAGAGGATGATCAATAAAGTGCTTAGTGTCAAGGCTATCGGTTGTGTAATTTGGTGTCACATAAGGTTGGCCTTTATATTATAGCACAGATAGAAAGAAATTCCACATATGTGACAGAACTATAGTAGATAGTACATAACATCATAACCTTTTGAAACACTCTGATATTTAACCCCTTAGTGACAGAGCCAATTTGCAGCTTAATGACCGGGCCAATTTTTACAATTCTGACCACTGTCACTTTATGAGGTTATAACTCTGGAACGCTTTAACGAATCCCGCTGATTCTGAGACTGTTTTTTTTGTGACATATTGTACTTCACGTTAGTGGTAAAATTTTTTGATATGACGTGCGTTTATATATGAAAAAATGGAAATATGGTTAAAATGTAGCAATTTTCAAACTTTAAAATTTTTATGCCCTTAAATCAGAGAGATATATCACACACATTTCTTAATAAATAACATTTCCCACTTGTCTACTTTACATCAGCACAATTTTGGAAACAAAATGTACCCCAGACCACATAATGCTGTATGGCTGAGAAATGTAAGCGAGAAAAATTTCTAATGCTTTTTCAGAGTGACAGATATCACATTAATGTACCCCAGACCACAGAATACTGTATGGGTGAGTAATTTAATCCAAAAATTTTTTTAAAACGTGTTTTGAAAGTGTTAGTTATCACAGAAATGTACTCCACATCACAGAATATTTCATGGTTGAGTAATTGAACCCAGAAAAAATGTAAACGTTTTTTTGTAGTGTTAGATATCACGTAAATGTACCACACACCATGGAATACTGTATAACTAAAAAATTTAAACCAGCAAAAAAGTTTTTATGCTGTTTTTGGAGTTTTATACATCAGAAAAATGTACCCCAGACCACGGAATACGGCATGGCTGAGAAATGTGACCAAGCAAAATTTTTGACCACGTTTTTGTAGTGTTATACAGTGGGTACAGAAAGTATTCAGATCCCTTTAAATTTTTCACTCTTTGTTTCATTGCAGCCATTTGGTAAATTTAAAAAGTTTACTTTTTTCTCATTAATGTACACTCTGCACCCCATCTTGACTGAAAAAAACAGGAGTGTAGAATTTTTTGCAAATTTATTAAAAAAGAAAAACTGAAATATCACATGGTCATAAGTATTCAGATCCTTTGCTCAGCATTGAGTAGAAGCACCCTTTTGAGCTAGTACAGCCATGAGTCTTCGTGGGAATGATACAACAAGTTTTTCATACCTGGATTTGGGGATCCTCTGCCATTCTTCCTTGCAGATCCTCTCCAGTTCTGACAGGTTGGATGGTGAACTTTGGTGGACAGCCATTTTCAGGTCTCTCCAAAGATGCTCAATTGGTTTTAGGTCAGTGCTCTGGCTGGGCCAGTCAAGAATGGTCACAGAGATGTTCTGAAGCCACTCCTTTGTTATTTTAGCTGTGTGCTTAGGGTCATTGTCTTGTTGGAAGGTGAACCTTCGGCTAAGTCAGAAGACCAGAGCACTCTGGAAGAGGTTTTCATCCAGTATATCTCTGTACTTGGCCGCATTCATGTTTCCTTCAATTGCAACCAGTCGTCCTGTCCCTGCAGCTGAAAAGCACCCCCAAAGCATGATGCTGCCACTACCATGTTTCACTGTTGGGATTGTATTGGGCAGGTGATTAGCAATGCCTGGTTTTCTCCACACATACCGCTTGGAGTTATCACCAAAAAGTTCTATCTTCGTCTCATCAGACCAGAGAATCTTATTTCTGATAGTTTGCGACTCCAACATGTGTTTTTCAGCAAACTGTATGCGGGCTTTCATATGTCTTGAACTGAAGAGAGGCTTCCGTCGGGCCACTCTGCCATAAAGGCCTGACTGGTGGAGGGCTGCAGTGATAGTTGACTTTGTGGAACTTTCTCCCATCACCCTACTGCATCTGTGGAGCTCAGCCACAGTGATCTTGGGGTTCTTCTTTACCTCTCTCACCAAGGCTCTTCTCACATGATTGCTCAGTCTAGGAAGACTTCTGGTCATCCCAAACTTCTTCCATTTAAGGATTATGGAGGTCATTGTGCTCTTAGGAACCTTGAGTTCTGCAGAAATTCTTTTGTAACCTTGACCAGATCTGTGCCTTGTCACAATTCTGTCTCTGAGCTCCTTGGCCAGTTCCTTTGACCTCATGATTCTCATTTGGTCTGACATGTACTGTGAGCTCTTATATAGACAGGTGTGTGCCTTTACAAATTAAGTCCTATCAGTTTAATTAACCCCTTCACCCCCAAGGGTGGTTTGCACGTTAATGACCGGGCCAATTTTTACAATTCTGACCACTGTCTCTTTATGAGGTTATAACTCTGGAACGCTTCAACGTATCTTCGCGATTCTGAGATTGTTTTCTCGTGACATATTGTACTTCACGTTAGAAGTAAAATTTCTTTGATATAACTTGCGTTTATTTTTGAAAAAATGCAAATATGGCGAAAATTTTTAAAATTTTGCAATTTTCAAACTTTGAATTTTTATTCCCTTAACAGAGAAATATATCACACAAAATAGTTAAGAAATAACATTTCCCACATGTCTACTTTACATCAGCACAATTTTGGAACCAAATTTTTTTTTGTTAGGAAGTTATAAGGGTTAAAAGTTGACCAGCGATTTCTCATTTTTACAACAAAATTTACAAAGCCATTTTTTTTAGGGACCACCTCACATTTGAAGTCACTTTGAGGGGTCTATATAGCAGAAAATACCCAAACGTGACACCATTCTAAAAACTGCACCCTCAAGGTACTCAAAACCACATTCAAGAAGATTATTAACCCTTCAGGTGCTTCACAGGAACTAAAGCAACGTGGAAGGAAAAAATGAATATTTAACTTTTTAGCCACAAAAATGATCTTTTACAAACTTTTTTTTTATTTTCACAAGGGTAAAAGGAGAAAATGGACAGATAAGGTTGTTATGCAATTTCTCCTGAGTACGCCAATACCCAATATGTGGGGGAAAACCACTGTTTGGGCACACGGCAGAGCTCGTAAGGGAAGGAGCGGCGTTTGACTTTTTCAAACTAAAATTGGCGGGAATTGAGATTGGACGCCATGTCGTGTTTGGAGAGCCCTGATGCGCCTAAACAGTGGAAACCCCCACAAGTGACACCATTTTGGAAACTAGACCCCCTAAGGTACTTATCTAGATCTGTTGTGAGCACTTTGAACCCCCAAGTGTTTCACAAAAGCTTATAATGCCTGGGTGTGAAAAAAAAAAAAACAATTTTCCACAAAAATGATTTTTTAGTCCCAAATTTTTGAATTTTCCCAAGGAAATTGGACCCCAAAAGTTGTTGTCCAATTTGTCCTGAGTACGCTGATACCCCATATGTGGGGGGGGGGAACTGTTTGGGTGCACGGCAGGGCTTGGAAAGGAAGTAGTAACGTTTTGGAATGCAGACGTTGATGGGGGTCATGTTCCGTTTGCAGTGCCCCAGATGAGCCTAAACAGTGGAAAACCCCCACAAGTGACCCCATTTTGGAAACTAGACCCCTAAGGAACTTATCTAGATCTTTGGTGAGCACTTTGAACTCCCAAGTGCTTCACACAAGTTTATAATGCCCGGGCATGAAAATAAAAAATCCTATTTTTTTCCCACAAAAATTATCTTTTAGTCACTAATTTTTTATTTTCCCAAGGGTAACAGGAGAAATTGGACCACATAAGTTGTTGTCCAATTTGTCCTGAGTACGCTGATACCCCATATGTGGGGGGGAACCACTGTTTGGGCGCACGGCAGAGCTCGGAATCGAAGGAGCACCATTTGACTTTTTCCAACCAAAATTGGCTGGAATTGAGATTGGATGCCATGTTGCATTTGGAGAGCCCCTGATGTGCCTAAACAGTGGAAACCCCCCACAAATGACCCCATTTGGGAAACTAGACCCCCTAAGGAACTTTTCTAGATCTTTGGTGAGCAATTTGAACCCCCAAGTGCTTCACACAAGTTTATAACGTAGAGCCGTAAAATTTAAAAATCATATTTTTTCCACAAAAATGATCTTTTCACCCCAATTTTTATTTTTCCAAGGGTAACAAGACTCCAAAAGTTATTGTGCAATTTGTTCTGAGTGCGCTGATACCCCATATGTGGGGTTAAACCACTGTTTGGGTGCATGGCAGAGTTTGGAAGGGAAGGAGCGCCGTCTGACTTTTTCAACGCAGAATTGGCTGGACGCCATGTCGTGTTTGGAGAGCTCCTGATCTGCCTAAACAGTGGAAACCCCCATAAATGACACCATTTTGGAAACTAGACCCCTCAAGGAACTTATCTAGATGTGTGGTGAGAACTTTTAACCCCCAGGTGTTTCACTAAAGTTTATAACGTACAGCCGTAAAATAAAAAATCCTTTTTTTTTTTACAAAAATGATTTTTTCGCCCCCAATATTTTATTTTCACAAGGGTAACAGAAGAAATTGGAACCCAAAAGTTGTTGTCCAATTTGTCCTGAGTACGCTGATACCCAATATGTGGGAGAAAACTACTGTATGGGCGCACGTCAGGGCTCGGAAGGGAAGTAGTGACGTTTTGGATTGCAGACTTTGATGGAATGGTCTGGGGGCGTCATGTCGCCTTTGGAGAGCCCCTGATGTGCCTAAACAGTGGAAACCCCCCACAAGTGACCCCATTTTGGAAAATAGACCCCACAAGGAACTTGTCTAGATGTGTGGTGAGCACTTTGAACCCCGAAGTGCTTCACAGAAGTTTATAACGCACAGCCGTAAAAATAAAAAATCTTTTTTTTTTTTTTTTTTGCAAAAATGATTTTTTTGCCCCAATATTTTATTTTTACAAGGGTAACAGGAGAAATTGGACCCCAAAAGTTGTTATCCAATTTGTCCTGAGTACGCTGATATCCAATATGTGGGAGAAAACTACTGTATGGGTACACGTTGGGGCTCGGAAGGGAAGTAGTGACGTTTTGGATTGCAGACTTTGATGGAATGGTCTGGGGGCGTCATGTCGCATTTGGAGAGCCCCTGATGCGCCTAAACAGTGGAAATCCCCAACAAGTGACCCCATTTTGGAAAATAGACCCCACAAGGAACTTATTTAGATGTGTGGTGAGCGCTATGAAGCCCCAAAGTGCTTCACAGAAGTTTATAATGTACAGCCGTAAAAACAAAAAAAAAATTATTTTTTTTTGTACAAAAATGATATTTTCGCCCCCAGTTTTTTATTTTCCCAAGGATAACAGAAGAAATAGGACAAATTGCACAATAACTCTTGGGGTCCAGAGTACGCTGATACCCCATATGTGGGGATAAACTACTGTTTGGACGCATGGCAGAGCTGAGAAGTGAAGGAGCACCGTTTGACTTTTTCAACGCAGAATTGGCTGGAATTGAGATCAGACGCCATGTCACATTTGGAGAGCCCCTGATGTGCCTAAACAGCGGAAACCCCCCAATTCTAACTCCAACCCTAACCCCAACACACCCCTAACCCTAGTCCCAACCCTAACCACAAACCTAACCCTAACACACCCCTAATCCCAACCCTAACCCTAATCCTAACTTTAGCGCCAACCCTAACCCTAACTTTAGCCGCAACCCTAACCCTAACCCTAATGGGAAAATGGAAATAAATCCTTTTTTTTAATCTTATTATTTTTCCCTTACTAAGGGGGTGATAAAGGGGGGTTTGATTTACTATTTATAGCGGGTTTTTATGATTGGCAGCTGTCACGCTAAAAGACGCTTTTTATTGCAAAAATAGTTTTTGCATCATCACATTTTGAGAGCTATAATTTTTGCATATTTTGGCCCACAGAGTCATGTGAGGTCTTATTTTTTGCGGGACGAGTTGACGTTTTTATTGGTACCATTTTTGAGCACATGACGTTTTTTGATCGCTTTTTATTTCGATTTTTGGGAGGTTAGAATGAACAAAAATCAGCAATTCATGAATTTCTTTTGGGGGAGGCGTTTATACCGTTCCGCGTGTGGTAAAATTGATAAAGCAGTTTTATTCTTCGGGTCAGTACGATTATGGCGATACCTCATTTATATCATTTTTTCATGTTTTGGCGCTTTTATAGAATAAAAACAATTTTATATAAAAAATAATTATTTTTGCATCGCTTTATTCTGCGAGCTATAACTTTTTTATTTTTTCGCTGATGATGCTGTATGATGGCTCGTTTTTGCGGGACAAGATGACGTTTTCAGCAGTACCATGTTTTTTTATATCGGTCTTTTTGATCGCGTGTTATTCCACTTTTTGTTCGGCGGTATGATGATAAAGCATTGATTTTTTGCTTTTTTTTTTTTTTTTTTAAGGGGTTCACTAAAGGGGTTAACTAGTGGGACAATTTTATAGGTGGGGTCGTTATGGACGCGGTGATACCAAATATGTGTACTTTTATTGCTTTGTTTTTTTTATTTACAGGAAGAATGAATTTATTGGGGAATATATATATATTTTTTTTATTTATTTTGGATTTTTTTTTAAAACATGTTTATTTTTATTTTTTTAACTTTTTTACTTTGTCCCAGGGTGGGACATCACTGTATTTTATCAGATCGCTGGTGTGACAGTGTGCACAGCACTCTGTCACACCAGCGATCGCTCAGGCAGTGCAGCAGGCTTCTCAGTGCCTGCTCTCGGCAGGCACTGAGGTAGCCGCCTCCCTCCAGGACCCTGGCGCCATCTTGGATCCGGGTCCTGGGAGGGAGGAAGCCCTCAGAACAGCGCGATCACATCGCGCTGCTCTGAGAGTCTCAGGGGGCGCGCAGGGAGCCCCCACCCTGCGCGATCCTCCCCTGTGCCCCCAGTACACCGCGATCATGTTTGATCGCGGTGTGCAAGGGGTTAATGTGCCGGGAGCGGTCCGTGACCGCTCCTGACACACAGTCATGGGTGTCAGCTGTGATAATCAGCTGACACCCGGCCGCGTACTATCCCGTCCCCGGTCATACGGGCCCAGGTACCATGGACGGGATAGTACGTCCGATGGCAGTAAGGGGTTAAACACAGCTGGACTCCAATGAAGGAGTAGAACCACCTCAAGGAGGATCACAAGGAAATGGACAGCATGTGACTTAAATATGAGTGTCTGAGCAAAGGGTCTCAATACTATGACCATGTGATATTTCAGTTTTTCTTTTTTAATAAATGTGCCAAAAAATAAATTTGTCAGAGCAAAGGGTCTGAAAACTTATGACCATGTGATATTTCAGTTTTATTTTTTTAATGCATTTGCAAAAATTTCTACATTTCTGTTTTTTTCAGTCAAGATGGGGTGCAGAGTGTACTGTACATTAATGAAAAAAATGAACTTTTTTTAATTTACCAAATGACTGCTAATGAAACAAAGAGCGAAAAATTTTAAGGGGTCTGAATAGTTTCTGTACCCACCGTATATCACAGTAGTGTACCCCAGTCCAAGGAATACCGTATGAGAAATTTGTGAGAAATTTAACCCAGCAACATGTTTTAACACTTTTTTGGAGTGCTAGATGTCACAAAAATGTACCCCAGGCCACAGAATACTCTATGGGTGAGTAATTGAATACAGAAAAAAATGTCAACACATTTTTGGAGTGTTACATAACACAAAAATGTACCACAAAGTACGTAATACTCTATGGATCTCACAACATATTCACAAAAAAAAAGGCTGCAGCTATACTGCACAGCCCTAATCCCTGTCTACAGACTGTATTCTGCCACTGTCCCTGCTCCTGCAACTCTTTCTCCCTTACTAGACTAAATGCTGAATGTATGTGATACAAACAGCAAAACAAGCAATTAGCCCTTCGAATGGCTGTTAGTATGATGGCTCTGCAACAGCAGTATCAACACTACAGAACTCTGATTTGTTATTCTGTACACACAGGCCTAGAAAGCACTCTCTCGCTCCAATATTAAGCTAATATTAAGTGTCACAGAGCTGTGCAATGGCGTTAATGTGCCGAGCCAGGACTGTTCTTTTATAACCCCTGATGAAGTCACACGGCCAGCCAATCACAGTAATGCCACAACCAAGATGGCTACGGCATTATAGTGATGCACAGGCAATCCCCCCATGCTTATTGGCTGTGTAACAGGTGCCAAACGTGGCGGGGATTCGAGTTTTACATGCTCATTGAGTAATAAGCACATCCGAGCACCCAGATACTTGAGTGATATGCGAGTATCACCGACCACGTTCGCTCATCCCTAAATATAACTTAATTTTCTACCTGAAAGGTAGTTAGACAGGATTAAAATGCTATTTACCTGCAGACTAACTCTATATCTACTGGTAAAAATAATTTTTGGATGTGATTTGTTCCCTTTAACACCTTTACCCCCAAGAGTGGTTTGCATGTTAATGACCGGGCCAATTTTTACAATTCTGACCACTGTCCCTTTATGAGGTAATAACTCTGGAACGCTTCAATAGATCCTGGTGATTCTGACAAAGTTTTCTCGTGAAATATTGTACTTCATTATATTGGTAAAATTTCTTTGATATGACTTGCATTTATTTGTGAAAAAACATAAATTTGGAGAAAATTTTGAAAATTTTGCAATTTTCCAACTTTAAATTTTTTATGCCCTTAAATCAGAGAGATATGTCACACAAAATACTTAATAAGTAACATTTCCAACATGTCTAATTTACATCAGCACAATTTTGGAACCCAAATTTTCTTTTGTTAGGAAGTTATAAGGGTTAAAAGTTAAACAGCGATTTCTCATTTTTACACCATATTTTTTTAAGGACCACATCACATTTGAAGTCACTTTGAGGGGTCTATATGATAGAAAATACCCAAGAGTGACACAATTCTAAAAACTGCACCCCTCAAGGTGCTCAAAACCACATTCAAGAAGTTTATTAATCCTTCAGGTGCTTTACAGGAATTTTTGGAATGTTTAAAAAAAATGAACATTTAACTTTTTTTTCACAAAAAATTTACTTCAAATCTAATTTTTTTATTTTACCAAGGATAACGGGAGAAATTAAGCACCAAAAGTTATTGTTCAATTTGTCCTGAGTACGCTGATACCCTATATGTGCAGGTAAACCACTGTTTGGACGCATGGTAGAGCTCGGAAGGGAAGCGCCGTTTGACTTTTCAATGCAAAGTCGGCTGGAATTGAGATCGGACGCCATGTTGCGTTTGGAGAGCCCCTGATGTGCCTAAACAGTGGAACCCCCCCACAAATGACACCATTTTGGAAACTAGACCCCCTAAGGAACTTATCTATATGTGTGGTGAGCACTTTGAATCCCCAAGTGCTTCACAGAAGTTTATAATGTAGAGCTGTAAAAATAAAAAATCATATTTTTTCCACAAAAATCTTTTCACTTCCAATTTTTTATTTTCCTAATAGTAGCAGGAGAAATTGGACCCCAAAAGTTATTGTGCAATTTGTCCTGAGTAATCTGATAGCCTATATGTGGGGGTAAGCAACTGTTTGGGCGCATGGCCAAAAATGATCTTTTCACACCAAGCTTTGATGGAATGGTCTGTGGGCATCATGGCGCGTTTGCAGAGCCCATGATATGCTTAAACAGTGGAAATGCCCCAAGTGACCCCATTTTTGAAATTAGATCCCCCAAGGAACTTATCTAGATGTGCCTTAACAGTGGCAATGCCCAACAAGTGCCCCTTTTTGGAACTAATGTACTGTTTCCTGGTATGTGAATTTTAGAGATGACACCGGATCTCAGTGCAGCTCAGTCCGGCTGGGAGCAGAGCCCAGTGACTGGATGTACCTGCAGTGACTTCGGTGAGATCCCCGCTAGCACCCTGAGCCATGAGCGCTCATGGTGCTAGCGGGGATCTCCCCGGATCTCACCACAGCTCAGCTCAGCTAGGAATGGAGCCAGTGACCGGAGGTAACCTCTATGACGTCACCCCCAGTTACTGAAGCTGCATTCCCAGCAGCTCATTCACCAGTGGTTCTCAGCATTGACGGTCACATCTTGGCACCGTCCAGGTTGAAAACTAATTATCCCCAGACATGGATCACGGCGTGGGACAGAACGACGGACGGGTATAGTATATTATTGCTTTTTTATTTTACTTTTATTACAGTGCGCATGATCAGCAAGTTTCCTAACTCTGATGACCCGGATGTCATCATGATGACATATGCTTACCATAGCAACGATAAGGACCCCGCGTCACGCAGCGGGGTCTCAGATCCAAAGACAGAGGGGCTGTCAGCCCTGTGCCAGCTTCCAGAATCTGCGATCTCGTTCGATGGCAGAATTTCAGGGCTTAATGTGCCGGTGCGGTATGTGACCACTCCTGGCTAGTGTTGAGCGATACGATACTGCAAATATCGGGTATCGGCCGATATTAGCTGTATCGGGCTTTCGATTCCGAGTACCGATATTTTCGTCATATCGGATACCGGAATCGGGATTGTCACTGTCACTGTCAGTGTCCGTCGGTCGGGTCTGTCAGGAGTCAGCGGCACTTACCTGGCAGAAGATCTCCGGCGGTCACGGGCTGGACTGCTTCATGGCCGCCATCATCTTTCCCCAGCGGTCACATGCAGTTTCTCGCGATAACTGCAGTGACTGCTGGGTAATCCCGGCCGTAAAGCAGTCAGTCCGATGACGTCACCGCCGGGGAAGCAGGTAATCAGCTGTGCTGCGTCGCGATGACAGGCTCTGCCTGTCATTGCGATGTAGCAGAGCTGGATCGTCGTGGGACTGTCGTTACTATGGACTGCGTCGGACAGGTGGTATACTGTTGGTTTGTTTTTTTTCTTTTTTTACAGGAGATCGATGGCGTCGCAGGAATGAGAGTATAATAAAATTAATGAAAACTGTGTTGTCTCTTTTATTTCATTAAAAGACTTTTTTCTTGCTTTGTCTTTTTTTTATACATTTAATAACTTTGGGATTAATAATGGATCGGTGTCTTCTTGACACCTCTCCATTATTAACCGGGCTTATTGTCACCGTGCAATCAACGGTGACATTAACCCCTTATTACCCCACTTGCCACCGCTACAGGGCAGTGGGAAGAGCCGGGTAAAGTGCCACAATTGGCACATCTTTTGATGCGCCAAATGTGGGGCTGCTGTAGCCTGGTATTATCAGGCTGTTGAGGGCCAAAATCCATGGGCCTTGACAGTCTTTTAATACCAGGCCGCAGCAGTCTGCATTTTACTTGGCTGGTTAACAAAAATAGGGGGACCCCTACGCCGTTTTTTTTTCGAGGGGATCCCCTATTTTTGTTAACCAGCCAAGCTAAGCAGACTGCTGTGGCCTGGTATTATCAGGCTTGCAAGGTCCATGGATATTGGATCCTTACCAGCCTGAAAAAACCAGGCCTCAGCGGTCTGCTTCATCTGGCTGGTTAACAAAAATAGGGGGGACCCCACGCCAATTTTTTTCGAGGGGATCCCCTATTTTTGTTAATCAGCCAAGATATGCAGACTGCTGTGGCCTGGTATTATCAGGCTGGCAAGGTCCATGGATCTTGGCTCCTTAACAGCCTGAAAATCCAGGCCTCAGCGGTCTGCTTCATCTGGCTGGTTAACAAAAATAGGGGGGACCCCACGCCAATTTTTTTCGAGGGGATCCCCTATTTTTGTTAATCAGTTCCCTCTGACGTCACTGATTGTGTCCCTGGCTGACCTGAAGTGAAAGTGGAAAGCAATCAATTAAGCTTTCCACTTCCTCTCCTGTCAGCCAGGAGAGGAACTCATTCATTTTGGGGTTTACTGTGAGGCTGCAGCATTAGCTGCGGTCCCTGCAGTAAACATTAACCCTTTCTGAAGGATTACACCGTGGGACCTGACTGTGCATCGGATTGGTAAGAATAATTTTGCTTTTTTATTTTATTTTTATTACAGGAAATGGTTTTTGCAGTCAAATAAAAGATGGTCAAAAACATGTGTCTTTATTTCATTAAAATGATTTTTAATTAAAGTGTGTGTGTTTTATTTTTATTTCATGCAATAGGATTAATAATTGATAGTTGTCTAATTGACAGCTCTCAATTATTAACCTGGCTTAAGGTCACCTTTCAATTGCAATGTGGCTTTAACCCCATATTAACCCATTTGCCACCGCTACAGGGCAATGGGAATAGACGGGCAAAGTGCCAGAAAGGGCGAATCTAATTATAGATTTGTCTTTTCTGGGGTGTCTGGGGGCAGATGTTAGTAGCCAGGGGGGGCCAAAAATAATGGTCCCTCTCTGGGCTATTATTATCTGCCCCCATTCGCTGGCTTTGTCTGTCTGGTTGCGAAAATAGGGCGGGAGCCCACGCATTTTTTTTAAACAATTTTACACCTCATATATATATATATATATATATATATATATATATATATATATATATACATGTCATTGAATTTGTGACACATATATATATATTTATATTTATAGTTCATACACTTCTACATAGTATAATAGCCGCTAATTCAATTGACGGCTTTTGTGAAAATGCAGAACCCGACATGAAATGACACTTGGTGTACATAGGGTTAACCATGTCTTTTCATGTCCTTTGCTATCTGATTTGCACAAACAATTACATCAGTCTATGTGTGCAAAATTTCACACCTGTAGGGGTTAATTAAAGGTGTAAATTCGTAGCAAAAAAGTCCGGTTTTTTTACAACGAATTTACACCTTTAATTAACCCCTACAGGTGTGAAATTTTGCAAACATAGACTGATGTAATTGTTTGTGCAAATCAGATTGCAAACGACATGAAAAGACATGGTTAACCCTATGTACACCAAGTGTCATTTCATGTCGGGTGCTTCTGTCTTTTCACAGAAGCCGGCTTTACCCGGCAATTGAATCAGAGGATATTTTACTATGTAGAAGTGTATAAACTATACATATATGTATATATATATATATGTCACAATGACATGTATATATATATATATATATATGTATTCTATGTGTGTATATTTAGTGTTTACAAGGAAATAAAGGTTTTTTTTAGTTGCGATATTCTGTTCCCATAGACTTACATGGGACTTCCGGTATCGGAATTGGATATCGGCGATATTTAGTGATATCGGCGATACCATTCCGATCCGATATTTTTAGATATCGAGCAGTATCGCTCAACACTACTCCTGGCAGCTAGTGCCGAGTGTCAGCTGTCAGAATCAGCTGACACCCGGCGGTGATATGCCGCGCATCCCCCGTGAGCTCGGCCGATCGCTTAGACGTAATAATCCGTTCATGGTCAAATTGGCCCTGGTCACATGGATCGATCATTATGTCTGATGTCAGAAAGGGGTTAAAAAGGAATCTAATTGTAATGTATTACAATAATCCAGTTTAACTTAATGCTGTGACCTTGGTGAATGGATAAAAATTAAAAGGGGAAAATGCCAATATTCTCCACAGCCATATATAAAAATTCTGGCGAATATTCTGATCTTGATCTTTAGTGTTTTCCCTCTTTAAGGTGTGACCTTTTGAAAATTGTTATGGAAGAAAAGTAAACACGCTATAACGGAGTAGATCTAAAAAAATTGTTATTCCCACTCTGTTCATGGGTAAGTAGGTGAAGAAGTATTACAAAATAAATTAACTTAAAGCAGGTGTGACCACACTGTCAGTTTTGGACCAGGATATGTTGTGAAAACGAAGACAAAAGTTAAAGATTTGTCCTCCATACCCAATTGATATGACCAGATTTTTACGTCCTAGGAAGGCCGCTTTTTCACATAGCTTTTTTTTTTATTTTTAAAAACAATCAGTAATTTTTTTAGTGATCTGTACACATTTTTTGGTCTAAATGTCAGGTTTTACAATCCTTGGTTTTTTTCTTTCTCATGAAGAAAATATTTCTTCGCTTCTCCTATCTATTAAATTGTAAAATACAGACTGCACATAGATGACATTTATGTGCTCTTCATTTTTTGTTTAGCAAGGCATTGACTTGTTTTGGAAAGTTTGATCCAATAGGTTAAAGTAATTACATGTAACTTTGTTTTTTTTGCACACATCAGTCTGCAAAAAAAAAGAACACATGGAAAGGGTTGATTGAAATGGTCCAAGATCTACCCATAAAATAAACGGATAGTACATGTTCCTAAAAAACTAATTTGTGAAAGAGCCCTAAAGTCCAAGTGATTAACCCCTTAAGAAGTTAATGGCCAAGCAGTTTTTTTGTACTAAAATTGGTCAAATAGGCCTAAGCCATCAGACTAACATCACCATATTTCACAGATTTATGAGGTTTTTATGCTACAGTATAATACAGAATATTTCTTTCTCAAATATAATGCCTCTCATTTAAACCAAAAAGTTCTATTTTGGTTTCATCTAACCTCAAAAAATTGTTTTAGTAGGCTGCTGGCTTACCCAGGTCATCAGTAGCCAAATGCTAGACATGCAGGAATGTTCCTTATGGAACGCAGTGGCTTTCTTCTTCAAATCCAGTTATGCACATCATTGTTGTTCAGGGTCCTCCTGATGGTAGATTCAGGAACACTAACAGCTAATGTGAGAGAGGCCTTTAGTTGTTAAGAGGTTACCTTGGGTTCCATTACGACTTTTCAGACTATTATACAACTTGCTCTTGTAGAGATCTTTGGTACTTCACCACACCTGGGAAGGGTAATTATGATTTTTAATTTTCTTTAATTTGTACACAGTTTGTCTGATTATGGATTGGTGGAGTCCAAACTTTTTCGGCTACATGCCCACGAATAAGAATGGCAGCATTTTGAACACTGCGCATCTGAGCATGCACCCAAAGCGCTGTGTTCTACATTACAATCACAGTGGTTCTATTTAGCCCTGCATAAACTCACCTGCAGTGCGGGTTTACGAGCAGCAGAATGTCAATTTCTGCTAATCAGTGGTGGGGGTGGGGTTACACAAAGAAGGAGGCATATTTGGCACAAGACAGCAAGTCCTTTAGTGGTAATCTGCTGATAAAACACGGATTTTATTGAATCAACAACTCACAGCCCAGTAAGTGACACATCAATGGAATCAGGGTCTCTGCCCCTACATCATGCTGCTCTTAGATTAACCCTTTCGCGCCAGAGCCTGTTTTTGCCTTCGTGACCGGGCCAATTTTTACAATTCTGACCACTGTCACTTTATGAAGTTATAACTCTTCAATGCTTCAACGCATCCCACTTATTCTGAGAATGTTTTTTCATGACATATTGTACTTCATGATAGTGGCAAAATTTGTTCGATATGACTTGCGTTTATTTCTGAAAATATCGGAAATTTGGCAAAACTTTTGAAAATGTCCCAATTTTCAAACTTTTAACCTTTATGCCCTTAAACCAGTGAGTTATGTCATACAAAATAGTTAATTAATAACATTTCCCATGTCTACTTTACATCAGCACAATTTTTGGAACATGTTTTTTTGTTGCTATGTTGTTAGGGTTAAAAATTGATCAGCAATTTCTAATTTTTCCATAGAATATACAAAACCATTTTTTTTAGAAACCACATCACATTTGAAGTGACTTTAAGGGGCCCATATGACAGAAAAAAACGAAAAGTGACACCATTTTAAAAACTGCACCCCTCAAGGTGCCAAAACCACATTCAAGAAGTTTAGTAACTCTTCAAGTACTTCACAGGAATTAAATGGAATGTGGAAGGAAAAAATGAACAGTGTCACCAGCAAAGCACCCCCACATCATCGCACCACCTCCTCCATGCTTCACGGTGGGAACCAGGCATGTAGAGTCCATCCGTTCACCTTTTCTGCATGCAAAGCAGTAATCAAAGCAAAAGGTGGCTACTTTGAAGAACCTAGAATATAAGACATAATTTCAGTTGTTTCACACTTTTTTGTAAAGTGTAATGTTTAATTCCACATGTGTTAATTCATAGTTTTGATGCCTTCAGTGTGATTCTACAATTTTCATAGTCATGAAAATACAGAAAAATCATTGAATGAGAAGGTGTGTCCAAACTTTTGGTCTGTACTGTATGTGAAGGAAAACTACTGTTTGGGCGCACAGCAGGGCTCGGAAGGGAATGAGCGCCATTTGACTTTTGGAATACAAAACTGCCTTGAATCATGTCCGACGCTATGTTACGTTTGGAGAGGCCCTAAGGTGCTTAAACAGTGGAAACCGCCCACAAATTACCCCATTTTGGAAACTAGACCCCTTAAGGACTTTATCTAGATGTGTGGTGAGCACCTTTAAAGGGAATCTGTCACCCCATTTTTCGACTATGAGATGAGGCCACCGCCATCAGGGGTTTATCTACAGCATTCTGTAATGCTGTAGATAAGCCCCCGATGTTACCTGAAAGAGAAGAAAAACGAGTTTGATTATACTCACCCAGGGGCGGTATGGCATCCGATTTAGTCCGGAAGGAGTCGCGGTCCAATCCGGCGCCTCCCATCTTTTAGCGATAACGTCCTCTTCTTTGCTTCCAGTCGCGGCTCCGGTGCAGGCGCACTGCTCTGCCCTGTTCAGGTCAGAGAGGTCCGGCACCTGCGCACTGCAGTACTTTACTCTGCCCTCAAACAGGGCAGAGCAGTGCGCCTGTGCCGGAGCCGCGACAGGAAGCAAAGAAGAGGACCTCTGGACTGAATCGGATGCCGTACCGCTCCTGGGTGAGTATAATCTAACTCATTTTTTCTTCTCTTTCAGGTAACATCGGGGGCTTATCTACAGCATTACAGAATGCTGTAGATAAGCCCCTGTGTCATGTGTGCATTGCCACGAAGATCGTCGCGGTTGCACATTTTGACTTCTCACAGCTGAGCTGCTGTTTCTTTGTGTTTGGCAGCTAGGGAGTTAATTCTGTCTGTGCTCGGTGCTGGGACTGGGTGCAGTTTCTCCCGGCTGCAATTGATTATTTGTTGATTGGTTTCCTTTAAATTCCTGGTTGTCTGCTTGGGAGTTGCCAGTGAAACCTTCATGCAGACCACAGATAGGAATGAATCTGTATAGACTTTAGTTGTGAGCTCCTTAGTTGTTCTAAGCTCAACTTGGTTAGAGTTTATTTCCCAGTCCATTTATTTTCCTTTGGTGTTTGAGTGTGTATGCAAGCGAGTGTTATCCTGTCTGTCTTATATGTCTAATCTGTGTATTTAGCTAAGATCAGCCCATATCCCTTTGGTGGTAGTCAGGATCCTTCTTAGGACTGATTACAGGGTTCAGGGTCTGATAGGAGACAGGGTTAGGCTGGAGACTTGGACCTCTGAACCATTATCAGTACCTCCAAGGTGAGGGATTAGTTAGGACCCCAGTTTAGGGTCAGGTTAGATCCCGGTCCACCTCGTTCCTGTTTCAGCTCATCAAGTCCTCAAGATTAACCCTGAGTTCAGCAGATATCGTGTCAGGTAAATCTATTCTATACTTACATGCTGATGTTGCTATACTAGTTGTTGTATAGAGTGTTGTTCCTGTATTAATAGTTTACTGACATTGTATACATATCATTAGACAGCGTGACATTTTCACGGGCCATAAAAATTATCTCCAGTTACCATGGATCCAGTAGCCCAGCTGGCTCTGCAGTTGCAGGGATTATCCATGGAGCTGACGGACATTAAGTCCAAAGTTTTGTCTCCCCTGGAGCAAACCAGAGTTGAACCTAAGGTTGCTCTCCCGGACAGGTTCACTGGTGGGCGAGACAAATTTTTCACCTTCCGGGAGGCATGTAAATTGTATTTTCGGCTTCGGCCTCGATCATCAGGGAGTGAGGAGCAGAGAGTGGGAATTGTTATCTCACTTCTGCAAGGGGATCCTCAATCCTGGGCATTTTCCCTTCCTCCGGGATCCCCGGCTCTACTGTCTGTAGATCAATTTTTTACTGCCCTGGGATTGGTATATGATGACCCAGATCGGGTCTCTCTTGCTGAGACAAAATTACGTAAGATACAGCAGGGAGATCGTCCGGCAGAGGAATTTGCTTCTGAGTTTCGTAGATGGGCCACAGATACTCAGTGGAATGACCCAGCTCTTAGGAGCCAGTTTTGTCATGGGCTTTCTGATAAATTAAATGACGTTTTGGCTCAGTATGAGTCTCCTCCTTCTCTGGAGGCTGCTATGGCCTTAGCTATCCGTACTGATAGACGGCTTCGGGAGAGGGGTGAGGTAACCCCACTCCCTGTTGTTTCTCCACCTACCACTAAAGTCCCTTATGTTGAGGTTCCCCTTGTCTGTTCGGATGAGCCTATGCAGTTGGGAGGGACATCATTTCGTAGGAGGGGATTGGCGGTACGCCGCAGGACTAGAAGATGTTTTTTCTGCGGGAAAGAGGGACATTTTGTTGGAGAATGTCCATCCCGTGCCTTGTTGAGCCAAAAGTCGCCGGAAAACTGTTAATCCCAGGTTGTGTGGTGGACGACAACCTGGGAGTATGTATTTCATCCGCCAGTTCTTCTCAGTTCCTTGTACCAGTGGAGGTGTAGTTGGTACGAGAGTGGAGAGATTGTCTGTTCTTCTTGATAGTGGTTCCGGGGCTAATCTGGTTGACGCTCAGTTTGCTCAGGCTCAAGGTATGCATCTGAATGTATTGGTCAAACCGATCCCTATATTCTCCATTGACGCCAGGCCTCTCGGCCAAGGTAGCTTTGTTCATGAGGTTCATAACATTGACCTTCGGGTAGGGGCAATACATAGGGAACAATTATCTTGCTATGTGTTGGAGGGTCTACCTACTCCCATTGTGTTGGGACTTCCTTGGTTGGTTAAACATAACCCTGTGATTAATTGGCAGTCCAGAGAAATAAGCCAATGGGGTGAGTTTTGCAAAAGCAACTGCATGAACACAGTCATCAGTGCGGTCGTGCCTAGTACATTGCCTCCTTTTTTGGAGGATTTTGGGGATGTTTTCTCTGAGGAGGGGTGTCAGGAGTTACCTCCTCATCGCGTGTATGACTGCTCTATTAATCTCCTTCCTGATGCTAAGTTGCCTAAAGCTAGGTTGTATAATCTTTCTGGTCCTGAGAGGCAGGGTATGAAAGATTATATTTCTGAAAGTCTGGCCAAAGGGCATATTAGACCTTCATCTTCCCCAGTAGCCGCGGGGTTCTTCTTTGTGAAGAAGAAAGATGGAGGCCTACGCCCTTGCTTGGATTTCCGCGAACTTAATCGGATTACTGTTTGAGATCCGTATCCACTCCCTCTTATTCCTGATCTCTTCAATCAAATTGTTGGCGCCAAATGGTTTTCTAAATTGGATCTCAGGGGGGCGTATAATCTGATTAGGATAAAAGAGGGGGATGAGTGGAAAACGGCGTTTAACACGCCGGAGGGACATTATGAGAACCTTGTCATGCCTTTTGGTCTGACTACTGCACCAGCAGTATTCCAACATTTTGTTAATGACATTTTTCGTCACCTTGTGGGGCTGTTTGTGGTTGTATATTTGGACGACATTTTAATTTACTCGCCAGATCTTGTGTCTCATCAGGAGCATGTGAGACAGGTGTTGCAGATCTTGCGAGACAATAAATTATACGCCAAACTGGAGAAGTGTGTATTTGCCGTACAGGAACTTCAGTTTTTGGGTTTTTTGGTGTCAGCCTCCGGTTTCCGTATGGACCCTGAAAAGGTGAGAGCAGTGCTTGAATGGGATCAGCCAGGGGATCTTAAGGCTCTGCAGCGTTTTTTGGGGTTTGCTAACTACTACCGGAAATTTATTTGTAATTTCTCATCTGTCATCAAACCTCTCACTGACATGACAAGAAAAGGGACGGATTTTTCTAAATGGTCGGACAAAGCTTGCCAAGCCTTTTCCTCTTTGAAGAAATGTTTTGCTTCGGCACCCGTTCTCATCCAACCAGATGCATCTCAGCCGTTCATTGTGAAGGTGGATGCGTCTGACGTAGGGGTGGGTGCTATATTGTCCCAGGGTCAGTCCCCTGGTAAATGGCATCCGTGCGCTTTCTTTTCTAAGAAATTGTCGTCCGCCGAAAGGAATTATGATATCGGCAATAGGGAACTTTTGGCCATTAAGTTAGCTTTTGAAGAATGGCGTCACTTTTTGGAGGGGCAGTCCACCCGGTTACCGTTATTACTGATCACAAGAACCTGTTGTATTTGGAATCCGCTAAGCGTCTGAATTCCAGACAAGCTCGATGGTCGTTGTTTTTTACCAGGTTTAATTTTGTCGTCACTTATCGCCCGGGGTCTAAGAATGTAAAGGCTGATGCCTTGTCTCGCAGTTTCCCAGGGGCCGGGAAAACGGATGACCCGAGTCCTATCCTTCAGGAGGGGGTGTTAGTGTCGGCTGTATTTTCTGAGCTTGAGGAGGAGGTGTTAGAGGCTCAGGGGGACGCCCCTGCAGGACCTCCAGGGAGACTGTTTGTCCCAAATCTGTTGAGACAAAAGGTTATTGAGGCACATCATAATTCTGCTCTAGCAGGACATCCAGGGAGTAAGGCTACTTTAGATCTCCTTTCTCGCCGGTTTTGGTGGCCTAATGCTAATAAAGATGTTATAACTTTTGTCGCGTCATGTGGGGTGTGTGCTCGCTCTAAAACCCCTCATACCCGTCCGTCTGGGACCCTTTTACCCTTGAAACTTCCGGAGCGTCCATGGACTCATTTATCTATGGACTTCATTACGGACCTTCCTCCGTCGTCAGGGAATACTGTCATACTGGTGGTTGTTGACAGGTTCAGTAAGATGGCACATTTCGTTGCTCTTCCTGCACTCCCTAATGCTAAAACTCTGGCGCAGGTGTTCATTAGGGAGATCGTTAGACTTCATGGGTTGCCTTCTGATGTGGTGTCAGATAGGGGGTCTCAGTTTGTGTCCAAATTTTGGAGGGCATTTTGTTTACGTCGGGGAATGCAATTGTCATTTTCCTCGGCTTTTCATCCGCAGACCAATGGTCAGACAGAGCGTCTGAATCAGAGCTTAGAGACATATCTCCGGTGTTTTGTCTCAGAGAACCAAGAGGACTGGTCTTCTTTCTTGCCTCTGGCAGAGTTCGCTCTTAACAACAGGCGGAGCGAGTCCACTGGTAAGTCCCCGTTTTTTGGGGCATATGGTTTTCATCCCCAGTTTTGTACTTTCAATGGGGGGGGCCCTTCTGGGGTTCCTGAGGAGGAGCGTTTCTCGTCGTCACTTGCTTCTGTGTGGAGAGGTGTATTGAATAATCTGAGTGCGATGGGGAACCGTTACAAACGTATGGCTGATAGGAGGAGAGTTTCTGGTCCAGATCTGAATGTGAACGATCTGGTATGGTTGTCTACCAGGAATATAAAACTTAAAGTGCCCTCCTGGAAACTGGGTCCCAGATTCATCGGGCCGTACAGGATCAGTTCCATAATTAATCCTGTGGCATTTCGTCTGGACCTCCCTCCTACGTTTAAAATTCATAATGTGTTCCACAAGTCATTACTTAAAAGGTATGTGGCACCAGTCATACCGTCACCTCTACCTCCTCCTCCTGTGTTGGTCAATGGTAACTTGGAATTTCAAGTATCAAAGATCATTGACTCACGTCTGAATCGCCGGTCCCTTCAGGACTTGGTGCATTGGAAGGGGTATGGTCCAGAGGAGAGGACGTGGGTCCCTGCGTCTGATGTTAACGCAGATCGTTTGGTTCGGACCTTCCACAGAACTCACCCGGGCAGGCCTGGCCCTGAGGGTCCGGAGGCCCCTCGTAGAAGGGGGGGTACTGTCATGTGTGCATTGCCACGAAGATCGTCGCGGTTGCACATTTTGACTTCTCACAGCTGAGCTGCTGTTTCTTTGTGTTTGGCAGCTAGGGAGTTAATTCTGTCTGTGCTCGGTGCTGGGACTGGGTGCAGTTTCTCCCGGCTGCAATTGATTATTTGTTGATTGGTTTCCTTTAAATTCCTGGTTGTCTGCTTGGGGAGTTGCCAGTGAAACCTTCATGCAGACCACAGATAGGAATGAATCTGTATAGACTTTAGTTGTGAGCTCCTTAGTTGTTCTAAGCTCAACTTGGTTAGAGTTTATTTCCCAGTCCATTTATTTTCCTTTGGTGTTTGAGTGTGTATGCAAGCGAGTGTTATCCTGTCTGTCTTATATGTCTAATCTGTGTATTTAGCTAAGATCAGCCCATATCCCTTTGGTGGTAGTCAGGATCCTTCTTAGGACTGATTACAGGGTTCAGGGTCTGATAGGAGACAGGGTTAGGCTGGAGACTTGGACCTCTGAACCATTATCAGTACCTCCAAGGTGAGGGATTAGTTAGGACCCCAGTTTAGGGTCAGGTTAGATCCCGGTCCACCTCGTTCCTGTTTCAGCTCATCAAGTCCTCAAGATTAACCCTGAGTTCAGCAGATATCGTGTCAGGTAAATCTATTCTATACTTACATGCTGATGTTGCTATACTAGTTGTTGTATAGAGTGTTGTTCCTGTATTAATAGTTTACTGACATTGTATACATATCATTAGACAGCGTGACATTCTGATGGCGGTGGCCCTATCTCATAGTCGAAAAATGGGGTGACAGATTCCCTTTAAACCTCAGGACCTTCACAGAATTTTATAATGTTGAAAATTAAAAAACACATTTTTTCCACAAAAATGTTATTTTAGCCTCATTTTTTTTATTTTCACAAGGGTAGCCAGAAAAATGTTCCCCTAAATTTGTTGTGCAATTTCTCCTGAGTACGACGATACCACATATGTGGAAGAAAACTATTGTTTGGGCGCATGGCAGACCTTGGAAGGAAAGTAGCGCTATTTGACTTTTGGAATACAAAATTGGCTTGAATCAATGGCTGTCGTCATGTTGCTTTTGGAGAGCCCCTGAGGTGCCTAAACAGTAGAAACCCCCCACAAGTGATCCCATTCTGGAAACCAGACTCCTCAAGGACTTTATCTAGATATGTGTTGAGCATTTTGAACCGCAGGGGCTTCACAGAATTTTATAATGTTGAGCCATGAAAATTAAGAAACACATTTTCCCAGCAAAAATGTTGTTTCAGCCCCATCTTCTTTATTTTCACAATGGTAACAGGAGAAAACAGATGCAAAAATTAGTTGTGCAATTTTTCCAAAGTGCGTGTAGCGTCGGCGTCCCTGCCTTCTACCAGGCAGGGACGCTGTTCCCCTGCAGCAGCGTCCTCTGCCAGGCAGGGACGTCACCCCCCTTACCCTTCCTCAGCGTCCTCCTTCCGCCCTGCTGGGGCCGCGCGCTCCTTCCCTGCTGCTGGACTTAGGGCGCGCGCCCGCGCCCTCCCCCGCTCTTAAAGGAGCCGCGCGCATTTTTCAAATAAGTCCCCGGCCAATGCTGGAGGACTCCACCCTATATTAAGGGCTTCCTCCTTAATGGAGGTGCCCGAGCAATGTTGTTGTTGCACTGTTTCACTCTGCTTCAGCCCTCAGGTCCCGTTACCAGTTACCTGCCTGTTTCCTGCCCGTTTGCTGTATGCTACCTGTCCGCAAGTCTACCCGGAGGTTCGGACGTCACAAGTGGTGATCCACGGCTATTCCAGAGACTCTTGCCTGCTCACTTGGGAGCGATCATCTGCCATCTGACTGCAGCCCTACCCGGAGGTTCGGACGTCACAAGCGGTGATCCCCGGCTATTCCAGAGACTCTTGCCTGCTCACTTGGGAGCGATCATCTGCCATCTGACTGCAGCCCTACCCGGAGGTTCGGACGTCACAAGCGGTGATCCCGGCTGTTCCAGAGACTCTCGCCTGCTCACTTGGGAGTGTCCATCCGCCATCTGCCTGCTAGCCTACCGGGAGGCTTCACCATCTCAGGTCGTATATACCTGTCCATCTAGAGACTGCCCGGTTACTTGCTGTGACAACCTGCCTGTCAATCCAGAGACTGCCCGGTCACTTGCCGTGACAACCTGCCTGTCTATCCAGAGACTACCCTGGTCACTTGCCGTGACAACCTGCCTGTCAATCCAGAGACTGCCCCGGTCACTTGCCGTGACAACCTGCCTGTCTATCCAGAGACTGCCCTGGTCACTTGCCGTGACAACCTGCCTGTCAATCCAGAGACTGCCCCGGTCACTTGCCGTGACAACCTGCCTGTCAATCCAGAGACTGCCCCGGTCACTTGCCGTGATCCTTTCCCGTATAACCAGAGACTGCCCCGTCACTTGCCGTGACTTCCTGTCCGTCTCCCTGGGCGCCACCCGCTCTCTTACAAGTATAACCTTCTTGTATAAATAAAGCTCAGAGGTTCCACCTACCTGACCCGTTACAGTGCGCACGTACTCCGTATTTGTTGAAAAATGACTGCTTGGATGCATTGTAGGACTGGAAAGAGAATGAGTGCTATTTTGGCTGCAATAGGTTGCTGATTCCATGTCACATTTGAAGTGCCCTTGGCATGCCAAACAGCAGAAACCCCCAGAGGTGATTGCATTTTGTAAACTACACCTCTCAAGGAATTCATTTAGGGGACTAGTGTGTATGGGTAAAGGGTTGGCCGAGGGGTGAACTTACTGGAAGCAGCTGCATTCTTCACTCCGGTTACCTCTATTTTCCTGGGGTGTTCTTACCCCATGACAGAGTGTATAGAATAATTAGAATCAGAGTCCAGTATAACGTCAAACAGTTCTGCTTTATTTTCCATCCAAAACACCATTAGCACGTCTTATACGGTAACAGCAGTACATTTTGCACAACTCTGCTTCTTCTCCTCTGCTACACCAGAATGGACCACAAAGTATTGACGGGACGAGGAGCCGGTGAAAATGGCACTTCGATCTCTTCCCCTGACACATCTACTAGGTCGTCCACCCCTGTCTGGTTATCCTGTCTGGATACTTGCTGGTGGCCCACTCGCTACTACGTTCATGCACGCACTCTTCTGCTGAGCGTTCCCACAGTGGTTCTTCCACTGGCCTCTGCTACGTCAGCCCACAGACTTTGGGCTCACGTTCCCACGGTGAATCCTTCACCGGCTACTCTCAGGATGCTGGTATCTTCCACTCTACTTGTCACTGCTCAGGGCCTAGGAACGTGGATGTCCTTACTCTAGCAAGGTCCACCCCTGACTGACTTCCGCTACGAGGAAATCTTCCTGACAGACTCCCGCTACGAGGGAATTTTTCCCTGTCAAAAAGTCCCTAACCATTTGTCCCTATTGGACTGGATGCGCTCAGTGCCCTATCTAGAATCCAACCCAAGTACTGCATTGACATCTTTTATAACTGCCTAACTAGATCTCTATCATGCCCCCCATTAGTGATCCCTCGCAAGCTATATCTAAACACACACATATATATATATATATATATATATACATATATATATATATATATATATAGTACACTACTAGTGCCCTCCTCTAGTGACCCCAAGGGTACCTATAACTATACCCCCACTAACCAGACATAACACTAAAAGATGACATCATACAGTACGTAAAGGCATACATTTACACACATAAAAAAGAATGAAACATTTCAAGGGTTAATACCCTTGACCTCCTTACATTTGTTTAATCCTCTGGCGATTCACAAACTTGTATAAAATTGGTTTGGGTAAATTAAATATTACTGTTTTTTCCACTAAAATGTCGCTTTGACCCCAAGTTTTCAATTTTCAAAAGGGGTAATAGGAGAAAACGAACAGTACATTACTTTCAGTAATTTGTTAAGCAATTTCTCCTGAGTGCATCAATACCCCATAAGTGGCCGAAAACTACTTTTGAGGCACAGTGCAAAGCTAAAAATGGAAGGAGTGCCATATTACAGTGAAGATTTGGCTGCACTGGTTTGAGAGGGCCATGTCACATTGTCAGAGCCCCTGAGGTGCCAGAACAGCAGAAACCCCGTAAGTGACCTCATTTTACAAACTACTCCTCTCAATTACGGTAGTTCATCTAGGGGTGCAGTGATCATATTGACATCACAAGTGGGTCACAGAATTTTATAACATTGGGCAGTGAAGAAAAAATAATTACATTTTTACCATGAAAAAATGTTTTAGCCTCAGATTTTACATTTCCACACAGGAAAATGGGTAAAAATGGTGCCAAAATGTGTCACACAATTTCTGATGAACTTGGTAATACTCCATATGTGGCTGTACAGTACTGCTTAGCCACACAGCGAGACTCGGGAGGGATAGAGCGCTATTTGATTTTTGGAGAGCAAATTATTATAGAATAGTTTCCGGACTCCATATAAAGAGCCTCTAAATGCCAGAAAAGCAGAATCCTCCCTCAAGCGATCCCAGTTTTGAAATTACACCCCTTCGGGAATTTATCTACAGGTGTATTGAAGATTTTGACTCCGTAAGTGATTTCCAGAAACAAGCAACAGTGGATGTTGCTGAGTGAAAACTGCAAACTGCCGTTGTAGTGACCAGTACACTGTAGTGACCAGCACATTGCAGTCACTAGTACATTATGCCCAGCCCGTGCTTCTGGAGAAACGCACCTGTAAATTAGGTGGACCCTCATCGCTTCAGAAATGCCAAGCTCTTGTGTGAGCATTTTTTATTCAAACCTCCCTGAACATAAGGATGATTGAAACCATATATAAGATTAGTATTAATTAATTGGAGTGTTGGAACCATTAAAATAACTCTTACTACACAAGCATGTGGATGCTATATGTGGTTTAGGCACACTGGGGCTCAGAAGGAAGGGGGATATGAATTTGGGAGCGCAGAATTTGCAGAATTTCTTTTAGGGGAGTGAGGAGCCATAACACTTTTCCAGAGCCTTTGTACTACCAGTAACGTGGAAGCCCCCTATGTTTCTGTTAATAGATGACAGACCTGAGTGAGGACTTTCTTCTTTAGCGGATTGAGTTGAAGCTATTATTGGGAACATTTTACATAACATTAGGGATCACATTTATCCGGCGCTCTACGTTGATCACTTACTTTGGGGTTTCCATCTAAATCTCAGAGTGACGTGATTCAGGTGAAACCCCCAAGGGATCCATTCACTATAATGAGGCAGCAGAGTTACACTGGACTCCATCAGGCCTCTGTTCAGCGGTGTCCCTCTTTTCAGGGGTGCACAAAACTGGCAGACCGTGCTTTAATGTATGACTAAAAAGACGGAGACCGCCAGATCACAGGTCCTATGGCATCCACAGTGCCTCCATCTGCCTCATTATAGGGAATCTTCCACCGGAGCATCCGTCTGAATCACATATTTCAGACATTTACACGGAAACCCCGATGTAAGCGCTCAGCACAGAGTGCAGGATAAATGTGCACCGAGCTTACTGTGATCTGTGGGAGGCAGAATGAAAAAATCAACAGCCGGTAAAGTATTGATTTTATTTATTTTTTTACGCCTTCCTTGTACGGTATTATTCTTTGCTACTGTCATACAATAAAGAACACTTTTTATTGGCATCACCATATTTTGAGAGCATAATTTTTCCATATTCGGCTTACAGAGTCATGTGAGGGCTTGTATTTTGCGAGACGAGTTGACATTTTATTGGTACAATTTTCGGGAACATGACATTTTTGATCGCTTTCTATTCTGATTTTTGGGAGACAGAATGATGAAACACCAGCAATTCAGGAATTGTTTCTAACCTTGCTGGAGTGGTTCGTATTGGCTGTCACATCCCACTAGTCAGTTTGCTGTGATTTACTATATTGTGCTGAGCACCCCGTTTCAATTGCAGGAATATCTGTGTTAGTTCTGTTTGCATTTCTATTTTGTCAAATACACCTTTTTGCTGCAACTTTTTTTTTCTCAGACTGGCTTTATCCCACTCTATCAGATTCTGTAATACCCACATAAATGTTACACATATATGGGGCAGGATGGGAGCTCAGATGGAGGCAAGATGGCAGCTCATATGGGGCAGGATAGCAGCTAATATGGGCAGGATGGCAGCTAATATGGGGCAGGATGGGAGAACATGGTTGGAGCCAAGAATGAGACACAAGGGGGCCAGGATGGGGAATTTCATTACTGTAGAGGCTAATTAAGGGATATTATTACTGCAGTGATGTATTTTATTTTTGGAGGATATTGTTTTCAATGAAGGGGGTCCTGTTACCATACTGAGCAACACTATATCACCTTTTTTTATTCATCTGGTATAGTGTAGAAGTCAGGAAAAATTGAGTAATGTGTTCTGCAAGTGGTGCTCTAGATAACTATGTTATTTCCTGCAGAGACGAATCCTGGCTGGAAGAAGTGATGGCGGTCTGTGCTGGATAAAGATGAAAAGTAAAGATGGAGAACTTCATCTTGAGATGTCACTGGTGAGTCAGTGTACAATGTCACCAATGATCACTGTATTACCTGTACACTGACACTATAGACAGAGCTCCTGTGTATAATGTCACCGGTGATTACTGCATTACCTGTACACAGACACTGTATAAGAAGTACAGATTTCTTGTGTATAATGGCACTTATGGTGATATTAGTATTGTGGTTTTTATTTATTGATGATCAGTATTGTAGTAATCGGTCACTGTGTGGTGGTAATATGTGGTCTGGTCATGGTGTGGCTGTATTTGTTCCTTGTATGTGTTATTATTCGGTCACTGTGGTGGTAACATGTGGTCTGGTCATGGGTAGAGTTGAGCGATACTTTCCGATATCCAAAAGTATCGGAATCGGAATGGTATCGCCGATACCATTAAAATATCGGCGATACCCGATACCGATACCGGAAATCCAATGTAAGTCTATGGGAACAAAATATCGTAAACTAAAAAAACCCCATTCTTTCCTTGTAAACACTAAATATACACACATAGAATACATATATATATATACATGTCATTGTGACATATATATATACATATATGTATGTTTATTACACTTCTACATAGTAAAATAGCCTGTGATTCAATTGCCGGGTAAAGCCGGCTTCTGTGAAAAGACAGAAGCACCCGACATGAAATGACACTTGGTGTACATAGGGTTAACCATGTCTTTTCATGTCGTTTGCTATCTGATTTGCACAAACAATTACATCAGTCTATGTGTGCAAAATTTCACACCTGTAGGGGTTAATTAAAGTTGTAAATTCGTTGTAAAAAAAAACGGACTTTTTGCTACGAATTTACACCTTTAATTAACCCCTACAGGTGTGAAATTTTGCACACATAGACTGATGTAATTGTTTGTGCAAATCAGATAGCAAAGGACATGGTTAACCCTATGTACACCAAGTGTCATTTCATGTCGGGTTCTGCATTTTCACAAAAGCCGGCAATTGAATTAGCGGCTATTATACTATGTAGAAGTGTATGAACTATAAATATAAATATATATATATGTGTCACAAATTCAATGACATGTATATATATATATGAGGTGTAAAATTGCTGAAAAAAAATGCGTGTGCTCCCGCCCTATTTTCGCAACCAGACAGACAAAGCCAGTGAGTGGGGGCAGATAATAATAGCCCAGAGAGGGACCATTAATTTTGCCCCCCCCCCTGGCTACTACCATCTGCCCCCAGACACCCCAGGAAAGACAAATCTATAATTAGATTCGCCCTTTCTGGCACTTTGCCCGTCTATTCCCATTGCCCTGTAGCGGTGGCGAATGGGTTAATATGGGGTTAAAGCCACCTTGCTATTGAAAGGTGACCTTAAGCCAGGTTAATAATTGAGAGCTGTCAATTAGACAACTATCAATTATTAATCCTATTGCATGAAATAAAAATAAAACACACACACTTTAATTAAAAATCATTTTAATGAAATAAAGACACATGTTTTTGACCATCTTTTATTTTACTGCAAAAACCATTTCCTGTAATAAAAATAAAATAAAAAAGCAAAATTATTCTTACCTATCCCATGCACAGTCAGGTCCCACGGTGTAATCCTTCAGAAAGGGTTAATGTTTACTGCAGGGACCGCAGCTAATGCTGCAGCCTCACAGTAAACCCCCAAATGAATGAGTTCCTCTCCTGGCTGACAGGAGAGTAAAGGCTGGGTCTGACATAACGATACACCAGCGATCCCGACAACGATATGCACTTGTCAGGATCGCTGGTGTATCGCTACATGATCGCTGCTGAGCTGCCAAACAGGCAGCTCAGGCAGCGATCTGGGACAGCGACACTGCGGTTAACATCGCTTAAGGGCCCGTCTCACATAGCGATATCGCTACCGAGATCGCTGCTGAGTCACTAGTTTTGTGACGCAGCAGCGAGCTCACCAGCGATATCGCTGTGTGTGACATTCAGCGAAGATCAGCCCCCCTGCCGGGTATCGCTGATCGTCGCTGAAATGTCAGGACCTTTTTTTGATCGCTGGTTTCCCGCTGACAGGCACGCATCGCTGCGTGTGACAGGCGGGAGACCAGCGATCCGCTGGTAACCAAGGTACACAGCGGGTTTCCAGGCGCGGGGCTGTGCCTAGAAACCCGCTGTGTACCTTGGATACCAGCGCCCTGATGCAGGGGAGCTGGTATCCAAGGTACACAGCGGGTTTCCAGGCACCGCGCAGCGCTTGGAAACCCGCTGTGTACCTTGGATACCAGCTCCCTGCATCAGGGCGCTGGTATCCAAGGTACACTGCGGGTAACTAAGCGATGTTACCCGCAGTGTCGCTGTCCCAGATCGCTGCCTGAGCTTCCTGTTTGGCAGCTCAGCAGCGATCATGTAGCGATACACCAGCGATCCTGACAAGTGCATATCGTTGTCGGGATCGCTGGTGTATCGTTATGTGAGACCCAGCCTTTAGTTACCCGCAGTGTACGTTGGATACCAGCGCCCTGATGCAGGGAGCTGGTAACCAAGGTACACAGCGGGTTTCCAAGCGCTGTGCGGTGCCTGGAAACCCGCTGTGTACCTTGGATACCAGCTCCCTGCATCAGGGCGCTGGTATCCAAGGTACACAGCGGGTTTCTAGGCACAGCCCCGCGCCTGGAAACCCGCTGTGTACCTTGGTTACCAGCGGATCGCATGTGTTTAGCCTCAGTTCTTTCCACACAGGAATGGTTGCGTGCGGAAACACACATCTATGAAATTGGTACATACTCATTTCGGGCGACGTATCAGCACCCGAGCGGGGGGATAGAGCGCTGAATTTAACAAGCAATTATTTAGATAGTTCGCTGCTCGTATAAAACCTTAATGCCAGAAGCGAATCCTCCCTCAGCGATCCAGTTTAAATACACCCTTCGGTTTAAAGTTGATTGTATTTCACTTTAGTATTCAGAACAAGCACAGTGGACACTAAATCGAGTGACGTACATGAGGAAGCACATTGAGTAACAAAAATATGGGCCGCTTCGGAAAAAAAATAGGGCTATGCTTCCCGCCTTTTAATTTTTTATTAAACCGCCTGACATAGATGAGAACCTGAAGATTTGTATTAATTAATTGGATGTTGGAACCAAAAATACCATACCATGCATGTGGATCTATATTAGCACATGGCCACAAGGAGGTTGAATTTGGGACTGATTTGCAGAAAATGAGGGCATACACCTTCCGATAAATAACGTGGGTCCCCCTATTTTTGTTAACAAGATGACAGACCGATGAGGCTTTTTCTTTAGCGGATGGTTAATGGAACATAATACCATGGACCATTTCCGCGCTACGTTGATATTACTTGGGCCATCAAATCTCTAGTTGACGTGATTCAAAAAAGGGATCCCTCCTAAATAGTACAGATAACGGCTCTAGGCCCTTTTTGTTTATTCAGAGAGTACAAATGGCAGACCGGCTAGTATTAAAAAAGGAGACCGCCGATCAAGGTCCATGGCATCATGGCCCCCATCTGCCTCATTATAGGGCTTACAGCATCCCACACATTTTTCAGCATACAAAAGATGTAGCCCAATGGTGCGTAAATGTGCACCGAGCTTTACATGTGATCCTGTAGGCAGATGAAATGGGTAATAGGGATTTATATGTCCACCGTTTATTTTGCACGTGTCAATAAGCCGTTTTATGGCATCAATATTTGGAGTAAGGCGTCAGAGTATGGGGGACAGACAGTTACATTATTTAAATTTTCCGAACAGTTTTTGATGTTTATTGTTTTAACAAATATGAAACACCAGAAAAAAGTTTTTAATTGAGAGTAATATAATTTGCTGTGATTACTAAGTCTGACACCTTTTCATTCAGATTTTTTATTGTTCTTTTATTAATACATGCTCAACTTTTTTCTCAGCGACCCTCATCGATTCTGTAATAAATAAATTTAAAATACAATACCAAACAGTATGCAGCCTGATAGGCGCAGTACCCAGTAATAACGGAGGGTCCTACGGGGCGGATCAGAACATGCTGACAAGAATAAACAGGGCGGGAGGGTTCATTACGAGAGGCACAGGATATTTACTGCATGATCATTTTTTGGCGGTGACTGTTTTCAATGAGTCTGCATACGGCAACATATACACTTTATTCACTGGTATGTGAAAGCCAGGAAAGAAAGGTTGGTGGTGCCAAATTAAGCATGTACCTGCAGGATCGGGCTGAGAAGTGATGCTTCTGTGCTGGTAAGATGCAGTGATGGACTCTTGAGAGCACTGGACAGGTACGCACCGAATGACACTGACAGTTGACATGACAGCTCCGGGATAATGTCCGGTATTACTGATATGTACCGGAAAAATAATTTCGGTATAATGCTGGAATCGGAATTTCGATACAGTCAATAATCGGTCACTGGGGAATACCCTGATTTTCTTGTATCGGATATTCGGTCACAACACTGGTCATGGGTCATGGTCGGTGGTATTTGTCTCTTGTATGTGATAATATTGGTTATTTTAAAAATTGAAAAATATATAAAAATATACCTAAACTGTATTGGATATTTTAACAAATGTTTATTAAGTTACAGTAAAGTAGAGCCCGGCCAAAAGAGTATACAAAAGCTGGCTATGTATGTGATCTGGTGATGTGAACTGTTAGGCTATGTGCTCAGTTGTGGAATGTTTGCAGAAATTTCCTGAGGAAAACCGGACTTTTTCCCTGAAAAACCGCATGCGTTTTTATCGCGTTTTTGGTGCGTTTTTTGCTTGTTTTACCGCAAACTTTTCCTGAACATTCTAGGTCAATAATAGAGCGGGAAACACGCAGATTTACCGCAAAATTAATGAACATGATGCGTTTTTTCCGCAATGCATTTTTTTGCGGAAAAAAACGCACCATGTGCACAAAATTGCAGAATTCATTCTAAATAATAGGATGCTTAATTCATGCTTTTTTAAAGCGTTTTTGCCATGAAAAAACGTGAAAAAACAAGAAAAATCCGAAACGTGTTCACATAGCCTAAATGTGTGATTGATGAGGACATGGTGCGGAAGTGGAGTTTTTCCAAGAAAGGGCTTGGGACTGTGGAAGGTTTGCGAGATGGAGGCGGAGCTGGGGTGGAGCCTGAGTGGAGTCTCAAGGGGGCCCCGAAAGTGTTGCCAGTATGGGGCTCCGAAATTCCTAGTGGGAGACCTGTGTACAGTGGGCAGTCGGGAAGCGGTTAAATAGGAAAAACATGTTATACTGGAACTCAGAGCACATTTAGAATATTAATATAAACTTCTAAAAAAGAAAAAAGAAAAACGCACTAAACAGCAAGTTCTAATGATAAAAACAATAAGAAGTAAATGTGCAAAAACCAGAAATTTGTTCTGTAGAAAGCTACTTTTTTCTAAGTAGCTCAATTTGAAGAAAAACAACAGGAAAATCTCTGTTTCCCTCTGTATTTAAAATTTTTGTCATTTTGCTACCTGTTTTGCCTGGAATGTCTTGTGTCATAAGCATAAATTGCTATATTTTACAACTCCATTGATATAACTCTAATGCAGACATATGATTTTTTTTTCTTTATAAAGAACAGCTAAAAGTATGTTGGCAAAGCTTTTTTCTAATTCCTGAATTTTATTATTTTTATTTATTAAGTAAAATTTCTTATTACGGGACATGAAAGGTACATACAGTATAAACACACTAGGAAAGTTTAGGAAAACATTTGCTTTTGGTGCAGCAGTAATATAGCTGACATAAGAAACACATTTAAATGAAACCACATTCCTGGAAATATTTGGAGAAATAATCTCCTTCAATCATGCTCCATTAACTGTAATTTGGCCTATTGAGAATTCAATGTCAACCACAAGGAGTCACGGTTATCAGCCTATTTGACCTCTTGTATAATTTAATGAAACCTTAAATATTGGTGTAATATTGCTTATTCTAAACTTCAAGTCAAGCAATGCAAGGTTTGGTTTCCTCTGCTACGATACACCTTACATAACTACTCTGCTCTCCACAGTTGCTGTAATGTTGACCACCATCATATCATATTATATAGAACGTGATTAGTGGGAGTCAAATTATGAGTTATATAAGGGAATAGTGAAAATCTGAATGGTCATGTCACGGAGATCAAGAATAGTAAATTGAATGCTTGCTGTTGAGGGATCTCTACCTTACTTCTTTAAGGGTCATATATGAGTGGCCAGCAGCGCCATATTTGTTTCAAGGTCAAAATGAAGCTCATTTTCCATTATCCATAATCAGTCTATAAAATTACATAGTACAGAAAATATCTTAGTTGTTTTCCAATAAGCTTCATAATATTAAGGACAAATTCTTTAAAAAATGGCCAGATTGGTGGCTAGGATACCTGTTAAAGAAATTGCCCACTTTCTAAAGTTACCAAATTGCCATAGACTATTGTGCTCTCGTGCAGAACATGTTAATCACCTTTTTCCATGCAGCAGCAGTTCCCCATTGATACAGCGTATAAATACTGGATGCTTCTGCATCTACAGTTATCAAGATATTAATATTCCCATGATTTAGCCATGTGACCTATTCTGTCTTACCTTTAGAACAGGAGGGGACAAACCCAGGAAGGCGGTGATGTAGATAAATAATGTGATCGCAGACATCTTGAGAGCAATGGAAAAGGAGAACACTGTGTCTTGCATTTATACATTCACAGTTGTGCTCAAAAGTTTACACCAAAACTTTTTCTCCACTCAAGGTTAGCAGATGGATGAAGCCATTTATTGTCAAACTACTGTGTTTTTTCATTTTAAATCACAACCCAAAACATCCAAATAACCCTGATCAAAAGTTCACATACGCTGGTGATTTGGGCCTGATAACATGCACAGAAGTTGACACAAATGGGTTTGAATGGCTACTAAAGTAACATCCTCACCTGTGACCTGTTTGCTTGTAATCAGTGTGTGCATAAAAACTGAGTGAGTTTCTGGGATCCAGACAGACTCTTGTATCTTTTATCCAGGCACTGACGTTTCTTGATTGCGAGTCATGGGGAAAGCAAAAGAATTGTTAACGGATCTACGGAAAAAGGTAGTTGAACTGTATAAAACAGGAATGGGATACAAAAAGATATCCAAGGAATTGATAATGCCAGTCAGCAGCGTTCAAACTGTGATTAACAAATGGAAAATCAGGGACTCTGTAAAAACAAAATCATGGTCAGGTAGACCAACAAAAATTTCCTCGACAACTGCCAGGAAAATTGTTTGGGATGCAAAGAATAGCCCACAAATAACATCAGCTGAAATACTGGACTCTCTGAAAACTAGCGGTGTGGCTGTTTCAAGATAAGGAGGCACTTGAAGAAAAATGGACTGCATGGTCGACTCGCCAGAAGAAAGTCATTACTGCGCAAATGCCACAAAGTATCTCGCCTACAATATGCAAAACAGCACAGAGACAAGCCTCAAAACTTCTGGAACAAGGTAATTTGGAGTGATGAGACTAAAATTTAACTTTTTGGCCACAACCATAAATGTTACATTTGAAGAGCGGTCAACAAGGCCTATGATGAAAGAAACACCATTCCTACTGTACAGCACGGAGGTGGATTGCTGATGTTTTGGGAATGTGTGAGCTACAAAGGCACAGGAAACTTGGTCAAAGTTTAAGAAAAGATGAATGCAGCACGATATCAGCAAATACTGGAGGCAAATTTGCAATCATCAGCCCAGAAGCTGCACATGGGACGTACTTGGACGTTCCAACATGACAACGATCCAAAACACAAGGCGAAGTTGACCTGTCATTGGTTATATCAGACAAAGTGAAGGTTCTGGAGTGGCCATCTCAGTCTCCTGACCTCAATATGATTGAGCCACTCTGGGGAGATCTCAAGCGAGCAATTCATGCTAGACAGCCCAGGAATTTACAGGAATAGGAGCTTTACCATCTGAGAAAATAAAGAACCTCTTCCACAACTCCCACAAAACACTTCAAGCTGTCATTGATGTTAGACAGGGCAATATACGGTAATAAGAAATGGGGTGTGTTAACTTTTGATCAGGGTCATTTGGATGTTTTGGGTTGTCATTATGATTTAAAAAGAGAAAACACAGTAGTTGACAATAAATGGCTTCATCCAACCACTAACAATGAGTGGAGAAAAAGTTTTGTTGTTATCATTCATATTCTCTGAAAAAAGGCCAAGAAAGCAAAAAATTCTGCTGGTGTATGTAAACTTTTGAGCGCAACTGTATATAATGTATCCATGGGCAATAAAGGGTCTTAAAGTAAACCTGTTAGCAGGATTTAGCTCTACTGTAAGGCCAGCGTCTCTGCCCTCTGCCCCTCTTTCCCAGCGGAGACACTGACTTCCAGCCGCAGCCTCCGTTCCTCACTTCCTGCATTGGCTGCTGATGCTCTGGGTGCTTGCACTTCATGCAGATCCCCAGTGCTTAGGGCGTGCGCGGTCCCATCCTCTTAAAGGGACAGCGCGCGCTATTGTAAAGTGTCTCCAGCCCATGGCAGAAAGAAACTCATCATTTAAGGCATTTACACCTGTAGTGAGGTGCCTGTGCAACGTTGTAAGTTTGTTCCTAAACACACTTGTCAGTTCTCAGGTCCCAGTGCTCATATTCCTGTATACCTGCCTGTTTCCCAGCCGTGCCTGCCTGCCTGTCTACCAGCCGTGCCCACCTGCCTGTCTATCAGCCATGCTTGCCTGCCTGTCTTTCAATCATGCCTGTCTGCCTGTCTTTTAGCCTGTCTAGCCTGCAGCTGCCAGTGCTCATCTCTACCACAGCCGGTACTGCTGCACTTGCCACGCTCATCGCTACATCAGCTAGTTCAGCTTCACTTGCTATTGCTCATCTCCAATCACACTTGCTAGAGCTCATTTCTATGTCAGCCAGTCCAGACACACTTGTCAGTGTTCATCTATATGTCAACTGGTCCACCTGCACTTGCTAGGGGTCATCTCTATGTCAGATGGTCCTGCGCACTTGCTGGTGCTCATCTGTACATCAGCAGGTCCCATCAGCATCTGTGGCTCCCGTTCTTACAGCGCTTGCCTGGACCTTCCTTCAGGCCATCCCAGCTACCTGTCCCTAGGGGGTCAGCTGCCTTCTTCCTAGGGTCAGTTCTGGAGAAGCACCTGGTCCACCTCCTTACTCTCTCCTCGGATCACGGTATCGTATGCTGCTGTGTATCTGAGGTCAGATTTGGTGAGGCACCTAGTCATGCCCCTGAATGCTTTCCGTGGTCCATGACGCAGTGATTCCACAACCCAGCCTGTTATACCTATAAACTAAAGGCATGGGTATAATGGCGCTATTATGCTGATTAATATGATACCTGATGTGAAGGGATCCACTCAGTGGCTGCTGAATACTCACCTTATGAAGTTTTCAGAAAATTACATCTTGTGTGCTCCAGTGTGCTTCGGGGCAGGTTGTAGAGGCAGGGTCATTTTCTCATTCTCCACACATCTCCCCACCATTCTCTATCTTATGCAGGTCACTGATTATTCAATACATACAAAAACTACTTGAGCACTGAGATCAGCACAAAAATATGATGCAAAAATACGTATAGAAAAAATGCACTGGCGCTCTACCCAAGAAAGGGTAAATAAGGGGGATCTTCAGAAACAGCTGGTGATACAAACAGGTTCTGTGTAAACTATTGTAGGTGAATAAGAAACTGGAAATATATAAAATGATCACCGCACTATAAGAAGCTAGTCAGACTGATAAAGTGTCGCACACATGTGATAAATTGGATAAGTGCAGTACTTAGGTTGGTTTCACACTTCCTCTGTGAAGCTCCGGCCACCGCCGCAACCTCCTCCGGTCAGCTCCGCCTATGTCTGCATGTGTTCTGCATGCGGCCTGAGTACCTATATTTAACATTTTGCATTTTGTTGCGGTCAATCTACAGGGGTAATTTATATACTTAGATACCCCTGTGATAAAGTATAAGTAAAATACGCCTGACGGCCAGAATTAAGGAGCACCTTGACAACATTAATAAGGGCATCAAAGGTCATCCCTTATCTCGCCATTTCTTTGAAAAACACAATCATTCCTGCGGTGGAGTCTCCTTTTGTGGCATTCAAGTAGTCCGCCAAAACCCTAGGGGGGTGAATTCCTAAAGATCATGTCAAGGGTGGAATCAAGGTGGATTTTTACTATGGACAGTTTGGCCCCAAAAGGACTAAACCAAGAGATTGAATTATATGCATTTTAGTATGCTCTGTATCAGGATGCATATTTTACATACTTTCCTTTTTTACTCATTCATCTAATAGCGCCTTTTAATAGGAGCATAGTGTTTGTATTGCGTCATTGGTAGTTCCATGAGTAAGACAACACTGATGTTCGGTGCAATATAAATAAATACATGAATATTAATAGCAACACATATACGTACAAAATTGAATGATTTATTGGAAACTCTTTTTTAACTAATTTTAATATTATTAACTTTTTTCAGATCAGCATGCTCATCATACAGTGTTTTCACTGATAAAAATACACATAACATTATAAAACCATTAAATTCATGAGCACATGTATATATTTTTATCTTTAAGATGTAGCTACCATAATACATCTCTTTTGGTAAATCCCCTTTTATCCAAATTTGTTGTGCACATTGCTGGTGACACTGTTGGGGATTTATTCAAAATTGAAGGCATAGTGAACCAGAATGGCTACTACAGCATCTTGCAGCAGCATGCTATTCCATCCGGTTTGCGTTTAGTTGGACCATCATTTATTTTTCAACAGGACAATGACCCCAAACACACCTCCAGGCTGTGTAAGGGCTATTTGACCAAGAAGGAGAGTGTTGGGGTGCTACGCCATATGACCTGGCCTCCACAGTCACCAGACCTGAACCCAATCAAGATGGTTTGGGTGAGCTGGACCGCTCACCACTTCAATTTTGAATAAATCCCCAACAGTGTCACCAGCAAAGCACCCCCACACCATCACACCACCTCCTCCATGTTTCACGGTGGGAGCCAGGCATGTAGAGTCCATCCGTTCACCTTTTCTGCGTGCAAAGCAGTAATCAAAGCAAAAGGTGGCTACTTTGAAGAACCTAGAATATAAGACATATTTTCAGTTGTTTCATACTTTTTTGTAAAGTGTAATGTATAATTCCACATGTGTTAATTCATAGTTTTGATGCCTTCAGTGTGAATGTACAATTTTCATAGTCATGAAAATACAGAAAAATCTTTGAATGAGAAGGTGTGTCCAAACTTTTGGTCTGTACTGTATATACATCAAAAATAACATAATTTTTATTAGGGACAGCAATCAAAATACAATAACAAGATAAAAACAGGGACAAGACATGATAAAAGAGTATAACATACAATTAAAAACAGGGGGAGCAGAGCACCACATGCAATATAAACATAATGAAGGAGTATGTTACAGTAGAAAATAGGAGATTTTAATGACCATAAATATCAGTCAATATTTTTTGAATAATAAAGTGCTGTGCATGAAAATAATCCAAATGGTGTTGGAAAATTAAAAAACAAACAAACGGTATTTAAATCATTTAAAGAGGTGTCTATATGTTTATAAGCACCACAAGGTGTCAGAGTATATATGATGGTCTATAAACATCTCCATAATACTAGAAGCAAAGCAGGTATACTAACCAGGATTCATCCTGTATGCGCTGCCACTGCTGCCCCACACTCCAATGCACGTTTCACATGTTGCTTCGTCAGGGAGTGGAGTGAGTGAATGCTTCTAGTATTATGGAGATTCTTGATATATATTTTTTGCATCATATTTTTGTGTTGATCTCAGTGCTCAAGTAGTTTTTGGATGTATTGAATAATCAGTGACCTGCACAAGATAGAGAATGGTGGGGGGACGTGTGGAGATTGAGAAAATTACCCTGCCTCTACGACCTGCCCCGAAGCACACTGGAGCACACAAGATGTAATTTTCTGAAAACTTCATAAGGTGAGTATTCAGCAGCCACAGAGAGTAGTTTTTGTATGTATTCAAATTCAAATTCAAATTCAAAGAAGCTTTATTGGCAGGACTAAATACACATTAGTTTTGCCAAAGCAAGTGTACAAAAGGGGGATAGGGATAGGGATGTTGAGTAGGGGCAGATCCAGGGTGGGGGCTATGGAAGTCCATGGCATAGGGAGGGGTGATGGGGGCGCAGGTCCAGGGTGGGGGCTATAAAAGTCCATGGCATAGGGAGGGGTGATGGGGGCAGATCCGGGGTGGGGGCTATAGAAGTCCATGGCATATCATAGTTCTCTTTCTCGCAGTCTATGACATTCGCTCACATACCGCGCTGCTATCTCCGCTGCTCTCTCTTCTTCCCCCAGCAAGATATATGTTTTCTCTTCCTCCTTCATGGTGATGAAATCCGGGAAGAGATGTGAGAGTCTCCTGAAGTGAGTGTCCCTCACTGCTGAGTATTTGGAGCAGTGTAGCAGGAAGTGGGTTTCGTCCTCTATGGCCTCCTGGTCACAGTGTTGGCATAGTCTTTCCTCCCTGGGCTTGTAGCTCTGCCTGTGTCGGCCGGAATGTATAAGTTTCAGTTGTCTACTTGAATCTTATTTGGTATATATTATTGATTTATATTAAGTTATCCTTTTTCTTTTGGTATACACTGATTATTCAATGACCTGCCTCCTTTTTAAAGATCCACAGCGCCTCCGCCATTATTGTGTGGGCGGCACGTGCACAGCGGGAGCAAGCATCCTCTGCGCAGGACTTCAATAAAATAGCGCCGGACGTGGTACATACACAGATCGAGATCTTGGCTCAGTTCAGATACAAAATCTCGATCTGTGCATGCACCGCCTATGGCACCATAAATGAACAGTGTACTGCACAAGAAGCAGAGGAGGCTGGTAGGGCAGACACTGAGAAGAAGACCCTACCCCCAAGTCCTGCCCCGAAGCACACAAGACATAATTTTCTAAAAACTTCACAAGGTGAGTATTCAGCAGCCACTGAGAGATCTTCACATAAGGAATCATATTAATCAGCATCACAGCACCATTATATATAGCCATGTCTTTAGTTTATAAGGCTAAATCCTGTAGACAGGTTCACTTTAAAGTGAAGAGCTGCAGCAAAGAAAGGGGTGATTTGGAATTTACCGCACCAGTTTCTGGCATTTGATAAAATGCATTAGAAATGGACAAGCAATGGTTACAAAGGTTGAAAAATTACATACGTACAACAAGTTTAACCTTTTCAATTATAGATTTTTTTTCTGAAGAATTCAGTCATTAAAATGAATTCCTGGCAGTCAATGGGAAAAAGCATAGTTTAACCTCAAAAAAATGTAAACCTGTCTTTAGCACTCTCCTAATTATAATAGCCAGGTATTTGTTACAATGAGTCTACAGTAATAGCAAGAGAACCAGAAGGAACGATGCCCATGATGTCCAGCATGGGCGTAACTATATTAGGTGCTGTGGTTGCAGTCACAACTGGGCCCTGTAGCCTATGGTCCTTTCAGACCATATGAAAAGACTATTTGTAAAGGAAATATATAATTGTAGGGGAAACTAAAATATCAGTAAAATAAATAGTTAAGGCTGCATCCACATACTGTCTCTACACAAAGGAGAAACCATCTGTCTACTCTTATTGCAGGAATTCAGAACCCCAAGGGGGGCTCCTGGGAGAATACTGAGAGGTGTCAAATAAGGGTCCAGCTTGGCTCCTGGACCCTTAGCTTCAAAGAGCTAGCAGATGGTTTGTGACTAGGCAGAATATTTCCCATTAACTGTGCAGAGAGGAGTGGGAAGCCTTAGGATTATTTGAAATGCAAGGCCCTTAGCTCACCGTCCAACCACAAACAGAAATTTAAATTAGTCCAATCCAGGTAATCCTGGAAATATGAGCCTATTGTCAGACCTATAAAAAGCTGGGTGGCACAAAAAGAAACATGTTCACATGTGGGGGCTACAGATGCTGTTTGAGATCCATAATTAATTTTCTTCTTCCCCAAGGAAATAGAAGAACAATAGGTATTTATGTTATTTCTCCCTTTTTATTTTATCACTGTTTTGCATATTTGTGTGTCATTTTATTTTTACCTTTTCATATCTTTAAGTTTAGGCACTGTATATTTTTATGTTAAAGCTTAAAACATTTAGTATATTTGATCCATGTATGCTCGAAAGAATAGCCTTTCAGAGAATGGGTGACCTTTTGATTGTCTGACAGTAAAATATTTTGGGGACTCATCACCCCATGTGTTTGAGGAGTGGTGGCAGCGCTTAAGAAATCAGTGTTGTGTGGACTGTGTCGGGGTGTGATTTATACTCACTTTATAGCCTAGAAAAGAGTTGAGTGCTGGATTAAGTGAGAGGAGATAAATTGACCCTTGCAGGCGCACCCCATGTCACGTTCTGAGAAGTGCGTACATGACTATTACTATTGAAGAGTTGCGATTATTCGGGGCCTTGTTGGTGATTTTGCATTGGGGCCCATGAGCTTCAAGTTATGTCAATTATGTCCAGTATTAATAAGTATAATTAATATACTCCATATTATTATTATGGATATTTATAATTAATATAATCCATATGATTACCGTATATACTCATGTATAAGCCGACCCGTGTATAAGCCGACCCCCTTAATTTTGCCACAAAAAACTGGGAAAACTTATTGACTCGCGTATAAGCCTAGGGTGAAAAAGATTATGCCCATATGATCACACAGATTATGCCTCCATATGCTCCATAGATTAGGCCCCCATAAACTGCACAGATTATGCCCCCGTATGATCCACAGATTATGCCCCGATATGCTGCGCAGATTATGCCCCCATGTGCTCCCCTGATTATGCCCCCGTATGATCCACAGATTATGCCCCCATATGCTCCCCTGATTATGCCCCCGTATGATCCACAGAGTATGCCCCCATATGCTCCACAGATTATGCCCCCATATGCTGCACAGATTATGCCCCCATATGCTCCAGTTAGGCCCCCATATGCTGCACAGATTATGCCCCCATATGCTCCAGATTATGCCCCCATATGCTCCACAGATTATGCCCCATAGTAAACGTCCCTTATGCTGCCGCGCTGCTGCTGCAAAAAGAAAAAATGACATACTCACCCCTCGTCGCTGGGGGCCAGGTGCGGTGTCCTGAGCAGGCGAGGACACCGGCGCGCTATGGGGGACAGGTGCCGGTGTCACCGCTCACTCAAGACCCTGGCACCTGAGAGATTTACCTGTCCTCTCTCCACCGCTGCACTGCTCCCTCTTCCGGGTCCTCGGCAGTGAATGATCAGGCAGAGGGCGCAGCGTGCACTAACAACGTCATCGCGCCCTCTGCCTGAACATTCACAGGCAGAGGAGTCGGACGAGGCAGCAGCGCGCAGCGGTGGTCCGTGGACAGGTAAATATCGCTATACTCACCCTCCGCCGGCGCGTCACTCTCTGCAGCGTCTCCTCTGCTCCCGGCGGTCTCCGCAGCGCTTCCGTCCTACAACGGTCACGTGATATGTGCATATTCATGACTTTAATGAGCGGTACCATGTGACCGCTGCAGGAAGGAGCCGGAGATCGTGGGAGAAGCACGGGGGCTGCAGAGACCGTGCCGGCAGAGGGGTGAGTATGATCCCCGCTCCCCCTCCCCGGCGACCCCGTATATGACCCGCAGAGAGGGGGACTTTCAGCCCTAAAAAATGGGCTGAAAATCTCGGCTTATACACAAGTATATATGGTACATTTTATATATTGAAATGAAGTTCTAAAAACTGATTATTCAAAAACGGCATTTTAGAAAACCAGGAGCCAACTACTGCTTGTTGCATTTTCCCCTTTACAGAGTAATGTGTGAAAAATGCAACATTTCATATAAATATTCTCAAATCTGGGCAGATTATTATGTTTATTCTACAATAAGTATTTTTCTTGGATGTAAAGATGCAGTTTTTCTTTATTGATTGTGCTGGTAATTTTACTGATGGTTGGCGAGGTTGTTTACTGTAAAATCTGTGAATCTCTTTCCCTCCTACACTTTTATCCTTACCTAACCTCATACTCTAGCCACTTCTAATAGGTCATTATATTCCATACACATAATATGTGGCCTGGATATGGGTAATCTAGACCCACAAACTTGCTGCTGCTGCATTTTTTCTTACCAATTAAAATCTAAATCATATTACTTTCATGTTTTCGTTTCATGTAGAAAGGAAAAATATGGTCAAATAATTCTAGAACACACATTTTAACTCATAATTGTAGAGAAGCCCAAAAGCAGGTGTGTGTTATCATTACACACACTTTTTTCTGTATTTTACAAAGCAACAATAAATCTATAGCAAATGTGAAAATATGAAACTTTGTAATATATCTTATTAGCGTTAAAGAAGTGTCATCTTCTTTACCTTCCTGTATTTCCCTTTTTTTCCTCCAGCACACTTTTTGTAACATACTCAGAAATTTTCCCTGCTATTAAACAAAATCTGACCTGAAAGAATAAATAACTGACAAGGAAGGAGAGGGGGATGCAGCTGCAGTTTCTGGGGCGCAAATGGACAGCACTAAGTCAAATGTTATTCAGTTTGGCTATCTATACCCCAACTTTGGGTTGGGACATGGACATGGGTTTTTACAATGTCCATGTGAAAAAAAATTGCAGCATGCACTAACCTTGCTATTCTGTGGGTGCACAAATGAATTGGATCCCGTATGGATTAACTGTATATCATCCGATTTTTATGGACACATTGGCATTACTAACATAGGAGATTGGTTTTGGTCTTTTAAATTTTAGCCACTGCTGATGTATAAAAACGGACGCAATACGGTTGACAAAACGGATGAAAAATGTATAGTTTTTCCTGTATGAAATTCAGACAATATTTATACGCTCATATTAATTTAGCCTAAGAGAGGGAAGGACGAGCTTTTCCAACAAGCACTAATCCATCTCACCTTTTTGTTTCCAGAACAGGTTTGACATGGAAAGAAGTGATCTATTTGGCTCCAAGACTGAAACTTTTGCTAGTATATTTTTTTATGTATGAAGTTCATTTTTCTCCTGTTATACTGTATGTGGTGGATTCTAGGTTTAATTAAACAAGCACATGGTGTCCAATGATTCAAGCTGGATAAAAAGCTTTCTGGAGGATATCCCAAGCATCTCAAGGGTATGCCACACTAAACAATATCGCTAACGGGATCGCTAAAAAACGTCACTATTTAGCGATCCCGTTAGCGATATTGTTCAGTGCGGCAGCTTCCAGCGACGAGCTTCCTGCTGTGATCTCGCTCGTCGCTGGAATCGTTCCGGACCCTATTTCATCGCTGGCGCTCCCGCTGGGTAAGTATCTAATCGCTGTGTGGCACCTTTTCTTAGCGATTTAGCTGTACTTTTGTACCGCTAAAGTCGTTAAGAAGATCGCTAACGGCGATAGCGTCGTTAACTATATCGCTAAATGCGGCAGCATTTAGCGATATAGAAACAATCCCGCTAGCGATCTCATTAGTATGCAACGCTAACGAGATCGCTAGCGGGATAGCTTAGTGTGGCAGTACCTTTAGTGTCTTCATTGTTTAATTACTCCATACTACATAACAATGTAGTTTTTATGTGCTTGTTAATGCAGCTTTGTTTTTATTCACTTGTCTTAAAGGAACCTGGCAACATGATTTTGCAAATGAAAGTAGTGGTATGTCTGTGTAGACGCCAGTACTCCTATTAAAATTATACCTTTTTTGTAAAGCTCTGATATGCCAGTCAATGCTTGGAGAACCCTTCCCAGTGTAAAGGGGGTGAGATAGAATTACCTCCTTGCTTCCCTTCCTTTAATTGTTTTTCATGTGTTAATGTCTATTATTAATATTTGCGGTACTGCTACATAGTCATATTTATTATCGCTCACATTTATGGTACTGCCACATTCATATATGTGTTATCATTCTTTAGAGAACTGTACTATATTGTGTTGTGTTTAGAGTTGAGCGATACTTTCCGATATCCTAAAGTATCGGAATCGGAATGGTATCGCCGATATCACTAAAATATCGGCGATACCCGATACCGATACCGGAAGTCCCATGTAAGTCTATGGGAACAAAATATTGCAACTAAAAAAACCTCTTTCTTTCCTTGTAAACACTAAATATACACACATAGAATACATATATATATATATATATACATGTCATTGTGACATATATACATACATATATGTATAGTTTATACACTTCTACATAGTAAAATATCCTCTGATTCAATTGCCGGGTAAAGCCGGCTTCAGTGAAAAGACAGAAGCACCCGACATGAAATGACACTTGGTGTACATAGGGTTAACCATGTCTTTTCATGTCGTTTGCTATCTGATTTGCACAAACAATTAAATCAGTCTATGTGTGCAAAATTTCACACCTGTAGGGGTTAATTAAAGGTGTAAATTCGTTGTAAAAAAACGGACTTTTTTGCTACGAATTTACACCTTTAATTAACCCCTACAGGTGTGAAATTTTGCACACATAGACTGATTTAATTGTTTGTGCAAATTAGATAGCAAAGGACATGAAAAGACATGGTTAACCCTATGTACACCAAGTGTCATTTCATGTCGGGTTCTGCATTTTCACAAAAGCCGGCAATTGAATTAGCGGCTATTATACTATGTAGAAGTGTATGAACTACAAATATAAATATATATATATATGTGTCACAAATTCAATGACATGTATATATATATATGAGGTGTAAAATTGCTGAAAAAAAATGCGTGGGCTCCCGCCCTATTTTCGCAACCAGACAGACAAAGCCAGTGAGTGGGGGCAGATAATAATAGCCCAGAGAGGGACCATTATTTTTGCCCCCCCCCCGGCTACTAACATCTGCCCCCAGACACCCCAGGAAAGACAAATCTATAATTAGATTCGCCCTTTCTGGCACTTTGCCCGTCTATTCCCATTGCCCTGTAGCGGTGGCGAATGGGTTAATATGGGGTTAAAGCCACCTTGCTATTGAAAGGTGACCTTAAGCCAGGTTAATAATTGAGAGCTGTCAATTAGACAACTATCAATTATTAATCCTATTGCATGAAATAAAAATAAAACACACACACTTTAATTAAAAATCATTTTAATGAAATAAAGACACATGTTTTTGACCATCTTTTATTTTACTGCAAAAACCATTTCCTGTAATAAAAATAAAATAAAAAAGCAAAATTATTCTTACCTATCCCATGCACAGTCAGGTCCCACGGTGTAATCCTTCAGAAAGGGTTAATGTTTACTGCAGGGACCGCAGCTAATGCTGCAGCCTCACAGTAAACCCCAAATGAATGAGTTCCTCTCCTGCCTGACAGGAGAGTAAAGGCTGGGTGTCACATAACGATACACCAGCGATCCTGACAACGATATGCACTTGTCAGGATCGCTGGTGTATCGCTACATGATCGCTGCTGAGCTGCCAAACAGGCAGCTCAGGCAGCGATCTGGGACAGCGACACTGCGGGTAACATCGCTTAAGGGCCCGTCTCACATAGCGATATCGCTACTGAGATCGCTGCTGAGTCACTAGTTTTGTGACGCAGCAGCGAGCTCACCAGCGATATCGCTGTGTGTGACATTCAGCGACGATCAGCCCCCCTGCCGGGTATCGCTGATCGTCGCAGAAATGTCAGGACCTTTTTTTGATCGCTGGTTTCCCTCTGACAGGCACGCATCGCTGCGTGTGACAGGCGGGAGACCAGCGATCCGCTGGTAACCAAGGTACACAGCGGGTTTCCAGGCACCGCGCAGCGCTTGGAAACCCGCTGTGTACCTTGGATACCAGCTCCCTGCATCAGGGCGCTGGTATCCAAGGTACACAGCGGGTTTCTAGGCACAGCCCCGCGCCTGGAAACCCGCTGTGTACCTTGGTTACCAGCGGATCGCTGGTCTCCCGCCTGTCACACGCAGCGATGTGTGCCTGTCAGCGGGAAACCAGCGATCAAAAAAAGGTCCTGACATTTCAGCGACGATCAGCGATACCCGGCAGGGGGGCTGATCGTCGCTGAATGTCACACACAGCGATATCGCTGGTGAGCTCGCTGCTGCGTCACAAAACTAGTGACTCAGCAGCGATCTCGGTAGCGATATCGCTATGTGAGACGGGCCCTTAAGTGGAAAGCTTAATTGATTGCTTTCCACTTTCACTTCAGGTCAGCCAGGGACACAATCAGTGATGTCAGAGGGAACTGATTAACAAAAATAGGGGTTCCCTTCGAAAAAAAAATGGCGTGGGGTCCCCCCTATTTTTGTTAACCAGCCAGATGAAGCAGACCGCTGAGGCCTGGATTTTCAGGCTGTTAAGGAGCCAAGATCCATGGACCTTGCCAGCCTGATAATACTATGCCACAGCAGTCGGCATATCTTGGCTGATTAACAAAAATAGGGGATCCCCTCGAAAAAAATTGGCGTGGGGTCCCCCCTATTTTTGTTAACCAGCCAGATGAAGCAGACCGCTGAGGCCTGGATTTTCAGGCTGTTAAGGAGCCAAGATCCATGGACCTTGCCAGCCTGATAATACCAGGCCACAGCAGTCTGCATATCTTGGCTGATTAACAAAAATAGGGGATCCCCTCGAAAAAAATTGGCGTGGGGTCCCCCCTATTTTTGTTAACCAGCCAGATGAAGCAGACCGCTGAGGCCTGGATTTTCAGGCTGTTAAGGAGCCAAGATCCATGGACCTTGCCAGCCTGATAATACCAGGCCACAGCAGTCTGCATATCTTGGCTGATTAACAAAAATAGGGGATCCCCTCGAAAAAAATTGGCGTGGGGTCCCCCCTATTTTTGTTAACCAGCCAGATGAAGCAGACCGCTGAGGCCTGGTTTTTCAGGCTGGTAAGGATCCAATATCCATGGACCTTGCCAGCCTGATAATACCAGGCCACAGCAGTCTGCTTAGCTTGGCTGGTTAACAAAAATAGGGGATCCCCTCGAAAAAAAAACGGCATGGGGATCCCCCCTATTTTTGTTAACCAGCCAAGTAAAATGCAGACTGCTGCGGCCTGGTATTAAAAGACTGTCAAGGCCCATGGATTTTGGCCCTCAACAGCCTGATAATACCAGGCTACAGCAGCCCCACATTTGGCGCATCAAAAGATGTGCCAATTGTGGCACTTTACCCGGCTCTTCCCACTTGCCCTGTAGCGGTGGCAAGCGGGGTAATAAGGGGTTAATGTCACCGTTGATTGCACGGTGACAATAAGCCGGTTAATAATGGAGAGGTGTCAATAAGACACCGATCCATTATTAATCCCAAAGTTTTTAAATGTTTAAAAAAAAGACAAAGCAAGAAAAAAGTATTTTAATGAAATAAAAGAGACAACACAGTTTTCATTAATTTTATTGTACTCTCATTCCTGCGACGCCATCGATCTCCTGTAAAAAAGAAAAAAAACAAACCAACAGTATACCACCTGTCCGACGCAGTCCATAACGACAGTCCCACGACGATCCAGCTCTGCTACATCGCAATGACAGGCAGAGCCTGTCATCGCGACGCAGCACAGCTGATTACCTGCTTCCCCGGCGGTGACGTCATCGGACTGACTGCTTTACGGCCGGGATTACCCAGCAGTCACTGCAGTTATCGCGAGAAACTGCATGTGACCGCCGGGGAAAGAAGATTGCGGCCATCAAGCAGTCCAGCCCGTGACCGCCGGAGATCTTCTGCCAGGTAAGTGCCGCTGACTCCTGACAGACCCGACCGACGGACACTGACAGTGACAGTGACAATCCCGATTCCGGTATCCGATATGACGAAAATATCGGAACTCGGAATCGGAATTCCGATACAGCCAATATCGGCCGATACCCGATATTTGCAGTATCGGAATGCTCAACCCTAGTTGTGTTCCTTTACTATAATGTGTGATGTGTATTAATGTTCACGTACAGTTTAGGGAAAGTTAGTGCATCCTTCTTGGGACATTAGAGGAGGGCACTCTTAGAATATAGTTCTTATAGATAAGGGTAGATGTAGTTCCTGTATGGGCCACTAGATGGGGGCATAATAGTGGGCATTGTTAGGTGTAGCTTATAGGAAGTTCATAGAGGGTTAAGTGTAGGAGGGGTCTGCCTGGTAGTAGTGAGAAGTTTCTAGGAAGTTAGGTCAGACAGAGCCAGAGTGCCCAAGTATTCACATGGGCTACAGGCCCGAACAGCTCGGCAGCCATGTAACGTTTAAGTGCTGCAGCACATGTTACCCACGGCCACTGTGTATCATATCAGTGGGCCCTTACAGAGAAAAAAGATGTGGCGTCTTACTGCCTGGGCCAATGCTTTTAGGGCTGAAGTTGGCTGGACTGAGGAGATGAAAGGAGTTTGAGCTTCGACGGGATCGGTACAGATGGGCCGATTGCTTCATCCGGGGTCACCAAACATAGTGATAGATGAATTCATGTCTGGGGCGAAGCAGGCTGAAGGAAATGTCATTATAGCAAAGTCAGGACTGGAAGGAACTGGGATGCAGTCTAGTACACAGAACATAACAGAAGTGACAACAAGCAAGGGAAAGATCAGGAAGCAAACAAATGTTATGATGTACCATCTGTGGATGTAACATGCGAAATCCTAAATAAATTGTTAAAGTTGTCTTGGACTGTGTCTCCATTGATGAGGGTCACTTAGAAGAAGGACCATTAAGGCCTGGGAAGTGCCCGGGTGAAGCTGAATCCGGAGATGCAGGTATGCAGAGAAGAATAGTATTGTTTCATGTAGGGGAAGGACTGGACACAGCTCCCACCGGAATACAGGTCACAACTACAGTCCTGTCCTTCCTTTACACTTGGCGTAGTCAGCAGGATGCCGACACCACGCAGCGAGGAAATGCTGCTAGTGATGAGCTTGAGAGAGATGAAGTTTGGCAGGATGCGGTTGCCTTGCCTTGTGAAGAATCTGTTGGAAAAGATGATGAAAATGTATGTGCGACTGCTGTACCCCTGGAAGATGACCAGAAGAAGGAGTCAGAAGTTGCTGTTGATGAAGAAACACTGGATTTGTCTACTACCGATTTTGTGACAACACCGGACTTGACTACTGAGTTGGACTTGGCTTATGTGACCAAAAAGTTCGCCACCATTACTGTGATCAAGATGGCAGTGATGAGAATGGTGGAGATGGTGGAGAAGAAGTGAACAACAATGAAAACCGCGTTCTTCGTGGGCATTGCCGTCGTTTCCTAACGCCAATACCTGCCTGTTAATATGCCCTAGTCCACCTCTGGTGGGTGCGGATGAAGAGGAGAAAGCCTCTCCCCCTTTCACTGACCCACAATGGATGGGAGGAGCGGCTGGAGGCGGACTCACCTGGTAATGGGTAGAACCCAGAAGAAACTTCCAAGTGCAGCTGCGGCGGCCTAGGCCGCATGGAAAGGATATGGAAACAGACGGAAGCTGAAAGAACTCGGCCCACCAGACAGTGGGAAGAAATCGCAGAGCATCCCACTTACCAGCGCCCGGAGAGTTCTTCAGCGCAGAGTCAGTGGCTGCCAGAGTTGACAGCGTCCCGAGGACCGGAGCCATTGAATGTGGAGTCGGTGCTCCGACGTTCTCTGCAGCGGGAACAAGCAGAAGAGCCATGTTATCAACATTCTTTGGAGGCGAAACCGTCGGCACGACGTCAGGCAGGGGAACCCTGTAGACCGGAACCTTTGCTGTTAGTTCAGCGGAGACCAGAACTGGCGACAGTCCTGGAGGATGGATGGGAGGAGCGGCTGGAGGCGGACTCACCTGGTAATGGGTAGAACCCAGAAGAAACTTTCAAGTGCAGCTGCGGCGGCCTAGGCCGCATGGAAAGGATATGGAAACAGACGGAAGCTGAAAGAACTCGGCCCACCAGACAGTGGGAAGAAATCGCAGAGCACCCACTTACCAGCGCCCGGAGAGTTCTTCAGCGCAGAGTCAGTGGCTGCCAGAGTTGACAGCGTCCCGAGGACCGGAGCCATTGAATGTGGAGTCGGTTGCTCCGACATTCTCTGCAGCGGGAACAAGCAGAAGAGCCATGTTATCAACATTCTTTGGAGGCGAAACCGTCGGCACGACGTCAGGCAGGGGAACCCTGTAGACCGGAACCTTTGCTGTTAGTTCAGCGGAGACCAGAACTGGCGACAGTCCTGGAGGAACCGTTGCCGGAAACCGAGAATGAGCCGAAGCTCTATCTACCAGCCGACTGCGCAGGTGTCCCCGCGGAAGGATCCAGCGTTCCTGGGATGGCCGCGGTCTACGCTTCTGCGTCTGAGCGGGTGAGTACAGCTCAGCCCCTAACCCCTCAAGGGATGGTCCTTGTCACGGGCCCCTGTCTTGCCATCGTTCGCCCACGCATTGCGGCAGGGGGATCTGCTCCCCAACCCTCTGAGGCCCGGCCTATTTTCCACTCCATCACCAAGTTCAGCCTTTATATGCCCCCAAGGCCACTGCTTCAGTGTTGTGGCAGCCAATGACTCCTGCGGCTGCAGAGTCATATATGGCCCAAACTTGGGCATGGGATTCAGCCACGTTTACAGCGGCACGAGGAACCCACCGCTTATTTGTTTGAACTGAGCTGTCCTAAAAGGAAAAGTGTTACACACGTTGCACTATCTTGGAGAAAAATTGTGGGACTGTTCCTCATCCCTGTGGACATTGTAGTCTTAAAGAAAAAACTGTACTCCCCTCAAAGGAAGGGGAGCTCCTCTCCTGGGACGCCTGTCTCACTTGTGGGAAGTGTAAATACGTATTGTTCACTGCTCTAACTCCTGGAGGACTGGGAACCAGGAACGTTACCTGTGCGTCATGAACTGCGGTGCGTACCGGATATGGCTTAAATTAAGACAAGTGACTTGCTTTTTAGAAGCAATAAAGTTTTCTTATACGTTTGGTCGAGGACGACCAAGTTTAAGGAAAAGGGGAGTATAAGGGGGTGATATAGAATTACCTCCTTGCTTCCCTTCCTTTAATTGTTTTCATGTGTTAATGTCTATTATTAATATTTGCGGTACTGCTACATAGTCATATGTATTACTGCTCACATTTATGGTACTACCACATTCATATATGTGTTATCATTCTTTAGAGAACTGTACTATATTGTGTTGTGTTCCTTTAGTATAATATATGTGATGTGTATTAATGTTCATGTACAGTTTAGAGAAAGTTAGTGCATCCTTCTTGGGACATTAGAGGAGGGCACTCTTAGAATATAGTTCTTATAGATAAGGGTAGATGTAGTTCCTGTATGGGCCACTAGATCGGGGCATACTAGTAGGCATTGTTAGGTGTAGCTTATAAGAAGTTCATAGAGGGTTAAGTGTAGGAGGGGCTGCTGGATAGTAGTGAGAAGTTTCTAGGAAGTTAGGTCAGACAGGGCCAGAATGCCCAAGTGTCCACTTGGGCTATAGGCCCGGACAGCTCAGCAGCCACGCAACGTTCAAGTGCTGCAGCCCATGTTACCCACGGCCACTGTGTATCATATCAGTGGTCCCTTACAGAGAAGGAAGATGTGGCGTCTTACCGCCTGGGCCAATGCTTTTAGGGCAGAAGTTGGCTGGACTAAGGAGATGAAAGGAGTTGGAGCTTCTATGGGATCGGTACAGACGGGCCGGATGCTTCACCTGGGGTCACCAAAGTAGTGATTGATGAATTCATGTCTGGGGCAAAGCAGGCTGAAGGAAATGTCATTATAGCGAGGTCAGGCCTGGAAGTAACTGGGAAGCAGTCTAGTACAGTCAGGTCTGGGCGTGTACTGCACAGAAGTGACAACAAGCAAGAGAAAGATCAGGAAGCAAATGAATGTTATGATGTATCAACTGTGGATGTAACGTGCAAAATCCTAAGTAAAGAAAGTGTTAAAGTTGTCTCGGACTGTGTCTTCATTGATGGGGTTACCTAGAAGAAGGACCGTTAAGACCTGGGAAGGGCCCGGGTGAAGCTGAATCTGGAGATGCAGGTATGCCAAGAAGAATAGTATTGTTTCATGTAGCGGAAGGACTGGACACAGCTGCCACCGGAATACAAGTCACGACTACAGTCTTGTCCTTCCTTTACACCAGAATGCCTATTGTGGATTTAATGGAGGAGTAATGACGGAGCTGCTTTATAGAGTTTAGGCTTCTTATTTCCATAGATGGGTAATGGTAATGATACTTTTAAGACACTCTCTACTTCCAACTTTTTGTGTCAACATTTTGAACAAATCTCCTGCCTCTTTCTGCATGACTGTGCCCTTGTGCGCATAGCGAGAACCATACAGGGCACAGTCACACGTTCAGTATTTTGTCAATATTTTACATCAGTATGTGTAAGCCAAAACCAGGAGAGGAACAATCAGAGGAAAAGTATAATAGAAACAAGTCACCACTTCTATATTTATCACCCACTCCTGGTTTTGGCTTACAAATTTTAACCTTGTGGAAAGCCCTCTCATCGTTGTAGAGGGTGTTGAAGCTGCAAAGCAAAACAGGGCAACATGCCATATTTATGCACATGGTTTTAAAATGAAATTTCATATAACTCTTAGTTAGAAAATAAATAAGAAGTCCTAGCAGGTAAAAGTTGCACCTGTTTTTTGATGTTTGACTCTAGACAATTAGGAAGATTGGTGCCACATATGAGTTTTGTGAAGACATCTGCTCAGGGGTTCTTTAGTGCTAAAATTAGCCAGTCATCATACAGTAATCTCTAGATGATGATTTTTTTGTCTAGAAACTTAAATCTATATTTTTTATATTATTATAATATATGCAAATAATACAGTTTGGAATAAGATTCCCTACTAATGAGATCAAAGCTACTGTATTTTTGTGCATAGCTGTTCTTTTGAGTCTGAATATATACATACAAAATATTTATATATGTCATAAGCTCTAACAGGAGTACTTTGCTTGTTAATATTGTCACCACCTGGGATAACTTTATAACTTAAATCAAACAGTGGGACATGTATCAAAGAACAATGTTGATTCATGAGTCCACTGTATTTATGAGGAAATTTCTCCAATATCTCCCATTTCCTCTCCCTGTCAGTTGTGATGACAAATGTGTATCTGATTGTTTATATGGATAATATAATCATTGCTCACAGTATTGGAAGGGGATGACCAAGGGCAATATCCTTATGAATATTAACCTATTAATGTCTCATGATGGATATATCTATCATAGAGCTGATTGGGGTATGTGGAGCGGGCTCAGGAGCTGAGCCTGCACTACACGAAGCAGGAGTTGGCTACTACATTAATTAGCTGGCATTTGTGTCTAACAGCCTTGGCTGCAGCTGCATTCCCACATTGCTGTTAATTAGTTAGATGCTGCTGTCAAGCTCTGACACAGCATTTAAAGGGAATCTGTCACCCCATTTTTCGTATATCAGCTGCAGCCACCACCATCAGGGGCTTACCTACAGCATTCTGTCATGCTGTAGATAAGCCCCCGATGTAACCTGAAAGATAATAAAAACGAGTTATATTATACTCACCGAGGGGGCGGTCCGTTGAGGTCCGGTCCAATGGGCGTCGCTGTCCAGGTCCGGCGCCTCCCATCTTCTAGCAATAACGTCTTCCTCCTTGCTTCTGTCGCGCTCCTGCGCAGGCATACTTTATCTGCCCTGTTGAGGGAAGAGCAGAGTACTGCAGTGCGCAGGCGCAGGGAAAGGTCAGAGAGGCCCAGCGCAGACCGCATTGGACCGCCCCCCCGGGTGAGTATAATATAACTCGTTTTTCTTATCTTTCAGGTTACATCGGGGGCTTATCTACAGCATTACAGAATGCTGTAGATAAGCCTCTGATGGCGGTGGCTGCAGTTGATATATGAAAAATGGGGTGACAGATTCCCTTTAAATGGAATGTGCAACAGTGTTTACGCATACCTACTTCCATCAGCCACCCACAAGTCGATCGTGAAGAGCCATAGCAGCCAAATACCTGCTTAAAGTCCCTGTCACCAGGGCCAGCGTCAGCACCCGGCACACCCGGGCAAGTGCCGGGGCCCTGGCAAGACGGGGGGCCCACTCACGCTCACTCATGGCAGCAGACAGACACGCTTCCAGACGGTCAGGATTGGTCTAGTAGAGGCGAGCTCCATCCCCTGTCTCTTCTCACTGGTGCCGCAGCCAGGGAGGAAGTGACGAGGCTTTAGATAGGAAGAGGCGAGTTGCAGAGGACGGAACGGAAGCAAGTTTGTGTAGGCTGCCTGCAGGCAGCGTTGAAAATGGTCCCGACTCCAGGCTGGCACTGCACTCCTGTCTTCTGCACAGATTCCCGGCGCTCGCTGAGGTCCCTGAGTCCTGCGGCTGTGGCAGACAGTGATAGTGAGACAGTGAGTACAGACGTGTCACATGTGGTTCCTGAAAGAGCTGATTAATGCATTCCTCCTGCTCCTGTGTTATTCCAGGGGAAAGGTTACATACACAGTATACTAGCTGCTGGGGGTGGTCAGAAGTAGAATTTACAGCACTTCTCAGATTTCACCCTGCACAGACCAGACCGACAGCTTGTGACCACCCTAAGCAGCTAATATACTGTATTATACACAAATAGGAAACCTGAAAATTATGGCTCCATAAAAAAGTGGTATGAAAAAACAATCTTTTATTAAACAAAAAATGAAACACAAACATATAATAAAGAGAGATACATCGGTACAAATATGAAGGGACAAAAGATGAGGGACCCTCAGTCAACACCCCTATAGGATGATTATTTAAATTGTTGTAAACTAACACACATTGTGCAAATGACAATTGCTGCACTCAAATGTTCATAAGAGTGCTACCCATGCAGCTACCCTAATAACACATCATGAAATAAATCCCTGATATCCTCAGCAATATCAGATGTGGACAAGGGCCCAGTCTCAAGAGGTGTGGACCTCACCTGAGGTAGTTATATACTATTAGTGATGGTCTGACTAAATCAGTCATAGTCTAAAACGAGACACCGTCCAATAGACATATGTCTTAAACCAGGCAGCCACACCAATAGCAGACTGTGCAGCCACGGAATGAAAATGTAAACCATCACACTCTGTGCAAATAAATATATCTTTTTATGGGCAATATTCATTACCTTCCTACTCAAAAGAATATAAATGCACAAATGAGTACAAAAAGAGGTCACAGTACATAAGTGAATGGCTGAACATGTGCTCTGTCATGGACAATATGTGATCACGATCAAAATAGACCTGTACTATCACTCATGTAAGAAGTGAAATCTGGCATTGTATTATACCTATATATTTCTCTGCTGTATCCATGCATCATGAATCGTGGTTGGTATGTGTTAAAGGGTGGGCGGGGGGCCCACTGAGACTCTTTCGCCCGGGGCCCTCCAAAACCTGGAGCCGGCCCTGCCTGTCACAGTCTGAGCTTTAAAGGAGGCCGAGATTTTAATTTTATTTAGCAACACCATTAGTATAAGCAATCAGACGATCACAGGTTCAAGTCTCTGGAGGGGACTAAAAAATAAGAATAAAAAATGAAAAGTATTTAAAAATATTATAAAAATTCAAATCATCCTCCTTTTCCCTCACTGAAAATAAAATAAAGAAATGTAAAAAATAATCATATTTAATATTACCGCGTCACTAAAAGCTGAGACTATCAAAATATAAAATGAAGTAATCCGTACAACAAACATCATAAAGAGAAAAAAAATCAGAATGCCAGAATGTCATTTTTTTCGAGTACCACGCGTTCCTAAAAAAAAATACAGTAAGAAGCAATCAAAACGTATCTACCGAAAAATTGTATAAAAAAACTGTCACGCAAAAAAAATAATCCTTCACACAGTTCCTTCCTTGGTACAAAAAAAAAACTGTCGTGTCCCAAAAAATGTTGACTGAAACAAAGGTCTTCTTGTATTTTTTCTTCACCATTTAATGAAAAAAAATCTATGCAAGTTTGGTATTGACATAATCACACTGACCTGGAGAATCGTGATTCCAGGTCATTTTCTTTTACCATACAATGAATACCATAGAAAGAAAACACCAAAAACTGGCAGAATCATATTTTTCATTTTTCTTATCATGTCATGCCTCTTGGCATTCTTTTGTGTACAGTACATTATATAGTAAAGTGGAAGAAGGAGAGGAAAAAAGAAAGCACAAAAATGAAAAAAAAATCACCCGTGTGTTAAAATTGGTGTATTCTCGTTCAAATAACATCTGCACAGGGAGGTGAGCAGGGCAACCCGTCTAATGGTACCTGTGGCATATGTGATCGATATCTGTCCTATTCTATTCTACCTGTTTTATACCTATTCTGCTGCAGTATATCAACATAACAACCTTAAAAAATGTCCTGCTCTTGATGCCAAGCTAGGCCAACCTTGATGCACTTGGTGCCAAGCTAGGCATCTGTAAGTGCTGAGGTTATTTTTTTTTGCCAGGTAACAAAGTTCCTTTAATTCTAGTGATTCAACTTTCATTATCTTGGTTTAAGAGTTTGTTTATGTAAGTACTGTACTTATTTCAGAAATGTATTTTGACTTAAATTCCATTTACAGCCTATATTTCTAAGAATTGTAAGCAAAAAGTACTTTTACGGTAGATGAAAGTACATTCACTTCTGTCTGTGACATGATTTACTGTAAATTTTTGACATATTGAAAACAATTCTGTACAGTTAATCTTGTTTAACTGTTCACTTACTTGTTCTTGTTTGTATCTACAAGACCAGAAAATTTTTAGCACAACCTAAAGTTGAGGCTTTTTATACTCCTGTGTTAGTTACGCTTGGTACCGCTAAAGGAAGTAACACCCTTGAGAAGATTTCCTCCAGTACAAATTCATCCTGTCATATTATAACACACTCTTTTTGATGCACAATCTATTTAACCTATGACACCTTTCTATTTTTTCTTTATTCCTGGCTTTGGCCTCCCATTTGTGGGTACTTCTAGTATATCTCAAATTATTGCCTGTTATTTTAAGGTCAAGTAAGAGGTAAGATATAAAGAAACCCATTATGATTTTCACATACCCCACTTTCTACATCATTTTTGGTTTGTTTTTATAGGTTATATAATTTTTGAGTCACACAGTCTACTTTAGCTTTTGCTTAAGTTAGGCAGCATTCACCACTTCTATGATCTACGTGTAGGTTTTTAGCACAGCTGGAGACACGAAATACCGACAGTCAATATAATTGATGTAATTTTTAGTATATATGTAAGCATAAATTATCTAGTTTGGCTTTTGAGAAGTATAAAAAGTTAAAAATGGACTATAATGGAAGAAAAAATCATTGCCAATTACAATAATTTAAAGTAATATACATAGATAATATTTACCTTTGAGCTCACATAGTCAAAAGTGACAGGGCATTAGAGGTTTGTTGTGTTTGGTCTGCTTTCCACAGAAGCAAGATTGCATATTTTCCTTATTTCCAGCTCCTACATCCTTTGCCTCTGATGCTAAGCTGCGGGATGCAGGTATAGTCCTCTTTTACATTAGTTTGACTGGAACTTATTATTCCACTTTGGTAGGGAGTCTATGTCTTGCTGCATGGTGCAGATTACCTGTTGAAATCCTCTCTCTACTGCAAGACTTTGGCAGCATCACTCTCTGTTTAAGCCTCGAGCAGCTACTTCTATCTACCAACTATAGTTTGCTACTACTCTTGTCTGTTGCTTGTTTAGTCCCAGTAGCCTTTATTTTCTTCTGTTTACTTCTTTACCTTGGCTTATATTTTGACTTCCCAACTGTTTCTCAGTTTTGCCCCTGACTTTTACCTCTTGAATATGACTCGACTTGATTATCCTTCTTTTTGCCACCTGACTCCACCAGTCAGCAGCCACACTGGATGTAACCAAAGGGGTTCTGCTTAAGTCCATATCCCAACATAAGGACTTCATGGTGAAGGTCAAGGTTCCACTAGAATGTTCTAGACAGATTGGTTTGTGCAAGCCCTGCGCACTGAAGCCCTATTGAGCTGCCAGGCTACCACAAACAGAGCTCCATTACATCACTACAGAAGTGGAAACTTTGGTGATATGGTGTAGTTGGGGTAATTCTGCAGCTCTATCATGCCTAGCTTACCTTGGAGTTCTACCAGTACTAGTTACAATTTTTATCTTTTACTTTAACCTTAAATACTATACACACGTGATCAAAATTGTTGGTAACCCTCGTTTAATGACAGAAAAACCCAAAATAGTGACAGAAATAACTTGAATCTGACAAAAGTAATAATAGATCAAAAAAATCTATGAAAATGAACAAATGAAAGTAAGACATTACTTTTCAACCATGCTTCCACAGTATTTAAGAAAAAATAAAACTCATGAAATAGGCCTGGACAGAAATGATGGTACCCTTAACTTAATATTTTGTTGCACAACCTTTTGAGGCAATCACTACTATCAAACGATTCCTGTAACTGTCATTGAGACTTCAGCACCTCTCGACAGGTATTTTGGCCCACTCCTCAAGAGCAAACTGCTCCAGTTGTGTTGTGTTTGAAGGTTGCCGTTTCCAGACCGCATGTTTCAGCTCTTTCCAAAGATGCTCAATGTGATTTAGGTCAGGGCTATAGAAGTCCACTTCAGAATAGTCCGATGTTTTCCTCTTAGCCATTCTTGGGTGTTTTTAGCTGTGTTTTTGGTCATTATCCTGTTGCAAGACCCATGATCTGTGACTGAGACCAAAGACCAAGCTTACTGACACTGGGCAGCACATTTATCTCTAGAATCCCTTCATAGTCTTGAGATTTCATTGTACCCTGCACAGATTCAAGACACCCTGTGCCAGATGCAGCACAGCAGCCCCAGAACATAACAGAGTCTCCTCCATGTTTCACAGTAGGGACAGTGTTCTTTTCTTGATATGCTTCATTTTTCGTCTGTGAACATATAGATGATGTGCCGTGCCAAAAAGTTCCATTTTTGTCTCATCTGTCCATAGGACATTCTTCCAGAAGCTCTGTGACTTATCAACATGTAGTTTGGCAAATTCAAGTCTGGCTTTTTTATGATTTTTTTCAACAATGGTGTCCTCCTTGGTCGTCTCTCATGAAGTCCACTTTGGCTCATACAACGATGGATGGTGCGATCTGTCACTGATGTTCCTTGAGCTTGAAGTTCACCTTTAATCTGTTTAGAAGTTTTTCTGGGCTCCTTTGTTACCATTCGTATTATCCATCTCTTTGATTTGTCATCAATTTTCCTCCTGCGGCCACATCTAGGGAGGTTGGCTACAGTCCCATGGAGCTTAAATTTCTGAATAATTTGTGCAACTGTAGTCACAGGAACATCAAGCTGCTTGGAGATGGCCTTATAACTTTTACCTTTAACATGTTTGTCTATAATTTTCATTCTAATCTCCTGAGACAACTCTTTCTGTCACTTACTCTGGTCCATGTAGATTGTGATACACAGCACGTCACCAAACAGCACAGTGAGTATCCGTAGCCCTCTATACAGGCCCATTCACTGATTCCAAGATTGCAGACACCTGTGATGCTAATTAGTGGACACACCTTGATTTAACATGTCCCTTTTGTCACATTATTTTCAGGGGTACCATTATTTCTGTCCAGGCCTATTTCATGAGTTTTATTTTTTAAAAATTCTGTGGAAGCATGGTTGAAAAGCAATGTCTGACTTTCATTTGTACAATTTCATAGATTTTTTATTTATTATTTTGATTTATTATTACTTTTGCCAGATTCAAGTTATTTATGTGACCATTGTGTGTTTTTCTGTCATTAAACGAGGAGTACCAACAATTTTGACCACGTGTGTAAATAAGGTTATCTATAATGTGGCGCGTTGAGCAAAATCACAGCGTGACAGGTTAGAATAGAATATATAGAATAGATATATACACGTGGAATACATATATACAGTATATATATATATATAATACATAGATAGAAGAAAAGCCGATAATTCAGCAGCCCGGTGGTGTAAAATCACAGCAGGAGAAGACAGCATAGAAGAGATGGATTGCACACAGTAGATACAAATAAAATAGGTAGATATATAGACGTCAGTGACATATACAATTAGTACAGTGTGTGTGCAGCTTATTGTACATGTATTTAATCATCTCTGACCGGCGGGGATGATTTCACCTCCGATCAGAAGCGCTACGCAGGTGTTTCCCACGCTTTCACAGTTTGGGAAACACTGGCTTGTGTGCTGTGCATGTTCGGCTTTATTCGGCGATTTAATTGACGATTAAATCGGCGAATATTGCAAATTCGGCAATCGTGAGCTGAACCGAACATTGAAATATTTGCTCATCTCTAGTTGTCCACTCTATATTTTCATCAGTAGGTATTGTTAGAACTGTTACAAAACAGTCAACTGAATTAATTTCTATGGGACAAATGTTGACAATGAAATGTTAAAATGTGTGGTGTTCTCTTAACTTAATCTCTGTAAAGGTACTCAAGTAGATCTTTCTTTCATTTCTATCTTTTGCTTTGTGTTAAAGGGAACCTGTCATTAGATTCACCCAAATCATGTGTAGCATGTATAAGAGCCTGGCCGCATGCACTAGAATTTCAGGTACCACATAATTTGAAGACCCTCTCCCCACACCACTTTAGTTGATGGTCATGTGCTTTGAGCCACATGAATCGCCAGGTTCATATTAATAAAGTGGTTTAAAGAGTGAAAAAGATAAGGCCAACAATTAGGATCAGCACTCAGTCTTAAGGTACTGTCACACTAGGCAAGATCGCTAGCAATATCGTTTAACATTGTTAGCGACGTCGCTGTGTGTGACATGTAGCAGCGATGTGGCCCCTGCTGCGATGTCGCTGATCATGCACGAACGTTCTGGACCGTTTTTTGATCGTTGGCGTCCCGCTGGTGAGCCTGAATCGCTGAGTTTGACACCCTTTATGAACGACGAGCGACCTCGTTGGCGACTCATGTCAGCGGCGCAGGTGGGACTAGGTGGCCGCAACATCTAGTCCTTTGTGCGTTGTTGCGAGGATACTATCGTGTGTGGGGTTTTGCGATCCTGTCAGAGTCGCTACAGCGCTTCATTATCTTTGCCATTTATACAAGACATTTTTGGGATCCTGAAAAAATGTATCCGGGGCAAACGCAATAGCGGCACAGACTGGATTGCAGTAGCTGCAAAGCAGAAGGCTAGCAGGACGCAGTATGGAATGATGCTGGAAATTCGTATGAACCACTTGCGTCGTCTTTTATGACGCGGATGTCCAATCACTAAGCGAGAGCTGTGACTTTTGACATACAGTGACCACCAATCTGTGCTGAGGGGCGTGGAAAAGGTTGCGTTCAATCTTTAACAATACATGCTGTGTGACAGGTCCTAACGACCACCGAGGTCGTTATACAGATCGCTGATGTGTCGTTTATGAGATCTTCCTGTTTGGAAGCTACTAGCGACCATATAGCGATCACACAAATGATCTCGCCAGGTCGTGTCGTTGTCGTGATCGCTGGTGCGATCGCTTAGTGTGACAGTACCTTTACAAACTCACAGGCCCCTATTCATCATTCACAATTTTTTTAAAGTCACTTTCCTTTTTTGTTTTGTGGTATCAGTCGCTGTTTTTGTTGCCAATTCATCTAAATGGTGCATAGAATTTATGAATTTAGGGCAAAGTAAAAAATGGGCTTTCTTACTGTCTTGGACTATTTTTGCGGCTTTTGATAATAAAAGTCACACTTTGTCCCCTGAAAATTGTTAAAACTTGAGCTGAATTTGGACGTACTCAAAAATAAAACATCTGGAATAACAAACTAGACTCCAAAACAAAAAAACAGCAGAACATATATAAAACAGACTTCAAAAAATGCAAAAATGAAATAATATATAGTATGCAAACAAAAAAATGTGCAAAACACACAAATCCAGACAGAAAAACAGGTACAAAGGTAAAGACAAAGCCTTAAATTGTAAGCTTTTCAGCAGGGCCCTCATTCTTCTTGGTATTTATTGAACTGTGTGTTACTCAGTAATATCTTATCTTGCTTTCACATGTCCCCTCTGATGTGTAAAGTGCTGTGGAATATGTTGGTACTATAAAAATAAAAATTATTATTGAGGTAGACAAGTACATAATCACTGTTGCACAGTAAACATAGACAGGCGAGAAGTATCAGAGTGGTGGTCCTGAATCGGCATGGGTAAATCAGGTCACTAAGGGTTTTTGTTATGTTATAGCATTTCCCGCCTTTGGCGAATATTATTCCGATTTAAGAAGCCCTCTTTATTGTGATCAGTGTAGAAAGGCTATGGATTTGTCTATATGAACCATTGACAGCTATAGCAGAAACTCTTGTTAGGGCTAAACTTCAGTATTGGTCAGTATTTTACCTCAATATCTGTAGGCCAAAACCAGGAGAGGAACAATCAGAGGAAAAGTATAATAGAAACACGTCACCACTTCTGTATTTCTCACCCACTCCGGGTTTTGGCTTACAGATACTGAGGTAAAATACTGACCAAATACTGAGGAAAAATATTACAAAAACACTGGAGGTAAAATATTACAAATACTGAGGTAAAATATTACAAATACTGAGGTAAAATACTGACAAAATGCTGAATGTGTGCACGTGGCTTAGCATAATCTGCTTAATTAGTTACACTATTGATAAATTGTTTATATAATGCATTTTCAAGAGTTGTGAAGAGTGAAAAATAACCGTAGCCTTAGGCCTCTTTCACACATCCGTTTTTCTCATTGCGGCGCCCCCGGCATTTTTCAGCAGCGCCGCATCACAAAACCGTATGCACCGCATGCGTTTTTTTTCCCATAGACTTTCATTAGCGCCGGATGGCGCCGCATGTCACTGTGGCGCGTCCGGTTGGTGCCGGATGCGGTGTCTGGTCACCGTCCGGTGTCTGGAAAAAACGTTGCATGTAACGTTTTTTGTCTGCGGCGAAAAAAACCGCATGCGCCGGATGCGGCGCGTGCGGGTTTTTTTTACAATGAAAGTCTATGGACGCCGCAATGCGCCACATCCGGCTTGAGCCGCATCCGGTAGCCGCATCAGGTTTTTTAATTGATATACCAGCCCACAACAAACAGATACCAGACAGATACCACCCCTCAGCAAACATATAAAAAAAGAATTTGTGGGACATCAGACACATCCACAGAAGCCACAGAGCCACACACGCAGCCACCGGAGACGCAGCCACCGGAGACGCAGCCACCGGAGACCACCGACGCCTCAGCCACCGACGCCTCAGCCACCGACGCCTCAGCCACCGGAGACTCGCAGCCAGGATCATGGAGCGCCAGGAAAACAGACGGTAAATATGCCTCCCCCCCCCAAAATCAAAAATGTACAATACATATGTCACCAATGCTGTGTGAGATGATGTTTATTTTTGGCACCCTGGTACATTTTATATTTCATGTTTTTTCTGTGATGGGGATTGGTTCCCCTGGTATTGTATGAAATTAATAAATTGCCGATGATGGGGTGGGTCCCCGAGTTTAAAATGCATTTGTTTGGGAACTTTATTGTGTATTCCCTGCTACTGTTGTGAATGTTGATAATGTAGATCTACTGGTACTGTTTTTTTGCAGTGATGTGCTTGGTCTCCCTGCGACAATATGAAATGTGGATTTGTGTATGATATAATTTTAATTTTTTTTTGGGCCTGTGATGTGGTTGCTTGTCCTGCTACTATCTGAAATGTGCATGTGTTTACTATGGTAATGTTTATCTCCATTTTTTTTGCCAATGTTTATTTTTTGGGCCTGTGATGTGGTTGCTTGTCCTGCTACTATCTGAAATGTGCATGTGTTTATTATGGTAATGTTTATCTCCATTTTTTTGCCAATAGTTTATTTTTTGGGCCTGTGATGTGGTTGCTTGTCCTGCTACTATCTGAAATGTGCATGTGTTTACTATGGTAATGTTTATCTCCATTTTTTTTGCCAATGTTTATTTTTTGGGCTGTGATGTTGGTCTTACTATCTGAATGGCATGTTTTCTTGGTTATGTTTAATTTTTTTTTTTGCAATGTTTATTTTTGGGGCCTGTGATGGTTTTTCTACTAATGGTCTCTTGCATTTGTTATAGCTAATGTTTTTTTCTTTGCAATCTTTGTTCTTTGTGGCCTCTCACGGTTTATCTACTCATGGTCTCTTGCATTGTATGCTAATGTTTTTTTGTTTGCAATCTTTGTTCTTTGTGGCCTCTCACGGTTTATCTACTCATGGTCTCTTGCATTGTATGCTAATGTTTTTTTGTTTGCAATCTTTGTTCTTTGTGGCCTCTCACGGTTTATCTACTCATGGTCTCTTGCATTGTATGCTAATGTTTTTTTGTTTGCAATCTTTGTTCTTTGTGGCCTCTCACGGTTTATCTACTCATGCTGCTATTACATTTGCATGTGTTTAGTATCCAAATGTTGATCTACTTTTCTTTTTGTTGCAATTTTTTTTTTTTTTTGGGTGCCTCTGACCTTAAATATACTCATGCTTGTATGTGAAATGTCCATGTTTTTATTATCATTATGTTTGATTTTTTTTTTTTTCTGTTATTGGGGATCGGTTGATTCAAACTGTTAATTTTTTATTTATTTATTTATTTATTTATTTTTGTCCAGGGATACCCATGGTACTGTTGATGGCTACAAATGATTGCATGTGGTCGGAATAATGTCCTTGTTTGAATGTTATATTTTAAAACAGGGACAATCAATACATATAAACACAATTCCTTTTTGTCTGTTAATTCCACAGCAGAAGAATTGATGCTGCTGATCCAAGGGCGCAGGAAATCCTGGATGCAAGGAGGCAAGCCAGTAGAAAGTAAATATGACATCCCCCATGTGCCTAAAAATTAAATGTTTGTTTTTCTCTTTCAGCCAGGGACAAGGAATCCGCATATATTCACTGTCCCTTTTTGTGTCCTTATTCAACAGCAGAAGAATTCAACGAGCGGCAGCGGCGGCTGAAGCGCAGTTGAGCAGGGAGGAGGGACCTCCAAGCTAGGAGCTAGCAGCAGAAAGTAAGCATTACAGACACTTGCTCTAAATTACATGTTGTTTCTTTCAGCAGGGCAAAGAATACAGATATATTCACTGTCCGTTTTTGTGTCCTTATTCAACAGCCGAAGACTTCACCAGGCGGCGGCGGCTGAAGCGCAAGTTCAGCAGAGGGGAGGAGAGGACCTCCAAGCTAGGAGGCTAGCACGCAGAAAGTAAGTATTACAGCACAATTTTGCTGTAAATTACATGTTTGTTTTTCTTTCAGCATGACAAGGAATATAAAATTTACAGTCCCTTTTACTTTACAGTAGAAATGTCAAGAAGAGGGAGGCGGCGGCTGAGATAGACGAAGGAGGAGAGCAGGAAGGAGGAAGCCATAGAAGTAAAGATTACATCCCATTCAATAAATACATGTTGTTTTCTTTCAGCAGGACAAGAATTAGAATATATTGACTGTCCCTTTTGTTCTTCCACAGCAGACAACGTCAAACAGCAGCTGCAGCTGCCGCAATGGCGGTGTTGGCGGAGGAAGCAGCTGAAGCGGCGGCGGCAGCACCACCGGCATCGCCATCTCCTCCCTCCCAGCCAGAGCCAGAGCCGCCACAGCAGGAACAGCAGGACACATCTTCTTCTGGGAGCCCTCCTACCCATCGTCAGGAATTGGCGGTAAAAATATGTATTTTTAATTTTTCTTTCCACAATCCATCTGTGGGCTATATGTCTTGATTGGGTTTTTTTAATAACAGGAATCTGAAGATGACGAGGAGCTCCCAGAGGAAGAAGGACGGGGTGGAGAGATACCCGGAGTGGGCTCACAATTCGTAAGTATCCTGCATCAATCGCAGAAACACACCATCACAGTACACACAACACATAGAAAAACATTTAGTACATACTTCACATAGCGGACAACACCTGCCAATATCCCAATTTTTCTTTTCATTTTTAGTCTCTCGCATCTGGGAGCCAGAGGGTTTCTCCCAGTGCCTCCCAGAGTCGTCGTGAGACTGTCGGCGGTTCTCAACGTGTGTTTTTTTTTTGCCATTTTCTATAATTTTTCATTTTTACAAAATGTGTTATCTAAAAATGTTTTGTGCATTAATTTTCCCATTGTAACATGTATAATTTTGCAAATTTCAAACAATGTGTCTGATGATTTTTTTTTTTCCTTTGTTAATTTCACAGGCTTCACAGCGTGCTCCCGACTCGGACACGGAGGAGGGATTGGACGTGGAGTTGATGATCGATCTGGCCGAGAAAGGGAGCCGCTGTGGAACATGGGGGACCCCCAGCATGCGGATCAAATTGTGACACGACGGCTCTGGACGGAAGTGGCAGCAGCAATGGTGCACCGCTGGGAGGAACTCAATCCTAGGTCCCAGACTAAATTACGTAAGTATAGTTCATGTTGCTGACTGTAAAGGTGTATTTTCAAAACTTCTGTCCTCGTGTAACCAACGCTTCTTGTTTTCCATTTTCTTTGGTGAAACACTATGGAAACAATGAAAACATTAACTCAGGGGGACACGAGGACTAAAGTGTGGTTGTTGTATAGTAACCAATGTGTGCTTTCTCGTTTCAGGGGAGAGAATTATGAAGCGGTGGCGGTCTGTGAGGGATCGCTTTAAGAAGGAATTTAACAAAGAGATGCTGGCCCCAAGTGGATCTTCAGGACGCCAGAGCAAGTACAAATATGCACGAGCTCTGGCGTTCCTGCGTGAAACAATGGTCACCAGAAGGTAAATATAACCATAAAATGTTAAATTTTTTTTTTTTACAGCCAGGGCAATTCCACATCTGTATATTAATTTTATGTTTTTGTTTCTTCCACAGCACGGTGAGCAGCACTCGGGCGCCCGCAGAGTTGGAGCCTTCTAGAGCGATCCCTCAGGAGACCGACACCGAGGGACACTTTGACCAACCCTCCACATCTGCACCTTCCCAGCCTTCCCACACAGTTGATCCCGCAGTCCCCTCCACCAGCGCTGGAGCATCGTGGCCGGCTGCATTACATGAATCTGCTGGTCAGGATATAGCCTTCCCTTTACCCCACCCTTCTGACCCTGCCACCTCTAGTACAGCTGCGGGTACTGGGCGGCAGCGTCAGAAGGGTCAGGAAAAGAACTATGCGCCCGAGTTCTTACACATGAACGCATCTTTCCAGAACTGCCTTAAGTTGCTATCTGAACAAGTTGCCGCAGGCATTCGTCAGATAACCACACTAGTTGGTGAGGTCAAGACACTTCTGGAAACTGTGCGTTCAGAGGTAAGAGCACCCCCGAACTTCAGCTTTTTTAGGTCAGTTGCGGAGCGCATAGATCCGCTATCTTATGACCAGCAGATGTATGTGATGCACACGTGCCACTCTGCTCTAGCGCAGGTTGTCTCCCATCCTCAATCCACCCCAGTCATTCCACCACCTCCCCCCCCTACAGCCGCCGTCCATCTTCCCCCCCTCCACCTGCCATACCTCCTCCCCCTCCTATTCAATATCAACCTCCCCAATACCAACCATCTCCCCAGCTCCATCAACCTCCATTATATCAACCACCTCCCAGGTCCAACCACCTCCCAATATCAACCACCTCCCAGGTCCAACCACCTCCCCAGTACCAACAACCTACCCACTACCAGCCACCTACCCCCTACCACACTTCTACCTACCAATCTCCTTCCCCCTTCCAAATACCTACTATGTCACCTGTTCCTCATGCACAACCCTCCACTCCACCACCACCCACCTGTTCTGCCTTGTCTTCCCATTCTTTTGGTCTTTCCACCCCTTCACCTCTTCCTGTTCCTTCCCCACCATCATCCCGTTTGTCCCTCCACACTCTCCACACTCCCACGGTCGAAGTGTCCCGCAGCCCCTCCAGCAGTATTTCCACCCCACACTACACAGACCTATAAATATGTTTGTTGATAATTTTTTTAATGAAAAAAAAAAAATTTAATAAAAAAATAAAGTTGAATAAATAAAGTTTAATATAAAAAAGCTTATTTCTATGTTAAACATTTGGCCAAAAGGCCTAATTTTATAACAATTATATTAAAAAAAAATGTTTTCAATAAATTGTTCATTGGTTTAACATTGTTGTCTGTCTTTAATTTATAGGATGTTAGTTTTAAATTTGTTATACAGGTACAGATAACTTTGGCTAAAAGGTTCATAAATGCAACCTTTTTTACAAAGTTATGTCCCGGTTTTCTATTATCTTTTCACTAAAAATGTGTACTTTTTTAGATTATCCCCTACCCCAGGTTTCCCCTACTCCAGTCCTCAAGGCCCACCAAAAACATATCATGTTTTCAGGATTTCCTTTGTATTGCACAGGTGAGGCAATTATCACCTGAGCAATACAAAGGAAAGACTGAAAACTTGACATGTTGGTGGGCCTTGAGGACTGCAGTTGGGGAAACATGGCCTAAATGTACACTTTTTTAGGACAAATGGTGAAATACTTTAAATACAATTTCACCTTTTGTCCAAAAAAAGGGTACATTGTAGGCCATGGGTCCCCAAATCCAGTCATCAAGGCCAAACAACAGGTATTGTTTTCAGGATTTCCTTTGTATTGCACAGGTGAGGCAATTATCACCTGAGCAATACAAAGGAAAGACTGAAAACTTTACATGTTGGTGGGCCTTGAGGACTGGAGTAGGGGAACCATGGCCTACAATGTACACTTTTTTTGACAAAAGGTGAAATAAAACAGCCATGGACACAACAATGGCAAAAAGGTTACAGTAGAAAACACACAAGAAGGTAGACAAGTAAAAATATTAAAGGTTTATTGTGGGTAAAGAAAATTATTAAAAGAAACAATACATTTATCACACTCTGTCATCCTGCCAGTCAACACTACCTTCCGGTGACACAAAGTATTGAGCAAACTTGTCCCTCATTCTTGAAACCGCGACTGTACTGCGAGTGGTAATGTTGCTGTAGTCGTGCAAAGTTGTTTCTTGATTGTGGTCCTCCAGAGAAATTGGTTCCTTGGTTAGTACAAAATTATGGAGGACCACGCACGCTTTCACTACATCATCAACAGTCTCGGTCTTCAAGTTAATTGCAGTCAAAAGGACACGCCATTTTGCTGTCATAATGCCAAAGGCACACTCCACCATCCGTCTGGCTCTTGTGAGGCGGTAGTTAAATATCCGCTTTGTATGTGTCAATTCTCTGCTGGCATACGGCTTCAATAGGTGTTGGGACAGCTGGAATGCCTCATCACCTACACACACGAATGGCATCGGTGGGCCTGAGGTTTGAGGCAGTGGCCTTGGGGGGGGGAAATGAAAACTGTTTCCATACAATTTACGTCCCATAGCAGATAGTTTAAACACTTGGGAGTCATTAGACCGTCCATAAGACCCAATGTCCACCGCGATAAACTTGTAGTGCGCATCTGCAATAGCCATCAGGACGATAGAGAAATATTTTTTATAGTTAAAAAATTCAGATCCAGTTCCTTTTGGCTTTTGAATGCGGATGTGCTTTCCATCAACGGCCCCCAGGCAATTGGGGAACTGGCAGATGAGTAGAAACTGGTCCGCTATTTGAAGCCATCGCTCTGTTGTTGGCTCTGGAATAAATTCTCAACCAAAGTATCCCACAGAGCACGACAAGTGTACTTTATTATGCGGATAGTGTGGAGATTCCCATCCGATACTGAAAATGTAGCGATGCCAGCGTCTCACCAGTTGCCAGAAATCTGAAAACAAATTAGAAAATACAAATATTTTCAGAAACGCAGCATTACATACCAGAACTCAGCTACGACTATTGGAGATACCAAACATAATCACATCTATGACAAAGACTGTTTTATAACTAAATTTGGGGATACTCATGTGGTTTCCTAGTTGGCCTGTGATGTTCAATTAATGATAAAATTACAAGTGCGCTCAAGCAAACAGATCCAATACATATAGCTTACCTTATAGTCACCATGAGACGCTCCGCCGGAGATATTGAGAACCGACAGTAGGTGTCCGATTTTTTAATTTTGTCTCCAACACGCTCCAGCAAATCATCAAAGTTTTCTTTCTTCATCCGCAGATAGGCAAAGAACTTATCTGGATTTTGTCGCAGCTCCATGTTTAGTGTGGAATAGACACCACGAGTTAATCTCTGTGCCGTAATGGGGTGGATCCACATACGGCGGCGTCTTCGCAGGCGCTGACGCCTAATGCGCTGCTCCTCAAACTTTCGCTCCTTCTCCAGAACGATAAACCTCAATCGATTCATCTCCGCAGTAAAATCAACAAGATTCCTGAAGATATTGCCGATAATGACATCCATGTTCGCCAATCACTTGCTACTTGCTCTTCTCTCAAAACTGCACTTGCTCCTCTACAACCTGTCAAAGATGGGCTGTAGGAGCAGTGTATATATAGGATTACAGTAGCCAATCATGTTTGGAACCCCAAAAAGGGTGGTCTTAAAAAACCGGATCCGGCGCATACGGCGTCAACGGACGCCAAACCGGATACACCGGATGAGACGGATGCGTTTTTTTGCCGCATTCATGAACCGGATGCGGCGAAAAACCGGATGCGGCGCATCCGGTTTTCATACAAAATACCGGATGCGGCGCTGCGGCTAAATGCCGGGGGCGCTGTTTAGGCGCCCGCTGGATGTGTGAATGAGGCCTTATACAGCAATACCCTTTCAGTGATAATGAAGCCATTCTGCATATGAGAGAATAGATTTGTCCCCGCGGCATTGGAAAATGTGTTTGGATTAAGTTTTTTGTCGAGAATTGTGAGCAGATTATTTACAGGAAAAGACAATTCTACAGACAAAACCACAATACCAGTATTTAATTAGGTGGTAATATAATCGTGGTGTTATCTTAGTTGTAGGAGGTACTGCAGTCTTTCTCCGTGCCAAAGAGGATAACAATTAGACTACAGCCTACTAATATCAGTTCACTGCAAGGGCATCACTGCTGCACAAAGAGCCCTTCATTAGACAAGAGCTTGTGCTTGCTGCTTGGCTTCCAGTTTGCACTAACAATGTGGGAAGAACTGGATTCCCACATTCCTTCACTGACGTCAGAAACCCATACACACATTAAATCCACCTCTTCCTTCTCTGAAGAGAGGGAAAATAAATTGCAGAAGAAAACCTACATGTTACAATATTAGCACAATCTAAGCTATTTTAAAGAATCATCAGATGCTCGGGGGAACATAGAAGGAGCACAGCTAAGTAAAGTTAGTCAACTCATCGGGAAGCAAAGAAAAGTTTGTTTCTATGTATATATAGCATGTGAAAAATCTAACGTCTGTCTAAGGGTTGGTTCACACTATTCTTGCAATGTATGTTAAAGATATGTTGGGCAAATTTCACAATATTTACCTCCGCTCTGAAATTTGCCATTGTATAACCATACCGTGCCATTCATTGCCCATAGGCACCCTTATTAAATAAATATAAACCATGCAAGGCTGTGCTATGCCATAAAGCAGAAAAAATATATAGTACTATATGTCACTCCATCTGGGTAGAGGTGCCCAAGCAGAGATCCAGTCCGTAAATATGAACAGACAAAAACTCGGCACTCGGGGGTTGAGCAGTAGAATTGTGACAATTTTATTTAATCAATCCAACCGCAATATACATTTGGCGTTTTGGTCCTAAATTCGGGACCTTCATCAGAAAGCACTGGATTGCCATAGATGAGATACTTTCAGGAGGAGCGCAATGAGTCCGATATGTCTTCTGTAAGGGTTTAATCAGGCTATATAGAAATTCTTGTGTTAATCAGAGGCTAGAGTACAAAATTATTGCACCTATAACATCGGCGAGCCGCAGAAAACCTATAATTGATGCAAAAGTACTGTATATATCAATATGCAAAATCATGAGTGCCGAACTAGGACTAAAATTCAGTCCTGGCATTTGATATCAAGCAGTTCCACTTGCTGTTGTGAATGGTAACTATATCCATGCACTTGAGGATTATGTCTGAGCGTGGTGTACATCACATTTACAGAATTCAAACTGCAGTAAACTTCACTTTGATATCTACAGTCAAAATCCAAGGTATATTATGAGGAATATGAGGTTCCCTTCAGGAAAAGTTTGATTGTTTCTGATGGAGGCAGGAAAATACTTGTAAAAAAAATCTCCTTGAACTCCATTAAAGACAGACAAAAAACAATCAAGCAGAAAAAATCAGCTGTGATCGCATACTGTAATGTCTGTATACTCTTTTGCTTCCCTCCTGCTCAGGAGCTGTGGTATGATCAGACCATGTCCCTGCACGGTGACACACGGCCATTTCACAGTACGCAGCAGGAGCGCATGTATAAGATTATCTCGAAAAAACCCCTTTAACTGTTCACAATAACAGTAATTTTTGATCTGGGGTGCCATAACTTTAACATGCCACTGTATTCCTGTCCCTTTTTCACCCAGAGTCCTTTGGTTTGGGGGGCTGCCATATTATACTGTGTATTATGTTAAATGGCTTGGCTCATTACAGTCTAATGTTCCATTCCAACACGCGGAGGAGTAAGGGCATCAACCAATGTAACTCTCATGGCGCTACTAGCACATTTCCCAAAATCAGCAATTCGACAAAATCAAAGTGCAAATGTTACATTTCTATAATGTCTATTAGATCAGGATGTATAGATCAAATATGTATTGTGTAATCAGGATTGCTCTTTGACATTGCATTATGTATGAATACACAAATCTCATTAACACACCCATGTCAAGTACATCCTGTCTCCTTATATGTCAGATTTGAAATATAGCATAAGTATCAAAATAGCTCCCTTTATAAGGAGGCAGGTAAAAAATAACACACAGGCAGACAACAATTAAGGAGTGGCATGCTTTGGCTTGGCATGTCAGCAAAACCAGAATGCTAATGAATTACCTTCAGAGATCTATCCTCTTGTGCTTAATGGGATTGACAACTATTTGGAAAACCTCTTCTTAAAAGCTGCATTTTCCCATTTAAATAAAGCATAGAGGTGCTCATCTGCCTCCTGCATCGGCGCCTCTTTAACAAATTGGAGAGGGGTCTGCTGGTATTCGAATGACACTCTTGCGTCATGTGAGCGCTGCAGCCAATCAGCAGCCAATAATGGACAGCAATGCTCACACTTTTGCCGAACGTCCGAGTTTCATTCAAAGGAAGTGTAAGGGTGAGTTTCCACGGTCAGGAAACGCTGCGTGTTTGGCGCTGTGCGCTGGCGCAGCGCCAAACACGCAGCGTCCAGATGTTACAGCATAGTGGAGGGGATTTCAAGAAATCCCGTCTCCACTATGCGTAACAATACGCAGGTGGCAAACCTGCGTAAACGGACATGCGGCGCGTCTTTTTAGACCGCAGCATGTCCTCGCGTATTGCGGCGACAGTGCGTCGCCGCAACAGAATTAACACAGGGCTATGTAGCCCTGCGCTCTTTCCGGAGGTGTTCCGGAGGTGTCCTGAACACCTCCGGAAAGATCGCGCGTCATAAAGGGGGCGGGGCTTAGACGGAGCGGAATTTCCGCTCCGTCCAAAGCGCTGTGGTTCCGGACCGTGGAACCACAGCCTAAGAAAAGCAGCTGATTAGTGGCAGCTGATTGGCTGCAGCACTCACATAACATAACAATGTCATGTGAAAGTTGGCAGACACTGCACCAACATTGCTGAACAGCGCTGGTGCTGGAGTTGCAGAAGGCACATTTTTTTAAATTTATACAGCACTTATGAAGGGGTTGTCCAATTTGTGGAAAACCCCTTTAAGTGATTCTTCCAGATAACATTGCTAATATCAAGAGAGTCACAAAAATCAAGATACCACTGTCCCAGAAAGCACTATTGCTAAAAAAGATAACCATGCCCTTCTGATCCCGTACAACTGGATGGACTACTGGGGATGTTAAGGCTTCTTTCTCCTACAGTTGTGACATTCTTAGGGACGTGCAGAAGTGATCACTGATGACATTTAAAAATAGTATTGTATATGTATTTGACATTAATATATACTGATCTTCAGAAAAGGAAATTTGTACTTTTTCATTGTCTGCACATCCTGGCAGGTATCTGCTAGTGCAGTGGTGTCATCGTCATTATCAGTGCTGATCACCTCCCGATTTGGAGGATTTAAGCAGAACCAGACAATCCTTTTAACTCCACATATTTCTTTATAACAAAATCTGTAGTTTTGCACAAGTGGATGCTTGTAGATGTTGAAAGATTACTGAATCTATCTTCATTTATTGCAAGTCGTGTTCCAAACAAGATATTGATGTGTTTCATTACAAAATGATTTATTTTACAGGTGTGACAATAGCAGGTATTCAGCCAAGCAGACAATAGCTGGGATAATGCAAATCCATTTCCATGGTTAGCAACACACATTAAATTTTGGGTGGAACCTTTCAGCTCTCTTATTATAGTGGAACAGATAATGACTATGTCCTAGTAAAAAGTAATGAATATGTTATAGAACGCTGATGGCTACAGGGCTGCTTTTCTCCTGTATCACCGCACTAGTCCTGAACTGAAGTGTGAGTGTTAGGCGCACAGATTACAGTAATCACCTTATCTTCTTGCATAACTCTGGTAATTTATCATTCAATTAACCTTTTGAACTTGTAGTGAAAATAACACGGTTCATCCTATTAATGCAGAAATAGGACAGGCAAGGTAATTAAGCTAAAGTTAAAGGGGTATTCCCATCTCCAAGATCCTATCCCACTATGTAGTAGGTGTAATAATAATAATATTAGCAAATACCTTCAATTAGAAATGTAGTATAGTTCCTCTGATTCGTTGTTTCTTTCCTCATGTGCAGGCGTTGCAGGACCTTAGGTATCCATGTGTGACCCGCACCACAATTGTGGGTTACCAGGGCAATGGGGTACTCGGAGCCGAGCCCATGGAAGTCTATGGGATTTGTGTCACTGGCAGCGGTGGCTCGGTCCGTGGCCCTGGCGGTCAGGCGTATGATGGGGGGAATTATTTACAGGGGATTGGTAGATAACAGTTCGTGACGCCACCTGTAGTTTTCTAGTCACTAAGACCAGCGCTGCTGTAGATCTCTGAGGGGATGTTGTGGCAGCTAGATGACGGGTCCCCCACAGGTGGGACTGGTCCCTCAAAGTCTATGGTTATAATGATGTAGGGTGCAGATAAATGAATCAGTCACACACCATCCAGCGTCTTTCCATACCTTTTACTTGTCAGATGTTTAGGCAGGTCCCGGGGAGCTGGTCGGGGTGAAGACTGCACGTCCAGGTAACAGCAGAGCAGGTTAGAGGCCTCCTTAACTTTCAATATGATGAGTCCAACTAGCATGGAGCCAAGTTAACTCCAAATACTCCAGCTAACTCCATAACTGTATTGCCCGGTCAGTTTTGTGGTGGAGCCTTCTATGTGGTGGGAACAGAGTCCTTCTATGCTAGGCCTAGCTAAAAGTCCTTGTTCCTCCTGACCCCGATTACGTACCGACACTTCAAGGGCTGCTTTCTGCAACCTAAGGTCCAGTAAGACTCTGGTTATTCCGTTACTATGAGTGAATCAATAGCAACTCCTCGGTCCCCAGTGACCGGATAATTAGTGTAGGCAATTCACTACCTAAGGCACTGCTCCGTCCTCTCCACTGTGCCCTTCGCCCTGCTTTCCACTCTCAACACAGGCACTGCACACTTCCTAAGGTAGTACAAGTCAATCCTTTCTTGCTTCTTCCTTGGAGCTTGCTGACAGATTCTCAGTATACTCCTAGTTCAGGAACACATCGACTGAACTTCACTGTCCTTGGGACAGGCGACTGAAGTTTCTGCTGCAAACTTTCCTTTCTTCAAAGCTGTCTCTGTCTTCAGGTTAAGGAACAGCTCTGACTAGGCTAGGATGAACTGGCTCACCCTTACTAGCCTCCACTTTCTGAACTGCTGACAGGAACCAACTGAGTGACTGTCTTTCACTTCACTTCCTGGAAGACTTCTCACTAGCTGCTGTCATCACTAGCTTATATACCCCGAGGGTGTGTCTAAAGTGTGAATGGATGATGTGAGCTTTAACTGTTACCTTTCTGTGCAGACTCCAGGATAATGTGTGCCTTACATACCAGGGCTACACATCCACGCTTACAACCACTGATATAGTGACAGTAACAACTAGCTAACTGTCCCTATATCAGAGGTCGTAACCATAATAATGATAATAATTTTATTTCTATAGCGCCAACATATTCCGCAGCGCTTTACATTATAGAGGGGACTTGTACAGACAATAGACATTACAGCATAACAATAAACACAGATCAAAGTAGATACCAAGAGGAATGAGGGCCCTGCTCGCAAGCCTACAATCTATGAGGAAGAAGGGGAGACACAAAAGGTAGATGGTAACAATTGCATTCATTGTTCGGACCAGCCATAGTGTAAGAATCGGGTGTTCATGTAATTCTGCATGAACCAGTTAACAGCCAATGTATGTAACAGTACAGACACAGAGGGCTATTAAATGCATAAAGAGGGTGAGAACATAATACGAGGTACCGGATTATGGTAGAAAATTTTTTTTGAATGGGCCAACAGGGGTAGTTAAGTTAATGCGTTGAGGCGGTATGCCAGTCTGAACAGTCTGAACAAGTGCGTTTTTAGTGCACGCTTAAAAACTGTGGGGATTGGGGATTAATCGTATTAATCTGGGTAGTGCATTCCAAAGAAATGGCGCAGCACGTGAAAAGGGAGACGGGAGTGGGAGGTTCTGATTATTGAGGATGCTAACCTCAGGTCATTAGCAGAACGGAGGGCACGGGTAGGGTGGTAGGCTGAGACAAGGGAGGAGATGTAGGGTGGTCCTGAGCCATTGAATGTTTTGTGGGTGAGGGTAATAAGTTTGTACTGGATTCTGTAGTGGATGGGTAACCAGCGTAATGACTGGCAAAAGGTAGAGGCATCGGTATAACGATTGGTGAGGAATATGATCCTGGCTGCAGCATTCAAGACAGATTGGAGAGGGGAGAGTTTGGTAATACCATGAATACCTAAGATCCTACAGTAAATCAGAAGAACTATACCACATTTCTAATTGGAGGTGTTTCCTATTATTACACCTACTACATATTGGGATAGGATCTTGGAGATGGGAATACCCCTTTAAGTTATGTTCACATGTCCAGTAGTTATTTCCATTTTTTTGGATCTGTTTTAGCATAATAAAAACAGAAATAAAGGATCATATAAATGGGGACGGAAATGTCTTAAAATATTTTCCCATTGACTGCAATCCAACTGCAATCTGTTTTTGAGTTGGATCAAAAAACATAGCCCACACATCTTTTTTGTCCAGCCAAAAAAAAGCAGATAGCAACTAGATTTTTTTTTATTATAATCTGTTAATTTATCTGATTATTAAGTGCTCTGAGACATTGTGGGTGTTCAGAGACACCTCCAGTAAAACAGAACCGTTACCAATAGAAGTAAAAATGGATGCAAAATGGAAACCAAAGTTTGCATCCGTTTTTTTTCCTGTGTTTGTAACGCATACAGCTTTTTTTCAATACAGGATCCATTAAAAAACAGATGACGACTAGAAATGTTAACAGGAAAGGATAAGACGGAACAAAGCTAAAATTACTATGGTCAAAAGCATAGAAATAAAAGAAAAAACATTCAGGATATTTATTCTCCTCCTGGCTTCCAGTTCTGCTGGGGAGTGTCCCACGACATATATAGCCAATCAGCAGTGTTGATCACACTTCACATCCCGTCGGACTGGAAGAAACGTTATTTTTGCAGCACCCTTGGCTTACTTTTAAACGTATTGTACAGCTCCTTTAAAGAAAACGTACCGATTCAAACACACTCCATACATTATTAATTCGATCTTTCAGACCTGATAAAGCTGGTAAACTTACTTTGATCATTAACATTAGAATGGCTGTAATCTCGATAATAGGTTTAGGAGTCCAGCTAGAGGTTGGTTCATTAAATACTCATTTTACTATCAAGCATGAAAACTTTCAAAAACGATTATACAGCTATTCATCGCATGTTACCACCGGAAGCACACCAGTATCTTCACATCACAGCATAATGGCTGTTCCTACCTCATGTCACTGAATTGACATTCACCAAGTTACCCTGAATATTTGGATTTATATCGGCATTATTCACTCACAGACTTCCTTGTTAAAAGCAATTGTGCTGAAACGTCGGATGAATTGATGTCTGTTTTCCCATTACGTCGGTATTCATGAAACAGATTATTATTACAATTTCTCTGTGACTTTTTGAGTGCCGAAGATCATCATTTTATATAGTTATTCTGACATGGATTTTTAAAAGTACAAAAATGTGATATATGTGAAAGGAAAATAAAAATGTACGAATACAGAGAAAACGGCCACTCTTGTAACATCATGTAAAGTGCTAATAACAGTTAACAGACTTAATATGTAGGGGGTTGGGCGCTATTCAGGGTAAAAACATACAGCAATTTTCAGGTTAGGCACCCTAAAAAGGATGACCCCACATGGGTGCTGGAACCTCACCCTAGTCTAAGATCAAAGATACAGTACTAGAAGGTCCAGATATTTTATGCATTTTACGCTACCTCCTGGCTCGGAGAGGGAGAAGACCTCAAAGACCTGTTTGTAACAACTCTCTTATAGGAGTTGTCTAGGCTTGGGGTTCAGGTTTGCAGTCAGTCAGTGGGCTGGCGATGGTAGTGGGTGGGTGCCTGACTGTATGCGAATTGTATACATGCAGTTAAGTGCCAACTAGATGTGTGCGGCCTTGCACAATACTAGTGAATTGAGCGAGGCCGGACACATCTAGTCGGAATGTGGCTGGAAGTATGCAAATCACATACTTGCAGCTTCATGACCGCCCTGTCCCGATGCCAGGACTGGAGAGTCCTGACAGTGTGCAGTGCATATGCTGTGAGGATTCACAAGTCTGCAGTCATTTATAGTGACTGTAGACTTCAACTCCAAGCCTAGACAACCCTTTTAACACTCCAGGCTTTGAATAAAAGTCTTGTATTTTAACTCGAGTGTTAATAATGTCACCAAGCTGATTTAGTTAAAAGCATGAGATGTCGCAAAAACAAGTAAGATCTTGCACTTGTGGAGGGAAAGTTAAGCCAGGGCTGGCTGGCCACAGGGTTTGCATGACATAAAGATATATGTCATGTGATCCCCAGGAGAGACAGCCCCAATACCCCTGGAATGGCGCTGCCACCAGAGTGCTATTATTTTACTTGGGGGAAAACAAGTGAATGAGAAAAGGGAGTAGCAGACACCCCCTTTAAATTTATTCAATCTAACAGTGTGCACCCCAAATACAGTAACAAAAAGCTAACCCTTTAAATAAGGAGACCTTGCACACATTTTCACCTTAACATTTTAACCAAGCAGTTTCCAATTAGTAATCACAACAGACAGTAATGATGTGTCTACAACTTCCAGACATTTCTGTGAACAAGACAGCATGAGAATAAAATGGTAGCGTTTTCGTGAGAGGACATTCCATAAGACCCAGCTAAAGTCATAATAAGGAGTTTATTTGCCTGCAATGTTTGCTTTATTGCTTGATGCCAATAATTTGTTAGCTGTGAAGTCCTTGCAATGGTTGCTGTAGAGAGATCGCCAAGAAGCTATTTTCACGTGGCTTGTGGGAATTGGGATTCAAACCACAAATATCTTCCAGCCCAATCTTCAACAAGATTCCAGGCACATGAAAAAAGCACTTTTTGACATCAATTTTATGGCCTAATTCATCTTTTATTTATTTATATATTATATTAGTAAAAGAGTATTTCAGTATATAAAAATATTTTAACTTTGTGTTGCCAGCCAAAACTAATAGGATTATTTTGTGAATGAAAACTTCATGGCTATACTCATTTCACATTCACCAGAAGTACAGGGGTAAAGCTTCATCACATTTAGCATTTGCATTAGAAAAATGAAGACCTCTTACCTAGCATGCACACACATCTGGCATTCTGATCTGGGTTGTCAAATTGGATTTCTCCACACCTCTGAAAGGGCAAAAGAATATGTCTGTTATACGAATGTCCATATGAGATCTGCTGACGAGTTATTATTATCCTTATTCACTTGTGGTACATGGCTTTATGAATGCTGTATAAGAATAAAGTACTCATATTAAACATCAGAAAATCAAGCAGGAAACTTAGTCATATTCCCAACTTAGAAAAATATTTCTAAGTTATAAAGAATATGTGACTGTTTTAGTTCAGGGTAATATTGGTTACCAATCTCCTGCCTTTCTACAGATCTGACGTTAGATCACCTAAAACTATATCTCTAAAGTTGGCTGTCATTAGATGGCCATTGGCGGAACGATGCTTCGGTCGGTCCTTTGTTTGACAGCCATATTGGCTGTCTTTCTCATACACAGGAACATCGCTTAGCCAAACACTGCGTTGTTCTCTGAGACAACTGTGTTAGCAGGTTATCTGTGGTAGTACGAAGAGATCAGCAGTCCAAAATTAGACATGTCCGATAGACATTTCCCCCACCATCAGTCGTCTGGCGCCCCCATACACATTAGATAGTTTTGCTTTCGTACATTAGTGTGAAGCTTCAAACTGGCCTAACCCATAGAGTTTGCTGATCAAAAACAAGATGTGATAAAATGGTTAAATGACCTTTATTGTAAATTAGAAAACATGCATATACTAACATGATCTTAATAGCCTATATAGAAAAGAAAAGGGCCCTGTGCAAGAATATGGGCTCTTTATATGTAAACTAAAAATAGTCTGTACTCACCTTCAGTGCTAGTGCCATTCCACTGATACACACATGGTCAAAATTGTTGGTACCCCTCGCTTAATGACAGAAAAACCCACAATGGTGACAGAAATAACTTGAATCTGACAAAAGTAATAATAAATTAAAAATCTATGAAAATGAACAAATGAAAGTCAGATATTGCTTTTCAACCATGCTTCCACAAAATAAAAAAAATGAAACTCATGAAATAGCCCTTGACAGAAATGATGGTACCCTTAACTTAATATTTTGTTGCACAAACTTTTGAGGCAATCACTGCAATCAAACGATTCCTATAACTGTCAATGAGACTTCTGCACCTCTCGACAGGTATTTTGGCCCACTCCTCAAGAGCAAACTGCTCCAGTTGTCTCGTGTTTGAAAGTTGCATTTTCCAGATGGCATTTTCAGCTCTTTCAAAGATGCTCAATAGGATTTAGGTCAGGGCTCATAGAAGGCCACTTCAAATAGTCCAATGTTTTCCTCTTAGCCATTCTTGGGTGATTTTAGCTGTGTGTTTTTGGTCATTATCCTGTTGCAAGGCCCATGACCTGTGACTGAGACCAAGCTTTCTGACACTGAGCAGTACATTTCTCTCTAGAATCCCTTGATAGTCTTGAGATTTCATTGTACCCTGCACAGATTCTAGACACCCTGTGCCAGATGCAGCAAATCAGTCCCAGAACATAACAGAGTCTCCTCCATGTTTCACAGTTGGGACAGTGTTCTTTTCTTGATATGCTTCATTTTTCGTCTGTGAACATAGAGATGATGTTCCTTGCCAAAAAGTTCCATTTTTGTCTCATCTATCCATAGGACATTCTCCCAGAAGCTTTGTGGTTTGTCAACATGTAGTTTGGCAAATTCCAGTCTGGCTTTTTATGATTTTTTTCAACAATGCTGTCCTCCTTGGTCGTCTCCCATGAAGTCCACTTTGGCTCACACAACGATGGATGGTGCGATCTGACATTGATGTTCCTTGAGCTTGAAGTTCACCTTTAATCTGTTTACAAGTTTTTCTGGGCCCTTTTGTTACCATACATATTTTCCGTCTCTTTGATTTGTCAAATTTCCTCGTGCGGCCATGTCCAGGGAGGTTGGCTACAGTCCCATGGAGCTTAAATTTCTGAATAACATGTGCAACTGTAGTCACAGGAACATCAAGCTGCTTGGAGATGGTCTTATAACTTTTACCTTTAACGTGTTTGTCTATAATTTTCTTTTTAATCTCTTGAGATAACTCTTTCCTTCGCTTCCTCTGGTCCATGTTGAGTGTGATACACAGCATGTCACCAAACAGCACAGTGAGTATCTGTAGCCCTCTATACAGGCCCACTCACTGATTCCAAGATTGTAGACACCTGTGATGCTAATTAGTGGACATACCTTGATTTAACATGTCCCTCACATTATTTTCAGAGGGTACCATCATTTATGTCCAGGCCTATTTCATGAGTTTTATTTTTTAAAAATTCTATGGAAGCATGGTTGAAAAGCATTGCTGACTTTCATTTGTTCATTTTCATAGATTTTTTTATTTATTATTACTTTCATCAGATTCAAGTTATTTCTGTGTCCATTGTGGGTTTTTCTGTCATTAAACGAGGGGTACCAACAATTTTGACCACGTGTGTATGTCTGATATGTACAAGAACAATATATGGGACCATGGCAGTCCAATAGCTCACCATAATGCACAATTGCACCTGCTTTGGAAGTAGAACTGGGCACCCTTACCTCTCTGTCCCCTGTGCAACTGCACAGGTTGCACCAATGGCATGTCTGTCCTGAGTCTGGGTCCATGCTAGTTCTCTTCCAGTACTGTGCTCCAGGGCAGTGGATACTGTGTTGACATGTGACTTTAGCAGTGAGTGAAGGGGGCTGGCTGACTGCTCATTTCAATAGCTAAGCTGGTTCAAAATTATAGAAGTGGGGTGACTTAGAAATTGAAATTAATAGTCACCAGCCCCCTTCTGACACTGTGGTGATTAAATGTAGAAATATGAATGGATCTAATTATCAAAAAATACATTTCTAAAAATAATCTGTAAAGTGACTAAGGGCGGTAGCCATGGCAGAACTGCTGACCCAGTACTTTAAAAGAAAATTGTGTTCCAGTCCTAATGTGTAGTCAAGTGTGGGGTACATCACACTCTCTTGTAGGCCCAAGGACACCGTTTTCTCCAGGTCTCCATACTCAGGAGCTAACACACATAACTCAGTGGACACGCAGTTCATTGTAAACAAGCAGAAGTTTATTGGACAGTTCAAGTTCATCAAACTATAACATGCAGTATTGGGTACACCACTTCTTATTCTTTGTTTCCTTAGTACAGTACTTTTCGAGCATTACTATCTGTTCCACCTCACTATCCCCATGTTTACTGGTACTATCACCCCCAGGGATTTCCAATCCAGTTCCACAGTGCATCTGGGATCCGTTACCTCTGCTTAACGCATTTCCATGTCTAACTCTGTATGCCAGAGAATAAGTCACGCTCTGTAATACCTGTACTGAGCCCTAAGCTTCAGACTTTGCAGGAATATCAGCAAGAGATTTCAGTAAATCTTCCCACTGCCTTGACCGATAGCTGACTGCCCACTGCAACTAGAACTTGACCTTGGTTACTGTACTTCCCTATCTGACTAACAGGAAGTAGTCCTCTTTTACTTGGGCTTGTCCCTTCCACTATGGACCAGTTCCAAACTTTAACTATGTCTGTCCCTACAGTATGTGCACATCTCCATCACAATCACTAAGCTATGGGTACTGAAGGGGAATGAAAGAGTTAGCAGAGAAAATTGCATTTTCACTAGCCAGAATTTTTGAAAAATAAATGATCTAGATAAGGGAACTGAAGGTAAACTAATCAAATTTGCAGACGATACAAAACTATGAAGGATAGTGAACACTAGAAAAGACAGAGAAAGGATTCAGAAGGATTTAGATAAGCTTGAACAATGGGCAGCGACTAATAGAGTGGTATTTAACTGGGGGAAATACAAGATTCTACATCTGGGCAAAAAAGACAAAAAATACATCTACAGAATTGGAGGAAAAGAACTAAGCAACAACATGTGTGACAAAGACTTGGGTATACTAATAGATCATTGACTGGACCTGAGTCAACAGTGTGATGCAGCAGCAAAAAATTCATAGTTCTAGGATGTATTAAGACAAGCATATAGTCTATTATCCCCCTCTACTCCTCCTTGGTCAGACCTCATATGGACTGCAATGTATGTCCTACGAGGAATGATTAAAGGATCTGAGAATGATTAGCTTGCAAAAAAGAAGGCTAAGAGGAGACTTAAAGGGAACCTGTCACCTTGTGTTGCCGCTATAAGATGCGGCCACTGCCTTTCGGGGCTTATCTACAGCATTCTGTAATGCTGTAGATAATATACCAGTCTGACCTACAAGATAAGAAAAAGAGGTTTTATTATACTCAGCCGGGGGGGGTGGTCCGATGTGGTCCGGTCCGATGGGTGTCGCAGGTCCCAGTCCGGCGCCTCCCATCTTCATGTGATGACATCATCCTGCTTGCTTAGTGTCACGCTTTTGCGCAGGCGTACTGATCTGCCCTGTTGAGGGCAGAGCAAAGTACTGCAGTACGCAGGTGCCGGGAAAGGTCAGAGAGGCCCAACACCTGCGCACTGCAGGAATTTGCTCTGCCCTCAACAAGGCAGATCAGTACGCATGTGCAGGAGCGCGACAAGAAGCCATCAGGATGACGACATCGCATGAAGATGGGAGGTACCCATCGGACCAGACCGCATCGGACCGCCCCCCCTCCCTGGGTGAGTATAATAAAACCTCTTTTTCTTATTTTTCAGGTCGGACGGGGCTTATCTACAGCATTATAGAATGCTGTAGATTCGCCTCGAAAGGCAGTGGTCGCATCTTATAATGGCAAAACAAGGTGACAGGTTCCCTTTAATAGCTGTCTACAAATATCTGAAGGGATGTCAGAGTGTTGAGGGATCGTCCTCATTTTTATTTGCACATGGAATCACAAGTAGCAATGGAATGAAACTGAAAGGGAGAAGATACAGATTAGATGTTAGAAAAAAAATTTTTTGACAGCGAGGGTGATCTTATGTCCTAAGCCTAACTTATGTCTTACTCTATACTTTACAGTAGACATATTATTTATGCATTATATATTACCATATACATGGAAGGCGCATAACCTTGCTCACACTATATTATAACATGATTGATGATGTCACGGGCGTGTCAGATGTGACCTTCTTGATTTTTGCATCTCTGTTATGGAGAGATATCCTTCTCCCTCTAGAACCCAAGAGTTACCTCCACCTTATGCTACTAATTACACACCTTTGCTGAAGGTTTAAATATATTCAGTTTATGCAGCATGGTGCTGGTGTTAGCTCAAATTTACCTTTGTCTTGTTGGAAGTTCTAGCAGTCGGTTAGTGTCTTCTCAGAGGACTCTTGGAGGATTACTAGCATGACATCTCAGGTGTCTTCTCAAGCTAAGTGTATCCCCTCGTTCATCCACCTTCTCTGTCTTTAGCTGTGGTTGTGGCTGACTAGTGCTCACCCTGTCCCCTCCCTATCCAGGGCCTATTGCTAGGGTCATGCAAAGATTAGGTTCCTGCTCGGAGATAGGTGCAGTACCTACTTAGGGACGTTTTGGGCAGGCAGGGTGTTCTTAGATCTGGCTAGGGGTCAGATAAAGGGGAAAACTAAATAAAAAAGGCCCCAAAACTCAAGAACCATATGGTGGATTAAAAAAAAAAAACAAAAAAAAAACAATTCTAAGGGGTGTAGTTTAGAATTTAAAAAAGGAGCAAAAATTTTCACTTTTGGGCAGATCGTCTTTAAATTTTTTATCACAGTAGGAAAAACCAAATTTCTGAAATAAGTCAATATCACATTTTAAGTGCACTATATCCCCCCAATCTGTTGATTATTTTAACGTCCCTTATAAAATTTAAAAAAAAATCTAGAAATTTTTATTTAATCCTTTTTTTTGTTTGTGCAATATAGTACCATTTTTGACTTGTAATTAGGGAAAAATGATCCCGCTGGGAAAAAAAGAAATTTTCCCCTTATGAAAACCCTTTAAATTTTCACTATGGAAAAAATTTCAAAGCATGAAATGCTGCATGAGTATGCAAATCTAAGGGAAAAAAAATAAACTGTGAGTTCCCGGGAAAGTTTTCTTTCAGTTTAATTGGTTACTTCAATAGTTTTGAAGCTTTGAATGTTTTTTTCTGTATTTAAAATTTTTATCATTATCACTTATTTTTTTGCAAGCCATAGAAATTTACCTTTGGGAATTTAAAAAACTATGTTTACCGCTCAAAAAAAAAAACTAAATTTTTGAAAAAATATGATAAATGGATTATTAGGGTTACCTTTTTGGGGTGATAGGAGATCCTACGTTTGGTCGCTTCTGCATGAAAAAATTTTTCCCCTGTGAGGCCCTTTTTCCACTTTATTTGGTTTCACATAATTTGGTTTTTTTTGCTCAAAGGGGGGTAGTTTTTAAAACATTGGGGTTTTGGCTTTTTGTGGTATCGTCCCTTTGGCCCCCATCCCACATGACAAAAAATGAAAGGGAGGGGGGATTCGCCTTCCATAAAAGCCTCCTTTTCAAAATTGGTTTGTTTGGGGTCCTGTAAGGCTTGGGGCAAAATTTTTAAAATTAAAAAAAACCCCTTTTTTCCTTTAAAAACCCTTTCACCAAAAGAAAAAATTTATCCTTTTATTTATTTGTAATTCCCTTTTTTTTTTATTCCCTTTTAATTGAAAAATTTTTTCTGATTAATTACAGGGAAAACCGGGTAAAAAAAAGCCCCCCAAGAAAAAATTTTGTTTTTTGCCATTGTTTAATTAATTTCCTACAAACCAGCATGGGGAAAACCCCCAGGGAAAATTAAAATTTTTGTAAAAAAAACATTTTTTTTAGGAAATTTAAAAAACCCCTTCAAGGGTAAAATTTTCAACTTTAAAAATGTTAAAGGGAAAAAGAAAAAACACAAAAGCCCAAAAACAGTAAACCCAAATGGGCTTTATTGGGGCCTTTTAAAACCGGAAAATTTAATTACGGAAATTTCGGAAAAGGAGAATAAAATAAAAATTTTAAACAAAAAAACTTTTAATTTAATAATTTAAGGTTAAAAATTTAAAAAACGGGGGCCCCGTATTTTGCCCAAATCAAAAAGGTTCCCGTAAAAATAAAAAATTATTTTTTGGCCCCCCCGGTATAACTCTGCCCCCAGGAACCCCGGGGAAAGGGCAAATTTAATTTAAAAAGGGGGGGAATTTTTTAAACCCTTTTTGCCCCGTTTATTCCTTGGGCCCCTTTCGGGGGGAAGGGGGTTTAAAAAAAGGGTTTTAAAAAGGACCCCAAAATTTTGGAAAAGGGCCCTTTAAAGCCCAAGGTTTAAAAAGGTGTAAAAAGGGTCCTTATTAACCAAAAAGGCCCCCTTTTTAAAAAAAATTTTAATTTACCATTTTGGCCATTTTTTTTGTCCCTTTCCTGTAATTTGGAAAACACCAAAGTGAAGTCAGGTCCCCGGGTTCCCAAATTTAAATTTCCAGGGCAGCAGTAACTCACCTCCAAATCCCCCCCCTTGTTACCCCTTCCCGGCGCAGGGAAAGGAAGGGAAAAAAGTTTCTTTCCCCTTTACCACCGTTTTGGGAAAAATGTTTGGGGAGGGAACCCTTTCACTTGGGGGGTCCCTCGGTGGGTGGGGTTTAACCCCCATTTTTTTTAACCCGCCCAAAAAGTTTTCCCACCTGGAATTTGGTGAAAGAGCCAAAAAGGGGGGCCCGGGCCTTTGGGTTTATAAAAAGGACGGATCCTTTATTCCCCGGGTGTTCATAAAAAGGGATTCCCCCCCCAAAAAAATTTTGGTTCCCCCCTTTTTTTTAAACCGGCCAAAAAAAAACAGAAATTACCCTTTGTTTTTTTTTCCTGGGTTGGGTTTTATTTCCCCCGTTTTGCTTCCTTGCTTTGAAAAAAAAAAGGGGGGCCCCCCCTTTTGGGGGCCCCTTTTTTTTAAGGTTCTGTTCTCCCTGGGTTTTTAAAAATTGGGCCAGGTTTTTTGGTTAAGGTTATTAAAATAAGAAAAGGGGTCGAGGGCCTTTTTTGGCATTTTTTATTCCACCCCAAAGGGGGAAAATTTTTCCCTTTTTTGGGTTTTGCCCGGGGTTTAAAGAGGGGATTCCCTCCTTATTTCCCTTTTAATTTCTAAAAAAACAAAAAAAATTTTTTGGGCCCCACGTTTTAATTTTTTTTTTTGTTTTTTCCTCGCCAACCACCCTTAAAAAAAAAAACCCTAATTTAACCCTTTGAGGTCAATAAAATTCCCGGGGGGACTAGCTTTCCCTTTTCCAAAACAGGGGAAAGGGGAGCAAATCTTTCCGGGTTGGCGGGCGTATGGGACACCGGGGGATTCCCCCGGCTGTTTCCAGAAGGGGGGGTTTGTTTAAAGGGGGAAAAAGGGTTTTTCCCCTCAGTTTTTTGGCTGCCGGCCGGGTTTTTTGCCTAATGCCCACTCAGCAAACCAAACAAAAATACGAAGGGCCCCCACGGAACGCAGGGTCCACCGGATTGTTTGGTTGGATTGGGGAAACAAAGGGCCTTTTTTTATTGGCCCGGTATCCTTTTTGGTTTTTGCCAAAATTTTTAAAAAAGGGGGATTTTTTTTTTATTCAGTTTTAATTATTGTTAAAAGTTTTTGTTTTAAGTAAACTTCCCCTTTCCCTTCCCAAATCGGTCAAAAAAACCAAACCCTTTTTTTCTTTTATTTTCCCAATTTTTCCCTTTCCCCCTTTGAAATTTGGTCAAAAGGAGGTACAAAAAATTCCCTTTTTTTTTTTCCAAATTTTATTTTTTAAACCACCCTGGTTCCCAAGCAAATCCTTTTCCCCTTTTTTTATTTGGAAAATTTTTAAAAAATTTTATACAGCAAAATAAAAATTTTATGTCAAAACACCCCCAATTTAAAAAAGTCAAGAGCTTATACCCTTTTCCCCGTTTAATAGGTTGCAAAGGGGGGGTAGCATGTTCACCAATTTTTAACAAAAAACCCGGAAAAATTTAAAACCACATTGGGGAAAAAGGTGGGGTTGAAAAAATTTCCAGGCCAAAAAAAGGGTTTTTCAAAATTTTTGGAAAATTCCTTTAAAGGGGGGTAACAGGAGAAAGGGTTTTTCTTAAAAAAAAATAACGGGACCTTTTTCCCCCTTGCCCTGTTACAAGGAATTAAAAATGATTAAAACCTTTTTGGGTTTTGAAGAAAAATTTTTGGGGCCCTTTTAATCCCCTTTTTTAAAAATTTTTCATTAATTTGGTGGGCCCTTTTTCTTTCCGGGGTTGGGGAAAATGGGGGGCCGGTCCTTAAAAATTTCCCCGCCCTTTTTTTAAGCCCGGAGTAAAACCCGGGGATTTTTACCACAAGCCAGGGCCAAAAAATTGGCTCTATGATGAAACATTTTGGGGTTCGGGGGGGACTTGGGCAGGTTCCCTTTTTGGGTTTATTTGGCCTAGGGGCGGAAGATAAACCATGCTTTGTATTTTTAGGGGGGCAAAGGCCTATATTTTAATGAAATTTCCCCCATTTATTCCGCCTTTTCAAAGGTTTCTTCCCAGGTTTTACCTTTTTTTTGCTGTTTTAACATTCAAAATTACTGCCTGGGTTTATTTCCCTTTCTTTTCGTTCCTTTTAAATTTACCCCCTTTGGGGGGTTTTCTTCTGTTTCTTTTTTAAACACTTTGGCTTTAAAAACCCTTTTGAATTGGATTTTAGGTGGGGAGAAATGTTGGGCCAACCATTTTTGGGGAAAAAAAGTTTAATTTTGCCCCGGGTTTTGTTGGGGTTAACCCGCAGGACCTCCTGACTTTATTAACATTTTTTTGGCCCCCTTTTAACCCTTTTTTTGTTTTCCCTTTTTAAGTTTTTATTTTGGGGAAAATTTATTTTCCCCGTAAACCCCTTTTTCTGGGGGTTAAATTTTCAACACCCCACACCAAATTTTTGGACCCCTTCGGGGGGAAACCAACCTATTTGTTTTAAACCCTTTTTCCCGTTTTGGTTTTTTTTTTTTCCCCCCCTCCCCCGGTTAAAAAAAAACAAATTTTTTCCCCCGACAAAAGATTGGGGAGTAAGATTTTTTTTGCACTTAAATTTTGCTTTGAATTTTTAACCATTTTTTTATTTTTTCAATTTTTATTTTTGATTTAAAAAAAAAGTTTTATTTTCCCCTTCCCCTAAACTAAAAAAAACATAAAAATGTTTTTATTTCCAAGAAAAATTTGGGGTTTAAAAATTTTTGGGCCCCTATTAAAAAAAGGGTTTTTTTTTTAAAATTCCCTTTTATTTTTAAACCCCAAATTAGGAAAAATTTGGGAAGTTTATATATTTTAAAAAATTGTTTTTTTTTGCCCATTTTGTGCCCAAAGGAATTTGGGGCAAAGGGTTTGGGGGAGTTTTTTGGGGACCCGGGCCTTTAAAAAAACCCAAAAAGTTCCCTTTCCCCTTTGAAAAAAACCAAATAAAAATTTTTTTAATTGGTGTATTTGGGGCCCTTTGCTGGAATTTTGCATTTAGGACCCCGAAAAAATTGGGTTAAAAATCCCCTTTTGGGGCAATATAAAATTTTCTTTAGAAAAAAGAAACCTTTGGAAGGCCCAAAAAAACCCCACCCCCTTGGGCCAAAAAAATTTGGATGTAGGAAAAGTTTTTGGTTGGGGGGGGCCCCCTGGGGGTTTTCGGGGTTTTCGGCCAAAGGAGGAAAAAACCTCTTCCCGTCCCCCCCCACGGGCCAAAAGAAAAATTCAAAATTGGTTCCCAAAAACACTAAACTTTGCCCTTATTTTTCTTTTATTGGCCCGCAAGCTTTTTTACTTACAAAAATCCCGTGGGTTTTGCAAAAGGGAACTTTGGGGCAACAAAATTTGGGTTTTAAAAATTTCCTTTATGGGTTTTTTAATTTTAAAATTTTTTGGCCAATTTAAATAAAATAAGGGAAAAAATAGGGCCGCATTTATTGGGAAATTTTAGGGGATAAAAATATGTCACCAAAATTATTTTTTTGGGGGGTTTTTATTTTCCAGTAAAGGTAAAAAATTTTGGGAATTAAAAACAAAAATCTTGGGATAAATTTCAAAACTTTTGTATAAAAAATTTAATTTTTTAAAAAATTGGAAAAAATTTTTTTTAAAAAAATTTTTTGTAAATTTTTTTAAATTGCTGAATTCATAAAAAATTTGATTTTTTTTTTTTAATTTTTCCCCAAAAAAACTTATAAAACTAAAGGCAAAAATTTCAATTAAATTCCAAAAAAAAATTTTTTGGAAAATTTTTGTTAAAAAATTAGAAATTTTTTTTTATTTTATTTCAAAAAAAATATTTTGTTAATTAATAAACAAAGGGGATTTAAAATCTATTGGGTAAAAAAACCCCGAAAATTTCCCCTTTGGGGAAAAAAGGAGTTAAAAATTTTGCGGGGGTTTTATTTGGACCAGGGCCAAGGGTTTTTAAACAATGGGGCCCTTGGGAAAAATTTTTAAAAAAAAATTTTTGGGGGCCCCAAAAATCCCTTATTGCCCGTTCAGATTTTTTAAAATTTTTTTGGTTTGGAAAATTTTCCTCCCCTGAGTTCAAGGGCCCTCCCCCCCTTTTAAAAAGTTGCGGTTAACAAAAAACTTTGGGGAAATTTAAAAATTTTTATTTTTTGTTCCAAAGTTTCCTTTAAAAAACCGGGTTTTAAGGAAAATAAAAGGGGACCCGGAAATTTTTTTGTTCCTTTTTTATTAACAGTTAAAAGGAGGCCCAAAAATAAAAAACCCCAAAGTTTAAAAAAGAAACCCCTTTTGGGGTTTTTATTTAAAAAATTTGAAAACCACCCCAAATCAGAATCTTAAACTGAGGTTAAATTTTTTTATTTTTTTTTAGGCCTTAAATTTTAAAATTTAAAGGGAAACCAAAACCCCCAAAAAGGTATTGAGCCAAAAAAGATTTTGCCGCCCCAAAAAAAAACAAACCCGGAGCCCCCCACACACACAGTATAGTGAAGCCCCCACACACAATTTAATGCAGCCCCCCACACAGTATAGTGCAGCCCCCCACAGTATAATGCAGCCCCTTACACAGTATAATGCAGCCCCACTCACAGTATAATGAAGCCCCTCCACACAGTATAATGCAGCCCTTTAAACAGTGTAATGCAACCCCCACTCACAGTATAATGCAGCCCCTCCACACAGTGTAATGCAGCCCCACACATATAGTATAATGCAGCCCCCCACTCACAGTATAATGCAGCCCCCTCACTCACAGTATAATGCAGCCTCCCACAAAGTTTAGTACAGCCCCCCCACACACACAGTATAATGCAGCCCATAGACACATACACAGTACACATATACACACATATGCAATACTCACCTTTCCTCCTCATTCCCCGCACTGCTCCAGTCTCTGCTCCGGTCTCATCAGCTCCACTGCTGGCACAGCGTGGCGCACGATGATGTGACATCATCATGTGCCTGCTGAGTCAGAGGCAGAGGAGGAGTGATGGGAGAGGGAGCATCATCTGATGCTCTCTCCTCCACTGCTTTCATCTGTATTCGCATCTATGATGCTGATAAGTTAAATGCGCGATGCGGGGGTGGCATCGGGCCCCTCTTACGGTCCCCACAGTGGCTTCGTGGTGTGCCGCTATTAGCAGGATGCCACTGGCTGGGGGCCCCTGGAGTAGCAGGGGCCCTAGGCAGCTGCCTGGTCTTCCTGCCCCTAACACCGGCCCTGAATAGAACCAATATATGGGTACAGGTTTGTTAGGAATGATTAGATGAGAAGGGCAGAACTAGTCATTCCCACCCTCCAATCCAGGATGTTCAGCTAGTTTAAAAGGGCAGCTGAGCTGCTCATTCCTTGTCCGGGTGTAGTGGTGCAAACATCTCTGGTATTTGAGTCTGTGTAGAGGTGGAAACATCTCAAAGACCTGATTTCTGTGGGAGCTCTTACCTCGGTGCAGTGAGAATCTGAACAATATTGTGAAGGAGTGAACCCTGTACCACACTATGGACTATTTTGTTTTGCCTTATGCCAAAAGAACGTTTATCTGTTTTGCTGGAAAAGATTTATGAGCTTTAATAATTCTGCCTGTTTGGACAAAGAAAATGCATAGTTGTGTGAACGCTGCCGACTACCTGAGAATGAAACCCTACACTATGCATCAAATAGCAATAAATTTATGTTAACCAATAACAGTCATCATTAATTGCTGTACTACTGATATTTTCAAATCTTGGCTATAATATTTTATTGATGTGACATGAAAGACAGAAGCTTCCCTTTTCTTACTGTCAGTAAATTCAGCCACAGATGCCACACAAGTCATTTATAGGCTTTGATAATTCTAATGTTTTTCTCTACATTGGGGCTAGTGATGATCGAGTACTGAAATGCTCAAGTGCTCGGTACTCGAGTAGCGAGCATAACACAAGTGAATGTGAATCTCGAGCATTTTTCCGGAGGTCTCTCTCAAGTTTACTAAAACTGGTTTATGTCTACACTGCCTAAAAATTAAATAGATAGTCAGAAAATGCACCAAATTTATCCTAGTGGCTCCATCGCAAGTGTATCATCTCTACCAGAAATTAAAGTGCAAAATTCTGCTCTACTGTTCTTGTTAAAGTGATGGCAGTCCAAACAAGAACCAACATTATAATCATCATTTTTTCTATTCCTTCAACTGAACAGAAAAACAGAATTCCAAATATTTGTATGACCCCAGTCTTCCTAGTCTGACAATGTTTCATATATTTGTGTCCATTTATTAAACTGTTCATTTGACAAACGTAGACACAAAAGGGCCATTGCAATAAAGCTTTCACAACAAAATTCTGTTGAAAAAGCCATAAAATTTAGGCTCAACTTGGAATAGCGCTGAAACATTGCGACTTTTGGCATTTGCACACCACTTTCTTCCAGCTCTGACAAAATTGTCAGATCTGGGGTGGGACAGGGGCATGGTGAGCAATGCTTCTTAAATTTATTACTAGTGGTGGTGCTCTCTATGCCACAAATTTTACTCCATCATGATTTAAACAGTAAGTCATTTTCTGATGACACATTCTCTTTAAGCCAAGGCTCAATATTTCACCAGTTCCTATAGATGATATTATAACATTATTCTATTTTTTGCAAACTATCATTCAGCTTATTTTTTGACTGTTGTACGTCAGCATACATAAAACCACAATAGTTTCTAACTCTTAATTATTAAAATGAAGTTTGTATAGTAAGTACCGTATATACTCGAGTATAAGCCGAGATTTTCAGCCCATTTTTTAGGCTGAAAGTGCCCCTCTCGGCTTATACTCGAATCATTGTCCCAGGGGATAGGAGGGGGAGAGGGAGCGCAGGAGTTGGTGGCTGTCAGATCATACTCACCCCCTCCTGGCGCGGTCTCTGCACTTCCCTGCTTCTCAGATGGTCTCCGGCAGCTCTTCCTGTGTTCAGCGGTCATGTGGTACCACTCATTAACCCCATTCATGACCTGCCTATTTTGACCTTAAAGACCTTGCCATTTTTTGCAATTCTGACCAGTGTCCCTGTTAGGCATCGGGCGACGGCTGGATCCGAACTTGGATCTGAACAGTCTGTGGTCTCCCATCCTGGTCCAGCCGGGCCATATGATGCTCAGCTTCGCCGTTGGTCCCAACGCCTAGCCAATACAAGAGAAGTACAAGCTGTTGCAAGGGTCCTTGTTCCTAGTAGCTTTATGCATAGGTTGCAGAAAGGAACAGGGCTGCCAGCCTAAGTCCAAGATTCCCTACACTGAGCATGTCCGTGACGTGGTGGACCATGATTGGGCATTTGGTATCAGCTGATCCGGTGACCTGGCACCGCCTGATTGGTCACGGGTGACGTCATCAGTGATGCGATTAACGATATGGCTGGGGGCAGTGCTTAGCCTTTAAATAGCCTGACCGCAAGCATGGCGGTGCGGTCAGATCATACTAAATAGGTCGTGCTCATATGTGGACGCATCAGAATCTGGGCTCCACGTGCTCTCTAGTTTTGCTCTCCGGGACCTGCCGATGCCAGAGTTAGCTCAGCTAATTAGCACAGGTCCTTCAGGCAGGTTAGTTGATGCTAGGCAGGTAATCAATGTGGCGCAGTCTAGCTCCGACAGAGGGTAGCTATACAACCTGAGAAGACTGCGGGGCGTGTAACCTGGGCATCGCCTGCTAGCTGAACAGAGAGTTGCTCAGTCCGGTCGCACACCTGCTGGCAGCACGTACGCCTGGCATGAGTCGCATGCACTTCCTAAACGGCTGGCAAGTGGCTTCTGTGCAGTTAACAGGGCTATGTCTACTCCAGCCTGCAGCACATCTTCCGTGGCGTTAACGGAGATAGTGCAAATCCAATATCTTTCCTAGTGTGAAGTAACACAGGCAAGATCTTATCTTTCTGTTATCAGTTTTCACCTTCATACCCGAGGGGTGTTCGGCCGCAGCATCTCTAGCTGCACCGCGGACCCCAGGGTTCGGTTGTTTCCTATTATTTAATAAAGTTGTTGCAACCGTCCCCTTAACAGTCCCTTTATGAGGTAACTTGAACTGTTAAACTTTTTCTTGTAAGATATTACAAAAGGTATCTGAAATAGCAAGACACATTGTGTTCAGGTAGATTCTTGGTTACAATAGTTGTTTCTCAGCATATAAAGAAATCTGATTAATTTAGTGGTTTACGGCAAATCTAAAAAATGCGACATTAACCCCTTCAAGACCCAGCCTATTTTGACCTTAAAGACCTTGCCATTTTTTGCAATTCTGACCAGTGTCCCTTTATGAGGTAATAACTCAGGAACGCTTCAACGGATCCTAGCGATTCTGAGATTGTTTTTTCGTGACATATTGGGCTTCATGTTAGTGGTAAATTTAGGTCGATAATTTTTGCGTTTATTTGTGAAAAAAATGGAAATTTGGCGAAAATTCTGAAAATTTTGTAATTTTAAATTTTGAATTTTTATTCTGTTAAACCAGAGAGTTATGTGACACAAAATAGTTAATAAATAACATTTCCCACATGTCTACTTTACATCAGCACAATTTTGGAAATAACATTTTTTTTGTTAGGAAGTTATAAGGGTTAAAAGTTGACCAGCGATTTCTCTTTTTTTACAACAAAATTTGCAAAACCATTTTTTTTAGGATCACCTCACATTTGAAGTCACTTTGTGGGGTCTATATGGCAGAAAATACCCAAAAGTGACACCATTCTAAAAACTGCACCCCTCAAGCTACTCAAAACTACATTCAAGAAGATTATTAACCCTTCAGGTGCTTCACAGGAACTAAAGCAACGTGGAAGGAAAAAATTGACATTTTAATTTTTCCAACAAAAATTTTCTTTTAGCATCAATTTTTCATTTTTACATGGGCAACAGGATAAAATGGATCCTAAAATTTTTTGGGCAATTTCTCCTGAGTACAAGATACCTGACATGTGGTCATAAAGCACTGTTTGGGCACACGGCAGGGCTCAGAAAGGAAGGAGCGCCATTTGACTTTTGGAATGGAAAATATGCTGGAATACTTAGCGGTTGCCATGTCGCATTTGGAGAGTTCTGTGTACCTAAACAATGGAGCTCCCTCACAAGTGAGCCCATTTTGGAAACTAGACCCCCCAAGGAACTTATCTAGATGCATAGTGAGCACTTTGAACCCCCAGGTGCTTCACAAATTGATCCGTAATAAAAAGAAAGTACTTTTTTTCACAAAAATTTTCTTTTAGCCTCAGTTTTTTTCATTTTCACATGGGCAACAGCATAAAATTGTTGGGCAATTTCTCCTGAGTACACCGATACCTCATATGTGGTCATAAACCACTGTTTGGGCGCACGGCAGTGCTCAGAAGGGAAGGAGCGCCATTTGACTTTTTGAATGGAAAATTAGTTCCAATCGTTAGCGGACACCATGATGCGTTTAGAGAGCCCCTGTGTGCCTAAACAGTGAAAAAAAAACACAAGTGACACCATTTTGGAAACTATACCCCTTAAGGAACTTATCTAGATGTGTTGTGAGCACTCTGAACCCCCAAGTGCTTCACAGAAATTTATAACGCAGAGCAGTGAAAATAAAAAAATCATATTTTCCTCAAAAATGATTTTTTAGCCTGCTATTTTTTATTTTCACAAGGGTAACAGGAGAAATTGGACCAAAAAAGTTGTTGTGAAGTTTGTCCTGAGTACGCCCATACCCCATATGTGGGGGGAACCACTGTTTTGGCGCATGGGAGAGCTCAGAAGGGAAGAAGCGCCATTTTGGAATGCAGACTTGATGGAATGTTCTGCGGGCGTCATGTTGCGTTTGCAGAGCCCCTGATGTGCCTAAACAGCAGAAACCCCCCACAAGTGACCCCATTTTGTAAACTAGACCCCGAAGGAACTTATCTAGATGTGTGGTGAGCACCTTGAACCCCCACTTGCTTCACAGAAGTTTATAATGCAGAGCCATGAAAATAAAAAAATATTTTTTTTTCTCAAAAAATGATTTGTTAGCCCACGATTTTTTATTTTCACAATAGTAACACGAGAAATTGGACCGTAAAAGTTGTTGTCCAATTTGTCCTGAGTACGCTGATATCCCATATGTGGGAGAAAACTACTGTATGGGCACACGTCGGGGCTCGGAAGGGAAGTAGTGACGTTTTGAAATGCCGACTTGATGGAATGGTCTGCAGGCGTCATGTTACGTTTGCAGAGCCCCTGATGTGCCTATACTGTGGAACCCCCCCAAGTGACCGCATTTTGGAAACTAGACCACCCAAGGAACTTATCTAGATGTGTAGTGAGCACTTTGAACCCCCAAGTGCTTCACAGAAGTTTGTAACCCAGAGCCATGAAAATAAAAAATCATTTTTTTCCTCAAAAAATGATTTTTTAGCCAGCAATTTTTTATTTTGACAAGGGAAACAGGAGAAATTGGACCCCAAAAGTTCTTGTCCAGTTTGTCCTGAGTACGCTGGTACCCCATATGTGGGGGGAACCACTGTTTGGGCACATGTCGGGGCTCGGAAGGGAAGTAATGACGTTTTGAAATGCCGACTTGATGGAATGTCTGAGGGCGTCATGTTGCGTTTGCAGAGCCCCTGATGTGCCTAAACAGTAGAAACTCCCCACAAGTGACCCCATTTTGGAAACTAGATCCCCCAAGGAACTCATCTAGATGTGTGGTGAGCACTTTGAATCTGCAAGTTCTTCAAAGTAGTTTATAACGCAGAGCCGTGAAAATAAAAAATATTTTTTTTCCACAAAAATAATTTTTTTAGTCCCCAATTTTTTTTATTTTCCCAAGGGTAACAGGAGAAATTAGACCCCCAAAATTGTTGTGCAATTTTTCCTGAGTACACTGATACCCCACATGTGGGGGTAATTCACTGCATGAGCACACGCTGGGGCTCGAAATGGAGGGAGCACTGTTTGACGTTTTGAACGCAAAATTGACTGGATTAAATGGTGGCGCCATGTCGCGTTTGGAGACCCCCTGATGTGCCTAAATAGTGGAAACCCCTCAATTCTAACTCCAACCCTAACCCTAAAACATCCCTAACTACAACCCTAACCATAACCCTAACCCCAATACACCCCTAACCCTAATCCCAACCCTAACAACAAGCCTAACCCTAATCCCAACCCTAACACACTCCTAACCCTAATCCCAACTCTAACCCTAACCACAAGCCTAACCCTAATCCCAACCCTAACCCTAATTCCAAACGTAACCCTAATTCTAACAAACCCTAATTCCAACCCTAACTCTAATTCTAACCCTAACCCTAATTCCAACCCTATCCCTAATTCAATCCTAACCCTAATCCTAACCCTAACCCTAATCCTAACCCTAATCCTAACCCTAGTTCCAACCCTATGTTAAGGGCCTGTGGAACGCACCTAATAGATATTAAGGAGAGGTGCGTTCGCAGCCCGGGGTCCACCGTGCAGGCAGAGCCTGCTGCTAGTAAGATAGCGCAAATAGGCAGTATGAGCGAACTCTGTTATCCCGCAGAGTCGCAGATGTAAACGCCGTAGCACTATATGGCGGTATGGGTGAACTCTGTTATTCCACAGAGTCGCTAACTAAATTGCTGTAGCGCTATATGGCGATATAAGCGGACTCTGTTAATTCACAGAGCCGCTGTGACAAAGACTGTGTCCTGTTAGACTCACAGGGGACACAGATGACTGATAAGCAGATTGCAGTCTGTGGTCATGCAATCAGAAAACAAGCAATAATCTCCTCACCGGAGTAGCCGGTATTCTAATGGCATTTTCAGCCGAGCCCTGAACACGTGCATACAAAACTCCTCACCGGAGGTGCCGGAATTCTAGGGGCTTATTTCAGCCGGACCTAACCACATGCATACATGATCACACTGGCGCAAGCACGTAACAGATTTGATACTAGCGCGCGGCCGTGCGGTTATGAGACCTTTTTATAGTAGCAGCTACAGGACCTTCCAGAAAAGGACCAATGAGAAACTGTTCCAGAATACAAGCACTTTCAGGACCTTCCTGGCGGACCAATGGGAGTCGCTGCTGTAACCAAGCATGTAACCCCTGATCTCCAATGGGAGATCTTGCCCTGGGCATGCTCATATGGAGAAAGCGAGGACTTTGTCCCAGGACTGCCTGCTCCAGCACTGGTTATAATAGAGGAACCAGGAGAGGCAGCAACAAGCCTCTGCACAACATTAGACCGAGCGAGACGCTGGGACCGACGTCTCTGCTGAGCAGGCTCACTGAGGCCAGAGATAAGTGGGGGACCGCAGCAGGACTGGTTCGAGATTCCCCTTGTGCAGCAGCGGGAACTCGTTACCTAACATTACCCCCCTCCTAGGGCCCCCCTTTTTTGGGCCTCGCTGCGTTCAAAGGCAGCGATGAGCTGCGGAGCGTGAACATGCTCGGCAGGCTCCCAGGACCTATCCTCAGGCCCATAACCCCTCCAATCCACCAAATAAAATTTTTTGCCCCGTACCACCTTACACCCTACAATGGCGTTCACCTCATGATCGTCCGTAGACTAACCCGATGTCCCGGCAGATGACTCGGAAAACCGGGACATGAGCACGGGTTTCAGGAGGGATACGTGAAAGGTGTCGGAGATACCCAGGCGTGGTGGAAGGGCCAAACGATATATCACAGGGTTAACCTGCTCGAGGACTTTGAAAGGACCCAGGTAGCGGGGGTGCCAACATGGTGGACTCAACTCGCAGCCTGATGTTACGGGCGGAGAGCAATACCAAGTCCCCAGGAGCAAATGTCGGAGCGAGGCGCCGATGTGCATCGGCGGAGGACCTCATCCTCTCCTTGGACACCTGAATGGCATCCTGGGTACGATCCCAAATGTCCCGTGCCTCCACAGCCCAGTCTGCCACTCTGGAGTTGGCGGAAGACATGGGCATGGGCACCGGAACCCGCGGATGCTGAACGTAGTTTAGGAGGAATGGAGTCTGTCCAGTGGAGTCAGCCACAGCATTATTTAGTGCAAACTCAGCCCACGGTAGCAAGGATGCCCAGTCATCCTGCCTGGCTGAGACAAAATGTCGTAGATAGGTGACCAAGGTCTGGTTGGCCCTCTCTACCAACCCATTCGTCTCGGGATGATACGCAGAGGAGAGATTTAACTCAATGCTGAGTAGCCGAGACAGCTCTCTCCAGAACCGAGATGCAAACTGGAGACCTTGATCACTAACGACTTTGTCTGGCATACCGTGTAAACGGAAAATATGCCTAATAAATAATGCTGCCAAGGCCCATGCAGACGGTAACCGTGGTAACGGCACCAAGTGCACCATTTTGGAGAAGTGGTCGGTTATCACCCAGATGATGGTGCAGCCCCGAGACTTGGGTAAGCCCACCACAAAATCCATCCCGACCATCTCCCAAGGCCTGTGTAATGTATGTAGTACAGTTCATATAGCGTCTTGTGCTTGGGTGCGATGAAAACACAGGAGTCACAGGTTTGATATAGAAAAGTCCTGTATTACTTCATACAAGTTGGCAGAAATAGTCACACAGTTTGCAGACACAGAAACAGGAGACACAGCAGGCCAGAGTAATCCAAGCTCAGCAATCACTCTCCAATACAGATTCAGGATCTTCTTCTCTGTTACCGTAAGTCCATGCAAACGTGGGTCTTTCAAAGAGCAGGGTTCAGAGTCCACAAGTGCTTCAGAGTTCCTCAGTAGGAATAGCTGGAGTACAAGGTCCAAGGCTTACAGGAGTCAAGTCACAGGTTCACTGCAGGCTAGATTCTGAAGCACTGATTGCTCAGCTGTGGCTGCTTAAGAAGCAAAGGAGAGAATCAGGGCGGGAACATGCAAGCTGGAAACTCCATTTTCACTGAGGGCAAGATAGCTGCAGCAAGACAGAAAGTAAAATGGCTGACGAACAAACTGAGTTTCAGGAATATATACATAGAACCTTACATTACTCCCCCTTAAGGACAACCTCCGGATGACCTCAGACCAGGCTTGTGTGGGTACCTCGATGAAACTGACGGAGCAAGCGAGGAGCATTAACGTTATTGACCGGTTCCCATGAGTTGTCCTCCACTGGGTAGCCCTGCCAATTAATCAGATATTGTAACTGATTTCTATACAACCTGGAATCTAAAATCCTTTCCACCACAAATTCTTCCTGACCATCGACTAGCACTGGGTCAGGGCAAGGAGAGGAACGTCCAGGAAACGTATTGGGTGTCGCAGCCTTTAGTAGGGATACATGAAAGACAGGGTGGATTCTCATAGTTCTGGGCAGTTGAAGACGACAAGCAACGGCACTTATAATTTTACTGATTTTATAGGGTCCAATGTATTATGTCCCAACTTAGACGATGGAATCCTTAACTTAAGATTTCTGGTTGACAGCCAGACCAAGTCTCCTACCTTGAAAACTGGTGCAGGTTTACGAAATTTATCTGCTGCTTTCTTGTACCTTTCTTGAGCCGATTCCAGATTTTCCTTTAGAAGATCCGTATTCTTCTGTAAAGACGTGATTCTTTCAGCCACTGCTGGTAAAGGCGTTTCTATGGGAAATCGTGGTAGAATGTTAGGATGATAACCTAGATTAGAGTAAAAAGGAGACTGTTTAGTGGAGGCACTCTGAGAGTTGTTATACGAGAACTCAGCTAATGGAAGTAGATCCACCCAATCATCCTGTAGGTGGCAGATAAAGCAGCGGAGATACTGCTCCAGGGTTTGATTGGTTCGTTCGGTCTGTCCATTAGTCTGGGGATGAAAAGCAGAAGAAAGGTTTACTTTAATGTCCAATGCTGCACAGAAATTTTGCCAAAACCTAGAAGTGAATTGCACCCCTCGATCCGAAATAACCTCATCCGGTACTCCATGTAAGCGAAACACATCTTTAATCATCAAATCTGATGTCTGTTTTGCAGTGGGTAAGCCGACACAAGGGATAAAATGAGCTGCCTTTGTTAGACGGTCAACCACCACTAGAATGGTGTTCTTCCCCTGAGAGGTTGGTAACTCCACAATGAAGTCCATAGAAATGGATCCCCACGGGCGGGACGGGGTGGGAAGAGGCTGTAACAGACCAGTTGGTGAGGAGCGAGGTGTTTTGCATCTTGCACAGACCTCACATGAAGTGACATAATTCAAAACATCCTTCCTGCAAGTGGGCCACCAAAAGAAACGAGAAAGAAATTCCTGTGTCTTTAGAATTCCTCTATGCCCAGCTATCTTGGAATCGTGAATGAGTTGCAATACTCTTAATCTGACTGTTTCAGGAATATACAGACGTTGTCCCTGAATCCACACACCATTCTTAAAGACAAGACTTACGTCCCTTGGGGGTTGTGCCAAAAAGGAATCCGCATGGTATGCTTCCTTGATGTCCTTAAGTAGGTCTTGATTATGAATTACTCCTAGGAATCTAGAGTCAGGAAGAATAGTCTTAGGAGGAGTAATTGGACGTGTCTCTGCTGAGTAAATCCTAGAGAGTGCATCAGCCTTTCCATTGCGCGATCCTGGTCTATAAGAGATGATAAATTAAATTGGTTTAAGAAAAGATTCCAGCGAGCCTGGCGAGGAGTCAGGCACTTAGCCGACCTGATAAACTCAAGGTTACGATGGTCTGTCAGGACAACTATTTGCTGTGCAGCTCCCTGAAGAAGGTGTCTCCATTCTTTGAAGGCGGCAATAATGGCCAACAACTCTCTATTGCCCACATCGTAGTTCCTCTCAGCCGAAGACAACTGCTGGGAAAAGAAGGCACAGGGATGCAAGACATTCTTCTCACCTGTTCTCTGAGAGAGTATAGCTCCAACGGCACATTCTGAAGCATCCACCTCTATTATGAAGGCAAGCTCGGGGTTGGGATGTACTAGGATAGGTGCAGTGGTAAATTTATCTTTTAGACGGGAAAATGCTTCCTGGGCTTGGGGAGTCCAGGAAAACCTAGACTCTTTCCGGGTAAGTTGAGTGATAGGTGACACTACCTCAGAGAAATTTCTAATGAAACGTCTATAGAAGTTGGCAAACCCGATGAAGCGCTGTACCTCCTTCACATTTCTAGGACTTGGCCAATCCTTGATGGCTTGGGTTTTGCTTCCATCCATACTAATTCCTTGTGTAGACAGTACATACCCCAGAAATTGAATTTCGGTCCTATGGAATTCACACTTTTCAAGTTTGATGTAAAGATGATTTTGTCTTAGACGTTCCAAGACCATTCTCACATGTCCATGATGTTCCTCTGTGGAGTTAGAAAAAATTAGAATATCATCCAAATAAATTACCACGAATGTATCTAGGAGATCCCTGAAGATGTCATTCACCAAGTGTTGGAAAGTGGCTGGGGCGGTACTCAGACCAAAAGGCATAACTAGATATTCAAAGTGTCCATAGCGTGACCTGAATGCAGTCTTCCATTCATCCCCAGGTCTAATACGGACTAAGTTATAGGCCCCACGAAGATCTAGTTTAGAAAAAATTTTGGCATGTCGCACTCTCTCCAATAACTCAGGGATTAAAGGCAATGGATAACGGTTTCTAATAGTAACCTTATTGAGTTCCCTATAGTCTACGCATGGTCTCAGAGATCCATCTTTCTTCTTTACAAAGAAGATGGGTGCACCTGCAGGAGATGAAGAGGGGCGTATGAAGCCCTTGGCTAGATTTTCATCTATGTAATCCTTTAAAGCCTTTAGCTCGGGCCCCGCCAGGGGGTAGATCTTACCAAAAGGTATCTCTGCTCCAGGCAATAATTCAATTGGACAATCATATGGACGGTGAGGAGGAAGCTGGTCAGCGTTCTTCTTGTCACATAAATCCACATAGTCCTGGTATACAGCTGGTAGTTCAGGGACTGACATGATTCCTTTAGGAACAGAGCAAGCTGAAACTTTTGGACTCATCTGTTTCTCTGGAAAGTGTAATTCCTTGGTTCTCCCAGTTAATGGTAGGATTCTGAGCCTGCAGCCATGGTAGCCCTAGAATAATGGGAAAGTGGGGAGAAGAGATAAGCATAAAGGACAGTTTCTCTTGATGATCTTTACCCATAGAACCCTCAAAGGCTCTGTTTCCTGATCCACTGGTCCAGAGGTCAGCAGGGAGCCATCCACAGTTTCCATCTGTACTGGAGTAGCCTTCTTCACTGAACGTATTCCCTGTTTCAGAGCAAAGGAGACATCCATAAAATTTCCACTTGCCCCTGAGTCATCATAGCAGAGCTAGACACCCAAGCTGAGTCAACCCAGAGTTTGATGGAAAGAAAGCAATGAGAATTGTTTTTCTTACAACTCAGCTGGGACACCGCTGAGGAAACTTGAAAAATGGCAGCGTTTACACAGTCAACGTCCTCAGAGGTAACGGAGTTTAAGTCCGAGAAATCAAGATCTGTTGCTGCAGATCTCTCTGGAGCCTGAGGCTCGGACCTGACAGATCCCCTCTCGCAACACTCACAATGAATGAGTGCTGCAGTAGTCTTACGAGAACGGCTGGGGCAGTTTATAATGAAGTGCCCTGACTTACCACAATAGAAACATAGATTCTCCTTAAAACGATGTTCCTTGCGTGCATCACTAACCCGTCGTTGTAAAGAGTCTACCTGCATGGGTTCAGGTTCAGGTTCCCGTGTAATCCTACTCAAAGGTTCATTAGCTGGAGAGGAAGGTAGGAAAAGGTTAGTACGATTGCTTTCGAACCATCTCTCTTGCCTGCGTTCAGTCAGACGAGTATCAATACGGATGCAGTAGTTAATAAAGTCACCTAACGCAGTGGGAGGGTCGGCACGAGCAAGTTCATCCTTAATCAGTGGAGATAACCCCTTTCGAAAAATAGATTTTTTGGCGGAACTGTCCCAGGTGGTATCAAGGGCCCATCTCCTGAAATCCAAGGCATATTCAGCTACCGAGTGCTTACCTTGGCGCAAAGCTAACATGGCTGCTTCAGCTGTTGCACCTCGATTGGGGTCATCAAACACCTGCCCCATGGCTGAAATAAAATCATCAAGGTGATTCAAACAATCATCCTCAGTCTCAATCAGAGGGTTTGCCCACATTAAAGCCTTGTTGGTAAGCAACATAATTATAGTAAGCACCTTAGATCGTTCAGTGGGAAATTGTGAAGCATGTGCAGAAAAAAAAAGATTGCATTGATTAATAAATCCCCTGAATTTCTCACGTTCACCGCCAAAACGAAAAGGGGGCAACTTGGAAATCGCCAGCACTCGGGCTACGGCAGGAGCCTGGACTCGCCCCTCTAGAACCTCAATCCTGGCTCGCAAATCCTGGGTAGTCTGTCCAACCACTTGCAAATTGTGATTATTGAGGTCCTGTAGATTCTTAAAACGGGTCTTTATATTCTGCAAATCTGCAAGGATATTATCAGTCACTCCGCAAAGTTCCTTTATGCGGGCCTCCATTTTCCAGATCTTTTAAGACAGGATTACTGGAATGGTTGTAGAAGTCACAACCACTGTCATCACAGAAAGTACAACCGGACGTCTGATATCCACAGTACAGCAGACACAGCCTTCCAGACCCAGCAGACACTAACGTTTTGGCTTCAGAATCTTGTAATGTATGTAGTACAGTTCATATAGCGTCTTGTGCTTGGGTGCGATGAAAACACAGGAGTCACAGGTTTGATATAGAAAAGTCCTGTATTACTTCATACAAGTTGGCAGAAATAGTCACACAGTTTGCAGACACAGAAACAGGAGACACAGCAGGCCAGAGTAATCCAAGCTCAGCAATCACTCTCCAATACAGATTCAGGATCTTCTTCTCTGTTACCGTAAGTCCATGCAAACGTGGGTCTTTCAAAGCAGAGCAGGGTTCAGAGTCCACAAGTGCTTCAGAGTTCCTCAGTAGGAATAGCTGGAGTACAAGGTCCAAGGCTTACAGGAGTCAAGTCACAGGTTCACTGCAGGCTAGATTCTGAAGCACTGATTGCTCAGCTGTGGCTGCTTAAGAAGCAAAGGAGAGAATCAGGGCGGGAACATGCAAGCTGGAAACTCCATTTTGACTGAGGGCAAGATAGCTGCAGCAAGACAGAAAGTAAAATGGCTGACGAACAAACTGAGTTTCAGGAATATATACATAGAACCTTACAGCCTGTCTGCCACCGGCAAAGGAAAAGTAACCCAGCCGGCCGTTGTCGAGGGGACTTATTCTTGGCGCAGGACACGCACGCCTGAACATATTCCCTGACGTCACAGACCATATGTGGCCACCAGTATGTCCTCGCCAGCAACTCAGATGTCCTTTTTGTCCCGAAATGTCCACCCACCCTGGAGGAATGTGCCAAGAAAGTATTCCGGTCGCAAATTGGTGGGTACAAAAGTCTTGCCCGGAGGCACAGACTCAAGTGAAACCGGAGCCACAGTTCTTAGGCTCTCACAGGGGACAATAAGCTAAGGCTCCTCCTCCAACTCCTCAGAAGATACGACGGAGCGAGACAGAGCATCGGCCGAATGTTCTTCTCACCGGAGAGGAAATGGAGGGTGAAATGGAACCGGGAGAAGAACAGGGACCATCTGGCCTGGCGGGAATTCAGCTGCTGGGCTGTTTGCAAGTACACCAAGTTTTTGTCGTCCGTGAAGACCTGGAAGGGAAAGCGAGCCCCCTCCAGAAGATGTCTCCACTCGGAGAAGGCCAACTTCATAGCCAGTAACTCCCTGTCCCTGATGGAATAATTCCTCTCTGCTGGTGTAAAGGTTTTAGAAAAGCAGAAGCAGGGATGCTTCCTACCTTGAGCATCCTTTTGATAAAGGACTGCTCCAGCACCAATAGAAGAGGCGTCCACCTCTAAAATAAACGGCTTATCAACATCGGGCGATGTAATATGGGAGCACTGGCAAAATGCGATTTGATGGAAGAGAACGCCTTGGAGACCTCCTCAGACCACAACCTGGGATTTGCTCCCTTCTTGGTGATGGCTACCAAGGGAGCTACCAAAGTCGAGAAATGGGGAATGAACTGGCGATAATAATTAATGAACCCCATAAAGCGCTGCACCGCTTTAAGAGAATGGGGTTCTTGCCAGTCCATCACAGCCTGTAGTTTGGCAGGATCCATAGCCAATCCCTGGGCGGAGATGATATAGCCCAGGAAAGGTAAAGACTCCTGCTCAAACATGCATTTCTCCAACTTTGAATAGAGGGAAATTGCCCGTAAATGGTCGAAGACTTTGCAGACATCCCCCCGGTGAGAGTCAGTATCTGGAGAAAAGATGAGAATATCATCCAGATAGACTACTACAGAGGTGGAAAGCATATCCCCGAAGATGTTATTGACAAAGTCTTGGAAAATGGCTGGGGCATTACAGAGCCCTAAAGGGCATCACCAGGTATTCATAATGCCCATCCCTGGTATTAAAAGCCGTCTTCCATTCGTCCCTTCACGGATGCAAATCAGGTTATAAGCACCACGCAGATCTAATTTAGTAAATACCCTTGCTCCCCGGAGCCTATCAAAGAGCTCAGAAATCAGGGGCAACGGGTACTTATTCTTAACGGTGAAGGCGTTAAGACCCCTGTAATCTATACACGGACGTAATTCTCCATTCTTCTTCTGCATGAAGAAGAACCCCGCCCTGCTGGTGATATCGACTTCCTAATGAACCCTCTTGCCAGATTCTCTTGGATATATTGAGACATAGCCTCCGTCTCAGGAAGAGAGAGGGGATAGACCCTTCCCCTAGGAGGTTCTGCTCCAGGCAAGAGGTCAATAGGACAGTCGTAGGGACGATGGGGCGGAAGAGTCTCCGCAGCCTTTTTAGAGAACACGTCTGCATATGACCGATAGCACTTGAGAAGAGGAGTAAGATCTGCGGGTATCTCTGTAGTGGTAACCTGAATGCACTCCCTGTCACATCTGCCCTTACATGTCTCACTTCAACCCAGTATCCTACCAGAGGTCCACTCAATATGAGGGGAGTGGAAACGGAGCCAGGGTACTCCCAGTAGGATTTCGTCTATTCCCTCGGAAAGGACGAGAAGGGAAATAATTTCCTGATGGGAAGGGGATACACACAAAGTAAGGGGAACAGTCTGATGTGTAATTTGCGAGGGCAATGTCAACACATTCACTACCCGGACAGTCACTGGTTTGTTGAGCGCTACCAGATGTATTGCGTGGTGACGAGCAAAGGTGGTTGACATGAAATTCCCCTCTACTCCCGAGTCCACACAAAGCTTGACTGTAAGAGTGGAAGAGCCTACAGTGACTGTCCCTTTAAATGTCATCTTGGAGGAAAATGCAGCTGTCTCCAGTGAACCTCCTCCCAGGGTCACTAGACGCTATCGCTTCCCCTATCGCTGTGGACATCTGTTAGCATAGTGTCCTGTCTGCTGGCAAAGATTACAGACCACGGGTAGTCGAGCGGCCCAAGACTTAGGTCCCTCACGAGAAACCTCCGTGGCCTTTTGGGGTTCGGACGCCTGAACGGGGGATTCGAGAGGTTTGGCAAAGGTGGGAGCCAACCGAAACCTCTGCCTACACTGGGTCCGCTCCAACCTCCGCTTGTGAAAATGGAGGTCGATGCGGATAGATATGGAGATAAGCTTCTCCAGTGTGGCGGGAATCTCCCTGGTAGCCAAAGCGTCTTTAACATGGTCAGCCAGTCCTCTCCAGTAGACCAGAATGAGAACTTTATCCGACCATTCTAGCTCAGAGGCCAGAGTCCGAAATTGGACGGAAAACTGACTGACCAAAGACAAACCCTGTGCCAATGCCAGCAGCTGTAGTGCCGCATCGTGGGTGACCTGAGGTCCTAAAAAGACCTTTTTAAGAGCCTCCAAGAATCGAGGAGCACTCCGCACCACACGATCGTCGCGCTCCCACAGCGGCGTTGCCCACTCCAATGCTCTGCCCGAGAGTAGAGACAATACAAAACCCACTTGTGCCGTTTCCGTAGGGAAACATGCAGCCAGAAGCTCGAGCTGTATAGAGCACTGACTCACGAATCCCCGACATTGCTTGCTGTCACCCGCAAACTTGTCAGGAAGCGGAAGGTGGGATAATGTAGGGGCAGAGGTGGCCAAGGACAAACTGGCTGCAGCCACGCTAGCAGCCTGAACAGTGACTGCGGTAACATCCACAGCTGAGGTTGTGCGCTCAAGAGCCGCCAACCTACCCTCCAGCTGCTGGATGTACTGTGGTAGACGCTGGTCATCCGCCATTTTACTAGCCAGACCCTGGCGCTAGTGTTATGTTAAGGGCCTGCGGAACGCACCTAATAGATATTAAGGAGAGGTGCGTTCGCAGCCCGGGGTCCACCGTAGTAAGATGCCGCAAATAGGCAGTATGAGCGAACTCTGTTATCCCGCAGGTCGCAGATGTAAATGCCGTAGCGCTATATGGCGATATAAGCGGAATCTGTTAATTCACAGAGCCGCTGTGACAAAGACTGTGTCCTGTTAGACTCACAGGGGACACAGATGACTGCTAAGCGGATTGCAGTCTGTGGTCATGCAATTAGAAAACAAGCAATAATCTCCTCACCGGAGTAGCTGGTATTCTAATGCCATTTTCGGCCGAGCCCTGAACACGTGCATACAAAACTCCTCACCGGAGGTGCCGGAATTCTAGGGGCTTATTTCAGCCGGACCTAACCACATGCATACATGACCACACTGGCGCAAGCACGTAACAGATTTGATACTAGCGCGCGGCCGTGCGGTTATGCAACCTTTTTATAGTAGCAGCTACAGGACCTTCCAGAAAAGACCAATGAGAAACTGTTCCAGAACACAAGCACTTTCAGGACCTTCCTGGCGGACCAATGGGAGTCGCTGCTGTAAACGAGCATGTGACCCCTGATCTCCAATGGGAGATCTTGCCCTGGGCATGCTCATATGGAGAAAGCGAGGACTTTGTCCCAGGACTGCCTGCTCCAGCACTGGTTATAATAGAGGAACTAGGAGAGGCAGCAACAAGCCTCTGCACAGCATTAGACCGAGCTGGGACCGACGTCTCTGCTGAGCAGGCTCCACTGCGGCCGGAGATGGATGGGGGACCGCTGTGGAACTGGTTCGAGATTCCCTTGTGCAGCAGGGGGAACTCGATCCCTAACACCCTAACCCTAGTTCTAATGCTAACACTAATGGAAAAATAAAAAATATTTTCTTTATTTTATTACTTGTCCCTACCTATGGGGGTGATAAAGGTGGGGTTTATTTACTTTTTTTATTTTGATCACTGTGAAAGTTTATCACAGTGATCAAAATAAATGAATGGAATCTGCCGGCCGGCGGGTGCACTACGCATGCGCCCGCCATTTTCCAAGATGGTGGCGCCTATTAAGAATCACGGAGGGACACCGGGACGGCCACAGTGACTTCGGAGACACTGGGGAGGTGAGGGTGGGGGATCGGAAGGCGAGGGGGAGCGGAGGGGAGAAGATAGTGACGGCGGCGACCGAATCGCCGCTATCAATCGGTGGCTGCAGCCGATCGCCCGTCACTTGGTGTGGGGGGGGTCAGATCTCGGTCTCCAGCCATGGCAGATGCTATTGCAGCATTGGCCATGGCTGGATTGTAATATTTCACCAGATTTCATTGATGGAATATTACAAATCGCTCTGATTGGCTGTTTCACTTTTAACAGCCAATCAGAGCGATTGTAGCCATGGGGGAGTTAAGCCACCCCCTCTGTGGTGAAGCACAAAGGGTCCTGTGCCTGCAGGTCAGGTGACCTTTCAGTGACCCCGGTCACCCGACCCGCAGGAATGGGATTTATACCATGACGCCTACGTAGGCATCATGGGTCGGGAAGGCACAGGTTTTCATGATGCCTACGTAGGAGCCATGCGATATTCACCTTTCCCCGTTCCCCCGCCGCGCTGTGTCTTCCGCATCCTCTGGCTGTGAACTGCCTGAACTGCAGAGACCCAGAAGACAGAGCAGCGGCGGTGGTGGAACGGGGACAGGTGAATATCGCAAGTGCCGGGCGGCCTGAGCCAGCGGTGACACCGGCACCTGGCCCCCATCGAGCGCCAGTGTCCCCGCGGGGCCTGCTCAGGACACCGGCACCTGGCTGCCAGCGATGAGAGGAGAGTATGTCTTTTTTTTTTAATCGCAGCAGCATATGGGTCATATATATCTATGGAGCATTTTATGGGGTCATCAACCTTTATGGAGCAGCATATGGGGCATATATATCTATGGAGCATCTTATGGGGCCATCAACCTTTATGAAGCAGTATATGGAACATATATATCTATGGGGCATCTTATGAAGCCATTAACCTTTATGGAGCAGCATATGGGGCATATATATTTATGGAGCATCTTATTGGGCCATTAACCTTTATGGAGCAGCATATGGAGCATATTATTCTATGGAGCATCTTATGGAAAAGCATATGGCGCATATACAGGGTGGTCCAAAAGTAGATGGAGAGTATGTGTAATAGGGTTATGAAGGGGGAGATTTATCAAAAAATTATCAAACATGGTGTAAAGTGAAAGAAAAGAAAATCCAGTAATTTTAGATTAATTGTCTGGCCATGTTAACAGACATAATTGTATTTACTGGTTCACCAGACTTGACCCCAATGGATTTTTCTTTTTGGGGAGTACTCAAGGACAAAGTTTATAGTCGAAAACCAAAAAGTGTCAGTGATTTGAAAAATTACATAAGAGATGCATTTCAAGAAATTAATAAACAAAGAGACTTGTGCAAAAATGTTTGTCGAAGCGTAAGAGGCAGAATTCAAAGCTGTGCAAGTTGTAATGGAAAACCTTTTGAGCACCTGCGTTGACAAAATTTAAGGGCTTTTGTATTATTGTTCAGAATAAAATTTAATTGTCAATGTTATGCTTGTGTTAGTAAATATAATTTAATATATAAATCAAAATAAATGTTATTATTTTCTGTCCACCTACTTTTGGACCACCCTGTATTTCTATGGAGCATCTTATGGGGCTATCAACCTTTATGGAGCATTATATGGGGCATATATACCTATGGGGCATGTTATGGGGCTTATAACCTTTATGGAGCAGCATATAGGGCATATTATTCTATGGAAAATCTTATGGGGCCATCAACCTTTATGGAGCAGCATATGGGCATATTATTCTATGGAGCATCGTATGGGGCCATTATTAACCTTTGTGCAGCATTATATGGGACATATTTTTATGGGGCCCAGCATGAACTTTATTGAGCATTATATGGGGAGTATCTTGTATGGAGCATCTTATGGGCCCATCATGAACTGTATTGAGCATTATATGGGGCTCCTGATTCAATATGGATATTCAAAAACATTTAACCTACTGATGTCTCAATTAATTTTCCTTTTATTGGTATCTATTTTTATTTTTGAAATTTACCAGTATCTGCTGCATTTCACACCCTAGGCTTATACACGAGTCAATAAGTTTTCCCAGTTTTTTGTGGCAAAATTAGGGGCCTCGGCTTATACTCGGGTTGGCTTATACTCAAGTATATACGGTAAGTATCTGATCTCAGCTGCTTGATGTATTCATTAAAACTATATTGTTCACATCAATATTGTGGCTTTCATTTAGAACATAATACACAATAATAAGCTGGATCCGTGGTTTGAAGAACACTAGTGTTCCTTCAGGAGCCACATTGACTTATAAAATGGATCCATTGGGTTCCATCAACTTGTACAAAGCTTTTACAATAAAATAGGGCTTCAAATATAAGAAATATAATGATGAGGAGGGGAACTTTTTTATTATCATTATTCTGAATTGCATAAAATGAAGATGGTGTAATGATTATCCGGGGTGAGATAATAGCAAGATATTTCATAGGAAAAAAAAAAAATAAAAATAACGGAAGTAATGACAAGAAGTAAATATGTGTGTGACAGAAATAACGTGCTTTGTGGCCTTTTAAGTTTAAAAGTCACAAACTATATATAGTGACAAATGCATACCTGTGGAGAATTTTAACACACCCCATGTAGCAAAAAAGACCATGAAAACACCAATATAGACTATACATAGAAGAAAAATTAAGGTAAAGTTTAGAATAATCAAGAGGATAAAGTGAATTCCATGGACTGTACTGTAACCACTTTCTACTTTTTATATTAATGTTGACATGTGGCCATTTTTTATTATGGAACTGTATAAGTATGCAATAAAATATATCTATAATAGAAATCAGTCTCATTACATAATACAACCTTTTCCTTCTGTGTTCTCATATTAACATGATTAAAATGAAGATGTAGATCCTTTCCTAATTCTCCAGGCCTTAGTTCTCTGCGCCATTCTAACTGTGAAACCTGGACAATAAAGAAACTAGACAGAAAAAGATTCTATGCCTTCAAAATGTGGTGCTGGAGAAAGATGTTATCAATCCCATGAGCAGCAAAAAGAACAAACAAATTAATTTTGGAACAAATCCAGCCCAACATATCTCTCTAAGCAAGGATCAACAAACTACGACTAGCCTATTTTGGGTACATCATACGAATACAGCAATCACTGGAGAAGGAAATCATGGTTGGAAGAATAGAAGTAACAAAGCGTAGAGGAAGACCAGCAACCTGATTGCCCTGGTGGACATATCTAGGCTTGAACAAGATCAATCTTCCTGCATATTGTTGTTCCATCAAGTCACCAAGGGTCGAGATCAAACTGAAGACGGATGAAAAAAAAATTATTCTGATTCATGCCCCTTTGTGCACACTTAATATGGGAATCAGACTTGGGTCCATTGAAAATCATTAGTATCAGATCTAGACCTCCTGCACAAAATGTATTTTCAATACCTTAAAGTGTTTTTTCCCTTTCTGTTAAATTTCTATCCTAGCTGCAACCTGTTATAAAACAACAAGCTGGAAAGGAGAACAAAAGAATTGACTAGGTAGATCGGCAAAAAGGTACATTATATGAAGATTTTATCTCCCACTTTTTACTGAAAACCTATGTTTAAAAAAACATCTTGTAAAATTTTCCAAATATGCAAATAGATTTCTGTCAGGCTGCTGCAATGCAGGTATGTGCAGACTCCACTAGATCGCAATAGAGTGGAGGAAGGACTGCACACTCCCAGGGCAGGTTTGCAGTGCAGCAGCAAGGCTACCACAGGTGGCAGCAGAGTAGTAAAACAGGCCGAGTCAAGCAACACACTGTAATGCAGTACAAAATGGAATAAACAAACTCAGGGTCAGAGGCAAGCCGAGGATGTCAGAGCCCATCAGGAGCGGATAAGCCAAAGACAAAAGACAGAAGCAGAACCGAAATACAAGCCAAGTCAAAAACCAGGGAGTCAACACACTTACAGGGAAACACTGAGTCAGGACAGAGAGAAGAAATAAACGGACACTGGACAAGTCAGGGATCACAGTAGGTCTAATCAGGATATACCAGAGTCAGATACACATGCTGTAGGCAGAACTATAGCTGACACCACTTGCAGGATGCAGCGGGGATAGATAGTAAACCTGAAACCAGACTGAGGCTGAGAAAAGTTAACCCTTGATATGATCAGACCGGGAAAAGGGAAGACGGGACTCAAAACCCGGTCTGGATCATGACAGTACCCTCCTCTCAGGGGGGGCCACAGGACCCCCAGGTTTTCCAGGATAACGTGTATGCCCGAACCAATCAATCAGCATGGACAGATTGCGCCTGGGACCCAAGATCGATCCTCAGGACTGCAACCCCTCCATTGGACCAAATACTGAAGTGAACTGCGGACCATGTGAAAATCCACTTCATACTTAGTCTGACCATCCACCAAGACAGGAGGCAGAGGGGATGGGGATCTAGCAGAGAAAGGTACAAATGACTTAAGAAGGGACTTATGAAACAGATTGGGATCCAAAGCGACGGAGGAAGGCGTAAGCGAAAGGCAACTAGATTGACAACCTCAATGATCTCGTAAGGACCAATAAACCTGGGACCTAGCTTAGCAGAAGGAACTTTTAGACTAATGTTCTTGGTAGAAAACCACACTTTATTTCCCACCAGAAACATAGGTCCTACAGACTTTCGCTTATCAGCAAAATGTTTATGTTTTCCCTGAGCCTCCCCAATGTTCTTCTGGACCTCCCTCCACACCTCCCCAACCGTTGAACTGCCATATTAGCCCCTGGACATCCTGAATCCAGCCTGGAAAATCTACCCAAATGGAGATGAAAACCGTGGTTACAGAAGAATGGAGAGGTGCCAGTGGACTGGTTAATCCCGATTGTTAAATGCAAACTCAGCCACGAGAAATTAAGAATACCAATCATCCTGCTGAGACGTAGCAAGACACTGCCAAATTTGTTCAAGTGACTGGTCTTCTCCGTCTAACCGTTGGTCTCGAGATGGTAGCAGAGGAAAAGCTCAAGCAAATACCCAATCTTTTACAAAATGCCCTCCAAAATTTGGACACAAATTGTACCCCTCTATCAGACACCACACTCAAAGGCACACCATGCAACCGCACAACGTGCTCAACAAACAACTTAGATAGTGTTTCTGCATTAGGCAATCCTGTCAAAGGTACAAAATGCGCCTGTTTACTGAATATGTCAACCACTACCCAGATAACAGTTATGCCATTGGAAGGAGGGAGATCAGTGATAAAATCCATGGACAAATGAGTCCAAGGTCTATCCGGGATTGGCAATGGCACCAATTCCCCGGACGGCCATTTATGGGAGCTCCTAGCATGGGCACAGGTATCACAAGCAGACACAAACCTAACGACATCAGAGGTAATGGAGGACCACCAAAACACCCTGGCAATGGCTTTCCTAGTGGCCGAGATCCACGAGTGCCCACTGAGAGCAGAATCGTGGAACTCCCGGAGAACCCTCAAACCAGTACTGAACCGGGACAAAGAGCTTATTATCCACTTTCCAGGAAACTAAAGATGGCACGTTACCCTGAGTTTTTCCAGCAAGATGGTGCACCACCACATTATAGGTGTCAAGTCTAAGCATTCCTACATGAACAGTTTCCTGGAAAGTGGATTGATCATCATGGGCTAGTTGAATGGCCACCAAGGTCTCCTGATCTGACTCCATTAAACTTTTATCTTTGGGGTCATCTGAAGGCAATTGTCTATGCTGTGAAGATACGAGATGTGCAGCATCTGAAACAACGGATACTGGAAGCCTGTGCGAGCATTTCTTCTGCGGTGCTGCTATTAGTGTGTCAAGAGTGGGAGAAGAGGGTTGCATTGACAATCCAACACAATGGCCAGCATTTTGAACACATTTTATAAGTGGTCATAAACTTGTAAATAATTCATGAAAGAATAAAGTTACGTTAAAACCAAGCACACCATTGTTTTTCTTGTGAAATTCTCAATAAGTTTGATGTGTCACATGACCCTATTCGCATTGAAAAAAATAAAGTTGGATCCAATATGGCCGACTTCAAAATGGCCACCATGGTCACCATTCATCTTGAAAAGTTTTCCCCCTCCCATATACTAATGTGCCACAAACAGGAAGTTGATATCACCAACCATTCCCATTTTATTTAGGTGCATCCACATAAATAGCTCACCCTGTATAACTGACAGTTTGCAAAAAAGGGTTCAACAGACCTTCAACATCACCAGTAAGGGCAGGTTTCCTTTTCTGTTGGTAAGAAAAATGGTATTCTAAGAACATGTATTGACCACTGGGAAATTAACAAAAACTATTGTAAAAAATCTGTATCTGCTGTTTCATCTCCCTTCCATTTGGCTCTGTGGACCCAAACCAGGAGCCCCTCTGTTAGTTCAGATCCCTGTACTGGGGTTAGAGGGTGAAGTCCAGGGCAACCCCTGGTATCTGCTAGTTAGAGTAGCTAGTACAAAGTCTGTCTGTAGAGGCCCTATTAAGAGCTGCCAGGCTACCATGCACAGAGCTCCTTGACAGATAAAGATCAAGAGGCCAATGGTGCACCAATCATCCTAATTACCATAAGTGAACAAAGTAGATATTTTGTGTATTGGAGGAGGTGACTTTAAATGTAAAAGTATGGTTTGATAGGGTATATGTCTCCCACAAAGCAACATGCTTAGTTTAATATTTTGGGTGATAGACTCCCTGCATTGATCAAGCAACGTTTTTGTTTTTTGATCAACGCATTCCAGGATCCATGATTTTTTTATTGTTGCAGCCCTATAAGGGTTTGCTGTTTATGACATGAGTTGTATTTGTTAGTGGCACCATTTTTGGGCACGTTTGACTTAATAACTTTTATAACTATTTGTAGGGAGAAATAGATAAAATAAATCAGAAAATATTATGCTGTATTTTGGAGGTTTAAATTTTATGTTTTTCATTGACTTACAAACAAAATGTTTTTTTCCTTAGGTTCAGTACAATTTAAGCAACACCAAATTTATATATTTGTATTTATTTTACACAATAAATACACTGGTTGAAAGAAAATCACTTGGTTTTGTGTTGCCATATTTTGAGAGTCACTAGTTTTACAAACTGTTGTTTTCACCAGAGCCATTGGATGCATACATACTTTTTGATTATTTTTCATTCTATTCTTTTTGGTAGGAGGGATCAACAACAAACAGTCATTGTGGGATTATTTTCTCTATTTTTTATTATATTGTTCACAGTATGCGATATATAATAATTTTTTCTATAGTACAGGTTGTGACAATAAATGTCTTTCCTAATTTCTATGTTTTTTACATCTTACTACTTTTGTAACAAGAAAACAACTTTCTCAACAGTTATGTCAGGCTAGCTCCTCTACAAAACAGAGCCTTTTACATGCAGAGAGACGACAATCCCAGGAAGCTGGTTCTACATGTAGAGTAACAGGGAAAAATGAAAAAAAAAAAACAAATATTTTTTAAATGTCAAATAAAAAGAAAGATTATTTGTTTTAAATGTGGGGAGTTAAAATAAGGTTTCAGTGTACTTTGACTGCCAAGGCCGAGGGACACAGGTGACTAGTAGGGATGAGTAGTCCCGTGGAAGTTCGGGTTCAGGTAACCAAATCAAACTTTAATCCAAAGTTTGTTTTGGGTAGAAAAACTGAACATGAACCAGAACACCATAACCCGAATCCTACTGAACACAATGGAGATCCGAACTCTGGATCTGGAAAAAAAAATCTCTCTCTCTTCTCCGGACTTTCCCAGAAACTCCGAACATTAAAATAGACTTCCGGGGGAAGTCTGTGTTCGGAGTTTAGAACAGGACAGTTAGAGTTTTAAGTTCAGGTTCTTTTAAGTTTGGGTTCACTTATCTCTAGTGACTAGTCATACAGGCGGGTCCCCGGCGGCTTCTCCCTGCCTGCCGACAGTGACTCACAAGCCTCTGCCTGCGGCGTCTCACAGAAAAACATAGTTTAATAGCCACTGGGGTCCTAGCGGCACAGGAGGCTAGTCAGACAGACAGTTCCCAAGCGGCTTCTCCCCACACGCTGCCTTGGAGTGAAAAGTTACGCAGTGAGAGACCTATCACTTCCCGGCGGTGGTCAGGAGAAGCCGCTGGGGACACAATTGTCTGACTAGTCACTTGTAGTGGGCGGTTTTTAAACTACGGTATGTTTTTGCTTTTTCAGAATCCAATGTGCATGGCTGAAATCATGCACTCAGTGTCTGATACATGCTGCTTGTGGACTGGACAGAATGTATTAGCTGTCAGGTTCCATTTAAAAATTCTCTCTTGCTACTAAAGTACAAGGAGGAAAAAAAATCCACACTCTGGTTGTAGAATTTATTTTAACCCCTTTCTGAAATCAGACATAATAATCCGTCCATGTGCCCTGTGTCATGATCCAGTCCTTGGGTTTGTTTTCTGCTGTCTACTCTCTGGACTGGTCATGTGGGGGTTAATCCCCTCTGCCTCATCTTGGAGCTTGCTGGGCTATTTCAGTCCTCTGCAGCCTGTGGGCCAGCGTCAGCTATAGTTCATGCTTCCAGGCCAGAGCATCTGACCATATACTCTTGTGATCCTTCTGCCTCTGACTTCCCATACAGTGCATAACTCAGCCTAATCTCTGAACCCCTCTTGTTTTCTGTTCCTGTTAGCACGTTCCCTGACTGGTTTTGACTCTCTGGCTTGTTCCCCGACTATGTCTTATGTCTCACGTTTTGGATACCACATTCCCGTTAGGCTCTGACTTCTGGCTTGTCTCTGACTTTGTGCTTTGCAGTGACCTTTGGTACTTCTGCTCCTGACAGTGTATGAGTCGGCTCATTTGACCACTCTTTTGTTACCTGTTACACCTGTACTGCTGCTCAGTGTTGCTGTGCGGTGTTTGTGCAACCTCTCTTCCCTCACCAGCAGTCACTGGTGGAGATTGCGCTATACTGCACTGCAGCAGCATTACACCCTGGGCCTAATTATTAGGCAAATTAGTATTTTGATCACATCATCCTTTTTATGCATGTTGTCCTACTCCAAGCTGTATAGGCTTGAAAGCCAACTGCCAATTATGTAAATCAGGTGATTTGCATCTCTGTAATGAGGAGGGGTGTTGTCTAATGACATCAACACCCTATATAAGGTGTGCTTAATTATTAGGCAACTTCCTTTCCTTTGGCAAAATTGGTCAGAAGAGAGATATGACGGACTCTGAAAAGTCAAAAATTGTGAGATGTCTTGCAGAGGGATGCAGCAGTCTTGAAATTGCCAAACTTTTGAAGCGTGATCACCGAACAATCAAGCGTTTCATGGCAAATAGCCAACAGGGTCGCAAGAAGCGTGTTGATGAAAAAAGGCGCAAAATAACTGTCCATGAATTGAGGAAAATCAAGCGTGAAGCTGCCAAGATGCCATTTGCCACCAGTTTTGCCATATTTCAGAGCTGCAACCTTACTGGAGTATCAAAAAGCACAAGGTGTGCCATACTCAGGGACATGGCCAAGGTAAGGAAGGCTGAAAAACGACCACCTTTGAACAAGAAACATAAGATAAAACGTCAAGACTGGGCCAAGAAATATCTTAAGACTGATTTTTCTAAGGTTTTATGGACTGATGAAATGAGAGTCACTCTTGATGGGCCAGATGGATAGGCCCGAGGCTGGATCATAAAGGGCAGAGAGCTCCACTCCGACTCAGACGCCAGAAAGGTGAAGGTGGGGTACTGGTATGGGCTGGTATCATCAAAGATGAACTTGTGAGACCTTTTCGGGTTGAGGATGGAGTGAAGATCAACTCCCAGACTTACTGCCAGTTTCAGGAAGACTCCTTCTTCAAGCAGTGGTACAGGAAGAAGTCGGTATCGTTCAAGAAAAACATGATTTTCATGCAGGACAATGCTCCATCACATGCATCCAAATACTCCACAGCGTGGCTGGCCAGTTAAGGTCTAAAAGAAGAAAAAATAATGACATGGCCCCCTTGTTCACCTGATCTGAACCCCATAGAGAACCTGTTGTCCCTCATAAAATGTGAGATCTACAGGGAGGGAAAACAGTACACCTCTCGAAACAGTGTCTGGGAGGCTGTGGTGGCTGCTGCATGCAAGTTTGATCGTAAACAGATCAAGCAACTGACAGAATCTATGGATGGAAGGCTTTTGAGTGTCATCGTAAAGAAAGGTGGCTATATTGGTCACTGATTTTTTATTTTTTGGTTTTGAAAGTCAGAAATGTTTATGTCTAAATTTTGTGTTGTTATATTGGTTTACCTGGTGAAAATAAACAAGTGAGATGGGTATATATTTGGTTTTTATTAAGTTACCTAATAATTCTGCACAGTAATAGTTACCTGCACAAACAGATATCCTCCTAAGATAGCCAAATCTAAAAAAAACCCACTCCAACTTCCAAAAATATTAAGCTTTGATATTTATGAGTCTTTTGGGTTGATTGAGAACATAGTTGTTGTTCAATAATAAAAAGAATCCTCTCAAATACAACTTGCCTAATAATTCTGCACACAGTGTATTTGACCAAGGCCGGATTATTATGTCATTTTGATAGCTCGCACACATTGGTGATGCGCGGGCAATCGCCGCCTGGTGTCAGCTGACACCATGTACTAAGTGCCAAGAGTGGTCAAGCACCGCTCCGGCACTTTAACCCTCCAAATGCTGCAATCGAACGTGATCCCAAACGTTATGTAAAATGATCCCAAACGTTATGTAAAATGTTCCCAATAAAAGCTTCAACTCAATCCACAAAAAACAAGTCTGCCTCAGATCTGTCATTGTTAATGGAAATATAGGAAGCGTTCACGTTACTGATAGTACAAAGGCTCTGGAAAAGCAAAATGACTCCTCACCAGCCAAAAGAAATCCAGCAAATTCTCCACTCTCAAATCCAAATACCCCCTCCCTTCTGAGCCCCACAGTGTAACTAAATCACATATAGTGTCCACATGTTTGGCATTTCTAAAGCAATGAGAGCTCGCCCAACTTACGGGTGCATGCCTCCAGAAGCACGGGCTGGGCATAATGTACGGGTGGCTGCAATGTACTGTTCACTACAGCGTACTGGTCACTACAGCGGTAGTTTGGAATTTTCACTTGGCAACATTCATTGCTGCTTGTTTCTAGAAAATACCAATGGAGTCAAAATCGTCACTACACCTGTAGATAAATTCCCTAAGGGGTATAATTTCCTAAATGGGGTCACTTGAGGGGGGATTCTGCTTTTGTGGGACAAATTCTGGTGCCATTTTTACCCACTTCCTGTGTGGAAATGTAAAATCTGGGGCTAAAATAACATTTTGGTGGTAAAATTTAGTTATTTTTTCTTCATTGGCCCATGGTATAAAGTTCTGTGACACACCCATGGTGTCAATATGATCACTGCACCTCTAGATGAATTCATTGAGATGTGTAGTTTGAAAAAATGGGGTCACTTATGGGGGGTTCCACTGTTCTGGCACCTCATGGGCTCTCCCAACGGTTCATGGCACCTGTAAACCATAACAGTAAAATCTGGTGCTCCTTAACTTCTGAGCTTTGCACTGTGCCTGAAAAATATTTCCCGCTTACATGTAGGGTATTGGCGCAATCAGGAAAAAATGGACCACAGTTTGTTATAAAAAAAAATGTACTATTAGCCCTAGAAAAATTAAAAACTTGGGGTTAAAACAACATTTTAGTGGTAAAAATGTAATTTATTCTTTCTTCACTGCTCAGTGGTATAAAATTCTGTGAGGTATCTCAGGGGCTCTGCCAATGTGACATGGCACCCTCAAACCATTCCAGCAAAATCTGAACTTCAATGTGGTGCTTCTTCCCTCCTGAGCTTTGCACTGTGCCTCAAAAGTAGGATTCCCCCACATATGGGGTATTGGCATACTCAGGAGAAATTGCACAACAAATTGTATGGTGCAATTTTTCCTGTTACCCTTATGAAAATCCAAAAATTGGCGCCAAAATAACATTTTTGTGGGGAAAATGTGATTTTTTTTTATTTTCATGGCTCAACATTATAAACTTTTGTGAAGCAGCTGGGGGTTCAAGGTGCTCAACATGCATCTAGATACATTCCTTGAGGGGTCTAGTTTCCAAAATGGGGTCAGTTGTGGGGGGGGTTTCCACTGTTTAGGCCATCAAGGGCTTTCCAAACTCGACATGGCGTTCGCCAATTGTTCTAGCAAATTTTGAGTTCCAAAAGTCAAATGGTGTTCCTTCCCTTCCGAGCTCTGCCGTGCGCCCAAACAGCGGTTTTCTCCCTCATATTGGGTAGCATCGTACTCAGTAGAAATTACACAACAAATTTTGGGGTCCATTTTTTCCTTTTACCCTTGTCAAAATAAAAAAAATTGGATCTGAAGTAAATTTTTGTGAAAAAGTTAAATGTTCATTTTTTTTCCACATTCCAAAAATTCCTGTGATGCACCTGAAGAGTTAATAAACTTCTTGAATGTGGTTTTGAGCACCTTGAGAGGTGTAGTTTTTAAAATGGTGTCGCTTTTGGGTATCTCCTATCATATAGACCCCTCAAAAGGACTTCAAATGTGATGTGGTCCCTAAAAAAATAGTTTTGTAAATTTTGTTGTAAAAATGAGAAATCGCTGGTCAACTTTTAACCCTTATAACCTTTTTTTCACAAATAAATGCACATCATATCAAATAAATACTACCACTATGATGAAGTACAATATGTCATGAAAAACTTTCTCAGAATCACTGGGACCCGTTGAGGAGTTTTAGAGTTATTACTCATAAAGTGACACTGGTCAGAATTGAAAAAATTGGTCTGGCTATTAAAGTGTAAACCACCTTCGTGGGTAAAGGGGTTAATCAACTTTTAGGAAAGACAAATACATATTTTTTGTTAGAATTTTCCTGCTTTTCAATATACTTTGTTCATCTGTTAACAAACTTTTATATTCCCTCATTAAAAATATTTTAGGCTAAGCTGCTGACCACAAGTGGACTGTAGTCGTCATATCTGCTGAGACGTGAATCTTTCTCCTTGTATGCTTCTTTCAGAGGATATAATCCACTGTCACTCATCTTTACAACAGAATCAGATCACGTGCCATCAGTTGTGCATGGGCTTCCTCCTCTTTCTTCATGACTGACACTTGTATAACTTTCCTTGAACTTCTCCATCCATCCATGGCACCAGTCAGGGCACCAGACATACTCTCAGACAATAAAAAAATTATCACTGCCTGCTGCTCTTATTTTGTGGAAATCACAAGTGGGGCAGCCATTTTTATCTTGTACTGCAGTCACCAATCACCTGATGTAACATGTTAAAAACTGTAGGGCAGTGACTGGTGAGACAGAGACCTTTCATGGAAATTGCTGATAAAAAAAATAAAAGTTTTAATATAATCAGAGTGCAGAAAATATTTGACTCACCCTTTGAAATACTGTGTATACTAAATGCTAAAATAAAACAGTAATTTGTGCATACAATTGCCCAATATATTACATAGAATGCATCTGATGTAGATTTGTGAAGAATATGGCTTTCAATAAGTACTTTCTGGCTTTTCAAAAACCTGACAGTCCTTGAACATGTTCTCAACATTTCCATCTTTGTGGTTTGTACTGGACTCGATGTTTACAGCAGAACGTTATGTAACTTGAACTGTTAAACTTTTTCTTGTAAGATATTACAAAAGGTATCTGAAATAGCAAGACACATTGTGTTCAGGTAGATTCTTGGTTACAATAGTTATTCCTCAGCATATAAAGAAATCTGATTAATTTAGTGGGTTACGGCAAATCTAAAAAATGCGACATTAACCCCTTCAAGACCCAGCCTATTTTGACCTTAAAGACCTTGCCATTTTTTGCAATTCTGACCAGTGTCCCTTTATGAGGTAATAACTCAGGAACGCTTCAACGGATCCTAGCGATTCTGAGATTGTTTTTTCGTGACATATTGGGCTTCATGTTAGTGGTAAATTTAGGTCGATAATTTTTGCGTTTATTTGTGAAAAAATGGAAATTTGGCGAAAATTCTGAAAATTTTGTAATTTTCAAATTTTTAATTTTTATTCTGTTAAACCAGAGAGTTATGTGGCACAAAATAGTTAATAAATAACATTTCCCACATGTCTACTTTACATCAGCACAATTTTGGGAACAACATTTTTTTTTGTTAGGAAGTTGACCAGCGATTTCTCATTTTTACAGCAAAATTTACAAAACCATTTTTTTTAGGGACCACCTCACATTTGAAGTCACTTTGAGAGGTCTATATGGCAGAAAATACCCAAAAGTGACACCTTTATAAAAACTGCACCCCTCAAGCTACTCAAAACTACATTCAAGAAGATTATTAACCCTTCAGGTGCTTCACAGGAACTAAAGCAACGTGGAAGGAAAAAATGGACATTTTAATTTTTCCAACAAAAATTTTCTTTTAGCATCAATTTTTTCATTTTACATGGGCATCAGGATAAAATGGATCCTAAAATTTGTTGGGCAATTTCCTGAGTACACAGATACCTCATATGTGGTCATAAACCACTGTATGGGCGCACGGCAGGGCTCAGAAGGGAAGGAGCGCCATTTGACTTTTTGAATGGAAAATATGCTGGAATATTTAGCGGTTGCCATGTCGCATTTGGAGAGTTCCTGTGTGCCTAAACATTGGAGCTCCCCCACAAGTGACCCCATTTTGGAAACTAGACCCCCTAAGGAACTTATCTAGATGCATAGTGAGCACTTTGAACCCCCAGGTGCTTCACAAATTGATCTGTAAAAAAAAGAAAGTACTTTTTTTTCACAAAAATTTTCTTTTAGCCTCAGTTTTTTCATTTTCACATGGGCAACAGTATAAATTGAATCCTAAAATTTGTTGGGCAATTTCTCCTGAGTACACAGATACCTCATATGTGGTCATAAACCACTGTTTGGGCGCACGGCAGGGCTCAGAAGGGAAGGAGCGCCATTTGACTTTTTGAATGGAAAATATGCTGGAATATTTAGCGGTTGCCATGTCGCATTTGGAGAGTCCCTGTGTGCCTAAACATTGGAGCTCCCCCACAAGTGACCCCATTTTGGAAACTATACCCCCTAAGGAACTTATCTAGATGCATAGTGAGCACTTTGAACCCCCAGGTGCTTCACAAATTGATCCGTAAAAAAAAGAAAGTACTTTTTTTTCACAAAAATTTTCTTTTAGCCTCAGTTTTTTTCATTTTCACATGGGCAACAGTATAAATTGGATCCTAAAATTTGTTGGGCAATTTCTCCTGAGTACACAGATACCTCATATGGGTCATAAACCACTGTTTGGGCGCACGGCAGGGCTCAGAAGGGAAGGAGCGCCATTTGACTTTTTGAATAGAAAATATGCTGGAATATTTAGCGGTTGCCATGTCGCATTTGGAGAGTCCCTGTGTGCCTAAACATTGGAGCTCCCCCACAAGTGACCCCATTTTGGAAACTAGACCCCTAAGGAACTTATCTAGATGCATAGTGAGCACTTTGAACTCCCAGGTGCTTCACAAATTGATCCGTAAATAAAAGAAAGTACTTTTTTTTCACAAAAATTTTCTTTTAGCCTCAGTTATTTTCATTTTCACATGGGCAACAGTATAAATTGGATCCTAAAATTTGTTGGGCAATTTCTCCTGAGTACACAGATACCTCATATGCGGTCATAAACCACTGTTTGGGCGCACGGCAGGGCTCAGAAGGGAAGGAGCGCCATTTGACTTTTTGAATGGAAAATATGCTGGAATATTTAGCGGTTGCTATGTCGCATTTGGAGAGTCCCTGTGTGCCTAAACATTGGAGCTCCCCCACAAGTGACCCAAATTTTGGAAACTAGACCCCCTAAGGAACTTATCTAGATGCATAGTGAGCACTTTGAACCCCCAGGTGCTTCACAAATTGATCCGTAAATAAAAGAAAGTACTTTTTTTTCACAAAAATTTTCTTTAGCCTCAGTTATTTTCATTTTCACATGGGCAACAGTATAAATTGGATCCTAAAATTTGTTGGGCAATTTCTCCTGAGTACACAGATGCCTCATATGTGGTCATAAACCACTGTTTGGGCGCACTGCAGGGCTCAGAAGGGAAGGAGCGCCATTTGACTTTTTGAATGGAAAATATGCTGGAATATTTAGCGGTTGCCATGTCGCATTTGGAGAGTTCCTGTGTGCCTAAACATTGGAGCTCCCACACAAGTGACCCCATTTTGGAAACTAGACCCCTAAGGAACTTATCTAGATGCATAGTGAGCACTTTGAACCCCCAGGTGCTTCACAAAAGTTTATAACGCAGAGCCGCGAAAATAAAAAATCATTTTTTTTTCTCAAAAAATGATTTTTTAGCCCACTGTTTTTTATTTTCACAATGGTTACAGGAGAAATTGGACCCCAAAAGTTGTTGTCCAGTTTCTCCTGAGTACGCTAGTACCCCATATGTGGGGGGGAACCACTGTTTGGGCACACGTCAGGGCTCGGAAGGGATGTAGTGACGCTTTGAAATGCCGACTTGATGGAATGGTCTGCGGGCATCTTGTTACGTTTGCAGAGCCCCTGATGTGCCTAAACAGTAGAAACTCCCCACAAGTGACCCCATTTTGGAAACTAGACCCGGCAAAGAACTTATCTAGATGTGTGGTGAGCACTTTGAACCCCAAGGGCTACACAGAAGTTTATAACGCCCGGGCATGAAAATAAAAAAATCATATTTTTTCCACAATCAGGATCTTTTAGTCCCCAATTTTTTTATTTTCCCAAGGGTAACATGAGAAATTAGACCTCAAAAGTTGTTGTCCAATTTGTCCTGAGTATGCTGATATCCCATATGTGGGAGAAAACTACTGTATGGGCACACGTCGGGGCTCGGATGGGAAGTAGTGACGTTTTGAAATGCCCACTTGATGGAATGGTCTTCGGGCGTCATGTTACGTTTGCAGAGTCCCTGATGTGCCTAAACAGTAGAAACTCCCCACAAGTGACCCCATTTTGGAAACTAGATCCCCCAAGGAACTCCTATAGATGTGTGATAAGCACTTTGAATCTCCAAGTCCTTCACAGAAGTTTATAACGCAGAGCCGTGAAAATATAAAATCATTTTTTTTCCACAAAAATAATTTTTAGTCCCCAATTTTTTTTCCCAATGTTAACAGGAGAAATTAGAACCACAAAGTTGTTGTGCAATTTTTCCGAGTACGCTGATACCCCATATGTGGGGATAAACCACTGTTTGGGCATACGTCGGGGCTTGGAATAAAGGGAGCACTGTTTGACTTTTTGAACGCAAAATTTGCAGGAATCAATGGTGGCGCCATGTCACGTATGGAGACCCCCTGATGTGCCTAAATAGTGGAAACCCCTCAATTCTAACTCCAACCCTAACCCAACACACCCCTAACCCCAACCCTAACCCCTACACACACCTAACCCTAATACAAACCCTAATCATAACCCTAACCCCAACACCCCTAACCCTAATCCCAACTCTAACCTAATAAACCTAACTCTAATGCACTAACCCTAATTCCAACCCTAACCCTAATTCCAACCCTAACCCAAATTCCAACCCTAACCGTAATTCTAACTTAACCCTAATGCTAACCCTAACCCTAGTTCTAACCCTAAGGCTGGGTTCATATTGCGTTTTACCAGCCCGTTCAACACGTAGCGGTGACCGGCTGGTAACGGTATAGCATAACGCGATCGCGTTATGCTATACCCGCTAGCGCAGATGAATCAGCAGATAATCAGCCGCGGATCCGCAGCAAAATCCGCCGTGGATCTGCAGCGAATCCGCCGCGGATCAGCAGCGAAATCAGCCGCGGATCAGCAGCGAAATCAGCCGCGGATCAGCAGCGAAATCAGCCGCGGATCAGTAGCGAAATCAGCCGCGGATCAGCAGCGAAATCCGCCGCGGATCAGAAGCAAAATCAGCCGCGGATCCGCAGCGAATCAGCAGCGAAATCCGCCGCGGATCAGCAGCGAAATCCGCTGCGGATCCGCAGCGAATCAGCAGCAAAATCAGTCGCTGATCAGCAGCGAAATCCGCCGCGGATCAGCAGCAAAATCAGCCGCGGATCCGCAGCGAATCAGCAGCAAAATCAGCCGCGGATCCGCAGCGAATCAGCAGCGAAATCCGCCGCGGATCAGCAGCGAAGTCCGCCGCGGATCAGCAGCGAAATAAGCCGCGAATCAGCAGCGAAATCAGCCGCGGATCAACAGCGAAATCAGCCGCGGATCAGCAGCGAAATCCGCTGTGGATCCGCAGCGAATCAGCAGCAAAATCAGTCGTGGATCAGCAGCGAAATCCGCCGCGGATCAGCAGCGAAATCCGCCGCGGATCAGCAGCGAAATCAGCCGCGGATCAGCAGCGAAATCCGCTGCGGATCCGCAGCGGATCAGTAGCGAAATCAGCCGCGGATCAGCAGCGAAATCCGCCGCGGATCAGCAGCGAAATCAGCCGCGGATCAGCAGCGAAATCCGCTGCGGATCCGCAGCGGATCAGCAGCGAAATCAGCCGCGGATCAGCAGCGAAATCCGCTGTGGATCCGCAGCGAATCAGCAGCAAAATCAGTCGTGGATCAGCAGCGAAATCCGCCGCGGATCAGCAGCGAAATCCGCCGCGAATCAGCAGCGAAATCAGCCACGGATCGCCGCGGATCAGCAGCGAAATCCACCGCGGATCAGCAGCGAAATCCGCCGCGTATCGCAGCGAAATCCGCCGCGGATCAGCAGCGAAATCCGCCGCGGATCAGCAGCAAATCAGCCGCGGATCAGCAGTGAAATCAGCCGCGGATCAGCAGCGAAATCAGCCGCGGATCAGTAGCGAAATCAGCCGCGGATCAGCAGTGAAAACAGCCGCGGATCAGCAGCGAAATCCGCTGCGGATCCGCAGCGAATCAGCAGCAAAATCAGTCGCGGATCAGCAGCGAAATCCGCCGCGGATCAGCAGCAAAATCAGCCGCGGATCCGCAGCGAATCAGCAGCGAAATCCGCCGCGGATCAGCAGCGAAATCAGCCGCGGATCAGCAGCGAAATCAGCCGCGGATCAGCAGCGAAATCAGCCGCGGATCAGCAGCGAAATCCGCTGCGGATCCGCAGCGAATCAGCAGCTAAATCAGTCGTGGATCAGCAGCGAAATCCGCCGCGGATCCGCAGCGAAATCCGCAGCGGATCAGCAGCGAAATCCGCAGCGGATCAGCAGCGAAATCCGCCGCGAATAAGCAGCGAAATCCGCCGCGGACCCGCAGCGAAATCCACCGCGAATAAGCAGCGAAATCCGCCGCGGACCCGCAGCGAAATCCGCCGCGGATCAGCAGCGAAATCCGCCGCGGATCAGCAGCGAAATCAGCAGCGAAATCAGCCGCGGATCAGCAGCGAAATCCGCTGCGGATCTGCAGCGAAATCCGCCGCGGATCCGCAGCGAAATCCGCCACACGTTGCGGATTTTGCTGCGGATCCGCGGCGTATTTTGCTGCGGATCTGCGGCGGATTTCGCTGCTGATCTGCGGCGGATATCGCTGCGCATCCGCGGCTGATTTCGCTGCTGATCCGCCGCGGATCAGCAGCGAAATCCGCCGCGGATCCGCAGCAAAATACGCCGCGGATCCGCAGCAAAATCCGCAACGTGTGCACAGGGCCTAATAGGAAAAAAAAAAAAAAAATCTTTATTTTTTTTATTTGTCCCTACCTATGATAAAGGGGGGGTTCATTTACTTTTTTTTATTTTGATCACTGTGACAGTTTATCACAGTGATCAAAATAAATTTTTGGACACTGGGGGGCGCACTGCGCATGCGCCGGCCGGCGGGCGCACTGCGCATGCGCCCGCCATTTTCCAAGATGGCGGCGCCCATGAAGAGGCCCGGGCGGACGCCGGGACCGATCCAGGGACATCGGTGGATCGGGAGAGGTGAGTAGGGTGGTCGGAAGGTTAGGGGGGGGGATCGGAAGGTGGGGGCACCGGAGCAAAGGAGGAGGGGAGCTGTTAGTGACGGCGGTGACCGATCGCTGCCATCTTTCGGTGGCGGCGGCCGATCGCCGCCGTGACTACGTGTGGGGAGGTCAGGGCTCGGTGTCCAGCCATGGCAGATGCTATTGCAGCATCGGCCATGGCTGGATTGTAATATTTCACCAATTAAATTGGTGAAATATTACAGATTGCTCTGATTGGCTGTTTCACTTTTAACAGCCAATCAGAGCGATCGTGGCCACGGGGGGTTAAGCCAACCCCCCTGTGGTGAAGCACAAAGGGTCCTGTAACTGCGGGTCGGGTGACCTTTGAGTGACCCCGGTCTCCCGGCCCGCAGGAACGCGATCCTTTCATGACGCAGGGTATGCGTCATAGGTCGGATTGGCACCGACTTTCATGACGCATACGCTGTGTCAAAGGTCGGGAAGGGGTTAAGACTTTCAAGACTCATACAACGCATGCTTTCCAAGAAACATGACATGAATCAACCATCCATGAGCAAAAGCATTTCTAACTACAGAAAACGTATATAATAGATTTACATCTTCAGGTGCTTCTCACAAAATTAGAATATCATCAAAAAGTTAATTTAGTTCAGTTCTTCAATACAAAAAGTGAAACTAATATAAATCCATTACAAACAGAGTGATATATTTCAAGTGTTTATTTCTGTTAATGTTGATGATTATGGCTTACAGCCAATGAAAACTCAAACTCCATTATCTCAATAATTTATAATACTTTATAACACTAGCTTGAAAAATGATTTTAAAATCCGAAATGTTGGCCTACTGAAATGTATGTTCAATAAATGCACTCAATACTTGGTCGGGGCTCCTTTTGCATCAATTACTGCATCAATGCGGTGTGGCATGGAGCCGATCTGCCTATGGCACTGCTGAGGTGTTATGGAAGCCCAGGTTGCTTTGATAGTAGCCTTCAGCTTGTCTGCATTGTTGCGTCTGGTGTCTCTCATCTTCCTCTTGACAATACCCCATAGATTCTGTATGGGGTTAAGGTTCATGCAAATTTGCTGGCCAATCAAGCACCGTGATACTGATAGGGGAATATTGCGCATGCGTCCGATAGCGCAAGATGCGCTGCCAAAAAAAACGCAAGTGTGAAAGTAGCCTTACAGCCAATGAAAACCCAAAAGTCATTATCTCAGTAAATTAGAATAATTATAGTAACAAAAAACACCTGCACAGGCTTCCTAAGCATTTAAAAAGGTCCTTTAGTCTGTTTCAGTAGGCTCGACAACCATGGGGAAGACTGCTGACTTGACAGATGTCCAGAAGGCAGTCATTGACACACTCCACAAGGAGATAAGCCACAAAAGGTCATTGCTAAAGAAGCCCACTGTTCACAGAGTGCTGTATCCAAGCATATTAATCGAAAGTTGAGTGGAAGTAAAAAGTGTGGTAGAAAAAGGTGCACAAGCAACACCGCAGCCTTGAAAGGATTGTTAAGAAAAGACCATTCAAAAATGTGGGGGAGAGTCACAAGGAGTGGACTGCTGCTGGAGTCATTTCTTCAAAAGCCACCACACACAGATGTATCCAGGACAAGGGCTACAAGTGTCACATTACTTGTGTCAAGCCACTCATGACCAATAGACAACGCCAGAAGTTTCTTATTTGGGCCAAGGAGAAAAAGAACTAGACTGTTGCTCAGTGGTCCAAGGTATTGTTTTCAGATGAAAGAAAATTTTGCATTTCATTTGGAAATCAAGGTCCCAGAGTCTGGAGCAAGAGTGTAGAGGCACACCATCCAAGCTGCTTGAAGTCAGGTATTGGTACTTTTGGCAGTGTGGACAAGGGTCAAGTCCTGCTGGAGAATGAAATTTCCATCTCCAAAAAGCTTGTCGGCAGAGGAAAGCATGAAGTGCTCTAAAATTTCCTGGTAGATGGCTGCGCTGACTGTGGTCTTAATAAAACACAGTGGACCTACACCAGCAGATGACATGGCTCCCCAAACCATCACTGATTGTGGAAACTTCACACTAGACTTCAAGCAGCTTGGATGGTGTGCCTCTACACTCTTGCTCCAGACTCTGGGACCTTGATTTCCAAATGAAATGCAAAATTTTCTTTCATCTGAAAACAATACCTTGGACCACTGAGCAACAGTCTAGTTCTTTTTCTCCTTGGCCAAAATAAGAAACTTCTGGCATTGTCTATTGGTCATGAGTGGCTTGACACAAGTAATGTGACACTTGTAGCCCTTGTCCTGGATACATCTGTGTGTGGTGGCTTTTGAAGAAATGACTCCAGCAGCAGTCCACTCCTTATGACTCTCCCCCACATTTTTGAATGGTCTTTTCTTAACAATCCTTTCAAAGCTGCGGTGTTGCTTGTGCACCTTTTTCTACCACACTTTTTACTTCCACTCAACTTTCGATTAATATGCTTGGATACAGCACTCTGTGAACAGTGGGCTTCTTTAGCAATGACCTTTTGTGGCTTACCTCCTTGTGGAGTGTGTCAATGACTGCCTTCTGGACATCTGTCAAGTCAGCAGTCTTCCCCATGGTTGTCGAGCCTACTGAAACAGACTAAAGGACCTTTATAAATGCTTAGGAAGCCTGTGCAGGTGTTTTTTGTTACTATAATTATTCTAATTTACTGAGATAATGACTTTTGGGTTTTCATTGGCTGTAAGGCTACTTTCACACTTGCGTTTTTTTGTGCAGCGCATCTTGCGCTATCGGACGCATGCACAATATTCCCCTATCTTTAACATGGCGGGCGCAGGGTCTAGCGCTTGCACGCGTTCATGTGCGTTTGTCGTGCGCTGCGCATTTTCCCGGTGTGCGCCCATACGCGCTAGACGCTACATGTTGCATTTTTTATTTCTTCGGTCAACCGCTTTAAAAAACTGCGTGCGCACGTGTGCGCATGCTATGCGCAAAAAATAACATTGCAGTCTATGGGGGCGCTGGCGTGCGCATGGCTTTGCGCTCGTCAGCGCTTTTGCACGCACGCAATTTTTCTGTAAATAATGGAGCCAGAGATGATGGAGCCAGAGATGATGGAGACAGATGATGGAGACAGAGATGATGGAGCCAGAGATGATGGAGACAGATGATGGAGCCAGAGATGATGGAGCCAGAGATGATGGAGCCAGAGATGATGGAGACAGATGATGGAGACAGAGATGATGGAGCCAGAGATGATGGAGCCAGAGATGATGGAGCCAGAGATGATGGAGACAGATGATGGAGACAGAGATGATGGAGCCAGAGATGATGGAGACAGAGATGATGGAGCCAGAGATGATGGAGCCAGAGATGATGGAGACAGATGATGGAGACAGAGATGATAGAGCCAAAGATGATAGAGACAGATGATAGATGATAGAGACAGAGATGATAGAAATGTGACACATAGACAAAGCATGCGCCAAAAAAAAGCAAATGCATGCAAAAACGCATGAAATCGCAGACAAACGCTGCGTTTTTTTGTCGAAATGCGCATGCTGATGCAACTAAATATCGCAGCGTTTACAAGCGTTTGCATGCGTTTTTTTAATGCGCTTCATGTGCGCTCGAAACGCAGCGCAAAAAAACGCAAGTGTGAAAGTAGCCTTAGCCATAATCATCAACATTAACAGAAATAAACACTTGAAATAGATCACTTTGTTTGTAATGACTCTATATAATATATTTTTATACACTTTTTGTATTGAAGAACTGAAATAAATTAACTTTTTGATGATATTCTAATTTTGTGAGAAGCACCTGTATATGCGACAATACAAGATAAAACCAACCATTTTAGACAGAAAACGTTTGCAAACTAAAATTTAAAGTATCTCCATAAATTTCCTTTTTTTTACTAAAACAGTGAGTGTTTTAACTTTAAAGAGGTTCTCTGACCTAAACAATGATGTTCAATCCCTAGTCTTAGGCTATATTCACATATCCACATGACACGTCAGTGTGCTGTCCGTTTTCTTCTTGGACAGCACACTAACCTATAGAGTTTCACTGTTTCATGCACACATCCGTTTTAAAAATGGATCCATATATCCGGTCCAGAAGGCTCGAAGCCTGTTCTGTTCTCATACGTTTTGCGGATTAGACTCAGTCTATGGGATCCATGTAATACAGATGACATACTGAAGATATGCTTTGCACTTTACTTTTCCATCTTCATTTCATCTATTTTTAACTGATCTATTGCTAAGAATTAATGTACAGAAAGAGTTCAGACACTCCACCTGCCTAAAACAAACAAAACAAAGGAGGAGAGCAACAATGGAAGCAACTAGGTTGCTACTAGGATGATACCTGAGAGCATCGGTCCAATTTTTGGATAGTAACATTCACATGGATATGGATATGTGAATGTAGCTTTAAAAAGGTTGTCCACTACTTTTAAAATGATGACCTATCCATAGATCCTTGGATAGGTCATCACTTTCTGATCGGCTGGGGTCCAACACCACGACGTTCAGCTGTTATCGGACGGTAGTATTCACTTGCCAAGCTGCCCCGTCTTCTGGTAGTGGTCGGGGCTTGGTACTGCACATCTGCCTCCTATACAAATCAATAGGAGATGGATGTGTAGTACCCAGCAATGGCCACTATCAGAAGAGAGAGCATCTCAAAAAGTGAGTACTTCTGGCCGGTGGCCGCCTCTAACACAGTTAACAACTAATAGGTGGAGGTGCCGGGTGTCAGACCCCAGCTGATCAGACATTGATGACCTATCCTAAAGATTAATTATCAGTGTAAAAGTAGTGGACAACCTCTTTAATTGGAGGGAATCCAAACTCCAGGATCGCTGCTGATTTGCAGAATAAAATGGTCAAAGCACATCAGCAGTGCTCAAGTGAATGATGCGGAGTCGCAGTAGCAGGCTCCCATTCATCAAACATTGACAGACAGGGCCGCATTAGCAGCAGGCCGACTAGGCAGCTGCCTAGGGCTCCCGCTCCCCCAGGGGCCCCCAGCCAGTTGCGTGCTGCTAATAGCAGCACAACACATGGCCGCTATGAGGCCCGTGAGTCAGGGTGAGGCCCATGAGTCAGGGGGGGCCCGCCCGGCACCAGCGCCGACCCCAAAACCCCACCACATTCAACTGTATCGGCATCATAGACGTCAATACAGTTGAAAGCAATAATGGAGGGAGGAGAGAGCATCAGATGACGCTCCCTCTCTCATCATTCCCCCTCTGCCTCTGACGCTGTGGGTGCGTGAAGACGTCACTTCATCGTGCACCTGCTGTGTGCCGGGCAGTGCAGCTGCTGAGACCGGAGTACAGAGCCTGGAGTAGCGCGGTAAACAAGGAGAAGAGGTGAGGTGAGTTTTTTGTTTTTTTATTAACAGTGAGTGAGTACTGGACTGTGGGGCTGGATTATATTCTAAGGGGAGGAGGGTGGGGGCTACATTATATTTTATGGGGGGTGGCTGCATTATACTTTATGAGGGGGCTATATTATATTCTATGGGGGGCTGTATTATGCTATATTTGGGGGTTGAATTATATTCTATCAGGGGCTACATTATATTCTATGAAGAGGGCTGCATTATACTCTGTGAGGGGACTACATTATATTCTATGAGGTTCATTCTTATACCCTATAAGGGGGCTGAATTATATTCTCTGGGGGTCCTGCAATATACTCTATGAGGGAGCTACATTATATTCTATGGGGGTCTGCATTATACCCTATGAGGGGGCTGCATTATTTTCTATAGGGGTCATGCATTATACTCTATGAGGGGGCTACATTATATTCTATGGGGAGGCTGCATTATATTTGTATGGTGGGACTACATTATATTCCATGGATGGTGGTTGCTTTATACTTTGTGAGGGGGCTACATTATATTCTGTGGGGTATCTGCATTATACTCTATGGAGTGGCTGCATTATACTATATGGGGGCTGCATTATACTCTATCGGACTATGGGCAGTGCATTATACTATATTTACTACATGGGACCTGCATCATACTGTATCAAGGACTATGGGGAATACATTATACTATATGAAGAACTATGGGGTGCATTATACTATGGGAAGTGAATTGTACTACATGGAGGACTATGGGGGTGCATTACACTATACGGTGGACTGAGGAGTGTATTTTAATATATGGAGGACTGTATTATACTATTTGGAGGACTATGAGGAGTGTATTATACTATATGGAGGACTATGGGGCACATTATATTATATGGCAGACTATGGGGCACATTATATTATATGGAGGTCTATGGGGTGTGCATTATACAATATGGAGGACTGTGGTGCACATTATACAGTCATGACCAAAAGTTTTGAGAATGACACAAATATTAATTTTTACAAAGTCTACTGCTTCACTTTTTCTAATGGCAATTTGCATATACTCCAGAATGTTATAAAGAGTGATCAGCTTAAGAGCAATTACTTGCAAAGTCAATATTTGGCTAGAAAATGAACTTTATCCCCCAAAACACATTTCAACATCATTGCAGCCCTGCATTAAAAGGACCAGCTAACCTCTTTTCAGTGATTGCTCCATTAACACAGGTGTGGGTGTTGATGAGGACATGGCTGGAGATCAATCTGTCATGATTAAGTAAGAATGACACTACTGGACACTTTAAAAGGAGGCTGGTGCTTGGCATCATTGTTTCTCTTCTGTTAACCATGGTTATCTCTAAAGAAACACGTGCAGTCATCATTGCAATGCACAAAAATGGCCTAACAGGGAAGAGTATCGCAGCTAGAAAGATTGCACCTCAGTCAACAATCTATCGCATCATCAAGAACTTCAAGGAGAGAGGTTCCATTGTTGCCAAAAAGGCTCCAGGGCCCCAAGAAAGACCAGCAAGCGCCAGGACCGTCTCTTAAAAGTGTTTCAGCTGCAGGATCGGGCTACCAGCAGTGGAGAGCTTGCTCAGGAATGGCAGCAGGCAGGTGTGAGTGCTTCTGCATGCACTGTGAGGCAGAGACTCTTGGAGCAAGGCCTGGTCTCAAGGAGGGCAGCAAAGAAGCCACTTCTCTCCAGAAAAAACATCATGGACAGACTGATATTCTGCAAAAGGTACAGGCAGTGCACTGCTGAGGACTGGGGTAAAGTTATTTTCTCTGATGAATCCCCTTTTGGATTGTTTGGGACATCAGGAAAACGCCTCATTCGGAGAAGACAAGGTGAGCGCTACCACCAGTCTTGTCTCATGCCAACTGTTAAGCATCCTGAAACCATTCATGTGTGGGGTTGCTTCTCAGCCAAGGGAATCGGCTCTCTCACAGTCTTGCCTAAAAACACAGCCATGAATAAAGAATGGCACAGAATGTCCTCCAAGAGCAACTTCTCCCAACCCTCCAAGAGCAGTTTGGCGATCAACAATGCCTTTTCCAGCATGATGGAGCACCTTGCCATAAAGCAAAGGTGATAACTAGATGGCTCAGGGAACAAAACATAGAGATTTTGGGTCCATGGCCTGGAAACTCCCCAGATCTTAATCCCATTGAGAACTTGTGTGGTCAATCATCAAGAGACGGGTGGACAAACAAAAACCTAAGAATTCTGACTAAATGAAAGCATTGATTGTGCAAGAATGGACTGCTATCAGTCAGGATTTGGTCCAGAAGTTGATTGAGAGCATGCCAGGGAGAATTGCAGAGGTCCTGAAGAAGAAGGGTCAACACTGCAAATATTGACTTGCTGCATTAACTCATTCTAACTGTCAATATAAGCTTTTGTTACTCATATGTTTGCAATTATTATTTCTGTCTGTGATAAAAACATCTGTCAAACACACATAAAAACCAGAGGCAGCAGATCATGTGAAAATATAATATTTGTGTCATTCTCAAAACTTTTGGCCATGACTGTACTATGTGGAGCACTGGACTATGGTGTGTATTATACTAAACAAGCAAAATACTGCCTATTCATCGAGTGATTGGATTGTTTGTGCCGTAACAAAAATCATTGTTCTCAGCAGCACACTGCAAGGTGAAAACTGCAGATATGCTGCTGATAACATGATACTGTATGGGGCCAGATTGATCCATTAGTGATTGTTCTGTCCCCATCATTGTTCCTCAGCCGGTGTAAAGAGGCCGGAATCAAGTGTCAAACGACTTCTATATTGTCAATCACACTCGTTTAGCGGCCTGAACTCAGCGCATGTAAATACAACTGAAATGTTTTTGTGTGATATGCAATATGTCAGCATTTGGGGCCCCATTTTATACTTTTGCCCAGGGCCCTACTTTGCCTAAAACCGGCCCTGTTGACAGCCTATTCTAAAAACTAAAAGCTTATGTAAGAAAAGTCTACTTCTACTTGTATTGGAATGGTTCTGCTTAATCAATTATTCATAAGAGTCGCAGCACAATTAAGGCTTGGTACATATCTGCACTGGACGCATGTCCAGTAAAGTGCTGGACACCATGATGGAAAACCAGATGAACCTCATTAATGTTCATGAGGCTGTGGGTCCACTGGTGACCATCATTGAGGGGGTCAGATTCTTCAGTTATGTTTGTATTCCTGTTGCAAAATACAGAAAGAGCAATGCAGATGTGAATAGATTCTCCATAATGTGAACAAAACGGCCATAAATAGGCAAAAATGTGTTTACCTCTTTATGGACCAGGGATTATTTTGCTTTTTCACTCTCATTTTTCCTCACTTTTTTCCAAGAACAAGAACTTATTATTCAGTCGCCATAGACATATGAGGGCTTGTTTTCTGTAGGACAAGCTGTACTTTAGAATGAAACCATTCATTTGCCATATAATGTACTGAAAAATAGGGAAAAAAATCCCTAGTGGGATAAAATGGTGAAAATAACATTATTCCATCATTGTTTGGGAGGGTTTACAGCGTTTAATTTTGCTGTAAACAACCAGGTAGTATGGTAGTAGTATGGTAGTACCAAGCTTGCATTGATTTTGTTTCAATAAAAAAAAATGCATACCATAAACTAAGATTTTTTGTTTTTCATTTCAATGTAGTCCCTTGCAATCTGCAGCTTTGCTTGCTACCATCATAATGCATCAGCGACAGGGGTGTATCACTAAGGCTACTTTCACACTTGCGTTTTTTAGCGCTGCGTATAGAGCGCACATAAAACGCATGAAAAAAACGCGTGCAAACGCGTATAATCGCTACGATATTTTGCAGTCGAAGAGTGCGCATTGCTTTTAAAAAACGAAGCGATTGTAAGCGATTGTATGCGATTTCAAGCGTTTTGTATGCGTTTGCGGTTTTTTCTGTGCAAAACACATGATGAAAATCCTTGAAAAATTCTTGCAACAGAACCCACCAATGGGACACCAGTGGGCGTGTCTTATTGAAAATATTTATATAGAGCCTGTTCACAGCCCTTTTTTACATTTGCTTGCATTTGCCTTGGTGAACATGGATCTGCTTATGAAGACTTTGAACTTCTACCTCGATCTGGACATTGCTATGGCTCAGGCTTATGCCGTTGCTTGCCATGAAGAAAGGGAGAGAGAGAGACATCGGAGACGGCAGCGGCGGCGTTTGTGGGTACATCCCATTGTAGAACTCCGGGAGAGTCGTGGAGCGTATCACACCCTCTACAGTGAGCTGCAGTCAAACCCGGAGAAATTTACCGACTACACCCGGATGTCACAACAAATCTTCATGGATTTACTTGCTCGGGTCCAACAATTAATCAGGAGACAGGACACACAGCTCCGTCGGGCGATTCCTCCAGAGGAAAGACTCCTGGTGACATTACGGTATGTATTATTGAGAAACCAATGCCTGCATCATTGTATTACTTATGCCATGTACTATTCCAAAGATGACAGAATTATTTGTCTGCCATCTAGTAAACAAAGACCTGCAGAATTTTTTTATGCCATTTTTTTTTTTATTAATGTTTTAAAAAAAGATATACAATAATATTTTTTTTTTCTTTCTCTAGATTCCTTGCTACTGGAGAGAGCCTGTCTTCACTCCACTTCCAGTACCGGATTGGTATCTCCACGTTGTCAGGAATTGTTGTTGACACCTGCCGGGCATTGTGGACTGTTCTCTGTCTGGAATTTATGCCCCTGCCCACCACAGAAAAGTGGCTAGAAATAGCCGACAAATTCTGGACAACCTGCAATTTCCCCAACTGTTTGGGAGCAGTTGATGGGAAACACATCCGCATCATCAAACCTAAAAGAACAGGCTCGGAGTATTACAATTACAAGAAGTACTTTTCAACAGTTCTCATGGCCATTGCGGATGCAGACTGTATGTTTGTTGCGGTGGACATTGGTGCATTTGGCCGTGGGAATGACTCACAGGCGTTTAAGAACTCGGACATGGGACGGAGGTTGTATGGAAACCAGTTTAATTTCCCCATGCCACGGCCTCTTCCCCACACCGAAGGTCCACCAATGCCATTTGTAATGGTTGGGGATGAGGCATTCCAGATGAGCCAACACCTGCTTAAACCCTACTCCAGCCGGGACTTGGACCACAACAAAAAAATTGTCAATTACAGGCTGACCAGGGCAAGAAGAACAGTAGAGTGCGCCTTCGGTATATTGGTTTCCAGATGGCGCATTCTGGGCACAGCTATTCATCTTAAAGTGCAAACAGTGGATGAAGTTGTGAAGGCCTGTGTGGTGCTACATAGCTTTGTCATGGCGAAAGAGTACCCAAACTTTGAACTTGATGATGCAGCTCCTAACCCATTGCCTGAGTTCACTCAGCACCCTCTCAGGTCTTCTGTTGAAGTCAGCCAAATGAGAGACCAATTTGCGGCCTACTTCATCTCAGATGTAGGACGGTGGAATGGCAAGATCAAATGGTGTAAAATAATGTTCTTGTCTGTATGTCAATAAAATACCTTTTTGTTTGTATGTTAATAAAATACCTCTGTTTATACCTGTACCACGAGCAGTCTCTGTTTTTAAAGTAAAAAACAATTATGAAATGGCCAGGTTTACCAGTGAATTCATGATGCATATTTTTTGGGTGCATCATCAATTTATTTGTAATCCTGACTAGGTAGTTAACTATGCATGCACACAAGTTGTATGACCTTTATTATCTCTCCAGTTTTGCTTCCATTTTCAGTGACGGTGGAGATAACACAACAAATATTTGTGTCACCTGGCCTGCTGTTTCAAAGATTGATTTGGGGATGCACAAGCCTCTGTAAATTTTTATTCCTGACCATGTCACTATAAATATAATTTGTATTTTCATCACTGTGACTTGATTTGGAACGCAGAGATAACAAAGATTATACATCTTGTTCAATACCAATGCCTGGTGTCATGCTGAAGTGGTGATGCCCCAAATAACGCATCGTCACTTCAGAATGTATCAGGCCTGGGCAGGTGAGTACACATGAGTTCTAAACAGCAGCATCGCTACAGTATGCTTCAAATAAATGCAGACTGAAGCAACGCTGCTGGTTAAAACTCATGTCTATTCACCTGCCAGGTGTGATAGTAATGATACAAGGCTGGGCAGGTGAGTACAATGAGTTTAAACAGCAGCATCCCTTATTTATGCTTCAACAAATGCAGACTGAGCAACGCTGCTGGTTAAAACTATGTCTAGTCACCTGCCCAGGTGTGATAGTAATGATACAAGGTCAGGGTATTGTACTATAAAGTGTATTTTCACCATCATCTCCTCAGTTTCTTCAACACACACTGAATAGAGGATGTGCTCAATTACAAGCTATATCTAGAATACATGGCCTTGTATCATAAAGTGAAATAATGTCAAAAACACACCAGACTCATTTAAGTTTTTAGTATATCTGGCAAGGTTAAATAGATATGCCTTGCACTCAACACCATCCTCTATTCAGTCTGTGCAATATTAGCAGACAGACAGACTGGTTGTGAAAATACAAGTCATATATTTGTGTTTTGGAGTAAACATATCTCCATGAAGTACACAAACATGTGTCATTCCTGGAGTTATGTGTAGTCAAAAACGCAAAGTGTACGTCGCAGTGTGTGTACGGCGCAGTGTGTAGGCGGAAAATAAACACAAAGCAAACCAAAATTACTAAAAGAAGATTGGCACATTTATTTTGTACAACAGGAAAACAACATTTTAATTGGCAATGAGTTTTTTGATGACATTTGTATAGATCACATTAGTACATTTTTTGAGTACAAAAAGAAAATATTTATATTCACACAAAGGTTTTGGATAGATCAGATTAGTACAATTTGTGTCCAACATAACCATCGTATTGTCACTGCCCCAGAAGTTATAGAAAAATCAGATTAGTACAATATGTGTACAACATGCCAATTGGTATTGTCACTGCCCCAGAAGTTATAGAAAAATCAGATTAGACAATATGTGTACAACATGACATTGGTATAGTCACTGCCCCAGAAGTTATAGAAAAATCATATTAGTACAATATGTGTACAACATGCAATTGTATTGTCACTGCCCCAGAAGTTATAGAAAAATCAGATTAGTACAATTTGTGTCCAACATGACCATCGTATTGTCACTGCCCCAGAAGTTATAGAAAAATCAGATTAGTACAATATGTGTATAACATGCCATTGGTATTGTCACTGCCACAGAAGTTGTTGAGAAATGTGATTTGTACAGATAATATTAAAATTTTTTATTGCGACTGACGTTTTGGTGGAGATTTGGATACTCTGGGGGTGTGCAGAGATGAAGAGCGGCTGGAAAGCGATGAAGGGGTTCAAGGGAAGGGAACAAAGTAGTGGGTGAAGGAAGATCAGACATCGAAGTAGAGGCAGTTTGAGACACATTCGGAGGAGAGGGTGGATGGACCAACAAAATTTTGCTTTTTTTCTTCTTGGGGACAGGAGTACCATGCATGGACCGACTTCTCTGTGTCCGCCTTGAGCAGGTTGACCGTGGCCTTGACCCAAAAAAGAGTGAATGTGGGTCACCGCTCTCATGCTCGGTGGTGGCAGTGGCGGTGGAAGTGTTGGCAGTGCTCTGAGTAGCACAAGTGTTGGCGGTGTTCCAAGGAGAGAATGGGAGCTGTGCTCCTAAATTGCTGCTGAATGGTGGCGGTATTCCTAGAAGGAGAAGTGGGTGCCGTTGAAATAGAAAGTTGCAGACTGGTGGCTGTACTCATAGAATCAGTGGGTGCTGTAGCCGGAAATTGTTGCTGACAGGTGGCGGTACTCCTAGAAGGAGAAGTGGGTGCGGTGGCAATAAATTGTTGCTGACTGCTGGCAGTACTCCTAGAAGGAGAAGTGGGTGCGGTGGCCCAAGCAAGTACTGCGGGTGGCTTGAGTCCATGACTGTGGACCAGTGTCTGTGGTGGTGTTGCTCCACACAGGAGCAGCGCTTGCCATGGTGGTGGCGACGGTGGAGTGTCCAACAATACTCGGACTTGTGGTGGTGTAGTGGTGACTCGGAATGCTGGTGGCCGTGCAGTGGTATGCAGCAGAAGTCGGTAGGGATGTGTGTCGAGTCAGTGGTGGCACTGTTGGATATGCAACCACTGACTGCTGCACGTACCGATTCTGCTGCATAGCCTGCAAGTAAGCAGTGTTGCAGGCCTGCATCACACTCAGCTGTTGCTCAGGACTAAGGTGTTCCGCCATGCCCCATTCAATTTTACTGAAAAAATGGTGCGCTGGTCTGTTGAGGTCGGCCTCCAGGCGATCAAGACGCTGTTCGACACTGTTGAAGCGGTGATCCATGTGGGTAAAACCCCGTTCCATCAGTGAAAAACCGCTTCCAACTGTGCCTGCCAGCGACTTGATATTGCCATGAAAGGCCTCGCTCAAGTGAACAAACTCGGGCAAGACATTCCTCTCCATGGCCCTCTGCCGCTGGCGGGAAGTGCCCGCATAACCAGTGGCAGAGACCTGGGAGAGGGGAAGACCTGATGGACCAGCTTCCTGGTCACCAGCTGTCCGTGTTGCTGATCTGCAAGTTGCTTCCAGGCTGTCGGATGGCTGGGACGGGTCCAAGGTCGTCCGAGGAAGGACCGCTTCAGGGACAGGCTGCATGGTGCTGCTCCAGGTGCTGTGGAAAGAAAACCAAAACATTACTATAATGCATTAACAAGAAGCATCAGCTGTAGAAAAAAAAAAAAAACATTACGCTCTGCTGGCAAGGACCGGTCTCAGGAACGCCAACTCGCGATAGTAGCGATATTTCCTTCTGGGCCTTGCTGCTGAACCACTGCGAACCTGTCCCTCTGCTCGAACATCAGTGTTAAAGCGGTCCTTCATCGAGCGCCATCGTGTGCGGACTTTGTTCACTGTTGAGAAAAAAAGATAAAAATTATACAATGCAGTCAGGGCAAAATCAGTCTCAACACACATGAATGAAAATGTCAAACTGTCAATGCAGCATTATAAAAAGCTATACAATCCACAGGGCAATCACTGTCGAACCACATGACACTGTTGTGTTTGCTGGTAGAATATAACTGGCAGCAAAAAAAACATTACCATGAGGAACAAGAGTGACTGCGGCAATAAAAAACTCAATAGAATGCACAACACATAGCTCAAGAATCCACAGGGCAGTCACTGTCGAACCACATGACACTGTTGTGTTTGCTGGTAGAATATAACTGGCAGCAAAAAAAACATTACCATGAGGAACAAGAGTGACTGCGGCAATAAAAAACTCAATAGAATGCACAACACATAGCAATAGCATACACAGGGCAGTCACTGTTGAACCAGATGGCACTGTTGGGTTTGCTGGTAGAATATATCTGCCAGCAAACCCATCAGTGCCATCAGGAACAAGAGTGAGTGCAGCATTAAACACCTCAATAGAATGCACAACACATAGCAATAGCATACACAGGGCAGTCACTGTTGAACCAGATGGCACTGTTGGGTTTGCTGGTAGAATATATCTGCCAGCAAACCCATCAGTGCCATCAGGAACAAGAGTGAGTGCAGCATAAAAAAACACAATAGAATGCACAACACATAGCAATAGCATACACAGGGCAGTCACTGTTGAACCAGATGGCACTGTTGGGTTTGCTGGTAGAATATATCTGCCAGCAAACCCATCAGTGCCATCAGGAACAAGAGTGAGTGCAGCATTAAACACCTCAATAGAATGCACAACACATAGCAATAGCATACACAGGGCAGTCACTGTTGAACCAGATGGCACTGTTGGGTTTGCTGGTAGAATATATCTGCCAGCAAACCCATCAGTGCCATCAGGAACAAGAGTGAGTGCAGCATTAAACACCTCAATAGAATGCACAACACATAGCAATAGCATACACAGGGCAGTCACTGTTGAACCAGATGGCACTGTTGGGTTTGCTGGTAGAATATATCTGCCAGCAAACCCATCAGTGCCATCAGGAACAAGAGTGAGTGCAGCATTAAACACCTCAATAGAATGCACAACACATAGCAATAGCATACACAGGGCAGTCACTGTTGAACCAGATGGCACTGTTGGATTTGCTGGTAGAATATATCTGCCAGCAAACCCATCAGTGCCATCAGGAACAAGAGTGAGTGCAGCATTAAACACCTCAATAGAATGCACAACACATAGCAATAGCATACACAGGGCAGTCACTGTTGAACCAGATGGCACTGTTGGGTTTGCTGGTAGAATATATCTGCCAGCAAACCCATCAGTGCCATCAGGAACAAGAGTGAGTGCAGCATTAAACACCTCAATAGAATGCACAACACATAGCAATAGCATACACAGGGCAGTCACTGTTGAACCAGATGGCACTGTTGGGTTTGCTGGTAGAATATATCTGCCAGCAAACCCATCAGTGCCATCAGGAACAAGAGTGAGTGCAGCATTAAACACCTCAATAGAATGCACAACACATAGCAATAGCATACACAGGGCAGTCACTGTTGAACCAGATGGCACTGTTGGGTTTGCTGGTAGAATATATCTGCCAGCAAACCCATCAGTGCCATCAGGAACAAGAGTGAGTGCAGCATTAAACACCTCAATAGAATGCACAACACATAGCAATAGCATACACAGGGCAGTCACTGTTGAACCAGATGGCACTGTTGGATTTGCTGGTAGAATATATCTGCCAGCAAACCCATCAGTGCCATCAGGAACAAGAGTGAGTGCAGCATTAAACACCTCAATAGAATGCACAACACATAGCAATAGCATACACAGGGCAGTCACTGTTGAACCAGATGGCACTGTTGGGTTTGCTGGTAGAATATATCTGCCAGCAAACCCATCAGTGCCATCAGGAACAAGAGTGAGTGCAGCATTAAGCACCTCAATAGAATGCACAACACATAGCAATAGCATACATGGGGCAGTCACTGTTGAACCAGATGGCACTGTTGGGTTTGCTGGTAGAATATATCTGCCAGCAAACCCATCAGTGCCATCAGGAACAAGAGTGAGTGCAGCATAAAAAAACACAATAGAATGCACAACACATAGCAATAGCATACACAGGGCAGTCACTGTTGAACCAGATGGCACTGTTGGGTTTGCTGGTAGAATATATCTGCCAGCAAACCCATCAGTGCCATCAGGAACAAGAGTGAGTGCAGCATTAAACACCTCAATAGAATGCACAACACATAGCAATAGCATACACAGGGCAGTCACTGTTGAACCAGATGGTACTGTTGGGTTTGCTGGTAGAATATATCTGCCAGCAAACCCATCAGTGCCATTAGGAACAAGAGTGACTGCGGCATTACAGAGAATGAAAATACTTACTAAACGCCTTTTTGAGGTTTGGAGAGGCGCTGTCCCAGCCATCCATCAACGCTGCGGCCACCTCGTTCCATAGCCGCCGGTTCACCACATTGTCCTTGTACTGCGGATCACGGCTGTCCCACAACAGGACACGCTCATGGACCTGGCAGATGAGGGCCTCGTTGTCCACATACAGGTCGTCGTCCCGTTGTGGAACCTAGAAGAAACAAAATAAAAATTACAATCTTGTATATTTTTTACAAAGAAAATAACGATAGGATTACAAAAGAAATAGACATTCAAAGGCTATATACTTACATTCCGTCTCGCCACCGGGACTTGACTCGGCTGCGACTGCTCCTGCTGAGACTCCTCAATGCCCGTGTCCGACGATGATGTCTGAAAAAGGAACACAAATTTTAGACATTTGTAGATTCAGCAGCTATACTTACCCAAAGGCAGGAAGATACTCACATCATGCTCTGCTTCGGCCAGTTCTTGCCGGGATGGGGAATATTCGGATCCAGAAGACATGCTGCAAAAAAAAAAAAAAAAAATTACATGAGCACATATTACATTGTAAAGGACAGCCAGTCATTTGGTTAAAGAATACTCACAATTCTTGCACTTTGGATCGGTCTTGACTCCAGGCGCAGTGTTTCCAGGCAGTATCCAGGCTGTGTATGGGTCCAAGATGGATCTTCCAGTCTCCAGGCAGTATCCAGGCACTGTAGTATGGTGCACGCTGTTTGAAGGCCTTTTATAGGGATCCAGGCTGTATCTTCAGGTCTCTTTATCAGCATGCAGTCTCCAGGCAGTCTGAGTAGGGTCTGTGTGGCACTGACACCTTCCTTTATCTACACTCCTTTATCTAGACTCCTCACAAACAATGTATCTTGTCTAGGGGGTAATTGGACAAGTGTCTAGACATTGTTTACTAAAAAATCGCGTGCGCGCACAAGCGCTGTAAGCGCACAGCCACGCGCACGCCAGCGCCCACATAGACGGCAATGATATTTATATGCGCATACCGTGCGCACACGTGCGCACGCGCCTTTTTAAATTGGTGTGCTGAAAAAAAAAATGCAACATGTAGCGTCTAGCGCGTCTGGGCGCACACCTGGAAAATGTGCAGCGCACGCCAAACGCTAATGAGCGCGTGCAAGCGCAAGACCCTGCGCCCGCCATGTTAATGATAGGGGAACATTGCGCATGCGACCGATAGCGCACGATGCGCAGCGCTAAAAAACGCAAGTGTGAAAGTAGCCTAATTAAGTATCCAACCTCACCCCCACACACAAGTACCCTCATTACTTCTACATTTCTCATCTTTCTCTCTCTTTACTGTTTTGCTTCATTTTCAAATTGGTAACAACAATGTGTTTTTGTCCTTTTTTATTCCATCCCACACTTTCATGCAAGTTGAACTCTTTATTCTCTTCTGCGGATGTTTGCTCCTCCTCACAGCTCAAGCTACCACTCTGCCTATGATTATTATGCGCTGACAAATCTACAGTACATACACACAACTCTGCCACAGCCCCACGAGACACAACACACTCTCAACTCAGCCCCACCAGACACAAAACACACTCAGATCAGCCCACACAAGACACAACACACACTCAGCTCAGCCCCACCAGACACAGCACACGCTCAGATCAGCCCCACCAGACACAGCACACGCTCAGATCAGCCCCACCAGACACAACACACACTCAGCTCAGCCCCACCAGACACAGCACACACTCAGCTCAGCTCCACAGACACAGCACACACTCAGCTCAGCTCCAGACACAACACACACTCAGCTCAGCTCTACAGACACAACACACACTCAGTTCAGCCCCACCAGACACAACACACACTCAGCTCAGCCCCCACAGACACATACACTGAGCTCAGCTACACCTGACACAACACACACTCAGCTCAGCTAAAACAGACACTACACACATTCAGCTCAGCCACACCAGACACAGGACAAGCCCTGCTCAGCGAAACCAGAAATAACACACATTCAGCTTAACTACACCAGACACAACACATAATCAGCTCAGTAGCACCAGAAACAGCACACATTCAGCTCAGCCCCACCAGCTAGAAAAGACACAACACAGATTCAACTCAGCTGGAAAGTGACGGAGAGTGGTAGTCATGACTGAGTTGCTGCCTCATTGTCACGCTGTGTAGCAGATATATATATGTGATGACAATAATCTATATCAAAAGGGCAACATACTATATAACATGCGCATAGCTATATGATAACATAGATTTACCTGACAGAAAGTCCAGTGGGTCAAAACGGAATCCGTTATACGCTGTCTCCGGCTAGAGGGTGACCGGGGTCTAAGCTGACCCTAAACTGGGGTCCTAACTAATCCCTCAACCTGGAGGTACTGTTAAAGGTACAGAGGTCCAGGCCACCAGCGTAAACCCTGTCTCCTATCAATCCCTGCCAACTGTATTCTAGTCCTAAGAAGGACCCTGAATACCACCAAAGGGAATGAACAGGTAACGGTTAATGAACAGAAAGACATACAAGAAAGACAAGAAATAAAGTAAATAAAGTCTTACATACAACACTCACACACAGTAGGAACACCTAAGGTCTCAGAGATAAACTATAAGCTGTAAGAGTAAAAACAACTAAGGAGCTCTTAGCTTAAGTATTCTCAGAACCGCTCCAGTCTGCTAAACTATATGAATGCTTTCACCGGCATCAAACACCCAGACTGGCAGGAATATAAAGGAAACTAATTAGAACATAATCCAAAGCAGCCGGGCGAGGCTGGACCTAGTCTTAGCAAAGAGCTAGGTAAAATTAACTCTCTCATTACCAAACACAAAGAAACAGCAGCTCAGCTGTGAGAAGTCAGAATGTGCAATCGCGACGATCTTCGTGGCGATGCACCCATGACAGTACCCCCCCTTCTACGAGGGGCCTCCGGACCCTCATGACCAGGTCTGTCCGGGTAAATTGTGTGAAAGGTCCGAACCAATCGATCTGCGTTATCATCAGACGCAGGGACCCACGTCCTCTCCTCAGGACCATACCCCCTCCAATGAACTTCCACGTTATCATTGACTACCACTGAAGGAGGAGGTAGAGGTGACGGTATGACTGGTGCCACTACTTTTTAAGTAATGACTTGTGAAACACATTATGAATTTTAAACGTAGGAGGGAGGTCCAGACGAAATGCCACAGGATTAATTATGGAACTGATCCTGTATGGCCCGATGAATCTGGGACCCAACCTCCAGGAGGGAACTTTAAGTTTTATATTCCTGGTAGACAACCACACCAGATCGTTCACCCTCAGATCTAGACCAGAAACTCTCCTCCTATCAGCCATCCGTTTGTAAGGGTTCTCCGTAACCTTCAGTCTTAAGCGATCTGGAACTATCAGTCTCCCTGGAAGTCCCACAGGGGCGTCCCCCTGAGCCCCCAATACCTCCCCCTCAAGCTCAGAGCATACAGCTGACACTACAACTCCCTCCTGAGGAATAGGAACTGGATCATCCGTCTTCCCGACCCCTGGGAAAGTACGAGATAAGGCATCAGGAAGCAACTTTATTGAGCAGTCATATGTGCGATGAGGAGGTAACTCTTTACACCCCTCCTCTGAGAACTTCTCCCAAAAGTCCTCCAGAAAAGGAGGCAAAGTCCTAGGCACAACCGCACCGATGACCGTGCTCATGCAGTTATTCTTGCAAAATTCACCCCACTGGCTTATCTTTCTGGATTGCCAATCAATCACTGGGTTATGTTTAGCCAACCAAGGAAGTCCCAACACAATAGGAGCAGGCAGACCCTCCAACACATAACAAGACAATTGCTCTTTATGTATTGCCCCTACTCGAAGATCTATGTTATGAACAGCTTGTACCAAGCTACCTTGACCAAGAGGTCTAGAATCAATAGAGAGTATAGGGACCGGTTTGGCCAATACACTCAGTTGCATACCATGCACCTGGGCAAACCGAGTGTCCACCAAATTAGCCCCGGACCCACTATCAAGAAAAACAGAAATCCTCTCAGTTCTAGTACCAATCACCACCTCCGCAGGCACGAGAAACTGAGAGGGATTTGGGGACGAAATACACACTCCCAGGTTAACTCCTTGGTTCAAAGAGGTCCGGGATGGACACCCCCCAACAAAATGTCCCTCTCTCCCGCAAAAGAAACACCTTCTAGTCTTGCGGCGCACCGCTGATTCCCTCCTACAAAATGATGTCCCTCCCAACTGCATGGGTTCCTCAGAACAGACCAGGGGAACCTCAGTATAAGGGACTTTAGTAGTAGGTGGAGTCATCACGGGGGGCGGAGTTACCTCGCGTCTTCCCCGAAGACGTCTATCAATGCGAATAGCGAGGGCCATAGCAGCCTCCAGTGATGGAGGAGAATCATACTGAGCCAACACATCTTTTAATTTGTCAGACAACCCTTGACAAAACTGGCTCCTAAGAGCTGGGTCATTCCACTGAGTATCTGTTGCCCATCTACGGAACTCAGAAGAATATTCCTCCGCTGGACGATTTCCTTGCCGTATTTACGTAACCTTGTTTCAGCAAAGGAAACTCGATCCGGATCATCATATACCAGACCCAGGGCAGTAAAAAATCGATCCACTGACTGGAGATCTGGGGAGCCTGGAGGAATAGAGAACGCCCAAGATTGAGGATCCCCTTGTAAGAGCGAGATAACAATTCCCACCCTCTGCTCTTCACTCCCAGATGACCGAGGCCGCAGCCGAAAGTACAATTTACATGCCTCCCGGAAAGTAAAAAATTTGTCCCGCCCACCAGTGAACCTGTCCGGGAGAGCAACCTTAGGTTCAGATCTGGTTTGCTCCGGGGGGGACAAAACCTTGGACTTAATGTCTGCCAACTCCATGGACAATCCCTGCAACTGCCGGGCCAGCTGGGCTACTGGATCATGATAGCTGGGGAGAATCTTTAGTATAGGCCGGTGAAAATGTCACGCTGTGTAGCAGATATATATATGTGATGACAATAATCTATATCAAAAGGGCAACATACTATATAACATGCGCATAGCTATATGATAACATAGATTTACCTGACAGAAAGTCCAGTGGGTCAAAACGGAATCCGTTATACGCTGTCTCCGGCTAGAGGGTGACCGGGGTCTAAGCTGACCCTAAACTGGGGGTCCTAACTAATCCCTCAACCTGGAGGTACTGTTAAAGGTACAGAGGTCCAGGCCACCAGCGTAAACCCTGTCTCCTATCAATCCCTGCCAACTGTATTCTAGTCCTAAGAAGGACCCTGAATACCACCAAAGGGAATGAACAGGTAACGGTTAATGAACAGAAAGACATACAAGAAAGACAAGAAATAAAGTAAATAAAGTCTTACATACAACACTCACACACAGTAGGAACACCTAAGGTCTCAGAGATAAACTATAAGCTGTAAGAGTAAAAACAACTAAGGAGCTCTTAGCTTAAGTATTCTCAGAACCGCTCCAGTCTGCTAAACTATATGAATGCTTTCACCGGCATCAAACACCCAGACTGGCAGGAATATAAAGGAAACTAATTAGAACATAATCCAAAGCAGCCGGGCGAGGCTGGACCTAGTCTTAGCAAAGAGCTAGGTAAAATTAACTCTCTCATTACCAAACACAAAGAAACAGCAGCTCAGCTGTGAGAAGTCAGAATGTGCAATCGCGACGATCTTCGTGGCGATGCACCCATGACACTCATTATGCCCTGGCACATTACATGAAAATCATGTCCCAGTCCCAAATGTGCTGTCCAGTGTGGGGCGCATCACACTCACTT
>JARQOD010000005.1:335141614-335231765 GCA_033576555.1 Oophaga sylvatica
TTTCTATGGACTTCATTGTGGAATTACCAACCTCTCAAGGGAAGAACACTATTCTAGTGGTGGTTGACTGTTTAACAAAGGCAGCTCATTTTATCCCTTGTGTCGGCTTACCCACTGCAAAACAGACATCAGATTTGATGATTAAAGATGTGTTTCGTTTACATGGAGTACCGGATGAGGTTATTTCGGATCGAGGGGTGCAATTCACTTCTAGGTTTTGGCAAAATTTCTGTGCAGCATTGGACATTAAAGTAAACCTTTCTTCTGCTTTTCATCCCCAGACTAATGGACAAACCGAACGAACCAATCAAACCCTGGAGCAGTATCTCCGCTGCTTTATCTGCCACCTACAGGATGATTGGGTGGATCTACTTCCATTGGCTGAGTTCTCTTACAACAACTCTCAGAGTGCCTCCACTAAACAGTCTCCTTTTTACTCTAATCTAGGTTATCATCCTAACATTCTACCACGATTTCCCATAGAGACGCCTTTGCCAGCAGTGGCTGAAAGAGTCACGACTTTACAGAAGAATATGGATCTTCTAAAGGAATCTGGAATCGGCTCAGGAAAGGTACAAGAAGGCAGCAGATAAATTTCGTAAACCTGCACCAGCTTTTAAGGTAGGAGACCTGGTCTGGCTGTCAACCAGAAATCTTAAGTTAAGGATTCCATCGTCTAAGTTGGGACATAAGTACATTGGACCCTATAAAATCAGTAAGATTATAAGTGCCGTTGCTTGTCGTCTTCAATTGCCCAGAACTATGAGAATCCACCCTGTCTTTCATGTATCCCTACTAAAGGCTGCGACACCCAATACGTTTCCTGGACGTTCTTCTCCTTGCCCTGACCCAGTGCTAGTCGATGGTCAGGAAGAATTTGTGGTGGAAAGGATTTTAGATTCCAGGTTGTATAGAAATCAGTTACAATATCTGATTAAATGGCAGGGCTACCCAGTGGAGGACAACTCATGGGAGCCAGTCAATAACGTTAATGCTCCTCGCTTGCTCCGTCAGTTTCATCAGAGGTACCCACACAAGCCTGGTCTGAGGTCATCCGGAGGTTGTCCCTAAGGGGGAGTAATGTAAGGTTCTGTGTATCTGTTTCTGAAACTCAGTTTGTTCGTCTGCCATTTTGCTTTCTGTTTTGCTGCAGCTATCTTGCCCTCAGTCAAAATGGAGTTTTCCAGCTTGCATGTTCCCGCCCTGATTCTCTCCGTTTGCTTCTTAAACAGCCACAGCTGAGTAATCAGTGCTTCAGAATCTAGCCTGCAGTGAACCTGTGTTCTGACTCCTGAAGCCTTGGACCTTGTATTCCAGCCATTCCTTCTGAGGAACTCTGAAGCACTTGTGGACTCTGAACTCTGCTCTTGAGAGCCTCACGTTTGCATGGACTTGCGGTAACAGAGAAGAAGATCTGAATCTGTTGTGGAGAGTTATTGCTGAGCTTAGATTACTCTGGCCTGCTGTGTCTCCTGCTTCTGTGTTTGCAACCTGTGTGTTTATTTTTGCCAATTTGTATGAAGCAATACAAGACTTTCTTTATCAACCTGTGTCTCAAGTATTTTCATCGCACCCAAGCACAAGACGCTATATGAACTGTACCACATACATTACACACACACTCAGCTCAGCTCTACAGACACAACACACACTCAGTTCAGCCCCACCAGACACAACACACACTCAGCTCAGCCCCACCAGACACATACACTGAGCTCAGCTACACCTGACACAACACACACTCAGCTCAGCTAAAACAGACACTACACACATTCAGCTCAGCCACACCAGACACAGGACAAGCCCTGCTCAGCGAAACCAGAAATAACACACATTCAGCTTAACTACACCAGACACAACACATAATCAGCTCAGTAGCACCAGAAACAGCACACATTCAGCTCAGCCCCACCAGCTAGAAAAGACACAACACAGATTCAACTCAGCTGGAAAGTGACGGAGAGTGGTAGTCATGACTGAGTTGCTGCCTCATTATGCCCTGGCACATTACATGAAAATCATGTCCCAGTCCCAAATGTGCTGTCCAGTGTGGGGCGCATCACACTCACTTGTAGGTCACAGGCCTCCACTGTTTCCAGGCCTTCATCTTCCACAGCCACCACACATAACTTAGAGGACATGCACTCAACCAACAAAAGTTTACTGGACAGTTTAAGTTCATCAGATTGTAAAATACAGGATTGGGAACCACACTTCTTGTTCCTTCTCTCCTTGACACAGTCTGTTTCCAGCATTACTATATTTTCATCCTGGAGTATCCTTATGTTGACTATTCCTGTCTGCCCTAGGGATTTCCTGTCCAGTCTCAGAGTGCACCCGGTATCCGTTATCTTCCATTCTGCGTCCATCATCCTCTTTACGCCAGGGATAAGGCTCTCCTCCCAATAAACTATGCTGAGCTCCGGACATTGCAGTATTGTTTTTCAAGGGATTCTAGTAAGGCCTCCCACTGCAATTAATGACAGCTCCTTACTGCCGCCAGCAGCCCACTGCTCTTGAACTTGACCTTGGTTACTGTACTTCCCTATCTGACTAACTATCAGGAAGTAGTCTGCTTTATACTAGAATTTGCCCATTACCATTGTGGGCTAGTCCCAAACATTAACTGTACCCTATCCTATGTTCCCAGCTAACTACAGTTACTATCATATACCAGTATGTACTTAGTGTATTGCTTTTCTTTTATATCCTAATCTATATCTTACCCTATGCTGTACACTACCATAACAGTTTATTCACAGTATACATGTTACTCTTACGTATTACCTCTACATTACTCATGCTCTTTATATTATCACATCACAATACATTACACAAGATATACAAAAGACGCTTAACACTATATACATGACGTCATTGGTGACTTCAAGTTTAAGAATGCGTTAGTACAGTCCACCACTCTTACACAACCACACCTCTCAGATCAGCTATAACAGACACAGCACACACTCATCTTGGCCACAAAAGAAAAAAAAGGAGAAAGCCAGAGACCCAAGTGACTGCTTGGCATGATATAATCATAGCCACATCACAACAGGGGGGATCAGAAGGCACACAAATGTGAGTGCATCACAAAGTTGAAGAAGGTATATGATGGGGAAACAATGGAGAGAAGTCTGAAAGCAAACAACCCTTTTAAAGGGACTCTGTCAGCACCGTGTAACTGTTCAAACCAAGTACAGAGGCTGGTTTACTCTTGACATGGCCAATCATTAAATTCACCTACACACCTGCTTGGTTTCCATCTATCTCCACCCTTCCCTGGCTCTATGAAGCCAGAGCTGCCAATCACAGTAGAGGGGGTGGCGATTGAGGGACAACAAGCAGGTTGGATGGTGTAATTACTGTATATACTCATGTATAAGCCGACCCGTGTATAAGCCGACCCCCCTAATTTTGCCACAAAAAACTGGGAAAACTTATTGACTCGCGTATAAGCCTAGAGTGAAAAATGATTATGCCCCCATATGATGCTCCACAGATTATGCCCCCATATGATGCACAGATTATGCCCAATATGCTCCAGATTATGCCCCATATGTTCCACAGATTATGCCCCCATATGCTCAAGATTATGCCCCATATGTTCCACAGCTTATGCCCCCATATGCTCCAGATTATGCCCCATATGTTCCACAGATTATTCCCCATATGCTCCAGATTATGCCCCATATGTTCCACAGATTATTCCCCCATATGCTCCATATTATGCCCCCATATGTTCCACAGCTTATGCTCCCATATGCTCCAGATTATGCCTCCATATGCTCCAGATTATGCCCCCATATGTTCCACAGCTTATGCCCCCATATGTTCCAGATTATGCCCCATATGCTCCATATTATGCCCCCATATGTTCCACAGCTTATGCCCCATATGCTCCACATTATGCCCCCAAATGCTCCATATTATGCCCCATATCCTACACAATTATGCCCCATAGTATAGGCCTCATACGCTGCTGCAAAAAAAAAAAAAAAAGACATACTCACCTCTCGTCGCTGGGGGCCAGGTGCCGGTGTCCTGAGCAGGCGGTGACCGCTCGCTCAGGACCCCGGCATCTGAGATATTTACCTGTCCTCTCTGCACCGCAGCGCTGCTCCCTCGGTCTGACTCTGGCTGTGAATGATCAGGCAGGGGGCGCGGCGCTCACTAATGATGTCATCGCGCCCTCTGCCTGAACAGTCACAGCCAGGACCGAGGGAGCAGCGCGCAACGCTGGCACGGGGACAGGTAAATATAGCTATACTCACCCCTCCGCCGCGCGTCCCTGCAGCCTCTCCTCTTCTCCCGCCGCTCTCCACAGCGCTTCAGTCCTGCAGCGGTCACGTGCTACCGCTCATTAAAGTCATGAATATGTGCATATTCATGACTTTAATGAGCGGTGCCATGTGACCGCTGCAGGAAGGAGCCGGAGATCGTGGGAGAAGCAGGGGGGCTGCAGAGACGACACCCCCGCTCCCCCACCGACCCCCGTATATGACCCGCGTATAAGCCGAGAGGGGGACTTTCAGCCCTAAAAAATGGGCTGAAAATCTCGGCTTATACATGGGTATATACGGTAAATGATTGGCAGCTCCATGAAGCACCGAGCAGTAGGACTTAGTTTGAACAGTCGTATGTGCTGACATAGTCCCATTAAGCGATTTGGTAAAAAAAACGTTTTGCTTTATTTTGCCATTTTCTGAGAATGTAATATTTTTATTTTTTCTGTTCATGGAGCTAAGGGTTTGTTCCGTTCACTGTGAGCTGAAGTTTTTATTGATACCAATTTGAGTATATTTTTAAAAACTTTGAACCTAGTTCAGTAAGATTGTTGTTTCCTTCCCCAGCTTTAATAATATGTGTGTATAGGAGTAAGATGTGCCTAATTCATTGAGAGGCACATCTTATCTCTGGCGTTCTCCTCATAGGAATGTTACTCCACTCAAGAACTAGACTAACATTTTTGGTATAAATTACCCCACAATTTTTGATGAATTTATCAGTTGGTTCACAGTGCCCCATCTTACACCAGTACTCCCAACTTTGGCTAAATTGGACGAAACTTGTGTGAAAATGCCAAAAATTGCAATTTTTGACGTACTAAAATTTTGCAGCATTTGAAGGTGTATTCTGCCAGTATTTCCCTTGATGAATTTTTTTTATTTTTTACATTATTATTTAGTCCCCTAAAAGTTTAATTTTCATGTTAAATGCTATCTCATTTTTGCTTATGATCATGGCTTGAAAGTGTTGTCAAGATGTTTGTGTGTATAAATTATTACATTGTATTTCTGTGTCTGCACTCACGAAATATGTAGATTTTGATAGTACAGTAACTCCCTGGGGTGTGCCCTATAAAGTTTCATCATACTTCCAGTGAAATACAGTTATTTCATTTCAGCATTTTTGAGAGCACAAGCTTGTCAATGGTGGTTTATAGGAACTTAATACACAATGACCTAATATTTTTACATTGATATAATGTGAAAATATCTGCTTGAATGTGAGTTCTAGATGCAAACATAACACATAATGACTTTACCATTTGACACAAAGTTACATGAAACTGGACATGGCTGTCAACAGCACAGAAAGACAACATATATTACCCTTTTAAAAAAAATTCCAGTGTGAATATAAAGTGCTGAGAGACATTTTGACAATGTCTAATTTCAGAAAATATATGTGTATGGAGATTTAGTATTTTTTTCTATGTGTATAATTTAAGTTTTATGAGAAGATGTCAAACACTTGAAATTGCCCCCTCTCATTGGTGTAACCTGGACAGCTACACATTGGGCCCAAGTAGTAAGGGGGCCGCTACCACCTCGAAAGCAAGTTAAATTGTTTTTTTATAAGGAGTTATTGCTCAGCAAAGGGCCCATAGCACAGGGACCAGCTTATGCTTGTGTCCACCCCTGACCAAGGGTGCAAATTTTCCAAAAACTCAAGGCAGCAATACTGATAAACTGCTTAGTCTTGAGCTGAGGTGCTTGATGAACTACATGTGTAAGGGTATATCCACATGTTCTCTAGATTTTGGCACAAATCTGTGATAAATCTGTAGTGAATCTGCTTCAAAGTCTATGTGTAAAAATTTCGCCTAAATGTTCTATGTGTTTAAATGGAAACTTGCATCAGTTTTTTATATATCATGATTATTAAAAAACAAAATTAGTAATCTTGCAAATTTCACAGTGGCTACAGGAGCTTTTTAGACTCATATTTCTTGGTCTTCTAAAAAGAGTTTTTAGCAAAGCTCTATATCAGATAAGCTGAATAACAGAATTCGCGTATTAATGGGTCCTTATCATGTTATGAAATTGGTACAATTAGCATGAAAATAAGCAAGATTGCAACTGGCTTTCTTTTTCAATCTGCTGTCTTTCTTCTTTTATCTTACAAAGTGTACAGCCTCTGTTAAGGATCACCAGAGCTTGGTGAGTTTGCTCAGTAGTTTCATTCCAGGCTGAGGAGTTAACTCTTGAGATCCCAGGTACCTCTCTCCAACACATTACATTTCTACGTAACAGTTAGGTTAGCTGCTCATCTCCCTCCTCTAGCTTGTCAGCTCCCGACCTGTTAGTCCTGCAAAGTCATAAGCCCCCCCCACATCTGCCTCTAGAGCAGTTCTCCTAACTGGTTTCACTTTCCTGAGCCTTGTACTTGTTCAAACGGCCTGGTATCGCTATATGCAAATGTCGCGCCCGAGGGGCCGTGTGATCTCGGTACCGGGCCCGTTAACTTCAATGGGAGATGTCACGGCGGCGACGACCAGGTCCGTGGCCACAGGCGGTCAATTAAAAGGGGTAGAATTGAATGGGAGTAAAGTTTATGAAGTGGTTCGTGACGCCAGTTGGAGTGTTCAACCGTAGTGTAGCCGGCACTGCAGAGGATCCCTGGGGAAGTAGATGGTGATGGCAGTGCAGATTTTAAAACCCTCTCCAACCAGAGCAGGTTCCCCAGAGATGGTGAAACAGATGAGTAGGCACAGAGTAATGAGGCAGGAGTCAAGGAAAGTCACTTTCGTATTTACTGAAGTTCTGGTGCAGTTCAGAGGAGATATTACAACGCTCACTGGTTACAGTCTGCTCTGGACAATGGGAGTTATCTTTCCCTGCCAGGACTCAGTGCATCCTCCTGCTAATCTAATCCATTCTGGGACCAAGACTTTCTGGAGTTTAGAACTTCCACTATTGCTTCTACTCACCGTGCCTTTCGCCTTCAGCAACTTGCAGTTTGAGTCCTTTGTGACACAACTTGCACTGTCCTTCACTGACTCCTGGTCACTACTGTAATTCTGAGGGAAAAACACCTTTCTGCTGGTTGTGTAATCCCACGCAGTCTTTCAGCTTATCACCTGCCCTGAAAGCATAGGTGATCTAGGGGCTGGCTCCCTGCCTGTTAGCTATCACTCTGGGATCAGCCACATGTCTTCATGGCGTCCCAGCATTCTCCTTCTTCTACCCACACCCAGAACAACAACTACGCTCCTCCCCACTCCCAGTTAGGGTATGTCTGCAAAGCTCTCAGCTTCGGACAAGTAAGGGAGTGAAGCAAATTATGTGTGTATGTCCAGCAGAGAAGGCATAACTCCCATTGCTCACAAAACACATACAGAACAGTACATTTTTAACCCTTTTGTGGCGAATATGACGCAGGGCGCCACACAAATGTAAATTTTGGTGTAGGGAGTTGGTGGATAGATTCCGCGTTAATGACAAAGTTGAGACGTGCATACCAGTGTTGTAAAATAGGGAGGTGGTTTATTTCAACGCGTTTCAAAGTATATACCGTATATACTCGTGTATAAGCCGAGATTTTCAGCACCTTTTCTCGTGCTGAAAATGCCCCCTCGGCTTATACACGAGTCATAGGGCAGAAACCAGCGGGGGAGGGGATGCCGCGGCAGGAGCAGGTGGCTGGGACATCATACTCACCCCTCCCTGTGCCATCGCTGAACGTCCCTGCAATCCTGCGTTCTCCCCGGCTTCCTGCAGCTCTCCAGCACTGAGCGGTGATGTAATACCTGCTCATTAAGGTCATGTAATATGGAGGCGATGCCACTCCCATAGGCGTGGCCTCCATATTCATGGCCTTAATGAGCGTATTACATCACCGCTCAGTGCTGGAGAGCTGCAGGAAGCCGGGGAGAACGCAGGATTGCAGGGACGTTCAGCGATGGCACGGGGAGGGTGAGTATGATGGAGGAGAGGACAAGGAGCACGGAGCAGGACGGGGGGGAGAACGTGGACGGGGGAAGCATAGAGGAGGACGGGGGGAGAATGGAGGACGGGGAAGCATGGAGCAGGACGGGGGGGAGAACGGAGGACGGGGAAGCATGGAGGAGGACGGGGAGAACGGAGGACGGGGGAAGCATGGAGCAGGACGGGGGGAGAACGGAGGACGGGGGAAGCATGGAGGAGGACGAGGGGGAGAACGGAGGACGGGGGAAGCATGGAGCAGGACGGGGGGGAGAACGGAGGACGGGGAAGCATGGAGGAGGATGGGGGGGAGAATGGAGGACGGGGGAAGCATGGAGCAGGACGGGGGGGAGAACGGTGGACGGGGGAAGCATGGAGGAGGACGGGGGGGAGAACGGAGGACGGGGGAAGCATGGAGGAGGACAATGACCAGGAAGCAGGACGGGGGGAGGATGGAGGGCACAGAGGAGCACAGAGCAGGATGGGGGAGAGGATGGAGGGCACAGAGGAGCACGGAGCAGGACGGGGGGGCACAGGACGGAGAAGGAATGGGGGAGCACAGCGGAGGATGGAGCAGGAGGGGGGGAGTACAGAGGAGAATGGGGGAGCACAGAGCTGGATGGGGAGCAAGGAACAGGACGGGGGCAGCACAGAGCAGGAGGGCAGTTTATACACCCGGCTTATACACGAGTCAATACGTTTTCCCAGTTTTTTGTGGCAAAATTAGGGGGGTCGGCTTATACACGGGTCGGCTTATACACGAGTATATACGGTAGTTACTTCTTCAGGAAAAACCACATGTATGACAAGTCAGCAAGGGTATTCTTTAAATAGGTTAGGGTTTTGAATGTGGTCGCCAAAAAGCTGAAACACATGACATCATATCAGAGTTCAGTTAGTTATCACATGGTATGACACATGACAATTACCAACATTAGATTTTCGTATTGTACATTAGTGTCATCTAAAGCCTGACTAATATAAAAATCTATTCTCATAATAGAACTTGTTGTAATCCTGAAGGAATGAGATTGATGCGACGGGTACTTCATGAAAAAAGAAGAAATTGTTCTCAGGGAACTCCTATGAAACGAACTCTGAGTACGGCTGGATGTAAAAAAGCGTGTCCTAGACCAGTAAGCTATTTCATCAGGATGAAGAAATTCCTATTGTTTCGTTGTTGTTGTGTTGTGGTTTTTAAATAAAATTGAATGAAACAAAAAACCTTTATTTTTACTCTAATAAACTTAAAAATGTTTAAGATAAAATAAACTGAAATAAAACCTTATTTTTACTTTAATAAAATTAAAAATAACTATACGTGCTCCTGTATTATCTTTTGATTATTTCGTAGGAGAAATGAGCTAAAAAGCTTGTTAAAAAATGAATTGAGAGTTAACAGTTAATTTTATTATTTACTAGCATAAGAGCCTGGTGTTGCCCAGGCATAGTAACTAACTGTGGTTAGTTATAGCAAATTATAATGATTATCCATTTTTTTGTAGAATTGCAGCAACCAAAAAAAAAGGAATTTTGGCGTTCTTGATTTTTTTAGATTACAGAGTTTACCGATTTGGATAATTATTTTTATATTTTGATAGGTCGTACTTTTCTGAACTTGGCAATACCAAATATATGTAGTTTAAAAAATATTTAATATCTTTATTTTTAATGGTGGAAACGTGGGGTTATTTGAACTTTTATTTTTTAAATTTTTTTCATATTTTTTAAAACAATTTTTTCTCCTTTTTATTGTTCTTAATAGTCCCCTTCGAGGAAATAAAGCTGTGATGGTCTGATCACTTGGGCTATATACAAAGATGACACAGCAACATTGCAAGGGTTTCAAAGGAGAGCCATAATGACAAACACAGGGGTCTTCAGCAGGACCCTGGCTGTCATAACAACCCATCGATCACGTCACATGAACACCGATGTGCATATGGAATGGTGCGCACCCCCATGCCGGTGCATGTTAAATGCCGCTGTCAGAGTCTCCAATCCACCCATGATTGTTAGAGGCAGGTCTTGGCTGGAACACACAGCCATGACTTACCGGGTATGGGGCAGGTTCTCCCGCCAGCTCCATACACCCGCTTGAGATGTACATGTACGGCGCATGTCTTGGAGGGGTTAAGGGCTCATCAGGTGAGGTGGATTCTCTAAGCTAAATGTTAAGATGTGCATCACTGACCAAACGCTATGGCACAGCTGAGTAGGACCTGTGGATCAGTGAGGGCAAGGATAGTGGGGTATAAATTAAAACAAGTCAAACAGTTAATATTAGAAGACAAATAGCCACAAGTATAGATATACTGAGGAACCAGGGGAGGACAATGACTGTGAAAGGCCCCTATACAGGACTTGTGTCTGGGCCCCCGCCTCTTAATCGAACTGTGCTTTTCTGTGTCAGAACTGACACCACTTAAAAAAAATAATTAACTATATATTAAATCATATACTGACCAGAGAGAAACACAGGGGAGTCCGTCTCCCAATGTTTGAGAAGGAAAATGAACATGGGTAGAAAGTTGAATAATCACAGTATCTGAGCAACCTGTAGTGCAAATGGGCCACCCATCCTCCTGGGGCCTCCCTACACTACTTGGCCCATGTGCAGCTCAACCTGCTGCACCTGTAATATGAACACCCCTACCCAAAATGCTACATACGTGTGTTTAAGAATTATGTTTAATCGTCCCTTCCTGTAGTCTACAAACTAGTCCAGGACAGCTGTCAATCAATGCTACTGTATGGTGGAAGTATGACCAAGCACTGTGACTAACATTTCAAATGCCTGTGCAGGGTGTAGGAGACAAGAAACTACAGTTTTTAACACATACATAAAGTGTTTAGGGAAAATACAAGTATCATTATTGATGCTATTAGGAGGCTGATAAAGCGCTGCTTTTAGTTTTGATGTCGGGTTCCATTTTATTCAAGAAAAAATGGGAAATTTGTAAAAGAAAAATTTGGTTTGTGTCACTTTATTCTGATAACCCTAATGGTTTTATTTATCTGTCAACAGAAAAATACTTAAATAAATAAAACTTCTTTGTAGAGGGCTAAAAAAAATCGTTATTGTAAATTATTAAAAATACACATATAAAATCAGTTTCACAATAGATCAACACGAATGGGAGAAACAAATACAGGAAACAAAAGAGGGGGTACATCTGGGTAGAGGTGAGCGAAACAGGTCGGTCAATTTCAAAAAAGACCGACTTTCGCCAAAGTCAGGTTTCGCCGAGCGCTACAGATAGAGTACACTTTTTCTGATTTTCATATTGTGGTGTTATCCAGACTGGGCCACTGACCGTGTGTCTTACACACTTTTTCTGATTTTCATATTGTGGTGTTATCCAGACTGGGCCTCTGACCGTGTGTGTTACTCCTGAAACAATGTATAACAATTCACTAAGGGTGAAAGATGGCTACGACCTAGGACTGGCGCACTAATGGAAATGATTAGAGATTTGTGTACTTTTGTTTGTTACGTATTGTGGTCTTTCATGTGCAAGATCTGTGTCTAGTAATTACGCTATGTAATGCTGTTTGTAATGTTTTGTTTGTAATGCTGTTGTAATGCTGCTGTGATACCATAATTTCCCTCGGGATCAATAAAGTGTATCGTATCGTATCGTGAATATATACGGAGATTTTGGGCCTCTGACCATGTGTGTTACTCCTGAAATATATACGGAGATGTACAATTCCCCAACACTGAATACAGCTGTACGCTACTGATACAGTACACTTTTTCTGATTTTCATATTCTAGTGTTATCCAGTCTGGGCCTCTGACCGTGTGTGTTACTCCTGAAATATATACGGAGATTTAAAATTCCCCCAACACTGTATACAGCTGAACGCTACTAATAGAATACACTTTTTCTGATTTTCATATTCTGGTGTTATCCAGACTGGGCCTCTGACCATGTGTGTTACTCCTGAAATATATACGGAGATGTACAATTCCCCCAACACTGTATACAGCTGTACGCTACTGATACAGTACACTTTTTCTGATTTTCATATTCTAGTGTTATCCAGTCTGGGCCTCTGACCGTGTGTGTTACTCCTGAAATATATACGGAGATTTACAATTCCCCCCAATACTGTATACAGCTGTACGCTACTGATAGAGTAACACTTTTTCTGATTTTCATATTCTGGTGTTATCCAGACTGGGCCTCTGACCGTGTGTGTCACTCCAGAAATATATACGGAGATTTACAATTCCCCCAACACTGTATACAGCTGTATGCTACTGATACAGTACACTTTTTCTGATTTTCATATTCTGGTGTTATCCAGACTGGGCCTCTGACCATGTGTGTTACTCCTGAAATATATACGGAGATGTACAATTCCCCCAACACTGTATACAGCTGTACGCTACTGATACAGTACACTTTTTCTGATTTTCATATTCTAGTGTTATCCAGTCTGGGCCTCTGACCGTGTGTGTTACTCCTGAAATATATACGGAGATTTACAATTCCCCCCAATACTGTATACAGCTGTACGCTACTGATAGAGTACACTTTTTCTGATTTTCATATTCTGGTGTTATCCAGACTGGGCCTCTGACCGTGTGTGTCACTCCAGAAATATATACGGAGATTTACAATTCCCCCAACACTGTATACAGCTGTATGCTACTGATAGAGTGCACTTTTTCTGATTTTCATATTCTGGTGTTATCCAGACTGCAACTATGACCGTGTGTCTTCTCCTGAAATATATACGGAGATTTAAAATTCCCCCAACACTGTATACAGCTGTACACTACTGATAGAGTACACTTTTTCTGATTTTCATATTCTGGTGTTATCTAGACAGGGCCTGTGACCGTGTGTCTTACTCTTGAAATAGATACGGAGATTTAAAATTCCGCCAACACTGTTTACAGCTGTATGCTACTGATACAGTACACTTTTTCTGATTTCCATATTCTGGTGTTATCCAGACTAGGCCTCTGACCGTGTGTGTTACTCCTGAAATATATACGGAGATTTCAAATTACCCCAACACTGTATACAGCTGTAGGCTACTGATAGAGTACACTTTTCTGATTTTCATATTCTGGTATTATCCAGACTGGGCCTCTGACTGTGTGTGTTACTCCTGAAATATATACGGAGATTTAAAATTCCCCCAACACTGTATACAGCTGTACGCTACTGATACAGTACACTTTTTCTCCTTTTCATATTCTGGTGTTATCCCTACTGAGCCTGTGACCGTGTGTGTTACTCCTCAAATATATACGGAGATTTAAAATTAACCCAGCACTGCATACAGCTGACGCTACTGATACAGTACACTTTTATTCTTTTCATATTCTGATGTTATCCATACTGAGGCTGTGACCGTGTGTCTTACTCATCAAATATATACGGAGATTTAAAATTAACCCAGCACTGTATACGCAATGCGCTTCTGATACTGTACACTTTTTTGGTTTTTATATTCTAGTGTAATCCATACTGAGCCTGTGAGAGTCTGTGTCTGTTACTCCGCAAATATATACGGAGATTAAAATTTTTCACCTTCACCGTATACAGCTGTACGCTTCTGATACTGTACCATATATCTGCTGTTATTTTGGGTACATTTCCACAAACATGAGGAAGTATGGTGGAAGAGGCCGCAGATGTGGTGGTGGGGGGCCACCTGCTACTGATGGTGGTGGTGGTGGTGCATCTGCTGGTAGTGCCAAAAGCACAATAGCACCTAAAGGAAGGAGGTGGTGAGCCTGCCTCATCGTCTGGCTCCAGAAGGCCTGGAAGGCTCCCTTTTCTGGGATTACATAAACCGCTTTTAAAGCCGGAACATCAGGAACCGGTTTTGTCTTACATTGCCGAAACAGCCTCCAGCTCTATCTCCTCCTCTTCTGAAGTTTTAAAAGCTCCAAGCACTGAGTCGTCAGTGCAGGCTTCTGGTCAGGAACAACCCCTTTCCTTGTGTACTTCACCCCCACCAAAAGTGAAGGATGCAGCAGGCCACACTTCAGATTACCCCATGGAGCTCTTTCACATACCATGCCTGGGTTATCAAGTCAAGTCCTGAATTCCCCAGTCCAAGATGAATCTGACATGGAGTGCACTGATGCACAGCCACTGCTAGATGATTGTGCTGGTACATTCAACCACAGCACTACATTGCCCTCGCAGTGTATTGAGCCAGAATGTGACCCTGATGAAACTCAGGTGCCCCTTCCCGCATACTCTACCACCTTACACGGTGACACAGAGGAAGGTGCAGATGAAATTGAAGAGGAGGTGATGGATGACCCAGTTGTTGACCCGGTTTGGCATCCAGTGGGGGAAGAGGCCGCAGCAGGTATCAACATCGCAGCTGGGGTTATCTGGCAGGCCCATAGCAGTCCAAAAAGGTGTTAAAAAACAAAAAGAGTTGCAGGACAGCTTGGTCAGACGGTCAAATGACCAAAATCCTATTGATGAGGCAAAGGTTATCTGTAAAAAGTGCTGAAGGACCTTTAGCCGAGGGAAAAATCTCAGAAATTTGAATACCAGTTGCATGCTTAGACATTTACTGAACATGCACTTGCAAGCGTGGATGGACTACAAAACCTCAGGTAGCACATGTGCACCGGCTCCGACTGAAGTTAGCCAGCAAAGCTCCATCGCTTCCCCCACTGTAAGCCCACCGGTTGGCACACCACCAGCAAGAAATGTTGAGGTGTCGTCACAAGGCCAAAGCAGTCAGGGAATCTCAATGTTTTTGCAATGAAAGACTGCATGTAAGCCATCACCACCACCACCACCACCATCACCATCACCAACCCCCTCTCAGTCCGTCATGTCCACCGATAGTTCCCTCATATGCAGCTCTCAAGTCCAGCTAGACCAAAGGTACCCCTGAAGGAGCTACTGAGTTCCCAAGCAGAGACTGTAGTATCTGTCTATAAGACCACAATAAGACGTACACTCAATAAGTGGCCTTTATGGAATAGTGGGCAGAAAAAAGCCTTTACTAACACATAAAAATTGTAAGGCTTGCTTTGAGTTTGCTAAAACACGTGGGAGATTTCCCAAATGTATAGAGGAAGGTTTTGTGGTCATATGAGGCCAAGATAGAACTTTTTGGCTACGAAGGTAAATGCTATGTATGGCACCAAACCAACATTGCTCATTATCCCAAGAACACCATCCCCACAGTGAAACATGGTGGTGATAGTAATATGCTGTGGGGATGTTTTTCTGCAGCAGAGACAAGGAAACTTGTCTGAGTCTAGGGGAAGATAGATGGTGTGAAATATAGGGATATTCTTGAGCAAAACCTGTTTCAGTCTGTCAGTGATTTGAGACTTGGACGGAGGTTCACCTTCCAACAAGACAATGTCCCAAAGCATACTGTTAAAGCAGCACTAGAGTGGTTTAAGGGGAATAGTGTAAATGTTTTGGAGTGACCTAGTCAAAGTCCAGACCTTAATCCAATTGAGAACCTGTGGCCAGACTTGAAGATCGCTGTTCACCAAAGGAAATCATCTAACTTGAAGGACCTGGAGCAGTTTTGCCTTGAGGTATAGAGAAAAAATCCCTGTGGCAAGATGTGGAAAGCTCATAGAGACTTATCCAAAGCGACTTGCAGTTGTAATTGCCGCAAAAGGAGGGTCTACAAAGTACTGACTTTAGGGGGTGAATAATTTTGCACACTGACTTTTTCACTTTTGCCCAGTAGTAGGCATGTTCTCTTCTACTGATGCAAACCCTCAAAAAAAGCAGTGAAATTACAGGTTGTGAAGTAGCAAAACATGAACTTGCCAAGGGAGGGGTTGTATGTCAGGTAATCCCAGCATGTTTTGTGGCTGTCTTAATAGTCGCTAAACATGCAGCCGCAGGGACGCAATCATCTCACTCGGGCACTCGCGCTATTGATCTCAGGATACTGTATTGTTATCATGACATAAGACTCATGATAGTGCTCACATTTTCTTTTCCAGACAGTCATTTTTCTCAGAAACCCAAACAGTCAGAAGGGGGCTTAATCAGAAAAAAGTAATTTTACCTTAGGCCTTCAGTCTAATCTAAAATCTAGCAAAATGTCACTCTGTCTTTGATGTTTTTCTTGAAGAAAAGTGGTTTCTTTATGGCTATTTTTGAAATTCCTCCCCTCCCTGTGCATGAAGTTGCACTGACACCTGCTGGCTGCCATTCCTGAGCAAGCTCTGCATAGGTGTTGAATCGATCCCGTAGCTGAAACCTCTTTATTAGACAGTTCAGGCACTTGCTGGACTTTCTTGGGCACCATGAAGAATTCTTCACAGCAAGTGACCCTCTCACTTTGAATGTGGTTTTGCGATAAACTTAATTTTCCTGGCAAAGAATGACTTTGGAATTTTTTTGCAATTCATCATAACAATATAGAGTTTATATAAATTGACATAAAGACTAAAGCAGCAAACTTTGTGAAAAACAAAATTTCTGTCAGTCTCAAAACTTTTGGCCACAATTATAGATAGGGGTGCAAGTGTTACACACGTTTCACGGGTGTCCCTGGCTCCACTTCCTTCCCCTGGGTCCACTGCCCTCTGCTGTGCTCTGTGTTAGGTTTTGAAAGAGCCCATTTTCACACACACCTGTGTCTTGGGATTAAGACTCTAGTCCCAAGTTTGGTGTTCTCCACCTTTTGTGCTTTATGTGTTTGTGTTTTTACTTGCTTCCTTCGTTGCTAGGTTCTACTTCATCTGGCCTGTTGCTCCTGAGATTCCTGAATGTGCCTAGTCATTCCTACATACATGCCTTCCTGTTCACTGCATCAACACCTGGGGTCTGTGTGCCCACCTGGACCTGAGGCTCAGAGGATCCACCTTTACTAGTGAGCCTTAATAGCCTGGTGCATCTGGTGCAGGATTTAAGGGGGCATTGTGGGATATTGCAGACAATTTCCTCTGCCGTGGCCAGAGTATTTAGATTCAGGGCTAGAACAGAAAACTATTTACCCAAGGTACAGGAAAGCCTAGTTATGACTGCATTATGTTTGGCTGTTGTACAGGTTACTATTGTGTGGCCACTTATGGGTCATCATCATACTGATCTGTGTACTTTTTTGTTGTCTGTTTCACCAACACTCAGTAATGATATTATTCAAGTCTAATCGTTGCAGATCTAATATGTTATAACCTCTGCCCATTCCTTAGTAAATACCTTCATGACATTTTATCATATGATGGAATCTGTTTATGTAATAATATCACGCTCCTAATAAATAAACACAATGCATCGTAAACTAAAATAATAAAAGTTATATTTGGAAAAGGACAATGTTTCTGATACAACTCAGACTGCTCTGCCAGTATTAACGATGGCATGACACTGTAAATTGTACTGCTGATAACGTTATGAGCATTTTAAACAGGACTGTGCCAGGACTGAATGGCATCATGATGGCTCTTGATTAGAGATGATGAAGAAGTTCCCTAAATAAGAAGCCTCACAAAAAAACATTCTCGAGCAAGAAAACACCAGAAGAATTAGCTCTCTAATCTGAAAGCCCAGCTGTTGGGTCAGGTCCTAAATATACTAAAGGAATTTATGGGTTTGATTTCGAAACAATTAGATTTAGGGTCTTTTCACACCTGGCTTCGAGTTCTGTTTCACTTTTCTGTTTTATATATAGGAAAATGAAATTTATGTATAAAACAGATCTGGAATAAATGTAGATTGAAGCAGAAGGACCCCCATTGACTGTAATCAGATCCTGATTTCATTTTTTTTGTAGAGTTAGTATGGAAAGTATTCAGACCCCTTTATTTTATTATTGTTACTATTATTATTTATTTATATAGTGCCATTAATTCCATGGTGCTGTACATGAGAAAGGGTTACATACAAAGTTAGAGATATCGTTTACAGTAAACAAATTTACAACGACAAACTGGTACAGAGGGGAGAGGACCCTGTCCACAGGATAATGGGGAAGAAACAGAAGGTCGGGGGTGCGGCAGCTGTGGTGGTGGTGGCGGCGAGGTGGCTGCTCTGGTGGTGGCGGCGAGGCGGCAGCTCTGGTGGTGGCGGCGTGGCGGCAGCTCTAGTGGTGGTGGCGTGGCGGCAGCTCGGGTGGTCGCGGCTAGGCGGCAGCTCGGGTGGTGGCGGCGAGGCAGCAGCTCGGGTGGTGGCGGCGAGGTGGCGGCTAGGGTAGCGGTGGCGAGGCGGAAGCTCGAGTGGTTGTGGGCGAGGCGGAAGCTCGGGTGGTGGTGAGGCGGCAGAATGATTATTGCAGGCTGTAGGCTTTCCTGAAGAGATGGGTTTTCAGGTTCCATCTGAAGGATCCAAGGGTGGTGGATAATCGTATATGTTGAGGCGTGGAATTCCCGAGGATAGGGGATATTCAGGAGAAATCTTAGAGGCGGTTGTGTGAGGAACGAATAAGTGTGGAGGATAGTAGGAGGTCTTGGGAGGATCGAAGATTATGTGAAGCTTCGAAGATATTGGGAGATTAGTTCAGAGATATAGGGAGGGGACAGATTGTGGATGGCTTTGTAGGTCAGTGTTAGTAGTTTGAACTGGATTCGTTGGGGAATTGGGAGCCAGTGGAGGGATTTGCAGAGGAGATAAGCAGGGGAGTAGCGAGGGGAGAGGTGGATTAGTTGGGCAGCAGAGTTGAGGACTGGAGTGGTGCAAGAGAGTTGACGGGGAGGCCACAGAAGAGGGTGTTGCAGTAATCAAGGCAGGAGATGATGAGGGCATGCACAAGAGTTTTAGTAGATTGAGGGCATGGGAAGGGATGGATTCTGGAAATGTTTTTAAGTTGGAGGCGACAGGAGGTGGCAAGAGTTTGGATGTGTGTTTTGAAGGACAGGGCAGAGTCGAGAGTTACTCCGAGGCAGCGGATTTCAGGTGCGGGAGAAAGCGTGATGCCATTTACTGAAAATATATAAGGTACAGAAGGGCTTCAAAACCAAAATCATAGAATCATGCCCTATAGGCAATCCTTTATTGATAAAATACCTCAATGGGTAGCACCCAAAAACAACCGTGATATAAAAAACAAAAAACAAAGTGTATTCCTAACTTAAAAGCTATGGGGATAGCCTAGAGTCCCTGATGTAGGTCTGGGCTGTCACCTGCCTAACAGCGGAGGTTGGCACCCTAGGGGGAAGCGTTGTGGCGCCCCCGCTCCACGATGGCTGACCCTAGGGTCCCTGTTAGGCCCTTACACCTTAGGGGATACCTCTACCCAGATAGTAGGGAGACCCCTAACATTAATACAGAGACCAGCTAACATTAAAGGTGACCCTAAGTCCCCAAAGTATTAAAAACAGTTCACAACACACGGGGTGGTAGGAAGTATAATGGAGATTGGCACAGATCTGCTGTACAACACTGCTAGTATACAGCAGCCTCCTTTTATGAACAGGAGTTATGATAATACTGCCTTCTTGTGCCACAGCTTAATGAAAGTGAATATGAACAGTCTCATACTTGTTCACTCACTAGTCAAAGCTCCTCCAGTGTATGGGAAATCTAAATGTGTGTGCATACCAGACAGTCAAATATAAGCTAAGATGCAATCTATAATTGTCAGCTATTGGACCAAAAGTCTAGTCTGAACTTATAAACACACTGAAAGAATGACTAGAGCATATAATGACTGGAATAAATAAGACGCATCGGCGTCATGAGAAGGTCATTGACACTTGATTTTAGTGTAATGTTAGGGGATAGTAATATTTGAAGATAAATGTATAAGGCAGCAAGATATAATTGATGTATACCTTCCCTAGCAATGCCCGATGTACCGAATAGGAGATAGGTACAGATATAACATTCCTACAGGTATGGTGCTAAATGGGGAATAGGTAAATATATTGCCTTCCTGTACGTATATTACTAATCACCCTCATCATGATGTGGATACACTGAGAAACTCCATTATAAATTGATATTAATAAGAAATGCGTAACGATACTCATCATTTCTCATGGTCACCCCACCACCATCAATAGTAGCGCCTCAACGCGTTTCGCCCCATGGGCTCATCAGGAGGCCAGATGTACAGATGTCCGGTGTCAAAATGACATGGTGCAGAGACTACTCCTGATGAGCCCATGGGGCGAAACGCGTTGAGGCGCTACTATTGATGGTAGTGGGGTGACCATGAGAAATGATGAGTATCGTTACGCATTTCTTATTAATATCAATTTATAATGGAGTTTCTCAGTGTATCCACATCATGATGAGGGGTGATTAGTAATATACGTACAGGAAGGCAATATATTTACCTATTCCCCATTTAGCACCATACCTGTAGGAATGTTATATCTGTACCTATCTCCTATTCGGTACATCGGGCATTGCTAGGGAAGGTATACATCAATTATATCTTGCTGCCTTATACATTTATCTTCAAATATTACTATCCCCTAACATTACACTAAAATCAAGTGTCAATGACCTTCTCATGACGCCGATGCGTCTTATTTATTCCAGTCATTATATGCTCTAGTCATTCTTTCAGTGTGTTTATAAGTTCAGACTAGACTTTTGGTCCAATAGCTGACAATTATAGATTGCATCTTAGCTTATATTTGACTGTCTGGTATGCACACACATTTAGATTTCCCATACACTGGAGGAGCTTTGACTAGTGAGTGAACAAGTATGAGACTGTTCACATTCACTTTCATTAAGCTGTGGCACAAGAAGGCAGTATTATCATAACTCCTGTTCATAAAAGGAGGCTGCTGTATACTAGCAGTGTTGTACAGAAGATTTGTGCCAATCTCCATTATACTTCCTACCACCCCGTGTGTTGTGAACTGTTTTTAATACTTTGGGGACTTAGGGTCACCTTTAATGTTAGCTGGTCTCTGTATTAATGTTAGGGGTCTCCCTACTATCTGGGTAGAGGTATCCCCTAAGGTGTAAGGGCCTAACAGGGACCCTAGGGTCAGCCATCGTGGAGCGGGGGCGCCACAACACTTCCCCCTAGGGTGCCAACCTCCGCTGTTAGGCAGGTGACAGCCCAGACCTACATCAGGGACTCTAGGCTATCCCCATAGCTTTTAAGTTAGGAATACACTTCGTGATGCCATTTACCATAATAGATAGATCGGGTAGAGAAGATACGCAAGATGGAGGAAAGATGATGAGTTCGGTTTGGTCTACATTGAGTTTTAGGAAGTGAGAGATGAAGAAAGAGGATATGGCTGATAGACACTCTGGGATTCTGGACAGCAGAGAGGTGACATCTGGGCCAGAGAGGTAGATCTGAGTGTCGCCAGCATACAGGTGGTACTGGAAGCCATGGGACTTTATGAGTTGTCCTAGGCCAAGGGTATAGATGGAAAAAAGTAAGGGCCCCAGGACAGAGCCTTGAGGGACTCCAACAGAGAGAAGGCGGGATGAGGAGGTAGTGTGGCAGTGGGTGACGCTAAATGTGCGGTCGGAAAGGAAAGTGGCGATCCAGGACAGGGCAAGGTCTTTGATGCCATGGGAAGAAAGAATCTATAGCAGTAGGCAGTGGTCGACTGTGTCAAAGGCAGAGGACAGGTCAAGGAGGAGGAGGGTGGAGAACTGTCTGTTAGCTTTGGCTGTGAGTAAATCAATAGTAATTTTGGTCAGGGCAATTTCAGTGGAGTGGTGGGGGCGGAAGCCAGATTGGAGGTTGTCAAGTAGAAAGTTAGATGAGAGGTGGGAGGAAAGTTGAGCATGGACATGCTGCTCAAGGAGTTTGGAAGCAAACGGGAGCAATGATATTGGGCGATAGCTGGGCATAACAGTTGGGTCAAGGTTTGTTTTTTTGAGGATGGGTGTGATGGTGGCATGTTTGAAGGCAGAGGGAAAGGTACCAGAAGATAGCGATAGGTTGAAGAGATGGGTTAGGGCTGGGATGAGCATGTTAGTGAGGTTGGGGAGCAGGTGGGAAGGGATGGGGTCAAGTGCAAAGATGGTGAGGTGTGATTTGAAAAGGAGATGAGTAAACTCTCCTTCAGTGATGTTGGAGAGGGAGGTTATTAGGGAAGGGCAGAGGTCTGGTATATGGAGTGGTTGGGGTGGTGGAACAGTAAAGGTTTGCCTTGTTTGGTCAATCTTATTTTTGAAGTAGGTGGCAAAGTCCTCGGCAGAGATGAGGGAGTTGGAGGTGGCAGTGGCGGGCGGAGGAGAGAGTTGAATGTGCTGAACAGTTGTTTTGGGTTGAGGGATAATGAAGATACAAGGTTTGTGAAGATTGTTGTGCCAGGGTTGCCTATTGATTCGTCACACTTTGCCGTGCGTGAGAGGGGCGACTGAGTCTATGGCAGATGTGAGGGTGGTGTTATAGAAAGCGGTGGCGCTGTCTGTGTCGTGGAGTGAAGATATGGAGGACAGAGGTAGAAGAGAGTCTGAGAGTCTGTGAATGTCTAGGTGTGTGAGGTTTCTGCGAGGATGTGCCAGTGGCTGGACATAGAGGGCAGGTGAAGAGGACAGGGATGAGAAGGTGAGTTGGTGGTGGTCAGATAGGGGAAGGGGAGAGGTTGTGAGATTAGATAGGGAACAGAGGCAGGTGAAGATGAGGTCTAATGTATGTCCGTCTGTGTGGGTGGCTGTGGAGGACCACTGAGTAAGTCCAAAGGATGAAGTAAGTGACAGGAGTTTGGAGGCTGCTGGCTGGCGAGTGTCAATAGGGATATTAAAGTCACCATGATGATGATGGGGATGTCAGCAGAGAGAAAGTGAAGAAGCCAACTGGAGAATTGGTCAATGAAGGCAGTGGCTGAGCCCGGTGGTCGGTATATAACGGCCTGTTATGTTTTGGTAGCTGAGGAGAGCAGGCAAAAACGGCAATACACCAGAGAGGTTGCAATCTACTGGATTGCAGTACCCTGACTAACCACCACAACTAAAGGCAGCCGTGGAGCGTACCTACGTTGGTCCTAGACGCCTCGTCACAGCCTGAGAAGCTAACTACACCTAAAGATAGAAAGAGGAAAACTATCTGCCCCGGAGCAGATCCCCAAAGAACATAGGAAGCCCCCAAACATGTAATGGCGGTTAGACAAGAGGAAATACAAACACAGACAGAAAATAGTATGAGCAAACGCAGGGGCCCAATCTTCCTTGACAGAAAAGGATAGGAAGGACACTTACTGCAATCCCAAAAAACCCTAAAAAGTACCAACACTACTAATTACAAAAACACCTGAGATCACACAACCTCTACCACCTAAATTAGTTCTCTGGTGTAACAAAACTAAGCCGCAGTCACTGAAAAAACTGGAAAAGGCAAATGAACAAATAACAGAGGCTCAGATAAACTGAGAGGAGCACAAGCCCCCCGGAGGGGACCTGGCTGACCTCCACAAGAGTGCAGGAAACAATGCAAAAAAGCAAGCACAAAATAAAAACAGAAAATGTCTTATCTGAGAGCAGGAGAAGAGGCAAGATTCAGCAGGCTTCCAAGTGAACCAGGAACAACAGCAGTTAGACAAGAACAATTGATCACCGGCAACCCTGATGGGAGGGAACCTCCCTTATATAGGACCAGTCTGTAACTCCTGATTGCCAATCTTCACTAAATGGTTCAGCACTGTCAGCAACCACCAGAGGGAGCTTCTGCTCAGAACTCATCTCCAACACATTCACAACAGTACCCCCCCTTGAGGAGGGGTCACCGAACCCTCACTTGGGCAACCAGGTTGGTCAGGATGAGCTCTGTGATATGCACGGATCAGTCTCCTAGCATGGATGTCTGAAGCAAACACCCAAGAATTGTCCTCCTGACCATAACCTCTCCACTTAACCAAATACTGGAGTTTCCGTCTAGAAAAACGAGAATCTAATATTTTCTCAACCACATACTCCAGATTGCCCTCAACCAAAACAGGGTCAGGAGGCGCAGCCATAGGAACCACTGGCTCGACAAACCTCTTCAATAAGGACTTGTGGAACACGTTATGGATCTTAAATGTCCCTGGAAGAAGTAAACGAAAGGAAACAGGATTAAGAATCTCCATGATCTTATAAGGTCCAATGAATCTAGGCTTAAACTTAGGAGATGCAACTCTCATAGGGATATTTCTTGAGGACAACCAGACCAAGTCCCCCACTTCAAACCGAGGACCATCAGTCCTATGCCGGTTGGCAAACCGCTGGGCCCTTCCCTGAGAGAGGGACAACCTCTCCACTACCTGGTCCCAAATCTGCTGCATACGCTCCACAACAGAGTCAACACCCGGACAGACAGAAGCCTCTGTCTGTCCCGAAGAAAATCGAGGGTGAAACCCAAAATTGCAGAAAAATGGAGACATCAAAGTGGCAGAGCTAGTCCTATTATTAAGAGCAAACTCAGCCAAAGGCAAAAAAGAGACCCAGTCATCCTGATCAGCAGACACAAAGCATCTCAGATAGGTCTCCAATGTCTGGTTTGTTCTCTCAGTTTGTCCATTGGTCTGAGGATGAAAAGCCGAGGAGAAAGACAATTGAACACCAAGTTTAGAACAAAAGTTCTCCAAAATCTGGAAACAAACTGGACTCCTCTGTCAGACACAATGTTCTCAGGAATGCCGTGTAACCGAACCACGTGCTGAAGGAACAAAGGCACCAATTCAGAGGAGGAAGGCAACTTAGGTAATGGCACAAGATGTATCATTTTGGAAAACCTATCACAAATCACCCAAATAATGGTCATTCTCTGAGAAACAGGGAGGTCGGAAATGAAATCCATAGAGATATGGGTCCATGGTCTCTTGGGCACAGGCAATGGCATCAACAAACCACTAGAGCGAGAGCAAGGCTTGGAGCGAGAGCAAGTCCCGCAGAACTGCACAAATTCCCTGACGTCACGAGACAAAGTAGGCCACCAAAAGGACCGACTAACCAAGTCTCTGGTACCAAAAATTCCGGGATGACCGGCCAACGAGGAACAATGAATCTCAGACATCACACTCTTTTTCCACCGGTCTGGGACAAACAATTTCCCAATAGGGCAGCGCTCGGGTTTATCCTCCTGACACCCTTCCAGAGCCAGTTTCAAATTGGGCGAGATGGCGGAAAGAACTACACCCTCTTTCAAAATAACAGCAGGATCAGATAACTCAGGAGAGTCCGCAAGGAAACTCCTCGATAGGGCATCCGCCTTAACATTCTTAGTGCCAGGAAGAAAGGAAACCACAAAATTAAAACGTGTGAAAAACAAGGCCCACCTGGCCTGTCTAGGATTAAGTCGCTTGGCTGATTCCAGATAAACCAGATTCTTATGGTCCGTGAGGACCACCACCTGATGTTTGGCTCCCTCCAGCCAATGTCTCCACTCTTCAAAAGCCCACTTCATGGCCAATAACTCCCAATTACCCACGTCATAATTACGTTCAGTTGGAGAAAATTTTCGAGAGTAAAAGGCACAAGGGTTACTTTTAGAGGTCTCTGGATCTCTTTGGGACAAAACGGCACCTGCCCCAATTTCGGAGGCATCAACCTCCACCTGAAATGGCAGAGAAACATCAGGCTGCCGTAGAACAGGAGCAGAAGTGAATCTCTGCTTAAGTTCCTGAAACGCAGAGACTGCCTCAGGAGGCCAATTCACCACATCAGAACCCTTTTTTGTCAAATCAGTCAATGGTTTAACAATAACAGAGAAATTACCAATAAATTTACGATAAAAATTGGCAAAACCCAAGAATCTCTGAAGAGCCTTTAATGAAGTAGGTTGGACCCAATCACAGATGGCCTGAACCTTGACCGGGTCCATTTCAATAACAGATGGGGACAAAATGAATCCCAGAAATGAGATCCTCTGTACGCCAAAAAGACACTTTGATCCCTTCACATACAGAGCATTCTCTCTCAAAATCTGGAACACAGTCCGAACATGTTTCACATGAGAGTCCCAGTCATTGGAAAAAATCAAGATATCATCCAAATAAACAATCAGAAATTTATCCACAAAATCCCTGAAAATGTCATTCATGAAGGACTGGAAGACAGAAGGAGCATTAGTGAGCACAAAGGGCATCACTAGGTACTCAAAATGCCCCTCTGGGGTATTGAATGCCATCTTCCATTCATCCCCGTGCTTAATGCGAATAAGGTTATACGCCCCCCTGAGGTCAAGCTTGGTAAACCAAGTAGCACTTTTCACCCTGGAAAACAGGTCAGAAATCAAGGGTAACGGATATTGATATTTCACAGTGATATTGTTCAAGAGACGATAATCAATACACGGCCTTAATGAACCATCCTTTTTGGCCACAAAGAAAAAAAAGGCACCCAAGGGTGAAGAGAATGGTCTGATATGACCCTTCTCCAATGATTCCTTGATATAAGACCGCATAGCGTCATGTTCAGGTACAGACAAGTTAAAAAGGCAACCTTTAGGGAATTTACTACCAGGCACTAATTCAATAGCGCAGTCATAGCTCCTATGGGGGGGCAAGGATGCAGATTTACTTTCGCTAAACACATCAGAAAAATCAGTCAAAAAGTCAGGAACATCCTGAGCCTGGGGAGAGGCAGAAAAAACAGGAGTGTTGGCTTTAACACATTGGCAGCCCCAACTGGTTACAGACACAGATTTCCAATCCAAAACAGGATTATGAGACTGTAACCAAGGGAAACCTAGTACAATAATGTCATGCAGATTATACAGCACCAAAAATTTGCAACTCTCCTGATGATCAGGTTCAACCCTCATTATCACCTGAGTAGAGAACTGGGGTTTATTCTCAGCCAAAGGGGTAGAATCAATCCCCAGTAGGGGAATAGACTTCCGTAGGGGTATCAAGGGAAACCCACAACGTTTAGCAAAATCAAAATCCATCAGGTTAATAGCTGCTCCCGACTCAACAAAAGCCTGAGCAGAAAATGTGGACAGGGAGCAAATCAGGGTAACAGTCAACAGAAATTTAGTCTGAACACTACCCAAGACAACTGAGCACGCAAAACATCTTCCCAGCTTAGGGCAGACTGAAATAGCATGAGAGGCTGTCACGGGTGTGTCGCCACGAAGATCGTCGCGATTTCACACCCTGACTTCTCACAGCTGAGTTGTTGGTGCTTTGTGTTTGTTGGCAGTGAGGGAGTTAATTCTTCCTCTCTCGTTGCTAGACTAGGCCCAGCCTCGCCGGCTGCAGTTAATGATGCACTAATGAGCTTCCTTTAAATATCTGCCAGTCTGTTGAGGAAGTGTCAGTGAAAGCATTTACTCAGACCAGCAGAGCGAATCGTATTGAGAGATCTAAAGCTAAGAGTACCTGTGTGGTTTTCTTCTCTCCTCGCTTTATAGTTTATCTCCTTACCCGTTGGTGTTCCCTCTGTAGTTGAAGTTTTTGTATGCAAGGCAGTCTTTTGTTTTACCCCTTGTCTGTCTCGTTTGTCTTATACTGTTTGTAGGCAGTTACCTACCCATTCCCTGTGGTGGTAATCAGGGTCCTTCTCAGGACTAGATTACAGTGGTCAGGGATCTACAGGAGACAGGGTTACGCTGGCGGCCTGGACCTCTGTACCATTAACAGTACCTCCAGGTAGAGGGATTAGACAGGACCCAGCTCAGGGTCAGCATAGACCCCGGTCCACCTCAATCCTGAGACAGCGTGACATTTTCACCGACCATACCAAAGATTCTCCCCAGCCACCATGGATCCAGTAGCCCATCTAGCTCAGCAGTTGCAGAGTTTGTCCATGGAGCTGACGGACGTTAAATCCAAGGTTTTGTACCCCCTGGAGCAAGCCAGATCTGAACCTAAAGTAGCTCTACCAGACAGGTTCACTGGAGGGCGGGACAAATTTTTTACTTTCCGGGAGGCATGTAAATTGTATTTTCGGCTGCGGCCTCGGTCGTCGGGGAGTGAAGATCAGAGGGTGGGAATTGTCATCTCGCTCTTAGAAGGGGACCCCCAGTCCTGGGCGTTCTCTCTCCCTCCGGGCTCCCCGGCTCTCCAGTCAGTGGATAGATTTTTTACAGCCCTGGGTCTGGTATATGATGACCCGGATCGGGTCTCCCTTGCTGAAACGAAGTTACGTAAGATACAGCAGGGAGATCGTCCGGCGGAGGAATTTTCTTCAGAGTTCCATAGGTGGGCCACGGACACTCAGTGGAATGACCGGCTCTTAGGAGCCAGTTTTGTCAAGGTTTATCTGACAAATTAAAAGATGTGTTGGCTCAGTATGACTCTCCCCCGTCACTGGAAGCCGCTATGGCCCTTGCTATTCGCATTGATAGACGGCTTCGGGAGAGGTGTGGGGTAACTCCGGCCCCTGTGATGACTCCACCTTCTACTAAAGCCCCTTATATGGAGGTTCCCCTGGTCAGTTCCGAGGAACCTATGCAGTTATGAGGGACATCATTCAGAGGGAAGGGATCGGCAGAGCGCCGCAAGACAAGAAGGTGTTTCTTCTGCGGAAGAAAGGGACATTTTATTGAGGGGTGTCCATCCCGTACTTTACTGAGCGAGAAGTCGTCGGAAAAACTATTAATCCCAGGTTGTGTGGTGGACGACAATCTGGGAGTATGTATTTCGTCCCCAAGTCCGTCTCAGTTTCTCGTACCGGCGGAGGTGGTGGTAGGTACGAGAACTGAGAGGATTTCTGTTCTTCTTGATAGTGGGGCCTGGGCTAATCTGGTGGACGCTCGGTTTGCCCAGGTTCAAGATATGCAACTGAGTGTATTAGCCAAACCTATTCCCATATTCTCTATTGACGCCAGGCCTCTCGGTCAAGGTAGTTTTTTTCAAGTCGTGCATAACATAGACCTTCGAGTGGGGGCAATACATAAAGAACTATTGTCTTGTTATGTGTTGGAGGGTCTTCCCACTCCTATTGTGTTGGGTCTTCCTTGGTTAACTAAGCATAATCCAGTTATTAATTGGCAATCCAGAGAGATAAGCCAGTGGGGTGAATTCTGCAATAAAAACTGCATGAACACGGTCATCGGTGCGGTCGTGCCTAGAACCTTACCTCCTTTTCTGGTGGACTTTGAGGATGTATTTTCAGAGAAAGGATGTCAAGAACTACCTCCTCATCGCACGTATGACTGTTCTATAAAATTGATCCCTGATGCCAAGTTACCTAAATCTAGGTTGTATAACCTTTCTGGTCCTGAGAGGCAGGCTATGAAGGATTATATTTCGGAAAGTCTGGCTAAGGGGCATATTAGACCTTCATCTTCCCCGGTGGCCGCGGGGTTCTTCTTTGTGAAGAAAAAAGATGGAGGCCTACGCCCTTGTCTGGATTTCCGTGAGCTTAATCGGATTACGGTCCGAGATCCGTATCCGCTCCCTCTTATTCCCGATCTCTTCAATCAGATTGTGGGCGCCAAATGGTTCTCTAAGTTGGATCTCAGGGGGGCGTATAATCTGATTAGGATGAAGGAGGGGGATGAGTGGAAGACGGCGTTTAACACTCCGGAGGGACATTATGAGAACCTTGTCATGCCATTCGGTCTGACTACTGCCCCGGCGGTGTTTCAACATTTTGTTAATGACATCTTTCGCCACCTAGTGGGACAGTTTGTTGTCATTTATCTGGATGACATCTTAATTTACTCGCCGGATCTTGTGTCTCATCAGGAGCATGTGAGACAGGTGTTGCAGATCTTGCGAGATAATAAACTGTACGCCAAATGGGAGAAGTGTGTATTCGCCGTACAGGAACTTCAGTTTTTAGGATTCCTGGTGTCAGCTTCCGGTTTCCGTATGGACCCTGGGAAAGTGAAGGCAGTGCTTGAGTGGGATCTGCCAGAGGATCTTAAGGCACTGCAGCGTTTCCTGAGGTTTGCTAACTACTACCGGAAATTTATTCGTAATTTCTCGTCCATTGTTAAACCTCTCACTGACATGACAAAAAAAGGGACGGATTTTTCAAGGTGGTCTGACAAAGCTTGTCAAGCATTTTCCTCCTTGAAAAAATGTTTTGCTTCGGCACCCATACTCATTCAACCGGATGCGTCACAACCGTTCATTGTGGAGGTAGACGCGTCTGACGTAGGGGTGGGTGCGGTATTATCTCAAGGTCCGTCCCCTGGTAAATGGCATCCGTGCGCTTTCTTCTCTAAAAAATTGTCGTCCGCTGAGAGGAATTATGATGTCGGCAATAGGGAACTCTTGGCCATTAAGTTGGCTTTTGAGGAGTGGCGTCATTTTTTGGAGGGGGCAGTCCACCCGGTCACCGTCATTACTGATCATAAGAACCTTCTATATTTAGAGTCTGCTAAACGTCTGAATCCCAGACAAGCTAGATGGTCGTTGTTTTTTTACCAGGTTTAATTTTGTCGTCACATATCGTCCTGGGTCAAAAAATGTAAAGGCAGATGCCTTATCTCGCAGTTTCCCTGGGGCCGGGAAGACGGATGACCCGGTTTCTATCCTTCAGGAGGGGGTATGGTGTCGGCTGTATGCTCTGAGCTTGAGGAGGAGGTATTGGAGGCTCAGGGGGACGCCCCTGTAGGACCTCCTGGGAGACTGTTTGTTCCAGATCAATTAAGACAAAAGGTAATTGAGGCACACCATAATTCTGCTTTGGCAGGACACCCAGGGAGTAAAGCAACTGTGGATCTCCTTTCACGCCAGTTTTGGTGGCCTAACTTAAATAAGGAGGTGGTAACTTTTGTCGCGTCCTGTGGGGTTTGTGCGCGCTCTAAGACCCCACATACCCGCCCGTCTGGGGCCCTCTTACCTTTGAAAATCCTGGAGCGTCCATGGACCCATCTGTCTATGCACTTCATTACGGACCTCCCGCCGTCTTCAGGTAAAACAGTCATACTTGTTGTAGTAGACAGGTTCAGCAAGATGGCACATTTTATTGCTCTTCCTGCTCTTCCTAATGCTAAAACTCTGGCGCAGGTGTTCATTGGGGAGATTGTGAGACTTCACGGGGTACCTTCCGATGTCGTGTCGGATCGTGGGTCTCAGTTTGTGTCCAAATTCTGGAAGGCATTTTGTACACGGCGGGGGATGCAGTTGTCATTTTCTTCGGCTTTTCATCCACAGACCAATGGTCAGACAGAGCGTCTGAATCAGAGCTTAGAGACATATCTCCGGTGTTTTGTCTCAGAGAACCAGGAGGACTGGGCTTATTTCTTGCCTCTGGCAGAGTTCGCTCATAACAATAGGCGAAGCGAGTCCACTGGTAAGTCCCATTTTTTGGGGCATATGGTTTTCACCCCAGTTTTGTACTTTCAATGGGGGGGGGTCTTCTGGGGTTCCTGAGGAGGAACGATTTTCGTCGTCACTTGCTTCAGTGTGGAGAGGAGTGCTGAATAATCTGAGTACTATGAGGAACCGATACAAACGTATGGCTGATAGGAGGAGAGTGTCTGGTCCGGACGGTGTGAACGATCTGGTATGGTTGTCTACTAGTGTTGAGCGATAGTGCTCGATATCTAAAAATATCGTATCGAAATTGTATCGCCGATAGCACTAAATATCGTCGATATCCGATTTCGATAGCGGAAGTCCCATGTAAGTCTATGGGAACAAAATATTGCAACAAAAAAAACCCTTTCTTACGTTGTAAACACAAAATATACACACATAGAATACATATATATATATATACATGTCATTGTGACATATATATACATATATTTATAGTTTATACACTTCTACATAGTAAAATAGACTCTGATTCAATTGCCGGGTAAAGCCGTGACATACCCCATAGAAGTCGACGGGCTCGGTGCCGAGTACCCCCAAAACCTCTGGCTCTGTGCGACTCAACTTGGGCGTCACGAACAGGATTCTGTAGCTCGCTATAAGCGAGTCCTGTGTGCCTGAATTGAACTGGTTTTGTGCTTGAGAATTGCTAAAATCATCAGAGAATGTATTTGCCATTTTTCCGCCATATCTGCGTCACGACGAGGCACTGGTGAAGAAGAAGGGGTGCTCTTCGTGGGTGTACACTCACTCAGTGGCGTGAAAACGATGGCTCTAAATGGTACTGCAATGAAAGATCGTGCCCCACAGCTCTTCAGTTCCGCCTCCTCATCCTCCTCAGTGTGTGGAAACTAACACGAAGGTCCCGCCTCCCTACAAAAGAGGGGCCCTCTCCAGATGCTAATGACACATGTGACTTGGCAGAGATGGCTAATGGACACGAGCAGAAGTGTGAAGGGATGGAGCAGTCAGAGCTCTCCCCCCACGGAAGCGACCCGATCGCCACGGAACCACCGTTGGGCACCCGGCTTGGAAACCCTCCTACGCTGCAAGAAGCGGCGGATACCCTAAGAGGCCTGGCCCGGCACCGGGAGGAGGTCGCCAGGATGGAAGCCAGCTGGCGTGCCTAAAACTAAACTTGGAGCGGCGCCAATCCCTCTTACCTGAAGTGTCTGTACCGGAAGGTGAGGCACCCGTTCTAGTAGATGAGTCCTTGCAATGTGATCCGGTTGACGTTGTCGCAGTGGAGGCACCCGTTCCTGCAAAAACCGCAGCACCGTCAGCACCCCAGATCCCGCTGTCTGCCCCCGTCGCTGAGACAGAAGAAGCGACACCCGTCCTCATGGAGGAGGCCGCGCAGGCACCAGAGCACTACCTGCCTGTACCGGAGCCCCGACTGTCATCTGATTTAGAGCCGTCTGCTTCCTCCGCAGGGGAGCGCCGCCAGGACTGGGGGGCGACAGGAGAGCTGCCGCAAACCGGACACTGTAAGCTGCAGTGGAGTGGTGGAGACATGGAGCTGCTGGTGGAGGAGAATTTCAACCGGCGTCAGGAGGAAGAGTGGAGACGTTGGGAGCGGGAAGCAGAGCGACAAAGGGAGCAGCGAGAAACCCTAAAACTTCGGCAACGTAACCTGGAGAAGGACCGGGCAGATAAGGACCGGATGAGAAAGGATAAAGGAACCCTGTGTGAGCCGCGGCGTAAGGGTGCAGTACGGAGCTTTAAATTGAAAGGTGGTTGGGGCTTCATCAAGGAGCCTGGACTTTATTTAGAAGTCTTTGTGAACCGGCGGGACGTGGAGGCTCACCTCCCAGAAGGACACCCGGGGAGGGACCTGTTGCCAGGAGACTTGGTGACTTACACCCGACACTGGGGTTACAATGGATGGTACGCCCTAAATGTTACCAGGTGCGACCCCTACTCCCCAGTGTGTCAGGAACCTGTGAGACCCTCGGAGCCTTCAGCCTCCCACATCCAGGCCTCTGCAAAAGTGCCCACCCCACGCCGTAAATCTCCCAAGCCTCCCTCAGTGGTCTCCTCAGCAGCCCCAGCTATGGACATGATAAGTATAGCTGGCCCGTACCCGGCGCCTGTTAGGCCCCCTGGGGTTCGTTCAGTCCGGGACATAGGGTTCCAGACCCGGAGGGAGATGAAAGAGGTGGCCACACAGACCCAGATAGCGGGTCACGACTTGACTGTACAGGCCACACGACGTCATCAGGTCCTGGTGGTCCTTGGTGCCTCGGATGTTTGGCAAGCATCAGAAGAGTACCAGGTGGTACCTGGAACACCCCTGCCAAAGAAGTATAAATAATCCGGACAGGGTCCCTGTATGTAAATAGTTAAATTGTTGATAAATAGTTAAATTGTTTATGTACCCGGACGGGTGAATGTTTATAAAAAAGTTTTTTAATTTAATAAAAAAAAAAAAAACACAGTTTTCATTACTTTTATTACAGTCTCATCCTGCGACGCCATCGATCTCCTGTAAAAAAATGAAAAAAAAAAAAAAGTATACCACCTGACCGACGCAGTCCATAGTAACGAGTGTCCCACGACGATCCAGCTCTGCTACATCAGAATCCCGGCGCAGCACAGCTGATTACCTGCTTCCCCGGCGGTGACGTCATCGGACTGACTGCTTTACGGCCGGGATTACCCAGCAGTCACTGCAGTTATCGCGAAAAACTGCATGTGACCGCCAGGGAGAAGATAATGGCGGCCATCAAGCAGTCCAGGACGTGACTGCCGGAGATCTTCTGCCAGGTAAGTGCCACTGACTCCTGACAGACCCGACCGACGGACACTCACAGTGACAGTGACAAATCCGATTCCGGTATTCGATAAGACGAAAATATCGAAACGAATTATCGAAAGGCCGATAGAGCTAATATCGGCCGATAGCCGATATTTGCATTATCGTATCGCTCAACACTATTGTCTACCAAGAATATTAAACTTAAGGTTCCCTCCTGGAAACTGGGTCCCAGGTTCATCGGGCCATACAGGATCAGTTCTATAATTAATCCGGTGGCATTCCTCTTGACCTCCCTCCTACGTTTAAAATTCACAATGTGTTCCACAAATCGTTGCTTAAGAGGTATGTGGCACCAGTAATACCATCACCTTTACCTCCTCCTCCTGTAGTGGTCAATGGTAACTTGGAGTTTCAAGTGTCGAAAATCATTGATTCACGTCGGAATCGCCGGTCCCTTCAGTACTTGGTTCATTGGAAGGGTTATGGTCCTGAGGAGAGGACATGGGTTTCTGCGTCGGATATTAACGCAGACCGATTAATTCGGGCCTTCCACACAACTCACCCAGATAAACCTGGCCCTGAGGGTCCGGAGGCCCCTCGTAGAAGGGGGGGTACTGTCACGGGTGTGTCGCCACGAAGATCGTCGCGATTTCACACCCTGACTTCTCACAGCTGAGTTGTTGGTGCTTTGTGTTTGTTGGCAGTGAGGGAGTTAATTCTTCCTCTCTCGTTGCTAGACTAGGCCCAGCCTCGCCGGCTGCAGTTAATGATGCACTAATGAGCTTCCTTTAAATATCTGACAGTCTGTTGAGGAAGTGTCGGTGAAAGCATTTACTCAGACCAGCAGAGCGGATCGTATTGAGAGATCTAAAGCTAAGAGTACCTGTGTGGTTTTTCTTCTCTCCTCGCTTTATAGTTTATCTCCTTACCCGTTGGTGTTCCCTCTGTAGTTGAAGTTTTTGTATGCAAGGCAGTCTTTTGTTTTACCCCTTGTCTGTCTCGTTTGTCTTATACTGTTTGTAGGCAGTTACCTACCCATTCCCTGTGGTGGTAATCAGGGTCCTTCTCAGGACTAGATTACAGTGGTCAGGGATCTACAGGAGACAGGGTTACGCTGGCGGCCTGGACCTCTGTACCATTAACAGTACCTCCAGGTAGAGGGATTAGACAGGACCCCAGCTCAGGGTCAGCATAGACCCCGGTCCACCTCAATCCTGAGACAGCGTGACAGAGGCGTCACCACAGTAGAAACATAACCCATTGCGTTTTCGAAACTCATGACGCTGTGCCCCAGAATCCACTCTATCACACTGCATGGGTTCAGAAGCTGGTTCACAAGGCAACACTATTCCACGCATACCTCTACGCTCACGCAAACGTCTGTCAATTTGAATTGCTAATGACATAGAATCATTGAGACCAGAGGGAGCAGGGAAACCCACCATAACATCTTTTACATTCTCTGACAGACCCTTCCGAAAAAGGGCTGCCAAAGCATCATCATTCCATTTGGTCAGGACTGCCCACTTACGAAATTTCTGACAGTATAACTCAGCGTCCTCAAGCCCCTGATTTAATGCCAACAAGGTTTTTTCAGCTTGATCAGTGACATTAGGTTCATCGTACAATAACCCCAAAGCCAGAAAAAATGCATCGACATTACTCAAAACAGGGTCCCCAGGTGTCAGGGAAAAAGCCCAATCCTGAGGATCGCCGCGCAGGAGAGAGATGACAATTTGAACCTGCTGTGCTGCGTTCCCTGAGGACTTAGGTTTTAAGGCAAAAAAACAACTTACAGTTATTTTTGAAATTCAGAAATTTAGCTCGATCCCCCAAAAATAAATCTGGCATGGGGATCCTAGGTTCCACAACCGGCAACCTAGCAAGATAGTTAGCAATACTCCGAACTTCAGTGGCAAGCTGATCCACACGGCCAGACAACTGTGCAAGCTCCATTGAGAGAAAAAAAAAATCCTTTTTTCAGGGAAAAAAAAATGCAACAAACAGAAAAAAAAAAATCTCTGACAACTCTGACAACTTTTTTTTTTTTAACACTATTTTTCCCTTCTGTGAGTACCATATAATTTTCAGTTTGGCCGGTGATACTGTTATGTTTTGGTAGCTGAGGAGAGCAGGCAAAAACGGCAATACACCAGAGAGGTTGCAATCTACTGGATTGCAGTACCCTGACTAACCACCACAACTAAAGGCAGCCGTGGAGCATACCTACGTTGGTCCTAGACGCCTCGTCACAGCCTGAGAAGCTAACTACACCTAAAGATAGAAAGAGGAAAACTATCTGCCCCGGAGCAGATCCCCAAAGAACATAGGAAGCCCCCAAACATGTAATGGCGGTTAGACAAGAGGAAATACAAACACAGACAGAAAATAGTATGAGCAAACGCAGGGGCCCAATCTTCCTTGACAGAAAAGGATAGGAAGGACACTTACTGCAATCCCAAAAAACCCTAAAAAGTACCAACTCTACTAATTACAAAAACACCTGAGATCACACGACCTCTACCACCTAAATTAGTTCTCTGGTGTAACAAAACTAAGCCGCAGCCACTGAAAAAACTGGAAAAGGCAAATGAACAAATAACAGAGGCTCAGATAAACTGAGAGGAGCACAAGCCCCCCGGAGGGGACCTGGCTGACCTCCACAAGAGTGCAGGAAACAATGCAAAAAAGCAAGCACAGAAATAAAAACAGAAAATGTCTTATCTGAGAGCAGGAGAAGAGGCAAGATTCAGCAGGCTTCCAAGTGAACCAGGAACAACAGCAGTTAGACAAGAACAATTGATCACCGGCAACCCTGATGGGAGGGAACCTCCCTTATAGGACCAGTCTGTAACTCCTCATTGCCAATCTTCACTAAATGGTTCAGCACTGTCAGCAACCACCAGAGGGACTTCTGCTCAGAACTCATCTCCAACACATTCACAACAACGGCCATTTGGAGATTAGAGGGAGAGTAGATATGGACCAAGTGGACCTCAAAGGAAGGGAGGATAAGGGAGGGTGGGGGTTGGATAGGGTTGAAGGAGCAGTTATTAGAAAGAAGGAATCCCACGCTTCCACCATGTCTGTTGCAAGAGCGAGGAGTGTGGGTGAAGTGGAGGCCACCGTAACTCAGTGGAGCAGGGGAGGCAGTGTCAGGGGGCATCAGCCAGGTCTCAGTGAGGACCAGGAAGGAGAGGTTGCGGGAAGTAAAGAGATCGTGGATCACGTAGAGCTTGCTGCAGACGGAGCGGGCGTTCCAGAGTGCTCCAGAGAGAGGAAGCTGGGGAGTAGGGGTCAGTGGCACAGGTTTTAAGTGTGAGGGATTGCTGTAGTTTCTCTACTGTGAGAAGTATAGGGGTGGGGATTAGTGGGATGTATGAGGTAGGGGGGGCCAGGATTGGGGGATTTGTTGCCAGCAGTGAGAAGAAGCAGAGAAAGAGAAAGCAGATGGGTGAAGGAGAGTGACCAGCTTACGTTATATTTTAGTGGGAGAGGTCTGAGGTTAAGAAGCAGGTCTGCAGATGAGGCGATGTAGGGGGGTAAGAGAGAGGGGGAGACAGTTATTTGGTTTGAGCTTGCAGGGGTTTGGGGATAGCGAAGGAGAGTGAAGATTAGTGGAGCAAAAACGGTGAGGGTATATGTAAGCATGTTAAAGAGCAGGGTAAGAAGAGGAAGGGAAGTAAAATTAGAAGACAGTGATTATTTTTACCTTCTGACCGATTTCTGGACTATTTCTGGTATATTTCTGATCTAACACTTCAAAGATGTCATACTTAAAATTATGTCGTATCTGACCAAGGTCATATCTGACCTGCTCCATTCAACTTATACCATTCAAATGTCCAAGAAATTAAGCCAGGTGGGAGAGAGAGAGAGGGGAGGAGAAAGGAGCAGGAGAACAGTTCACAGCAGGGAGCAATTAACAGATTGCAGTTAATAGAACATTTGCCTAGCATCAAAGCTGAAGATACACAGATTAAGATGGAGGGATAGGCCTAGGAGTGAGGATCACAGACATATCAATATGCATTCAGTAAATCTGAAGTATGCTACATGGAATTAAAATTTGGGCCCTGTATTGTTCAACATCTTTATCAATGATTTAGATGAAGGAATTGAGGGTAAACTGATCAAATTTGCTGATGACACAAAGCTAGGAGGGGTAGCTAATACTAGAGAAGAGAGAGGGATTCAAAAAGATATACATAAACTGGAGCAGTGGGCAGCAACTAACAGAATGGATTTTAACAGGGAAAAATGCAAAGTACTACATCTGGGCAATAAAAATGAAAAAAGCATATACAAAATGGGAGGAATAGGGCTAAGTAACAGCACATGTGAAAAAGACTTGGGTATACTAATTGATCACAGACTTAACATGAGTCAACAGTGTGATGCAGCAGCAAAAAAGGCAAATGCAATTCTAGGATGTATCAACAGAAGCATACAGTCTAGATCACGTGAGGTCTTATTGCCCTCTACTCCTCTTTGGTCAGACCTCACTGGAATACTGTGTCCAGTTTTGGGCACCACATTTTAAAAAAGACATCAACAAACTGGAGCAAGTTCAGAGAAGAGCCACCAGAATGGTGACCGGTCTGCAAACCATGTCCTATGAGGAACGGTTGCAGGATTTGGGAATGTTTAGCTTGCAAAAAAGAAGACTGAGAGGAGACTTAATAGCTGTCTACAAATATCTCAAGGGCTGTCACATTGTAGAAGGATCATCTTTATTCTCATTTGCACAAGGAAAGACTAGAAGCAATGGGATGAAACTGAATGGGAGGAGACACAGATTAGATATTAGAAAAAACTTTTTGACAGTTAGGGTGATCAATGAGTGGAACAGGCTGCCACAAGAGGTGGTGAGTTCTCCTTCAATGGAAGTCTTCAAACAGAGGCTGGATAGACATCTGTCTGGGGTGATTTAGAGAATCCTGCTTTGAGCAGGGGGTTGGACCAGAAGGCCCAGGAGGTCCCTTCCAACTCTACCATTCTATGATTCTATGATTCTATGAAAATCAGGGAAAAAGCAGCAGCGTACCAGTTAAAACAGAAAAAGAGGAGTACATAGGATTCTGGGGTGCAGTGGGTATTCTGGATTGAGAGATGGTTCAGACGTACCAGTTAAAACAGAAAAAGAGGAGTACATAAGATTCTGGGGTGCAGTGGGTATTCTGGATTGAGAGATGGTTCAGACATCCAGTTAAAACAGAAAAAGAGGAGTACATAGGATTCTGGGGTGCAGTGGGTATTCTGGATTGAGAGATGGTTCAGACGTACCAGTTAAAACAGAAAAAGAGGAGTACATAGGATTCTGGGGTGCAGTGGGTATTCTGAATTGAGAGATGGTTCAGACGTACCAGTTAAAACAGAAAAAGAGGAGTACATAGGATTCTGGGGTGCAGTGGGTATTCTGGATTGAGAGATGGTTCAGACGTACCAGTTAAAACAGAAAATGTTTTCACTCTTTGTTTTTCACTCTTTTCACTTTAAATTTTTCACTCTTTGTTTCATGGCAGCCATTTGGTAAATTCAAAAAAGTTCATTTTTTTTCTCATTAATGTACACTCTTCATCCCATATTGACTGAAAAAAACAGAAATGTAGAAATTTTTGCAAATTTATTAAAAAAGAAAAACTGAAATAACACATGGTTATAAGTATTCAGACCCTTTACTCAGACACTCATATTTAAGTCACATGCTGTCCATTTCCTTGAGATGGTTCTACTCCTTCATTGGAATCCAGCTGTGTTTAATTAAATTGATAGGACTTTATTTGTAAAGGAACACACCTGTCTATATAAGACCTCACAGCTCACAGTGCATGTCAGACCAAATGAGAATCAGGAGTTCAATGGAACTGGCCAAGGAGCTCAGAGACAGAATTGTGGCAAGGCACAGATCTGGCCAAGGTTACAAAAGAAGTTCTACAGTACTCAAGGTTCCTAAAAGCACAGTGGCCTCCATAATCCTTAAATGGAAGAAGTTTGGGATCACCAGAAGTCTTCCTAGACCTGGCCATCCAGCCAAACTGAGCAATCGTGGGAGAAGAGCCTTGGTGAGAGAGGTAAAGAAAAACCCCAACATCACTGTGACTGAGCTCCACAGATGCAGTAGGGAATTGGGAGAAAGTTCCACAAAGTCAATTATCACTGCAGCCCTCCACCAGTCGGGCCTTTGTGTCAGAATGGCCCAACGGAAGCCTCTCCTCAGTGCTAGACATATGAAAGCCTGCATAGAGTTTGTTAAAAAACACTTGAAGGACTCCCAGACTATGAGAAATAAGATTCTCTGGTCTGATGAGATGAAGATAGAACTTTTTGGTGATAATTCTAAGCGGTGTGGAGAAAACCAGGCATTGCTCATCACCTGCCCAATACAATCCCAACAGTGAAACATGGTGGTGGCAGAATCATGCTTTGGGGATGTTTTTCAGCTGCAGGGACAGGATGACTGGTTGCAATTGAAGGAAACATGAATGCAGCCAAGTACAGAGATATCCTGGATGAAAACCTCTTCCAGAGTGCTCTGGACCTCAGACTTGGCCAAAGGTTCACCTTCCAACAAGACAATGACCCTAAGCACACAGCTAAAATAACAAAGGAATGGCTTCAGAACAACTCTATGACCATTCTTGACTGGCCCAGCCCAAGCCCTGACCTAAACCCAATTGAGCATCTCTGGAGAGACCTGAAAATGGCTGTCCACCAACGTTCACCATCCAACAAGACAAAACTGGAGAGGATCTGCAAGGAAGAATGGCAAAGGATCCCCAAATCCAGGTGTGAAAAACTTGTTGATTATTCCCAAGAAGACTCATGGCTGTACTAGCTCCAAAAGGTGCTTCTACTCAATACTGAGCAAAGGGTCTGAATACTTATGACCATGTGATATTTCAGTTTTTCTTTTTTAATAAATTTGCAAAAATTTCTACATTTCTGTTTTTTTCAGTCAAGATGGGGTGCAGAGTGTACATTAATGAGGAAAAAAATGAACTTTTTTGAATTTACCAAATGGCTGCAATGAAACAGAGTGAAAAATTTAAAGGGGTCTGAATACTTTCCGTACCCACTGTAGCTATGTTTTTTGTTCAATTCAAAAAATAAACACAAATCAGAAACCAGATGGAGTTATTACAGTCAACAGAGCTCTTCAGCTTCAGTTTGAATTCATTTGGTAACAGATCTGTTTTTCCTTGAGTTCCTATTCTCTGTTCGTAGAATGCAGCAGAAAAGCAGGACTGAAAATGTAGGTGTAAACACAGCCTTAAATTGTCCTAGTTTCTAATACATAAAGGATAAAATTTGTCAAGGCTGATGTTTTGTCCGCCAGTCTTGAACCTAGAGGATTGTCAGCTGGAGTAAGGCACACCAAATGTATTAATTAATCTGATGCATTCTTGGGCTGCATCTGTGCCAGAATATGAAATCTATACCAGATGAGCTTAGCTCTAGGCATTTATTTAGAAGGGTTGGGATCAATGCAAAAAGACAAAAAGTCACAAAATTCTGAACAAAATAGCACCCATGTCAACATTTGTAGGAAAGGAAAAGTACGGGTGATTAGGGCGCTCAGGCCAAGACAGACACTAATAAAAGAGAGATAACTCTTCAGGTTTTTTTTTACCGGCGCTTTACTGACGACCTGTTTTTAACCTGGTCCGGGACTACTGAAGAGATCTCTCTTCATTGCTAATCTGAACCTGAACCCGTGGGGGCTTTATTTTACCTCCACTATATTAGAGATGGGTGTACAATTCTTAGATCTCTATATTCAAAAAGGTGATGGTGGAATTGCGCACTCCTCGACCCACTTTAAAACAGTTGACGTAAACAGTTATCTCACTTTTAATAGTGGTCACTTACCAAGTTGGATCCTAAATGTGCCATATGGGCAGTACTGGCGCATTAGGAAAAATTGCAGCCTGGAATCTGATTTTCTTAAGGAATCTAAAATCCTTAAAGAAAGGTTAAAAAATAAAGGATACCCCAAGAAGCTTTTAGAGCAGTGGTTCTCAACCTTTCTAATGCCGTGACCCCGCAATACAGTTCCTCATGTTGCGGTGACCCCCAAACCAAAAAATAATTACAGTCCTCCATACAATATTATGGGCACCACATAGTCCTCCATACAGTATTATGGGCCAAATATAATGCTCCATAAAGAATACTGGTCCCCATATAATGCTCCATACAAAATATGGAGCTCTCCTCTGCACTGTTCTGCGTTCTGCACTGTTACGGCTCAGGAAAGGGCACTGTGGAAAGACTCCCCATTATCATCATCATTGCCTCCCCATCATCATTTCCTCCCCATCATCATTATCATTGCCTCCCCATCATCATCATCATTGTCTGCCCATCATCATTGGCTCCCCATCATCATCATTGCCTGCCCATCATCATTGGCTTCCCATCATCATCGCCTCCCCATCATCATCATTGCCTTCCATCATCATTGGCTCCCATCATCATCACCATCATCATTGGCTCCCCATCATCATCATCATTGCCTGCCCATCATCATTGGCTCCGCATCATCATCGCCTCCCCATCATCATCGCCTCCCCATCATCATCATCATCGCCTGCCCATCATCATTGGCTCCCATCATCATGATCATTGCCTGCTCATCATCATTGGCTCCCCATCATCATCGCCTCCCCATCATCATCATCATTGCCTGTCCATCATCATCGCTCCCCATCATCATCATCTTTGCCTGCCCATCATCATTGGCTCCCCATCATCATCGTTGCCTCCTCACCACCATCACTGCCTCCCCCCATCACCATCACACATACAGCACCACATACAGACAGCACCGCAGCACTCTCTCACATACACACACGCAGGCAGACACACACACACACACTGATACACACAGACACATACACCTCACATCTCACCTGTCCGGCGCCCGCGCTCTCTGCCACAGCCGGCCGCTGAATGATGACGTAATCCAGCGGCGCTACTGTGACAGGAAGTGCGGGCGCCCTGCAGGCGCCCCCTGGAGCCCGGCGCTACGGAGGAACGGGGAGAGGTAAGTATTGCGCCGCCTGCTCAGGCCGGGTCTCCCCTCTCCCCGCACAGTGGACTCACCGACCCGCCGCTCAGCTCCGGAGGGTCCCGGGCCGCTGCACTGTGACTCCGTGGGAGGAGGAATTGCTGCTGCTGCCACACCGCCCCACACATGTGCTGCCTGGGGCGGACCGCCCGCGCCCTACGCCCGCCCATGCTACGCCCCTGCTATGCCACTGGGCTAAAGCCATCAGAAATATGCTGTATATATGGCTCCGCTCCCATCCTGTATATATGGCTCTGCTCCCCCTCCCATCCTGTATACATGCCTCCGCTCCCATCCTCCCATCCTGTATATATGGCTCCGCTCCCCCCTCCCATCCTGTATACATGGCTCCGCTCCCCCCTCATATCCTGTATACATGGCTCCGCTCCCCCCTCCCATCCTGTATACATGGCTCCACTCCACCCTCCCATCCTGTATATATGGCTCCGCTCCCACCCTCCCATCCTATATACATGGCTCCGCTCCCCCCTCCCATCCTGTATACATGGCTCCGCTCCCCCCTCCCATCCTATATACATGGCTCCACTCCACCCTCCCATCCTGTATACATGGCTCCGCTCCACCCTCCCATCCTGTATATATGGCTCCGCTCCCACCCTCCCATCCTGTATACATGGCTCCGCTCCCACCCTCCCATCCTGTATACATGGCTCCGCTCCCACCCTCCCATCCTGTATACATGGCTCCGCTCCCACCCTCCCATCCTATATACATGGCTCCGCTCCCACCCTCCCATCCTGTACAGATGGCTCCGCTCCCACCCTCCCATCCTGTATACATGGCTCCGCTCCCACCCTCCCATCCTGTATAGATGGCTCCGCTCCCACCCTCCCATCCTGTATAGATGGCTCCGCTCCCACCCTCCCATCCTATATACATGGCTCTGCTCCCATCCTTCCATCCTATATACATGGCTCCGCTCCCACCCTCCCCATCTTCCCATCCTGTATATATGGCTCCGCTCCTCCCTCCCATCCTGTATACATGGCTCCGCTCCCACCCTCCCATCCTGTATATATGGCTCCGCTCCCCCCTCCCATCCTGTATACATGGCTCCGCTCCCCCCTCCCATCCTGTATACATGGCTCCGCTCCCACCCTCCCATCCTATATACATGGCTCCGCTCCCACCCTCTCATCCTGTATATATGGCTCCGCTCCCCCTCCCATCCTGTATACATGGCTCTGCTCCACCCTTCCATCCTATATACATGGCTCCGCTCCCATCCTCCCATCCTGTATATATGGCTCCGCTCCCCCTCCCATCCTGTATACATGGCTCTGCTCCACCCTCCCATCCTATATACATGGCTCCGCTCCCACCCTCCCATCCTATATACATGGCTCCGCTCCCATCCTCCCATCCTGTATATATGGCTCCGCTCCCCTCCCATCCTGTATACATGGCTCTGCTCCCCCGTCCTCCCCATCATACTTACCGTCCTCGCTCCGTCTCTGCAGGTCCTTGCATCCCTGTCGGCCGCATCAGCTTCCTCCTGTGCGCAGCGATGACATAATACCGCTCATTAAGGACATGAATATGGACGCCACGCCTATGGGAGTGGTGTCACGTCCATATTCATTACCTTAATGAGCGGTACTACGTTACCGCACTGCCAGGAGGAAGCTGCTGCGGCCGACAGGGAGGCAGCGACGGAAGGTAAGTATGGATGTCTAATGAAGCCGGCGGTTGCAGCTGTCACTACAGTGCTGCAGCCACCGGCTCCTTTAAGCGACCCCTGTGTTTTGGTCGTTCGATCCCCGCGGGGGTCGCGACCCACAGGTTGAGAACAGCTGTTTTAGAGGATGCCTTTAATAGGGTTAAAAGGGAAACTCAGGAGTCTTGTCTGGAAAAAATGGATGCCAATAAATCTGGAAGGACTGTTAATACCAGCAGAGCTAAACTTAGCCTGATTACAACTTACAATCAGTCAACTAGAACACTGACAAAACTGCTGAACAAATATTGGTTCATCCTTAAAACGGTCCAATCCTAGTGAAACACCTCCCAGGAAAGCCTAATATCATTTATAGAAAAAATCTTTCCCTAAAATATTTGGTTGCGCCTAGCCTTACTTCTCTACAAATCAAACAAAGCACATCTACGGGCAGCATAACCACAGCAGGTTAGTGTAATCTGTTCTCAAACCTTCTCAACTTGACCATCGGGTATCACACCAGAAGCGCCCCCTCCTTTTCCTATTTTGTTTTTCCTATATTCAGTGCGGAAGCATTTTGCTCTTGCTATAAAACATAGGACTTTTTTTTTATTTATGTTTTTTTTCTTTTTGCTATGTTATGTTTTAAATAAAAGTGCATAGTTTTGTATACTTCCTATTACTTACCTTTGATAAAAATTTGCTGATACTCTCATGTGCAGACAGCATGCACGTTTAGTTCATTTGTGATGCAGAAACACACTAAAATCACCTATGTTATTTTACCGGAGAATTTTCCTCACCTCACTCAAATCTACGCATACTGGCCACAAGAGAAATTGACATGTGGCAGAATTAAAAAATGTACCGCAGGTCAGTTTATGCATCGTTAAAGAGAAAAAAGGCACAATGGGCATAAGAGATGAAATATCATTCACTTTGCTGGAACTGTAAACAACTGCATTTTTTGGGACAATAAAAATATGCAGCATTAAAAATCACCAAAAAATGCATTGTGTGAACTTATCCTAAAAGAGTATTAGACAACTTATGTAATTAAAGTGATCCTGTGAGGTTTTCCATGCCCAACAACCCAGCGGCATTCACCTATGCAAATTCCCTGACTATCTACCCTTGTATAACGTTATTAAGTGAAAACAAGGATTCAAAAACATTTATAATGAACCATTTGCTATGCTAATAAGGGCTTTGACTAGTTGATGGGGCGTTAGTTATCCCAGACTAGTCAGCCCTTTTTCTATGTTATCACATCCCTGTGGGCATGATATCATAATTTTCAGTAGCTGGTGTCATCGCCGCTCATGCAAATCTAGTGCATGATGTGCTTTACCAAAAAGCTCTATCTTGGTCTCATCTGTCCACAAGATGCTGTCCCAGAAGGATTTTGGCTTCTCATATAGCATTTTTATGTCAGCAGTGGAGTACTCTTGGGTCTCCTGACTAGAGTTGAGCGATACTTTCCGATATCCAAAAGTATCGGAATCGGAATGGTATCGCCGATACACAAAAAATATCGGCGATACCCGATACCGATACCGGAAGTCCCATGTAAGTCTATGGGAACAAAATATCGAAATAAAAAAAACCCCATTCTTGCCTTGTAGGTTAATTGTACATGAAGGAAAACAACAAAGAGTAATGTAGAATGTATTGGGGGAGGTTGAGGAGACATTAAAGGCATAGATGTTTAACCCAATCCAATGGAATAGCATTAATTTTTTTTTTTTAGGAAATACGTTCGGATTGACGAAGAAATTGACAATGTTGTTAACCTTTTTTCTATTTTGTCAAATATGTCTGTTTCACAACTTCCATGCTCTTCACCTTTTTAACTTTTCACACACTTTCTCCTTCATAATCTTCAGCAGCATCATCTTTCTCATCAAATTATTCTTCATCTTCACCTTCTTAATCTTCTAAAACTTCTTGCTATTCATCTTTTTGTTAACATTACTTATATTGTTCTTATTAAACAGTTATTATTCTTCATATTCTACTTCTTCATCTTCTTCCTATTCATCCTTTTCATCATATTCTTATTTGTGACAGACATTCCTGTACTTGTAATCTGTAAAACTCTGAATTTTCATCCTTCCGTTCTTGCTGTCACGAAAGATTTTAATTACAACAGTATTTGTCCGCGTTCAGTTTAGCCTGCAGCAGCATCAGGCATTTTCCAGGGGCACCACGAGGAGGAACGGACTCACCCCCATACACTGCTTAGTCTTCTTCTGCTTAGAATTTAGAGCATATATTTTGCTCTTCATTTTGGTCTTATACTTAATGTTCTTCTGCTTTTTGATCTTCTGCTTATTGTTCTTCTGTCTCTTGTTCTGTATCTTGTAGTTTGTCTTAACCTTCTTTGTCCTGTTGGTGATGGTACAAAAGCCAATGGAAGTAACGAGGACCAGCTGACTGTGCTGGAACCCGGAGGGTCAGCAGAAGGAAAAGAGCCAATGGCACAACCGAGGACCAGCTGACGTTACTGGGACAGGGTTACTAAGCAGGAGGTACCTGTGCTCCAAAGCACTACCAAGGACCAGCAGACGTTGCTGGAACTCGGATACCGACATGGAGGCACCTAGGCTAAAGGCACTGCGGAGAACCAGCTGACGGTACTGGAACCCGGATGGGTAGCAGAAGGTACAAGAGCCAATGAAAGTAACGAGGACCAGCTGACTGTGCTGGAACCCGGAGGGTCAGCAGAAGGAAAAGAGCCAATGGCACAACCGAGGACCAGCTGACGTTACTGGGACAGGGTTACTAAGCAGGAGGTACCTGTGCTCCAAAGCACTACCAAGGACCAGCAGACGTTGCTGGAACTCGGATACCGACATGGAGGCACCTAGGCCAAAGGCACTGCGGAGAACCAGCTGACGGTACTGGAACCCGGATGGGTAGCAGAAGGTACAAGAGCCAATGAAAGTAACGAGGACCAGCTGACTGTGCTGGAACCCGGAGGGTCAGCAGAAGGAAAAGAGCCAATGGCACAACCGAGGACCAGCTGACGTTACTGGGACAGGGTTACTAAGCAGGAGGTACCTGTGCTCCAAAGCACTACCAAGGACCAGCAGACGTTGCTGGAACTCGGATACCGACATGGAGGCACCTAGGCCAAAGGCACTGCGGAGAACCAGCTGACGGTACTGGAACCCGGATGGGTAGCAGAAGGTACAAGAGCCAATGAAAGTAACGAGGACCAGCTGACTGTGCTGGAACCGGAGGGTCAGCAGAAGGAAAAGAGCCAATGGCACAACCGAGGACCAGCTGACGTTACTGGGACAGGGTTACTAAGCAGGAGGTACCTGTGCTCCAAAGCACTACCAAGGACCAGCAGACGTTGCTGGAACTCGGATACCGACATGGAGGCACCTAGGCCAAAGGTACTGCGGAGAACCAGCTGACGGTACTGGAACCCGGATGGGTAGCAGAAGGTACCCATGGAAATTAAAGTTGAGGCAGCAGGACTGTTTGCCGTTCACACAGCAGGGGAACAGCTGACATTACTGAACCCCAGTAACACGGGAGCAAGTGTAGACTGTGCTAACAGCACTTCCGAGAAACAACTGGCGGTGTTGTAACCCAGGGATGAGAAGAGAACAGGGTGGAGGCAGCAGGACTTTTTGCCGTTCACACAGCAGGGGAACAGCTGACATTACTGAACCCCAGTAACACGGGAGCAAGTGTAGACTGTGCTAACAGCACTTCCGAGAAACAACTGGCGGTGTTGTAACCCAGGGATGAGAAGAGAACAGGGTGGAGGCAGCAGGACTTTTTGCCGTTCACACAGCAGGGGAACAGCTGACATTACTGAACCCCAGTAACACAGGAGCAAGTGTAGACTGTGCTAACAGCACTTCCGAGAAACAACTGGCGGTGTTGTAACCCAGGGATGAGAAGAGAACAGGGTGGAGGCAGCAGGACTTTTTGCCGTTCACCACAGCAGGGGAACAGCTGACATTACTGAACCCCAGTAACACGGGAGCAAGTGTAGACTGTGCTAACAGCACTTCCGAGAAACAACTGGCGGTGTTGTAACCCAGGGATGAGAAGAGAACAGGGTGGAGGCAGCAGGACTTTTTGCCGTTCACACAGCAGGGGAACAGCTGACATTACTGAACCCCAGTAACACGGGAGCAAGTGTAGACTGTGCTAACAGCACTTCCGAGAAACAACTGGCGGTGTTGTAACCCAGGGATGAGAAGAGAACAGGGTGGAGGCAGCAGGACTTTTTTGCCGTTCACACAGCAGGGGAACAGCTGACATTACTGAACCCCAGTAACACGGGAGCAAGTGTAGACTGTGCTAACAGCACTTCCGAGAAACAACTGGCGGTGTTGTAACCCAGGGATGAGAAGAGAACAGGGTGGAGGCAGCAGGACTTTTTGCCGTTCACACAGCAGGGGAACAGCTGACATTACTGAACCCCAGTAACACAGGAGCAAGTGTAGACTGTGCTAACAGCACTTCCGAGAAACAACTGGCGGTGTTGTAACCCAGGGATGAGAAGAGAACAGGGTGGAGGCAGCAGGACTTTTTGCCGTTCACACAGCAGGGGAACAGCTGACATTACTGAACCCAGTAACACAGGAGCAAGTGTAGACTGTGCTAACAGCACTTCCGAGAAACAACTGGCGGTGTTGTAACCCAGGGATGAGAAGAGAACAGGGTGGAGGCAGCAGGACTGTTTGCCGTTCACACAGCAGGGGAACAGCTGACATTACTGAACCCCAGTAACACAGGAGCAAGTGTAGACTGTGCTAACAGCACTTCCGAAAACAACTGGCGGTGTTGTAACCCAGGGATGAGAAGAGAACAGGGTGGAGGCAGCAGGACTTTTTGCCGTTCACACAGCAGGGGAACAGCTGACATTACTGAACCCCAGTAACACAGGAGCAAGTGTAGACTGTGCTAACAGCACTTCCGAGAAACAACTGGCGGTGTTGTAACCCAGGGATGAGAAGAGAACAGGGTGGAGGCAGCAGGACTTTTTGCCGTTCACACAGCAGGGGAACAGCTGACATTACTGAACCCCAGTAAACGGGAGCAAGTGTAGACTGTGCTAACAGCACTTCCGAGAAACAACTGGCGGTGTTGTAACCCAGGGATGAGAAGAGAACAGGGTGGAGGCAGCAGGACTTTTTGCCGTTCACACAGCAGGGGAACAGCTGACATTACTGAACCCCAGTAAACAGGAGCAAGTGTAGACTGTGCTAACAGCACTTCCGAGAAACAACTGGCGGGGTGTAACCCAGGGATAAAAAGGGAACAGGGTGGAGGCAGCGGACTTTTTGCCGTTCACACAGGCAGGGGAACACTGACATTACTGAACCCCAGTAACACAGGAGCAAGTGTAGACTGTGCTAACAGCCACTTCGAGAAACAACTGGCGGTGTTGTAACCCAGGGATGAGAAGAGAACAGGGTGGAGGCAGCAGGACTTTTTGCCGTTCACACAGCAGGGGAACAGCTGACATTACTGAACCCCAGTAACACGGGAGCAAGTGTAGACTGTGCTAACAACACTTCCGAGAAACAACTGGCGGTGTTGTAACCCAGGGATGAAAGAGAACAGGGTGGAGGCAGCAGGACTTTTTGCCGTTCACACAGCAGGGGAACAGCTGACATTACTGAACCCCAGTAACACAGGAGCAAGTGTAGACTGTGCTAACAGCACTTTCCGAGAAACAACTGGCGGGTGTTGTAACCCAGGGATGAGAAGAGAACAGGGTGGAGGCAGCAGGACTTTTTGCCGTTCACACAGCAGGGAACAGCTGACATTACTGAACCCCAGAACACAGGAGCAAGTGTAGACTGTGCTAACAGCACTTCCGAGAAACAACTGGCGGTGTTGTAACCCAGGGATGAGAAGAGAACAGGGTGGAGGCAGCAGACTTTTTGCTGTTCACACAGCAGGGGAACAGCTGACATTACTGAACCCCAGTAACACAGGAGCAAGTGTAGACTGTGCTAACAGCACTTCCGAGAAACAACTGGCGGTGTTGTAACCCAGGGATGAGAAGAGAACAGGGTGGAGGCAGCAGGACTTTTTTGCGTTCACACACAGGGAACAGCTGACATTACTGAACCCCAGTAACACAGGACAAGTGTAGACTGTGCTAACAGCACTTCCAAGCAACAACTGGCAGTGTTGGAGACCAGGGTCAAGGAGGATGTTTTAAATACTAGATGAAGTATTTTCCTTGTTACGTGTCAATTAAAAATGTCTATACTCCAAACAAGAGAAATATAACCTTTATACCATAAGATGATGATTTTAACTTTAAAAAAATATATGTAAATTAATAATTGACAAACATAAACGCATACATTAACATGTTGAAAAGCAATGCAAACCCACAATAAAAATAGGTTAAATAATCTGCTATACGGTTTTAAATAAAAGCATACAAGTACATATCAGAATCCTTAATGATGGATAAGTAACAGTATGTACACCATTTTCATTTGCTGAATAATATCACTAAAAGTTTTTAAAAATATCTAAAATTTCCATCATGTAATACTGATAAAATGTGCCAATCATTTATATTAACAAAAAAAACCTTTAAAAAGTGCATAGTGAAAACAGCTATTTATGCCTGACTGTGGACTTGCAAGCATGACAACGGATAGATAAGGTATATATAGATGACACTGCATAGCCACAGATGGTGAATGGCGATGTAATACGTACCTCAATAAAGTGTGTGTTACTAAGTACTACATCCTTATTTTTATATAGCTTTCTAAAAGGGTACGTGCATGTATGCTTGCGCCTTTGTTTGGACGCACAGACTGGCTTCCTGCTGTGACGCGTTGGGTTATTGGAGCGTCTGTGCGTCTTATGACGCAGACTAACATTCACGGTGCGCATCGTTCATCATCGCAAGCGTACCGACAACACAAAGGCATTGTCATGACTGCTTTACTCAGTAAAACATGCACCTATGATGAAACATACACGCATGTGCCCTATTACATAACAAGCTACAAGAAAAATGCGTGTGAGGTGTGACACAGCTGTTTTGTTAAGGTACAGTATTATATCGACATTGTACAGGTGTCGCTATTCAGTCTGATAAATAGATATCATTCACCTATTCTATCAGTTGTCGTTCTTTCAGCACCACTTACAGGTATATATTTTGCTATTGTGACTATGCACTATTGACTTTACCAAGGTAATGCATGATTTTTGTTAGCGATTATCTGTTTACATGAAGGACCTTTATGATATGGGCTGTTAACTTTCTAATCAATATGTATTTTTTAAAATGACACAAATATAAGTAATGTTGAAGAGGACTATTCCTACATGCATTGTTTGCACAATATTACAGGTGTACATCACGCCCTTAATCAACATTGGATATTATATTTACTTTATGCTTTTATTTCAAAGGCAAGAACACGAAGTATAACCTTCGCACTGCAGCAGTTGTCAAAGTTCAACCCACATATGCACTTCCAACATTGCAGTATTTGAGTCATCATGATGTGAGTTGGATTTGTCTAAGCTATGGAGTGACAAGGTTGACCATCAGTATCCTATAGCATAAGTAGGCTTTTGTGTTTGCATTTGTTTTCGACATGTGCATATCTGTAATAATATGTCACAATTATTTTGTTACAGATTTGTGACAAAGACAAATCATTTTATGGTTTGAAAGTTGACGTTTCAAATGTTTACAGCTTAGAAATCATGGTGTAGCCTCATATCTATGTGTAGCACTAGACACTTTGAGATGTCATGTTTTTTTCACCATGATTAGGTAGCTAGCAGTAATTTTTGCCGGACACACAGCAGGGAACAGCAGGCGTTACTGAACCCCACAAACACATCAGCGATTGTTTTCATCTGTGCATCTAACACTTCTGAGCAGCAACTGGCGCTGTTGAAGCCCAGGGTCAAGGAGGGTGTAGGCAGAGGCCTAGTATGAGACGTTTGAAAGTTGAAGTTGTAGTTAGCAGCAGTAATTTTTGCCAGACACACAGCAGGGGAACAGCAGGCGTTACTGAACCCCACAAACACATCAGCGATTGTTTTCATCTGTGCATCTAACACTTCTGAGCAGCAACTGGCGCTGTTGAAGCCCAGGGTCAAGGAGGGTGTAGGCAGAGGCCTAGTATGAGACGTTTGAAGTTGAAGTTGTAGTTAGCAGCAGTAATTTTTGCCAGACACACAGCAGGGGAACAGCAGGCGTTACTGAACCCCACAAACACATCAGCGATTGTTTTCATCTGTGCATCTAACACTTCTGAGCAGCAACTGGCGCTGTTGAAGCCCAGGGTCAAGGAGGGTGTAGGCAGAGGCCTATATGAGACGTTTGAAGTTGAATGTTGTAGTTAGCAGCAGTAATTTTTGCCAGACACACAGCAGGGGAACAGCAGGCGTTACTGAACCCCACAAACACATCAGCGATTGTTTTCATCTGTGCATCTAACACTTCTGAGCAGAAACTGGCGCTGTTGAAGTCAGGGTCAAGGAGGGTGTAGGCAGAGGCCTAGTATGAGACGTTTGAAGTTGAAGTTGTAGTTAGCAGCAGTAATTTTTGCCAGACACACAGCAGGGGAACAGCAGGCGTTACTGAACCCCACAAACACATCAGCGATTGTTTTCATCTGTGCATCTAACACTTCTGAGCAGCAACTGGCGCTGTTGAAGCCCAGGGTCAGGAGGGTGTAGGCATAAAATATTGAGTTATTGCCTTGTTACGTGCCATTGCAAATGTATTGTACTTCAAACAAGAATAAATGAAGTTTTACTACAACAATAAAATGATAAATTTCAATTACAAGAATAGAAAAATATTTATACTTGACAGTCCTCTGTGGTTGATAACGTTTAATGGCTAACTGAAAATATGGTAACAAATTCAAAGCTTTCGAGACTACCAGGTGTCTTCATCAGGCTAAGAGTAAAGCCAAAAATGAAGAATCACATTTTCTACACACAACAGGACACAGGAATAGCTAAGACAAGTGAGGGAGGGACAAGTGAGGGAGACCGGCAACAAAAAGGAGAACAAGGATGAATTATCAGCGCCACACAATCACAGATAAATTAATGAATTTACCTGTGGCAAAAGACTTTTGTATGCCCGTCATAGCATCATGGATATGGAATTACTGGTATTAAAATATAAACTTCAAATATGAAGAAACGTACAAAGGTTTCAGATATATGCTCATCATGACCTTTGACACTGTTAGTGATGGAATGAATAGATCACATGGATTTATGTCATTCTATATCAATTAAGGAATCTGCGTCTTATGCCCTTCCAGGGTCATGAAAACCCAAAAAAATACGCCAATGAGAGGGCAATCAAACTTTCTATCCTTATCTAGGAACTGTTCCAATATTTATGTTCATCCCTGTGAGATAATGACAGTTCTGATACACGTCACTTACTTGTCTTACCTATTGCACTATCCTGTGTCCTGTTTGTGTATAGAAATATGTGATGCTTAATTTTTTTAGTTAGTCTTTCCCTGATGAAGAGACGTGAGTAGCCTTGAAAGCTTGCAATTTGTTTCCATCTTTTCAGTTATCCATTAAAAGGTATCAACCACTGCTGACTCTGAAGTCTAAATATTTTTCTATCTACTGGCTAACACGGTACAAAGATACACATGTTTTCTAATTTCAAGAAGGAAAAATAAAGAAAATACAAATATAAACGCATATATGCACATGCCAAAAATAAATGGAACAACACAACACCCAAAAAATTGGTAACAAAATATAGTGTTGTAAATTTAAGAATAAAAGTCCATTTTTTTTTTTATGAATAATGCTTAAGGAACGCTATGTTTAAACCATAACATAGTGAAGACAATGGATTTTGTAATAGTCACTCATCATCATCATCGCAAATTTTATGTGACAGTCACAGACATTTCAATTATTTAAGTTCATAAAATCGTAACTTTCTATAGCATGTATGACATGTCCAGCATGGACTCATCAATGTGATTGATGACACAATAATGTACAATAAAAAATAACCATTTAAAAAAACATTAGGCATTGTTTGTCACAATTTAAGTGTGTGCCTGCAAGTGTAGGTGAAACAAAGGCTACGGATAGCAAAGGTATATTCTATGTCTGTATCAGACAGTGGACAGCCTCTGATGGGTAATGCCGATGTTATACTGTACGTCAATAAAGTCTGCGGCTGGAAATCATGCATTTTTTGCTTGTAGAGTGTTGAAGAGGGTAAAAGAATGTCTGGTTGCGCAAAGCTTTATCCGTCAACACTACCTTCCTACTGTCACGCGTAGGGTAGGTAGCGTGTGGCAATTAGCTGACTATCAAATGTGAGGTTAGGCTGCGTTATTGCGCACTAGGGGATGCAAAAAAAAATACAGCAGTAATAATTTAATGTGTAATACTCCACCTATGACAAACAAAAAAATTACGTTCCCTCTTTAACAATGTACAAGACTAACAAGCCTAATGGTTGACGCTGACTTAATTGAGATACAGTATTACATCAACATTGTCCATGAGTAAACTATGCACTGTGATACCTATATACCAGTATTAATTTATATCTCTTGTGTTTTCAACAGCACTTGCAGGTATAACTACCTATTGTCAGTATGCATGATGCACTTTCTAGATGTAATAATTTATTATTGGACATTATTACCATGTTTACATGCTGGCCATTTCATATATGGTGTTTGAAGTTACAGTTGGCATCAGTATGTGTATTTTATAATGTCTGTCATAAATAAAACTCGTGATGATGATGATTGAGGATTTAATGATTCGTACATCCATTGACTGCATTATCTTACAGGTACAGATAAAGTTCCTTAAAAAGCATTAATTCATAAGTCTGAAATGTACTTTTATGCATTAATTTCAAAATGTGAAGAGTAGACTATGTTTTATTTTTGTTTACCATTTCTAATAGACATGTGCGAATATGCGCTGTGTGACAAATTATTATTTGTCCATATTTGTCATAAAAATTTATCATTCTAGGCCTGCAAAACTTCACAATTTCATGTTTTCAGCATAACAAGCAGGGTGACGGCTCTTCCCTATTTGGAGCATGTTGGTCATGTGTTTTTCTGTCCATGTGTCGGGAACAGGAGACTTCTTGCCGTTCACACAGCAGGGGGAACAGCTGGCGTTACTGAACCCCACTAACAGTAGAGCTTGTGTTTTGTTCTGTGGACACGACACTTCTGAGCAGCAACTGGCAGTGTTGGAGCCCAGGGAGTAGAGTTCAGGTGGTAGAAAGATGAACATAACAGGAGACATGGATAACGTTGCGAACCATGTTATTTAATCTGAAAACGGACAGACAAATTCTGCCGAGATCCATGCCTTGTTCATTTTCAGAAAAGTAAGCCGGTCTACATTATCGGAGGATAGTCGCATGCGACGGTCTGTTAGTACACCACCTGCAGCACTAAAGACGTGCTCCGATAATACACTGGCAGCAGGGCAAGCCAGCACCTCCAATGCATACTGGCTAAGCTTCGGCCATGTATCCAGCTTAGAGACCCAAAACTTGAATGGGGAAGAGCCATCTGGGAGTACACTGAGAGGCAAAGCCAAGTAGTCTGTCACCATCTGACGGATACGTTGCCTCCCGCTGACTGGAGCCCTCTCGGATGGTGTAGACATTTGTGGCGCTGCCACAAAACTTTGCCACATTTTTAACATACTGGTCTTTCCCTGTGCAGAGGCACTGCGTGTGCTCCCTCTTGTTGCAGAGCTCTCTACACTGCCTCGACGCACAGAGCTGCTTTGTAAAGCAGTAGCAGCAGCAGTGCTCTCGGCAGTAAGGTAGAACATTAGGGATTGCACCAGTGTGTCTTGGTACTCCCCGCATTTTACGCTCCCCGGTTCAACGGTGTGATGAGGCTTTTTGACGTTGTCCCGGTAGCGAGGGTCTAGGAGGGTGTACACCCAATAATCAGACGTCGTGAGAATGTGGGCGATGCGGCGGTCGTTTCTTAGGCACTGCAGCATGAAATCAACCATGTGCTGCAGACTCCCAACTGGCAAAGAAACGCTGTCCTCTGCAAGAGCGTTATCTCTGCCTGCTCTGCATCACCCCACCCTCGCTCTACATACTGACTAGAGCGTTGTGTACCTCCCTCTGGAGCGATGTCTTCCTCCTCCATTGACTCCTCCTCTCATCCTCCTCACAAAGTGAGCCCTGCCCAGCCCTTTGTGAGGAACCACGTTGCACTGACTTTCCAGAAGGTGATGGAATTTGTGACTCCTCATCCTCCACCTCTTCCAAAACCTCATCCCTTATTGCTTGCAGTGTTTTTTGAAGCAGGCAGATAAGGGGGACAGTCAGGCTGACTAGTGCATCATCTGCACTCGCCATCCGCGTTGACTCTCAAACGCACGCAAAACGTGGCACATGTCCTTCATAGTGGCCCACTCATTAATGGTGAAGTGTGGACGGCGCAAATTGCGTGTTGATTGCGCCTGATGCAGCTGATACTCCATAACTGCTGGCTGCTGCTCACACAACCGCTCCAACATATGTAACGTTGAATTCCACCTGGTGGATACGTCACATATGATGCGATGTTCAGGAAGGCGCAATCTGCGTTGCAGAGCTGCAATGCGCGATCTGGCCATGCTGGAACGTCGCAAGTGAGCGCACTCTAGGGACCTTGTGCAGCAGTGCATCAAGATCCGGATAGTCCCTCAAAAAACTCTGCACGACCAAGTTGAGCACATGTGCCAGACATGGTATGTGAGTGAGGTTGCCAAGGCCCAGAGCTGCCACCAGATTTCGGCCATTGTCACACACTACCAAGCCTGGCTGGAGATTCGCTGGCAAAAACCACACGTCGCTCTCCTGCTTGATGGCATTCCAGACCTCCTGCGCTGTGTGGCTTCGATTCCCCATGGGAATTAATTTCAGAACGGCCTGTTGCCGTTTGGCCACGGCTGTGCTCATATCGGTCGCATCAGGTAAGCGTCCACGGGTCCATGTGGAGGTAACCGTGACGGCTCCTGCAGCGATGATTCTGAGGAACTGGAGTAGGAGGAGGAGTCAATGTGGACAGACTTGATTCCGGCAATCCTTGGAGTTGGCAGAACACGTACAGCGCCACTCGCAAGATCTGTACCCGGCTCCACAACATTCACCCAATGGGCAGTGAGTGAAAGGTATCGTCCCTGGCCATGGGTACTGGTCCACGCATCGGTGGTCAGGTGGACCTTGCTACTGACGGCGTTTAGTAGCGCATGTTTATTTTTGCCTCAACATGCTTTTGCAGACCAGGGACGGCTTGCCTGCTGAAATAAAATCGGCTGGGCACATTGTATTGTGGGACTGCCAATGCCATTAATTCACGGAAACTGTCAGTCTCCACCAGCCTGAATGACAGCATTTCAAGGGACAGGAGTTTTGCAATGCCAGCATTCAGAGCCTGTGCTCGTGGATGGTTTGCCGAGTATGGCCGTCTTTTATCCATGCCTGTGCTACCGATGGCTGTTTTGTGGCCTGGGTGTGTGAGGATGACAGGGAACTTGCAGCTGTGGGTGGAATAACACTGTGTCTCTGGACAACAGTGACAGAGGTTCTTCCATGGCGATCCTTTGAGGAAGCCGAACCAGCTGTGTGTGAACTGGAGGAAGAGGCTCCAACACGAGCTGAAGATGTAGGTGCTGCTGTAGGTTGGCCTACATCTCCAGTGTGTCTTTGTAACTCAACAAAGTGCTTTGACCGCACATGTTTCCACATATTTGTTGTATTAAGGTTACTGACACTTTTACCTCTTTTAATTTTTTGATTACACAGCTTGCATTTTACATAGCAAATATCATCTGCAACTGTATCAAAAAAGGACCACGCAGAGCAAGTCCTGGGAGCGCCCGGTTTGGCTGTTGGAAGAGAACTGCTCCGAACGGGTGCCAAACTGGAGGCTACAGGCAAGCGAGTCTGCAGCCTACCTCTCCCTACTGTTTGGACCGTTGGTGCAATCTCTTCCTCAGAGCTGCTCCCACCACCTTCCTGTTCCTCACGCCATGTTGGGTCTTGGACCTCATCATCTCCACCACTACCCTCTTCCAACACCTGCTGTTGTTGGGTGGTCTGGCCAGCACCATGCTCAACAGAAACTGGCAACTGAGTCTCATCATCATCAGATGCGTTCTGCGGTGTGCTGACCATCGGCACTGGCTCACCCGCCTCTTCAGATTCAGAGAGACACAGCTGTTGCGCATCACTGCATACTGCCTCTTCTTCACATTCCAGAATGCTGCTTGGCTGGGCCCCTGTTTCCAAGCCAACAGATTCTGAGAACAGAAGCAGAGACTCAGCTGGCTCCTGTACAGAGCTCTCTGACTGCCTGGGCAATTTGGCAGGCGGTGAAGAGACTGATGGTTGTTCAACAGTGCTGTGGTCCTGAGAGGAGGTGGAAGCTATTGAAGTCGATGCATTGGCTGCCATCCAACCAACAACGGCTTCAATTTGTTCTTCACGCAGCAGGGGGGTACGCTGAGCTCCTACAAAAGTGCGCATAAAGGAACGCTCACGGGGAAAACTGGTGGATGCTGTGTCACTGGGTGCGGCAGCAGCCACAGAATCCCCACGTCCTCTCCCTGCTGCAAATCCACGGCCTCGACCACGACCACGTGCCTTACTCACTGACTTCTTCATCTTGGTAGATTGATAAAGAAAGTCAGAAAAGTTAAGGCCTAAGTGTGGTTATTCCTCACAGACTACAGTGAACCCTGCAGACAACTGTTCAGTATCTGTGAAAGGCCCCTTTGTGTACTTCTATAGTGTTTGCAACCAATGTATTGTATACGGATGGAAGCGCGTCACACTAATAGATTAGATTTTTTTCCACTAAAATGGAGCAGCACCAATTAGAGAAAAATGTGAAGGATGAGGCAGTGACACACGCTCAGCAGACTACAACCGGCAGTGGTTGAAGAACAAACTGGAGCGTAATCTGCACTCACAAAATGAAAAGCTCACAGACTACAGTGAACACTGAAACACAACTGTTCTGTAGCTGTTAAAGGCCCCTTTGTGTACTTCTATAGTGTTTGCAACCAATGTATTGTATACGGATGGAAGCGCGTCACACTAATAGATTAGATTTTTTTCAACTAAAATGGAGCAGCACCAATTAGAGAAAAATGTGAAGGATGAGGCAGTGACACACGCTCAGCAGACTACAACCGGCAGTGGTTGAAGAACAAACTGGAGCGTAATCTGCACTCACAAAATGAAAAGCTCACAGACTACAGTGAACACTGAAACACAACTGTTCTGTAGCTGTTAAAGGCCCCTTTGTGTACTTCTATAGTGTTTGCAACCAATGTATTGTATACGGATGGAAGCGCGTCACACTAATAGATTAGATTTTTTTCAACTAAAATGGAGCAGCACCAATTAGAGAAAAATGTGAAGGATGAGGCAGTGACACACGCTCAGCAGACTACAACCGGCAGTGGTTGAAGTACAAACTGGAGCGTAATCTGCACTCACAAAATGAAAAGCTCACAGACTACAGTGAACACTGAAACACAACTGTTCTGTAGCTGTTAAAGGCCCCTTTGTGTACTTCTATAGTGTTTGCAACCAATGTATTGTATACGGATGGAAGCGCGTCACACTAATAGATTAGATTTTTTTTCCACTAAAATGGAGCAGCACCAATTAGAGAAAAATGTGAAGGATGAGGCAGTGACACACGCTCAGCAGACTACAACCGGCAGTGGTTGAAGTACAAACTGGAGCGTAATCTGCACTCACAAAATGAAAAGCTCACAGACTACAGTGAACACTGAAACACAACTGTTCTGTAGCTGTTAAAGGCCCCTTTGTGTACTTCTATAGTGTTTGCAACCAATGTATTGTATACGGATGGAAGCGCGTCACACTAATAGATTAGATTTTTTTCCACTAAAATGGAGCAGCACCAATTAGAGAAAAATGTGAAGGATGAGGCAGTGACACACGCTCAGCAGACTACAACCGGCAGTGGTTGAAGAACAAACTGGAGCGTAATCTGCACTCACAAAATGAAAAGCTCACAGACTACAGTGAACACTGAAACACAACTGTTCTGTAGCTGTTAAAGGCCCCTTGTGTACTTCTATAGTGTTTGCAACCAATGTATTGTATACGGATGGAAGCGCGTCACACTAATAGATTAGATTTTTTTCCACTAAAATGGAGCAGCACCAATTAGAGAAAAATGTGAAGGATGAGGCAGTGACACACGCTCAGCAGACTACAACCAGCAGTGGTTGAAGAACTAACTGGAGCGTGATCTGCACTCAAAAAATCAAAACCTCACAGACTGCAGTGAACACTGAAACACAACTATTCACTATCTGTGAAAAGCTCCTTTCTGTACTTCTATAGTGTTTGCAACCAATGTATTGTATACGGATGGAAGCACGTCACACTAATAGATTTGATTTTTTTCTAATATAATGGAGCTGCACCAATTCCACTAAATAAAATAAAAAAAAAAAAGAGTCAGTGACACGTGCAGATGCCTACAAACAGCGGTGGATGCAGAGCAAACTGCAGCGTCACCTGCACTGTCACACACACACCTTGCACAGAGCTGTTAAAACAACACTGGCAAAATGAAGCTTTACACAGCGGTTGGTAAACTAGCCTGCCTCAAGCACAGTAGTACACAAAATCGCAATATCTAACTGTCCCTCAGAGTCAGCACAGCAGCGTTCTGTCCCTAACTGAGTTCACAGCACAGTGACGCTAAAATGGCTGCGGCGCCTTTTATAGTGCATTCTGACATCATTTCAGCAGCCAATCACAGCCATGCCATTAGTTAAGATGACCGCAGCATTACAGGATGTGCCCACACTTCGTAGGATTCCTCATTGGCTGACTAAAATCACATTGCCTCTCAAAGAATTATGGGAACTTCCGATTCCGGTATACGATATTGAAAAAGTATCGGAATTAAGTATCGGAATTCCGATAACGCGAATATCGGCCGATACCCGATACTTGCGGTATCGGAATGCTCAACACTACTCCTGACAGATAGTTTGCGGTGACACTGATGCACTCTAAGCTTGCAATACAGCTTGAATTTCTTTGGAACTTGATTGGGGTTGGTTATCCATCATCTGGACCAACCTGCCTTGCAACCTTTCATCACTTTTTCTCTGCCATCCATGTCCAGGGAGATTAGCTATAATGATGGGTTGTAACGTAATTATGTTGTTCACCATGGACAAAGGAACATCAAGATCTCTGGAGATGGACTTGTAACCTTGAGATTGTTGATATTTTTCAACAAATTTGGATCTCAAGTCATCAGCCAGTTCTTTTTTCCTCATTCTATTCTCCACACTTAGTGTGGCACACACAAAGACACAATGCAAAGATTGAGTCAACTTCTTTCCTTTTTATCTGGTTTCAGGTGTGATTTTCATATTGTCCACACCGGTTACTTGCCACAGGTGAATTTGAATGAGCATCACATACTTGAAACAAAGTATTTTATACTCACAATTTTGGAAAGGTGCCAACAATTTTGTCCTGACCATTTTGGGGTTTTGAGTGAAATGATGTCCAATTTGCAATTTTTATCTTTTTTTGTGTGTTTTTCCAATACACACAAAGGAAATAAACAAGTGTATAACAAAAGATGTGTAATTACAATAATTTTCTGGGAGAAATACCTAATTTCCTGGAAATCACTTTTGGCCATTACTTAATATATCTTATCTAGCCATCTATCTACACTCTATCTATCTACCTATCTATCTACACTCTATCTATCTACCTATCTATCTACACTCTATCTATCTATCTATCTATCTATCTATCTACCTATCTATCTACACTCTATCTATCTATCTATCTATCTATCTATCTATCTATCTATCTATCTATCTATCTATCTATCTATCTATCTATCCCTTTGCACATTTTTAACACTCAAACATCTGTCATTTCTATTCCAGTACGTGTCACACTGATGACGTACACGGACGACACACACGTACGGCACATGAATGACGCACATGGACACACATAACACCGGTACGTGTGAAGGAGGCCTAACATATTTAGGGAGTTGTTCCAAATCTATCCTGATACATCCACCATTTTAATAAATAGATTTAAGTTTGTGTTTTTTTTTCACTAAATACTAAAGGCATACATATTATAACACTAGTAAATTTTTCCCAAGGATTTTTAGGAAGCAGTGTTGGCTCTATGCATAAAGAGACTTTAGAACACAACTACCATATGGAGTCAATAAACATTATAACAGGGGTTTGCAATTGCCAACTGAAATTCAGGGCAAGTACTGATTTGACTTTTTTTTAGGTTAAGTTCCCACAATTATTTTTTTGGGTGAGTTTGTGATGCTGCATATTTTCACTGCACAAAAAATGGAGGGTCTTACAGTTCCAGCAAAGTGGATGGGATTTATAGAAATCTCATGCCCACTGGGTTTTTTCATATGCAGTGAAAAGTGACCTTCAGAGTGCATATGAAATTGGCAATATTTCAATTTCTGTTGTGGACACGCTGAGTTTTAGGCTGTGGTTCCACGGTCCGGAACAACAGCGCATTTGACGGAGCGGAAATTCCGCTCCGTCCTAAGCCCCGCCCCCTTTTTGATGCGCGCTCATTCCGGAAGTGTTCCGGACACCTCCGGAACACATCCGGAAAGAACGCAGGGCTGCATAGCCCTGTGTTATTTCCGTTGCGGCGACGCAGCGTCGCCGCAACGGGCTAGGACATGCTGCGGTCTGAAAAGACGCGCCGCATGTCCGGAAACGCAGGTCTTCCGCCTGCGTGTTTTACAGCATAGTGGAGACGGGATTTCTTGAAATTCCCTCCACTATGCTGTAACATCTGGACGCTGCGTGTTTGACGCTGCGCCAACGCACAGCGTCAAACACGCAGCTAATCCGGAATGTTTCCTGACCATGGAAACATACCCTTATATGCGGGCTTTTCCCATAGAATTGCACAAGAGATGGAAAATCCGCAGGTAAAAAGGGCATATGCGTTTTTAGTGCATTTCCACTGCAGAAACTAATGTAATCCCAGAACCTGGAAGTAGCAATAACAAAGCAACTTTATTTAAAACAATACATACCCAAAAGAGTCAAAAACTGCAGCATTGAAAACATAATAAAAACCCATGTAAACAAATACTCAAAAACACTGAAAAAACTCAAGTAACCTAATATAGCTAATTGGTTCAGAAATGCTGCAGAAGATATGCAAGATCAAAAACTCACCACACGTGCTCATCGAGGAAACCTAACCTTAGCAAAGATTTCCAGTTCATAACAGCAATTTTTGTTAAAAGCAAGATATCAAAAAATTATGCAATGGTTTTCTGTGCAATTCTTTCTAGGGGTGGGCAATTAATTTTCTCATGGGGGCACATGAGGAATGAGGATTGCTCTTGAGGGACAAACCAAACTGCAGAACGTAATTAAGCTCACTATTAATTTTATAAGTAGAAAATAACTTTAAATAAAATAAAGTATATGTACCTCCTGCACTAGTGATATTCTGCACAGTGCCTTGTGTACCCTGCCAGTTCTGTGACAAATAATGTCATGTGACAGCTGCTGCAATCAGCATATGCTGGTTTGGTGGTGGGTGACACAGGGATCAGAGTGCCTAAATGGTGCAGGTTAAAGACAAAAGTATACTTTTTTTAGTTTGATAATGTGGTCTGGGGGCTGGATTGGCTATCTGGCAATTCTGACAAATGCCAGAAGGGCCACATTGCCTGCTATGCTGTTTACAGTATCAGCGTCCTCATGACTCCGATACTATTAACAGTTGTGACGTAGCACAGAGCCGAGGGCTGTGGGCTTTCCTTCTATCTGGAGCCTTCCGTAGGCCAGGCATGTAGGGGACGTCGTAGGTGTTGTGTAGTCACTGTATCGTGCCACCAGCGACAAGTGCGAGACCGGATGGGAGAGATATACACCGCGAAGGATGAGGTGTCTATATTAGGTGAGCATAAGGGTTTTTTATTTTTGGGTGGCTGTGTAACAAGGTGGCACGGGGTGGTAGTTATGGCCGAGTTCCCTTAAAGCTACAGTCCACAAAAAGAGTCCACTAAGCCATTGGTCAGTGAGCACCCCGGTCCCCCCTTGTACATAAAAATAGGCCGGACAAACACAATCCCAGGAACGTCTTGCAATTCAACAGAGAGAACAACTTTAATAATGGAGATGAATAAAGTACCAACACTGGCTTCCAGTTCTCTCCCTAGCTTCGTCCACGGCCAAACCCACAACAGCCACAGTGGCCGAAAGAGGCAGTAGTCCTTACGCTGGAATTCCCTTTGGCATGGCCCTTACTGAGTCCTGGGGCCCGTGTTGCTGTCCTTAAGTCCAGGGCAACAGACTCTATCCCCTCCGGGGTCTGGCAATGTCCGTGTTGCTGTCTTTAGGTCCAGGGCAACAGATTCTATCCCCTCCTGGGGTCTGGCAATGCCCCGGATGTTGCTACACACCTGCCCAGGGCAAACGTGCCCAGGCTACTAACTGGAAGCAGCAGCTTCCTGACACCTTTTTTCTGCTGCTGGCCCAACCCACATCTTTAACTCTCAACTGTCCCTAACCTAGTTCTATACAGAGGCAATTAAAGAGGAACTTCCCACAATACACAATATAGACATAATGCAGTGTAATACAACAGTAGTATAACATATTTACACGAGGTGCGCTATACATATTAGGAACACATATATTACAGTAAAGTCCCATGACACATAACATAAAAGGGGCCGCATAGGTCCCTTGTGTGGGAGGGAGCAAACAAGGGTTTCCACCACCTCCTTATAGCTGTGTGGGGCCATAATACTATATAAGGGGCTGTGGCTTAGGTGGCAGCTGTTCAGACAGTGGGGGTTGATTTTCTTGGTGTATGACAGGGTTGAGTGGTAAGCGGTGATATTCACACTGTAATAAGTGCAGACATGCACACAGTGATGTGAGCATCTCAGCTGTCAGGCGCACACTGTGTGCATTATATTGTGTGCACCTGACCCTTGTTTCTGCTTGTCTATGCAGGTCAGGCGCATACTGTTTCAGAACCTCAAGCACCACCCAATAGCACTGCCACAGTATTTGATTTTTATTTCTATGGTTGTCCCTGTCTGCAGGCTGGACATCCAAACAGCTGGATGTGGTCCGTGGCCGTACTTTGCCTTAAGGTACTGCCACACTAAACAATCCCGCTAGCGATCACAATAACGACGCATACTAATGCGATCGCTAGCGGGATTGTTTCTATATCGCTAAATGCGGCCACATTTAGCGATATAGTTAACAACGCTATCGCCGTTAGCGATCTTCTTAACGACTTTAGCGGTACAAAAGTACCGCTAAATCGCTAAGAAAAGGTGCCACACAGCGATAAGATACTTACCCAGCGGGAGCGCCGACGAGAAAATAGGGTCCGGAACGATTCCAGCGACGAGCGAGATCACAGCAGGAAGCTCGTCGCTGGAAGCTGCCGCACTGAACAATATCGCTAACGGGATCGCTAAATAGTGACGTTTTTTAGCGATCCCGTTAGCGATATTGTTTAGTGTGGCATACCCTTAAGCCTACTCTATATGTCTTGTAAATATATTGAATAAGGCAGCAATCATTTATTCTATGAGCATATAAATATACAGATCATGGCCAGACTGTGTAAACACTTAAAAAAAGTAAAACAGCAAAGTTAGAAAACAAAAGAAATACTGTTACAAAAGGAAGGATGGAAAGACAGACACATCCTATTTACAGCATGTACAGTCTATTGTGTAGCAATGTCTGCTGCAAAAGACAAAGAAGAATGAAGTTTCTGCATGGCCGCAATTGTTCATTTTAATCATTGGTCAAGAATGTTCATTGATTTATGTTTTCCAGGCCACTATTCTACTAGCTAAATTGACAATTGACATACTGTAGGCTGTCAGCTGCGGAAAGATCCCTTCCTGTGATGGCCCCACAGACTGCATTCATATATTAGGAGGAATTGAACATAATAAATCTGTATTTTCCTAAAGCCCAGTAAAAATAACTTCCTGCTAAGTCATTTAACAGCACACATCATTTGCCGCATGATATATTGCTAGATAATAAATGTAACTGATGAGGAAGTGAACTCTCTAAATAAATAAGATATATATATATACTGTAAATATATATATATATATATATTTGCTTCAAATTCAATATATATATTTTTTCATACCCAGAGGCTAAAAATATGCCTGGCAGAATAGTGGCTCAATGATTTGCTTTAGTTTTCTGCAGTCCTGGGATTAAGTGTGCAAATTCCACGATATGCAAGGAATAAAGAGTTAGCAAGGCACTTGCTTTACGCTAAAATTCGCATTTTTTTAAGGAGTTTTTTGAACAGAAACTCTCCAAGGGTCTGTTCACACAGCGCCTAAATGAGCCACTGAGTTTTCCTAGACTGAGCCACTTCAGAAAGATGCTTGCAATGGTTTTCACCAGGCAGTTTCACAGCAGCTTCACTGTCATTCTTGTGGCGGCTCTATACTATTAAGTATAGAGAACAGGCGTCTCGAAGAATGAGCATGTCACTTCTCTTAACTGTTTCATGGTTTCCTAACCCTTAAACGATTAAAAGAAATGACATAAGATGGAAAATGTGCACAGCAATGTCATTTTACGGTGATTTTTCAGGCAGATTCGAGGTGGACTCTGCCTAATGAAGACAATGTGCGCACATATCCAAAATTTCTTCTTAAAAACTCTTTGAAAACTCTTCCAGTTTATTGCTATGGCTATGTGCCCACAAAGTCTTTTTGCTGATTTTTTGTAGAAGAAACTGAGCAGATACTCCAAGTTTTTGTGGCGTATTTAGATTTGGAGGAGGATTTTGAGATTTTCCCCTTAGTTTCTGCTCAGTTTTTGCTCAAAAAAGTCCTCACATTTCCATAGTCAGCTTCTGCTCTAAAAACTCTTTAAAAAAACTCAGAGTGCAGATAGCCTATGGCAAATGCACTTTGCTGTTCATATGAGGAGATTTCTGATTCTTTTTTCCTTATTAGGTTTAGAAAAACTCTTGGGGTCAAAAATGTGCATATCACTTCTTTGAAGCAGACATTGATAGAAACATCTCCAAACTAGGCACTGTTCAATCTAAAAGGCTGCAAAAAGATAAAAACTCTCCTGGGAAAAAACTCTTCAGGAAATGCTTCAACAATAAGAACACCTCCAAAATCTCTGAATGTTCCCAGGCGAAGTTGCTTCAGGAAAATACTGATCGTTTTTTTTGAGGTGGCTTCACAGTCTGTCTTGGAGGGCTCCACTGGTGGAAGCTTTCTCTCTATACTGTTAAGTTTAGACAGGGGTAGCATGTAAATTCTTGTAATGGCTTCAGAGTTTCCAAAACCAAAATAAGGTGGAACATGTTCATTTTATAAAACACTTTCAGAATGGGTGGGATCAGCCTGGAAAAGACGCATTGTGCACATACCCTGCGGCTTCACTTAGACATCTGTGAGTCACGAGTATGTTCTATCTGTGTTTTTCATTGAACTTGTACCCTTATAGTCCATGGGCTGTTCACACGATAGTACTTTCACAACATGTTTGTTTTTGATCCAAGCCATGGACCAAAATAACCCATACAAGTCTGTGTGGTCAGGGATTGAAGCGAACCTGTTAGCAGTTTTAGCCAATCTAAGATATGGCCACTGCCTTTCAGGGCTTATCTACAGCATTCTGCCTATAAAAGAATTGTCCATAGCAGACACCCCTCTAAGAACACAGTTTTCTTCAGTGTATATGAAGACCTTTCGGAATTCCTTATGTAAGTGCTGTACACCAGTGAAAGCAGGATGCGAGAACTTGTTCAGTCTAGATTTTGCCAAACTTGTTATCTTCCCATTTTTTCTCCATATACCCTCAGGCTATAGGTATATCTGGCTATAGTATGCAAAGATTTATTTTTTATCTTTCGCTTTACAAATACAGAGCAGATGTAGGAACACAGAGTCAGGCATCCAAGACATCTGCAACACACTTATTAAAGCCAAACATCCTATTACATCTCACGGGAATGTGTATGTGAATTAATAGATCACAGACTGATGCTTGAGACATTTTATTTTTGCCCCCTGTGGGGTTGGGACAAAGACATAAAAATATATAAGTGCTGCAGTTGTGTCTGTTCATTGAAGTAAAGTCATAAAAATGACTTCAATTGGCATACATAGTGCCATCAACTTTATTATAGGGATGGAAAGAAGCACTGCTGCAACATCCACTCGAACCTAAATTATGGCATGGCCAAATAACTTCATCAATTACTGGATTTCCACTTAGAAACCAATAGTAGCAGACTGTAAGTTTTTTATATTTGTATTTTAGAACTGTTCTTATATTCTACCTCCAATGGGCACTTCACTTGTTGGTCTGGGCTATGCATGTCATATTTAAAGGTGTTTTTTTAATTGATATACTTAAGGCCATTAATGGGGTTTTCCACTTTCATGGATCATAAACACTGTAAAATAAACAGACACAGCGTGTGATAGATAATGTCCAGGACAAAGGAAGAGAACTAGACAAGAAATAAAATCAATACTTTATTGAACAACGTAAATAAAAACAAATAAAATCAGAAAAGGTGCTCATAGAACAAAGGATGCAGTAAATGCCCATTCACACTGAGTGTAAGGGCTCATACTCACTTGCGGAAAATACGGACGAGTGCAATCCGAGAACAAATCGATTGCACTCTGACCAATGTTATTCAATGTGTTACATCTCACCTGCGATTTTTTTTCTCAGCTGAAATCGGACTGAGAAAAAAATCACAGCAGTCTGCGAATTGCTGCATATCTCGGACGAGACTCGCCAATGCAAGTCAATGATGGCGAGAAAAAAATCGCACGGTATACAGACCATCCGAATGCCGTCCATTTTTTACAGATACCTTACCATTCTGTGGCATAGAACACTGTAAATGGTCCTGTAAATGACTGTAGAAAAATAGTTGCAGAGAAAAAAAAACGCATTGCATACGCATGTCATACAGATGTCATACAGATGCTCTGTGAGAAAAATCGCATTGGACTCGCATGACACACATCCGTTTTTTCGGTCCAGATTACGGACCGTTTTTTTTCTTGCAAATAGGTATGAGCTCTGATAGTGGGACTACAACCGCGGTGTAAAGGTGGAAAGATTGTGGTAAGTCAAATAGTGGTTAGGTTACCCATACACATAATAATAACTTAGTATATGATGTAGTCCCAGTATGCAAGTTATAGCCAGCAGATAAGGAGCAATTAGTACAAGGTATTGCTTGTGGATCAAAGTAAGCTGTGAACCTGGCTGTGAATCTGGCAACAACTAAAGTGCCGCGTCCCTCCACCCTCCACCAAGCCATTAAACCTCTCAACGACATTTGACATACATTTACGTCATGGCCGCGAAGGGGATCCCACAAAATGATGTAAATTTACAGCACAGCGATCATGTGTGTACAGGAGCTGTGCCCACACGATCGCTGTCGGGAGCTTGACTTAAGTGAAAGCCAAGCCTTAGCTGTCACTACCAAGAGCGGTGTCAGCACTGCCCCAGGATATTTAGCCCCCTAAATGCCTCGATCGATAGCAATCACAATATTTAGAAGGCAGGAAGAGCCCACTCCCTCTCCCTGCCTTCTAAATGCTGTGATTGCTCCTCCCTCTTCCTCCAGATCAGAACGACTGCAACGTCATCGCGGGGGCCCGATCATTGCCATGGCTACCCGAGGATGTTATGACGACCTAGCTATGGCAAATCTGTTAAAAAATGGTCTAAGAGGCTTCTGTGAGTGCAGCACTGACAGGTATAATGCATAACAATGCATTTATCAGTGACCAGAGTAATAAAAGTTAAAGTTCGATAAAGTGACTAAGTAAAAAATGAAAAAAAAAATAAAAAATTTGTAAAAATATAAAACAAGATCATAACATACACAAAAAAATTTAGTTATATTTATATTTTTGTAAAAAAACAAACAAATATTTGGTATCGCCAAATCCAGAACGACCAAACCTATAAAACCTATATCACACTATTTAACCTCTTCATTGTCCTCCATAATAAAAATTAACATAAAAAACTTGGAAAAAACTGCGCTTTTTCATCATACCACCAAAAAAGTGGAATAAAATGCTATCAAAAGGTTGAATGTAAATAAAAATAGTATATCTGAAAATGTAATTTTGTCCCTCAAAAAACAAGCTGCCATACAGCTATGTCTGCGGAGAAATAAAAAAGCTATGGGGGTTTCTGTGTAAATCTCTGAAATATGTAATTCAGATGGAAACTCCAGCGGAATATTCCCTATAAAGAGGCGATGGGGGCATTGTGGATGCTGTGTGGCTGCCTATGATCTTAATGATGATGTTATACATTTCTGTGAATCGGCTGAAGGTTAAAAATGATGATTACACCCCCAGCTGAATTCCTCGAGAGGTGTAGTTTCCAAAATGGGGTCAATTGTTGGAGTTTCACCTGTTTTGGCATGTTAGGGGCTCTTCAAATGTGATGTGGCATTTGCAATCTATTCGAGCCAAAACTGAGCTCCAGATTTCAGTTGTTGCTCCTTCCCTTCGAACACTTCCGTGTCCACCATAAATGGAGTATCAGTCTACTCACAAAAAGTTGCACAACAAATTGTATAGTCGGTTTTCTTCTGTTACCCTTGTGAAAATTAAAAACTTGGGGCAAAACCAACATTTTTGTGGGAAGAAGTAAAATTTTTATTTTTTTCTTTCCACATTGTTTTAATTCCTGTGAAGCACCTGAGGGGGATAATAAATTTATTGAATGATGTTTTGAGCACTGTGAGGGGTACAGTTTTTAAAATGGTGTCACTTTTGGGTATTTTCTGTCACATAGGACCCTCAAAGTCACTTCAAATGTGTTGTGGTCCCAATAAAAATTGTTTTTTTTAACTTTGTTGGAAAATAGAGAAATTGCTGATCAAGTTTTAGCACTTCTAACTTCCAAACAAAATAAATTTATGTCTCAAAAATGATGCTTATATAAAGCAGACATGTAGGAAATGTTATTTATAAACTATTTAGTGTGACATTGCTCCCTGGTTTAAGGGCATAAAAATTAAATGTTTGAAATTTATGAAAGTTTCAAAATTTTTGACAAAATTCCAAGAGTTTCACAAATGCAAAAAAATTGATTACAAACATGAAGTACAATGCGTCGCAAAAAAACGATCTCAGAATCACTGGGATACGTTAAAGCATTCCAGAGTTGTTACCACATAAAATGACATTGGTCAGAATTGTAAAATTTGGCCTGGTCTGGAAGGTGAAAACAGGCTCGGGGTGAAGGGGTTAAAACAGATTAGGTACCCACCATTAGTGATGAGTGAATTTGTTCGGAAATCGATCGCCAAACATAAATTTGGCACGAATATGGCACATTCGGATTCGTGATCAGAAACATGAGCAAAATTTTATAAAATCGGAAAAAATTGGTAACATTTGGTAAAAAGTGAGGGAAAATATTTGCGTTGCCACAAAAGTATTTTCAGCACTTTAGCAATGATAATGGTGATGTATCATGAGGGTTTGGCACGTGTTTGATAAGGGAGTGGGTTTGCAGAGCTCAGAGTCGCGGCATTCTTGTAAATAGTAATTTCTTTTTTCCTAACTTTATGTGTGCATATTGTGACTAGCCAATCAGGGCGCAGGAAACATCCACAATGTCCTGACACAACGTCTTGTGTTATTGGCTGCTGAAATCACATGTGCCTATCCATATAAAGAGCGGACATCTTGTTTTAGCACCATTTTGACACTGTAACAGCACAGAGAGGCTGCTACTGATGCTGGTACTGTTAGCAGCAAGATTTTAGCTAGTTAGCTAGGCGGTTGTTTATCAGTCAGATAGTTTAGCTAGCTACTGTCCAGTGTGACTGTGAAATTGACCTTCCAGTATTTTTTTTCTTTTTGCCATTATTGAGGTCCACAGACAAAGCCAGCAGGGCACATGTCATACAAGTGTGTTTTGCACTGCTTCTTTTGTGCTCCATGCACGATATTTACCCAGCTAAATGTGAAACAGCCTGCTGTATCCCAGCTTGTCATTTAGTACAGTGGTGATATAAAACTGTCTGCAGAACTAACGCACATTAAAAAAAATATAATTTCGGGTCACTTTGTCATTTTGTCGGGTTGAAATTAAGCTGTCTGCAGATCTCGCGCACATAACAAAAAAAAATGTTTCTGTTCTGTTGCTAAACGTCATACAGTAGGGGACCTGACTTCAAATTGTTTGTAGCATCTAGTGTGTTATAGAGGCCTGATCCAGAGGCCACCAAAAAAATTATTCTGTTACTAATTCTTCGCGAGGGCCCGATCATTGCCATGGCTACCGAAGGATGTTATGATGACCTAGCTATGGCAAATCTGTTAAACAATGGTCTAAGAGGCTTCTGTGAGTGCAGCACTGACAGGTATAATGCATAACAATGCATTTTATCAGCGACCAGAGTAATAAAAGTTAAAGTCCCATAAAGTGACTAATTAAAAAAGGAAAAAAAAAAAAAAAATTGTAAAAATATAAAACAAGATCATAACATACACAAAAAAATTTAGTTATATTTATATTTTTGTAAAAAAACAAACAAACATATTTGGTATCGCCAAGTCCAGAACTACCAAACCTATAAAACCTATATCACACTATTTAACCTCTTCATTGTCCTCCATAATAAAAATTAACAAAAAAAACTTGGTAAAAAAACTGCACTTTTTCATCATACCACAAAAAAAAGTGGAATAAAACGCTATCAAAAGGTTGAATGTAAATAAAAATAGTATATCTGAAAACGTAACTTTGTCCCGCAAAAAACAAGCTGCCATACAGCTATGTCTGCGGAAAAATAAAAAAAGCTATAGCTCTCAGAATATAAAGATGCAAAAACAATTATTTTTTTCTATAAAATTGTTTTTATTGTGTAAAAGCGGCAAAATATTTAAAAAATTAATAAATGTGGTATCACTGTAATCATAATGACCCGAAGAATAAAACTGCCTTATCAATTTTTCATATGGTGAATGGCATAACAAAAAACAAAAAGAAAACAAAAAATAATTTGTGAATTGTTGGTTTTTGTTCATTTTGCCTCCCAAAAGTCAGAATAGATAGCGATCAATAAGTGTTATGAGACTGAAAATGGTACCAATAAAAACGTCAACTTGTCCTGCAAATACAAGCCTTCACATGTGTCTGTTGGCAAAAATATAGAAAAATTATAGCTCTCAAAATATGGCAATGCAAAAACATTATTTTGCAACATAAAGCTTCTTTTAGTTTGTGAAAGCAGCATAAGATTAAAAACCGATATAAATCTGCTATTGCTGTAATCGCACTAACCCAAATAATAAAGTCGTCTAATCACGCACGAGAAATGATGCAATAAATAAAACCAATTCTTCACCTGCTGTTGATGTTTTCGTTCTGTCTCCCAAAGATTGAAGTAAGCCTCGCTCACATTTATCCTGCGCGCTACACTGAGCACTTACACTGAGGTTTCTGTGTAAATCTCTGAAATACTTGATTCAGATGGAAACTCCAGCGGAATATTCCCTCTAAAGAGGCGGATGGGGGCATTGTGGATGCTGTGTGGCTGCCTATGACCTTGATGATCATGTTATACATTTCTGTGAATCGGCTGAAGGTTAAAAATGATGATTACACCCCAGCTGAATTCCTCGAGAGGTGTAGTTTCCAAAATGGGGTCAATTGTTGGAGTTTCACCTGTTTTGGCATGTTAGGGGCTCTTCAAATGTGATGTGGCATTTGCAATCTATTCGAGCCAAAACTGAGCTCCAGATTTCAGTTGTTGCTTCTTCCCTTCTGAACACTTCCGTGTCCACCATATATGGAGTATCAGTCTACTCTCAAAAAGTTGCACAACAAATTGTATGATCGGTTTTCTTCTGTTACCCTTGTGAAAATTAAAAACTTGGGGCAAAACCAACATTTTTGTGGGAAGAAGTAAAATTTTTATTTTTTTCTTTCCACATTGTTTTAATTCCTGTGAAGCACCTGAGGGGGATAATAAATTTATTGAATGATGTTTTGAGCACTGTGAGGGGTACAGTTTTTAAAATGGTGTCACTTTTGGGTATTTTCTGTCACATAGGCCCCTCAAAGTCACTTCAAATGTGTTGTGGTCCCAATAAAAATTGTTTTTTTTTAACTTTGTTGGAAAATAGAGAAATTGCTGATCAAGTTTTAACACTTCTAACTTCCAAACAAAATAAATTTATGTCTCAAAAATGATGCTTATATAAAGCAGACATGTAGGAAATGTTTTTTATAAACTATTTAGTGTGACATTGCTCCCTGGTTTAAGGGCATAAAAATTAAATGTTTGAAATTTATGAAAGTTTCAAAATTTTTGACAAAATTCCAAGAGTTTCACAAATTCAAAAAAATTGATTACAAACATGAAGTACAATGCGTCGCAAAAAAACGATCTCAGAATCACTGGGATACGTTAAAGCATTCCAGAGTTGTTACCACATAAAATGACATTGGTCAGAATTGTAAAATTTGTCCTGGTCTGGAAGGTGAAAACAGGCTCGGGGTGAAGGGGTTAAAACAGATTAGGTACTCACCATTAGTGATGAGTGAATTTGTTCGGAAATCGATCGCCAAACATAAATTTGGCACGAATATGGCACATTCGGATTCGTGATCAGAAACATGAGCAAAATTTTATAAAATCGGAAAAAATTGGTAACATTTGGTAAAAAGTGAGGGAAAATATTTGCGTTGCCACAAAAGTATTTTCAGCACTTTAGCAATGATAATGGTGATGTATCATGAGGGTTTGGCACGTGTTTGATAAGGGAGTGGGTTTGCAGAGCTCAGAGTCGCGGCATTCTTGTAAATAGTAATTTCTTTTTTCCTAACTTTATGTGTGCATATTGTGACTAGCCAATCAGGGCGCAGGAAACATCCACAATGTCCTGACACAACGTCTTGTGTTATTGGCTGCTGAAATCACATGTGCCTATCCATATAAAGAGCGGACATCTTGTTTTAGCACCATTTTGACACTGTAACAGCACAGAGAGGCTGCTCCTGATGCTGGCACTGTTAGCAGCAAGATTTTAGCTAGTTAGCTAGGCGGTTGTTTATCAGTCAGATAGTTTAGCTAGCTACTGTCCAGTGTGACTGTGAAATTGACCTTCCAGTATTTTTTTTCTTTTTGTCATTATTGAGGTCCACAGACAAAGCCAGCAGGGCACATGTCATACAAGTGTGTTTTGCACTGCTTCTTTTGTGCTCCATGCACGATATTTACCCAGCTAAATGTGAAACAGGCTGCTGTATCCCACCTTGTCATTTAGTACTGTGGTGATATAAAACTGTCTGCAGAACTAACGCACATTGAAAAAATATATAATTTCGGGTCACTTTGTCATTTTGTCGGGTTGAAATTAAGCTGTCTGGAGATCTCACGCACATAACAAAAAAAATGTTTCTGTTGCTAAACGTCATACAGTAGGGGACCTGACTTCAAATTGTTTGTAGCATCTAGTGTGTTATAGAGGCCTGATCCAGAGGCCACCAAAAAATTATTGTGTTACTAACGTTATACAATAGGGAACATCTCACTTTCAAATTGTTTGTAGCATTTAGTGTGTTATAGAGGCCTGATCCAGAGGCCACAAAAAATTTCTTCAGTTACTAACGTCATGCAGTAGTGGACATCTCACTTTCAAATTGTTTGTAGCATCTAGTGTGCTATAGAGGCCTGATGCAGAGGCCACAGACAAATTCTTCTGTTACTAATGTGTGGCCCAGCTATGTCAGGCACACATAATCCAGGAAAATGCACAGGAAGGTAACCGCAAAAGCTTGATATCCATTCACGTCACTCACACTTTCAGCCACACCCATCAGGGGTATAAAAGGTAGTGACACGTAGCAGCCAGAGTTCTTTCAAGCTTCCTGTATTAGGACAGTGCAAGTCATTCAAGCCTTGGGAGACTCAGGAGTGAGTCATTCCCAGTGTTCAGTTCTGTTAAGGAGGGAGAGGAGTTCAGTCAGTCAGCTTCCTGTCTTAGTACAGAGTAGTTCAGTGTCAATCCAGTCTGGACTTGGAGGATACTGAGAGCTGTTCAGTGAGCTCTGGAGAAAGCTGACATTTCCATCAAAGCTACAAGTGCTTATGTTAAGAGCGAGAGCAGGGCGAAGGGCGCAGTGGAGAAGATAGATGCTAGTGCACCAGGTACCAGATTACCTGCACTAATTCACCGGACACCGGGGTCCGAAGCGTTGCTAGCGCTTCACGCCTAGTAACAAGATAACCGGAGGCTTTCTGGACTACAGGTCGCAGAAGGTAGCCCTAAGCGCTGATACGTAAACGGAGTCAGGGGGAACAAGGACCTTGAGTGGGACGCTACAAAAGTAGGGACTTAGTTCTCTCAACATCTGATAATCAGAGACATAGAAGGCTCCACCACAATGTCGGCCGGGCGTTGCAGCTATTGAGAAAGCTGGAGATTGCAGAGTTAACTTCGCTTCATGCAAGTTTGGACTCAGATACATATGAAGTAAAGGAGGCCTCTAACCTGCTCAGCGGTGATCCTGAATGTGCATTCTCCACCCCGACCAGCTCCCGGGACCTGCCTGAAACACCTACAAGTAAAGGTATGAAAAGAAGCTGCATTGTGTGTGATTGAATTCTTAACTACACCCTGCATCATCACCATAGACTTCCAGGGACCCGTCTCACCTGTGGGAGACTTACCACCCAGCTGCCCCCATAACATCCCCTGCGAAGATCCTTATAGCAGCGCTGGTCCAATTGATCAGACACCACAGGTGGCGTCACGAACTAACTACAAATCCCCTGTAAATATCCCCCATTGCATGGTCGCCCAGGGCCACGGACCGAGTCCCGCTGCCAGTGACAACTCCCATAGACTTCTATGGGCTCGGTACCGAGTACCCCATAGCCCTGGAACCCACATCGCCTGGTGTGTGCGACTCATCTTAACTTGGCGTCACGAACAGGATACGAAGCTTGCAATTGTGAGTCCTGTGTGCCTATTGAACTGTTTTGTGAAAAAGACTGTATTGCTGTTTACTATTTTTGGCGCCAAATTCCGCCATTTTACCGCCATATTCGCGCCCTGAGGCGCTGGTGAAGAAGGTGGGCGTGCATTCGTGGGCGTGTACCCCCCTATGGCGCGAAAGTTATGGCCGCCCTCTCAAAATGCTACTATAATGTGCGAGCCTGTCCCACTGCTAAGGAAATACGCCTCCTCTTCATCTTCTATGCAAAAAGGAGGAGACGCAAATCCCGCCTCCACGGAAGATACCAGATTGTTCCTGATGGAGAACACAGTCTGGCCTGGAGTGAGATGGCGGAAGGACAGGAGAATCTGTGCGGAGGAGCGGAGGCGTACAAACCCTGCTCCCCGGAGGATTTACTGCCTGTGCCGGAGCTGTCCCCAGATCGGGACACTGACCCCGCTATTCTGGAATTAAAGAGAGAAAATGCGGTGCTCAGAAGATTAATCCAGCGTCATGCCGACCTGGAGGAGACCGAGAGACGCTGGCGTGCCCAGACACAGCGGCTGCTGTGGGACGCAGTGTTCTCTCCCACAGACATCACCCATCACTTGATTTTCCAAAGTCCCTGCTGAAAAAGGCTGAAGGACAACCGGAGGCCGCCCTCAAAAGTGCTGTACCTGATCCCACCGATGGAGAGGTGGAGGAGAAGGAGGCTGAGGAGGCCCTGCCCGTTCCGGAGTGCCAGCCAGGCCAGGAGGCTGCAGCAGACTACGATTCCCCGGTAGGAACACCGGAGGGGTCCCAGCCATCACTGCCGGAAATAGACTGGGACGAGATGGCGCGATTGGATGACGTGACTTATGCCGTCCAGTGGGAAAGTGAGTGGTGACGTCGAGAGGAAGAGCAGCGACGCCGACAGGGAGAAAGTGAGGAGCAGCAGTCCCGACAGCGGAGCCATGAGAAGTTCCTAGCAGACAAGGAAAGTGTCAGAAAGGACAAAAGCACGCTGAAGGAGCCGCGGCGCCAGGGATGCGTGAGTAATTTTAAAATTCGCCAAGGCTGGGGGTTCATACACGAGCCGGGCTTGTATCAAGGGGTATTTGTTAGCCGCCGAGACGTGGAGTCTCATCTGCCCATTGGTCACCCGGGAAGAGATCTCGTGAACGGGGACCTTGTTAGTTACACGCGGCATTGGGGATTTAAAGGGTGGTATGCCCTCAACGTTACCATTGTCAGAGACCCCGTCCCCGACGCCGGTAACGCACATAAAACCGCAGCGTCCCAGTCACGGGCCCCAACAGCACCAGGCCGTGCCCCGGCATTGCCCCCTGCGTACTCCTCTCGATCTACGTCGCCCTTCGCATCGCAGCCAACGTCACAGTCAACACTGCCGCCTATGCCCCAATCTGCATCGCAATCTGCATCGCAATCCACATCGCAAACTGCATCGCAATCCGCATCGCAAACTGCATCGCGAACTGCATCGCAAGATACCGCGGCATCTTCAGCAACGCCACTTGCATCATACCTAAAAGAAGTACCCGGTGGGACCACAGTGAGAACTGTCGCTACCCAGACCTACATAGCAGGACACGATATGCTGGTAATGGGAACCCAAGGGCATCGTGTTATTCTGTCCCCAGGGATGGAAAAGGTCAACGTCGCCAAGGAAGATAAAAGCCAGTAGGACCCAGACAGGGTTTACTGCAACTGAAGAATTGTAAAAAGTTGATAAAGAAGTTTGACAGAATTGCACATTATTTAATGTTTAATAACATGTATGATGTTTACATAACTTAAAGTAGAATACCCGGCTGGGTAAAAGAATTAAATAATGAAAGTTAACAGGTTAATGGTTATTGTATAAAGTTTTACAAAGAAGATTTTGCACTTTAATAAGAGTTAAAGTATAATGTGATTACTTGAAATGTGTTTTAACCATGCAATGGACTGCGTGGCTGTGGACTGTGCCAGCCCAAAAACTTTTAATGTAAATAGTTTGCACTACGGTGCCTTATCTTGGTTTTACACAAAACCTTACTACCTCTGAAGAAAAACCCGTATGGTGTGGCCTAGAGTGAGGTCTGCAGCAATGAAGTCCTGCAGCCCACCCAGGACCCACGTGGGAGGTTTTTGGTGCGGGTCCTCCACAAGAATATTGTCTAGTATTTATGGAAATGTTTTGATGCTTTGATACTTTTGTATTTTTCTAATGTACAAATTGTAACGTTAAAGAATCCTCACCTCCCGGATGGGATGAGTTAAAATGTTTATGTTAAACGCAAAAAAACAAAAATGTTTTCTTTTTCTCTTTTACAGCCCGGGAGTGCTGTGTTTAACCAAGGGGGGATGTGTGGCCCAGCTATGTCAGGCACACATAATCCAGGAAAATGCACAGGAAGGTAACCGCAAAAGCTTGATATCCATTCACGTCACTCACACTTTCAGCCACACCCATCAGGGGTATAAAAGGTAGTGACACGTAGCAGCCAGAGTTCTTTCAAGCTTCCTGTCTTAGGACAGTGCAAGTCATTCAAGCCTTGGGAGACTCAGGAGTGAGTCATTCCCAGTGTTCAGTTCTGTTAAGGAGGGAGAGGAGTTCAGTCAGTCAGCTTCCTGTCTTAGTACAGAGTAGTTCAGTGTCAGTCCAGTCTGGACTTGGAGGATACTGAGAGCTGTTCAGTGAGCTCTGGAGAAAGCTGACATTTCCATCAAAGCTACAAGTGCTTATGTTAAGAGCGAGAGCAGTGCGAAGGGCGCAGTGGAGAAGATAGATGCTAGTGCACCAGGTACCAGATTACCTGCACTAATTCACCGGACACCGGGGTCCGAAGCGTTGCTAGCGCTTCACGCCTAGTAACAAGATAACCGGAGGCTTTCTGGACTACAGGTCGCAGAAGGTAGCCCTAAGCGCTGATACATAAACGGAGTCAGGGGGAACAAGGACCTTGAGTGGGACGCTACAAAAGTAGGGACTTAGTTCTCTCAACATCTGATAATCAGAGACATAGAAGGCTCCACCACAATGTCGGCCGGGCGTTGCAGCTATTGAGAAAGCTGGAGATTGCAGAGTTAACTTCGCTTCATGCAAGTTTGGACTCAGATACATAAGAAGTAAAGGAGGCCTCTAACCTGCTCAGCGGTGATCCTGAATGTGCATTCTCCACCCCGACCAGCTCCCCGGGACCTGCCTGAAACACCTACAAGTAAAGGTATGAAAAGAAGCTGCATTGTGTGTGATTGAATTCTTAACTACACCCTGCATCATCACCATAGACTTCCAGGGACCCGTCTCACCTGTGGGAGACTTACCACCCAGCTGCCCCCATAACATCCCTGCGAAGATCCTTATAGCAGCGCTGGTCCAATTGATCAGACACCACAGGTGGCGTCACAAACTAACTACAAATCCCCTGTAAATATCCCCCATTGCATGGTCGCCCAGGGCCACGGACCGATGCCAGTGACAACTCCCATAGACTTCTATGGGCTCGGTACCGAGTACCCCATAGCCCTGGAACCCACATCGCCTGGTGTGTGCGACTCACTAACGTCATACAGTAGGGGACATCTCACTTTCAAATTGTTTGTAGCATCCAGTGTGTTATAGTGGCCTGATCCACAGGCCCCCCAAAAATTGTACTGTTACTAACATCATAAAGTAGGGACATTTCACATTCAAATTGTTTGTAGCATATAGTATGTTAGAAAGGGCTGATCCAGAGGCCACCAAAAAAATTTTCCGTTACTAACATCATACCGTAGGGGACGTCTCACTTTCAAATTGTTTGTAGCATCTAGTGTGTTATAGAGGCCAGATCCAGAGGCCACAGAAAAATTCTTCTGTTACTAATGTCATACAGTAGGGGACATCTCACTTTCAGATTGTTTGTAGCATATCTTCTTTGTCATACAGGCCTCATCCACACTCAAACAATTCTTTCTTCTGTAACTAATGCGATTCAGTACGCCATAGTTCACCATATTTCAGCTGTTTGCAGAACTGTTGCAGAGCTAAAAATTTAATATTTTGTTGCTAATACTGTGCTCCTATCACACTATCTGAGCAACATGACTGGGAAAAAGCGAGGCCGTGGTGGAAAGGGAATTAGGCTTGGTGTTCAAGGTGTACGTGGGGTAGGTGGTAATGTTTGTGAAAACACTAGTGAAGCAGCGTCATGTCCTATGCAAAGACAACTGACAACTTCTGTTACTGGACAGCCTACTCCACTACCTTTCTTTGACAGATGCACAGCGGTACACCTTGTTGATGAAGCCAAGAAAGAGCATGTGCTCGAGTGGATGGCAAGCGCAGCTTCAAGTGGCATCTCCTCTTCCTCCATCTCAACAGCTAGCGCTGCTTCACAAGTTTTGGAATCCCCAAGGCTTGCAATACAAACCTCTACATTTAACACTTCCTCCACTACTTCTGCCTCCTCCAATAACACCTCTAGGGCCTCCACCTGTGCCCTCAACCTCTGCCTTAATGAGACACGCGTTCTAACAGTGCATTGCGAATCCCCACCACCTCTGTACTGTGCAGTCAGGGCTCACCGCAATCAGGCAGTGTTAAAATTGATATGCCTTGGAGATCGCAGTCATACAGCTGAAGAGTTGTGTAAAGCTCACAGGCTGAGTTTGATCAATGGTTGTCTCCCTGAACCTGCATCCAGGGAAGGCCGTGTCCGATAACGGTGTGAACCTGGTGGCGGCCCTACGGCGAGGCAAGCTCACACATATGCCTTGCATGGATCACGTCTTCAACTTGGTGGTATGGCATTTACTCTGCCACTATCCTGGCCTGGGTGAGCTGTAACAGAAAGCACAGAAGCTGTGTGCTCATTTCCGACGTTCGCAACCCTCAGGTCATCAACTTGCATCGATAGAGGTCTTTGTCCATGCTAGTTAACAGGTTGATATGCGATATGCTGACATGGTGGAATTTCATTCTGCACACGTTGCAGCGACTGTGGCAGCAGCAACGAGCCCTGATGCAGTATGTCATGTCATATAGCCTAGGTCAGCACAATACTGACGTGGCGAATATCACGTTTATGGAGTGGGCACAGATTAAGGACCTCTGCACCATTCTGCACAGTTTTTAAATGGCTACGAAGATGGTTAGCACCGGGAAAGCCATTATCATCATTACTATTCCGGTCATCTACATGCTGGATCAGACTTTGAATAGCCTGCGGGAGGAGATGGTGGTCCCTGAAGAAAAGGAGGAATCAGAGGAGGATGCAGAAGCGATAACATTGTCTTTAAGTTCCAGACTGTCATCACACAGGCTGGTAGCAAGGGAGGGTGGATTACTGCAATCAAGGGGGGTTGGTGACAACAGACAAACTGTTAGTGAAGGTGCAAGATCCGAGGAACAAATGGAGGAGGAAGAGGTGATGAGCATGCAAATGTCAGGAGATGAAGAGGATAATACTTCCCTCTCTGTTGTTCATGGTTGGCGGGAGAGAACGGAGGAAACAAGCAACAGTTGTCACGATCCATTTTTGGATTTGTGGCAGCTCTGGTTCCACTCAGTTTAAATGTAGCCTTTTTTCCTTTCAGGCAAGTGGGGGTTAATATCAGTTTTTCCCCACTGGCAATCTGGTGAATCTGCAGTGCTGCTGAGTCAGCTGATGTGGGTGGTGACCACTCCCACTATCCTTTAAATGGTCACCAGACACATCAGCTGACTGTCGATGATAAAGTAATCTTCAGTGACCAAGCCTGTGTAAAGAGCTCTCTGGGTGCAGTGGTGCCTCTGCTGGGTTCGTTATCCTGGTGTCTTTATTCTGCTGTGCGGTGCTTTGCAGCACAGAAAGCTAAGTTATTATTTCCCCGTTCTTTCGTGTTTGTCATTGTCCCCTGTCTGGAATTATCTGCAGAGGCTAGGCTAGCGCCCTACGCTGGCCAGTACATTAGCCAGGGCAGTGTTAGGTGACAGCGAGGGATGAGGTATCCTGATGGCGGTGGGGGGATGGACCTGCTTAGGGCATTAGAGGAGTGCAGGGACAGGCTCAGGCTTGAGCTCAGGGGTGTCCCTTCCTTCATTTCCCTATTGGTAGGGCCTTCCTCCCCCCTTTTCCATCCCATTATTGGTGTGTTGTGCTATCCGCTGACCGACCACCCGTTGGGTCGTGTTACACTGTGACATCAGTGATACCCAGCCACCAATACAGCATGGGCTTGGACATCATGGTAGACCCCGACATATTAGTGCCTTCTTGCTGCACTACCCGCAAAATGATCCCCATACAATTATGATTAGAAATAGCGCTGACTACTGTGTTGCCACTCTGTTAGAGCCACGTTATAAAACAAAATTTTCCCAGATGCTTCCTGCCCTGGAAAGGGACCTGCAAATGCTGGAGTTTCGAAAAACACTTTTACACAACCTTAACAGAGTTTTTCCGCAAGACAGCAGTGAAGCACACAGTTCGCATCGCAGCTCTAGACTTCCAAACTCCAGCACGTCAATTTGTTAATGCCAAAACATTAGCAGCAGCAGCAGTAGCATAAGTGGAAGAAGCAATTTCTGTGAGTCCTTTTTTTAGATCAGCTCGTGCACCAGCACAAAAGAGTCCAAGTCTTACAAGTGGTGAACGTAAGGAGAGGATGGTGCAGGAGTATCTCAAACTGACTATCAATACCATCAGGGAGCATTTGGACCCTTTCACATTTTGGTCTTCCAAAATGGATGAGTGTGCTGAGCTCGCCTCATACACCTTGGAGGTTATGGTTCTATCGTGCCCGGCAGCCAGCGTTCTCTCAGAACGTGTCTTCAGCGCTGCTGGTGGTATTCTGACAGATAAGCGCAGCCGCCTGTCCCCTGAAAGTGTAGACTACCTAACTTTAATCAAGATGAACAAGTCATGGATCTCCAAGGACTTTTGCACCCCAATTGCAGACTGTGTTGTGTTTCGGTAGCTGAGGAGTGCAGGTAAAAAAGGCAATACACCAGAGCAGTTGGAATCTATGAGATTGCAGTACCCTGACTAACCACCACAACTAGAGGCAGCCGTGGAGCGTTCCTACGTTGGTCCTAGACGCCTCGTCACAGCCTGAGAAACTAACTACACCTAAAGATAGAAATAGGAAAGCTATCTGCCCCGGAGCAGAACCCCAAAGATAACAGAAAGCCCCCAAACATGTAATGGCGGTTAGACAAGAGGAAATACTGACACAGAAAGAAAATAGTATGAGCAAACGCGGGGGCCCAAACTATCTAAATAGAAAAGGACAGGAAGGGTACTTACTGCAATCCCAGAAAACCCTGAAAAGCACCAACTCTACTAATTTCAAAATAACCTGAGATCACACGACCTCTACCACCTAAATTAGTTCTCTGGTGTAACAAAATAAAAACAGCAGCCACTGAAAAAACTGGAAAAAGCAAAAGAACAAAACTCAGTGGCTGAACTAAACTGAGAGGGCAGAAGCCCCCGGAGGGGACCCTGAAGGCCCCAAAGAAGTGCAGGACAAAATGCAAAAATATAGCACAAACACAAAAGAAGCAAAAGTCTTATCTGTAAGCAGGAGATGCAGACACGACACAGCAGGCTACAAGGGAAACTGGAATGAAGGATTCAGACCAGAACAATTGATCACCGGCAACCCTGATGGGAAAATGACTCCCTTATATAAGACCAGTCAGTAACACCTGATTCCCAGTCCTCACAATCTTCACTAGCACCGCTTGTAACCACCAGAGGGAGCCTCTGCTCAGAACTCATCTCAAACCCATTCACAACAGTACCCCCCCTTGAGGAGGGGTCACCGAACCCTCATTTGAGCAACCAGGTCGGTCAGGATGAGTTCTATGATACGCACGGATAAGTCTCCTAGCATGGATGTCCGAAGCAAACACCCAAGAATTGTCTTCCTGACCATAACCTCTCCATTTAACCAAATACTGGAGTTTCCGTCTAGAAAAACGAGAATCCAATATTTTCTCAACCACATTACTCCAGATTGCCCTCAACCAAAACAGGGTCAGGAGGCACAGCAGCAGGAACCACTGGCTCAACAAACCTCTTCAACAAGGACTTGTGGAACACGTTATGGATCTTAAATGTCCCTGGAAGAAGCAAACGAAAAGAAACAGGATTAAGAATCTCCATGATCTTATAAGGTCCAATGAACCTAGGCTTAAATTTAGGAGATGCTACTCTCATAGGAATATTCTTTGAGGACAACCAGACCAAGTCCCCCACTTTAAACCGAGGACCATCAGTCCTATGCCGGTTAGCAAACCACTGGGCCTTCTCCTGAGAGAGGGACAACCTCTCCACTACCTGGTCCCAAATCTGTTGCATACGCTCCACAACAGAGTCAACACCTGGACAGACAGAAGCCTCCGTCTGTCCTGAAGAAAATCGAGGGTGAAACCCAGAATTACAGAAAAACGGAGACATCAAAGTGGCAGAGCTAGCCCTATTATTAAGAGCAAACTCAGCCAAAGGCAAAAAAGAGACCCAGTCATCCTGATCAGCAGACACAAAGCATCTTAGATAAGTCTCCAATGTCTGGTTTGTTCTCTCAGTTTGACCATTGGTCTGAGGATGAAATGCCGAGGAGAAAGACAATTGAACACCAAGTTTAGAACAAAAAGTCCTCCAAAATCTGGAAACAAACTGGACTCCTCTGTCAGACACAATGTTCTCAGGAATGCCGTGTAAACGAACCACGTGCTGAAGGAACAACGGCACCAATTCAGAGGAGGAAGGCAACTTAGGTAATGGCACAAGATGTATCATTTTGGAAAACCTATCACAAATTACCAGATGGTGGTCATTCTCTGAGAAACAGGAAGATCGGAAATGAAATCCATAGAGATATGGGTCCATGGTCTCTTGGGCACAGGCAATGGCATCAACAAACCACTAGAGCGAGAGCAAGGCTTGGAGCGAGAGCAAGTCCCGCAGGACTGCACAAATTCCCTGATATCACGAGACAAGGTAGGCCACCAAAAGGACCGACTAACCAAGTCTCTGGTACCAAAAATTCCGGGATGCCCAGCCAATGCGGAACAATGAATCTCAGACATCACACTCTTTTTCCATTGGTCCGGGACAAACAATTTTCCAACAGGGCAGCGCTCGGGCCTATCCTCCTGACACCCTCCAGAGCAAGTCTCAAATTGGGCGAGATGGCGGAAAGAACTACACCCTCTTTCAAAATAACAGAAGGATCAGATAACTCAGGAGAGTCCGCAAGGAAACTCCTCGAGAGGGCATCCGCCTTAACATTCTTAGTGCCAGGAAGAAAGGAAACCACAAAATTAAAACGTGTGAAAAACAAGGCCCACCTGGCCTGTCTAGGATTGAGTCGCTTGGCAGATTCCAGATAGACCAGATTCTTATGGTCCGTAAGGACCACCACCTGATGTTTGGCTCCCTCCAGCCAATGTCTCCACTCTTCAAAAGCCCACTTCATGGCCAATAACTCCCGATTACCCAGTCATAATTACGTTCAGTAGGAGAAAATTTTCGAGAGAAAAAGGCACAAGGGTTACTTTTAGAGGTCTCTGGATCTTTTTGGGACAAAACGGCACCTGCCCCAATTTCAGAGGCATCAACCTCCACCTGAAATGGCAGAGAAACATCAGGCTGCCGTAGAACAGGAGCAGAAGTGAATCTCTGCTTAAGTTCCTGAAATGCAGAGACTGCCTCAAGAGGCCAATTCACCACATCAGAACCCTTTCTGGTCAAATCAGTTAATGGTTTAACAATAACCGAGAAATTACCAATAAATTTACGATAAAAATTGGCAAAACCCAAAAATCTCTGAAGAGCCTTTAATGAAGTAGGTTGGACCCAATCACAGATGGCCTGAACCTTGACCGGGTCCATTTCAATAACAGATGGGGACAAAATGAATCCCAGAAATGAGATCCTCTGTACGCCAAAAAGACACTTTGATCCCTTCACATACAGAGCATTCTCTCTCAAAATCTGGAATACAGTTCGAACATGTTTCACATGAGAGTCCCAGTCATTAGAAAAATCAAGATATCATCCAAATAAACAATCAGAAATTTGTCCACAAAATCCCTGAAAATGTCATTCATGAAGGACTGGAAGACGGAAGGAGCATTAGTGAGCCCAAAGGGCATCACTAGGTACTCAAAATGCCCTTCAGGGGTATTGAATGCCGTCTTCCATTCATCCCCGTGCTTAATGCGAATAAGGTTATACGCCCCCCTGAGGTCAAGCTTGGTAAACCAAGTAGCGTTTTTCACCTGGAAAACAGGTCAGAAATCAAGGGTAACGGGTATTGATATTTCACAGTAATATTGTTCAAGAGACGATAATCAATACACGGCCTTAATGAACCATCTTTTTGGCCACAAAGAAAAAACCGGCACCTAAGGGTGAAGAGGATGGTCTGATATGACCCTTCTCCAATGATTCCTTGATATAAGACCGCATAGCGTCATGTTCAGGTACAGACAAGTTAAAAAGGCGACCTTTAGGGAATTTACTACCCGGCACTAATTCAATAGCGCAGTCATAGCTCCTATGGGGAGGCAAGGATGCAGATTTACTTTCGCTAAACACATCAGAAAAATCAAACAAAAAGTCAGGAACATCCTGAGCCTGGGGGGAGGCAGAAAAAACAGGAGTGTTGGTATTAACACATTGGCAGCCCCAACTGGTTACAGACACAGATTTCCAATCCAAAACAGGATTATGAGACTGTAACCAAGGGAAACCCAGCACGATAATGTCATGCAGATTATATAGAACCAAAAATTTGCAGCACTCCTGGTGATCAGGTTCAACCCTCATTATCACCTGAGTAGAAAACTGGGGTTTATTCTCAGCCAAAGGGGTAGAATCGATCCCCAGTAGGGGAATAGACTTCTGTAGGGGTATCAAGGGAAACCCACAACGTTTAGCAAAATCATAATCCATCAGGTTAATAGCTGCTCCAGAATCAACGAAAGCCTGAGCAGAAAATGAGGACAGAGAGCATATCAGACTGACAGTTAATAAAAACTTAGTCTGAACACTACCCAAGACAACTGAGCGTGCAAAACGTCTTCCCTGCTTAGGGCAGACTGAAATAGCATGAGAGGCATCACCACAGTAGAAACATAACCCATTGCGCATTCGAAACTCATGACGCTGTGCCCCAGACACCACTCTATCACACTGCATGGGTTCAGAAGCTGGTTCACAAGGCAACACCATTCCACGCATACTTCTCCGTTCACGCAAACGTCTGTCAATTTGAATCGCTAATGACATAGAATCATTGAGACCAGAGGGGACAGGGAATCCCACCATAACATCCTTTACATTATCTGACAGACCCTTCCGGAAAAGGGCCGCCAAAGCGTCGTCATTCCATTTGGTCAGGACTGCCCACCTACGGAATCTCTGACAGTATAACTCAGCGTCATCAAGCCCCTGATTTAATGCAACAAGGTTTTTTCAGCTTGATCAGTGACATTAGGCTCATCGTACAATAACCCCAAAGCCTGAAAAAACGCATCAACATCACTCAAACAGGATCCCCAGGTATCAGGGAAAAAGCCCAATCCTGAGGATCGCCGCGCAGGAGAGAGATGATAATTTGAACCTGCTGCGCTGCGTTTCCTGAGGACTTAGATTTTAAGGCAAAAAACAATTTACAATTATTTTTGAAATTCTGAAACTTAGCTCGATCCCCTAAAAACAAATCTGGCATGGGGATCCTAGGTTCCACAACAGGCAACCTAGCAAGATATGCAGCAATACTCTGAACCTCAGTGGCAAGCTGATCCACCGGCCAGACAACTGTGCAAACTCCATTGAGAGAAAAGATCCTCCCAGCACCCAGAGATACAGAGGGAAAAAAAAAAAATGCAACAAACAGAAAAATATCTCTGACAACTCTGACAACTTTTTTTCTTTCACAATATTTTTTCCCTTCTGTGAGTACCATACAATTTTCAATTTTTAGGCCGGTGATACTGTTGTGTTTCGGTAGCTGAGGAGTGCAGGTAAAAAAGGCAATACACCAGAGCAGTTGGAATCTATGAGATTGCAGTACCCTGACTAACCACCACAACTAGAGGCAGCCGTGGAGCGTTCCTACGTTGGTCCTAGACGCCTCGTCATAGCCTGAGAAACTAACTACACCTAAAGATAGAAATAGGAAAGCTATCTGCCCGGAGCAGAACCCCAAAGATAACAGAAAGCCCCAAACATATAATGGCGGTTAGACAAGAGGAAATACTGACACAGAAAGAAAAT